>CM068541.1:15505412-16705412 GCA_035048495.1 Euptelea pleiosperma
CTCCTAATCAGGCTAGTTTTTATACCGGTATTCTCTAAAAGTATTCCACTTGGCTCATACTGTGGTCCATCATCAACGTTGATATGATGGACGCCCTTCATCAAAGATATGCTCGAAATTAGGGAACATGCCGCTATCTCTCTCATGCCTAGGAGAAAGAGTGAGAGAGTAAACTTTACAGGTCATGGTTTTTTTTTTTTTGTATAGATGGAGATTTATTTTTATGTGGATCATTGATTTTACTTTCCAATTAACTTCTTACTTCACTGCCTTTTTCTTATATCTTTAATATGGATATGCAGTCAAAACGAACATATGGTTCTTCTAGCGAATATAGAGATCTGAAGGAGCTCTTAGCTAAACTAAGGAAATTCGAAGATCGCCCCAATCCGGTAGGAGCCGTAGAACAAATATTAGGAAGATTAAGGAAAGAGAAATTTCAAAGTGAAGAGCAAAAAGGGGAGGAGGAAATGAAGAAAAAGGAAAAAATTCAAGAAATGAAGAAAGAATGGGAGAAAGTAAGCCAAAACCATTTGGTGGTGGCTGCACTCATCGCCACAGTCACATTCGCAGCTGGTTTCACACTACCGGGAGGCTACAAAAGCGAGGAGGGCGCCCCAGACCAGGGCATGGCAACTTTAACAAGAAAAGCAGCTTTCAGAGCATTTGTGATATCAGACGTTATAGCCTTGATGCTCTCCACTTTCGCGGTATTTATCCACTTTTTTATGCAACTCTTTCCTCAGTTTGTATTGGACAAGAATATAACAGGTTACTCATCTCGGATGGGCTTCTTTTGCACCCTGGGTGCCATTTTAGCAATGGTGGTAGCATTCGTGACGGGCATATAGGCAGTTCTAGCCAATTCACCTGGACTCGCTATCACCACGTGTGTAATTGGCTGCAGCTTTTTCCTCGTCTGTGGCCTCCATTTACTCCAGCGTTGGTTAAAATGGCTCTACGGACAGGGACTGGTTGGTATGTTACTTTACCTTGGACATGAACTGTTGATTATTTACGATATGAAATTTTCACATAGAAGAAGGAGAGCGAGTGTAGTGGATTGATTCCTGAATTGTAACGACTTTGATTTGGGAATAATTAAATTAATAAACAATTATGATCTCATGCATCGCTTTACTTGCTCATATTCCATTTTGGTAAATCAATTCAAGGTCTGTAGACTCTGTACAGTGACTCCTGCAAAGCCCTTATTCCATTTTGGGTAATCACATTTACATTTTGGTGATCGTTGTAGCATGATTATTCTGAAGTTTTATTAGATCAAGCGTCTCTCTATTTTGGTAATATTTTCTTGGACTTATGCAAAATGATGCCTAATGAACTAAACTCTATAACGAATCTAATCAATATTTAAAATAACAAAAAATAACGTACGGGGGGTACCGATTAGTGATGGTCATTAATTATATTATAGGCTTTACTTATATAATGTAACGGGGTTCGCCCCAAGACCCTTATGACAGTCCCTTTTAGATCTTTATCTCGACTCTAATCAAATCAGGATTTTCAGAACTTAATAGCAGACTTTTAGGATAGCAGTCAAAAAAACTAGAATCCAGAATTTCTTGTTGGATTTTTAGGATCATATGCTCAGACCCGTTGTTAAGTTGGTATATGGAAAAATATCAAAGTTCCAATTAAACTTCAGAAGCGAGAAACATTTTATTTTCCCAGAAACACACCTGACCACAAGTAGGCACAAAAACCATCATTTTGTGGACTGTTTTGTCCCTCGTCTTGGATTCCGATGTGAGCTACTCAGCAAACTCACATCCTCAACATTTATTTCATTTTGTTGGTTCAACTTGAATGTCAATCATACCAAAACATTCACATTTCCTTTATGTATTAGTGTCCCCATATCTGTTGATCATCCTCTACACTAAAAATGAAATGAATTGTATCAATGTAGATGAAATTAGTACCTAATATTGTGACTCAACTTAAAGGCCAAGATAAACAGTCCATGAGTCTGCTGGTAGAGAGGCAGGTATCAAACCTGCCACAAGCAACAAATGATGACAAGAGATAAGGATCTGAAGTGTACCGTATACAACCAGCATGTATCAGCCTTCCCTCTAGGAAAGCTTATGGACCATTTCCCCCCAGTAGCACAAACAGGGTCCTCCCATTTTGGCTCAATTTTGTACTCGAAACAATTGAAATCCGCTCCGATGGCTAACTTGCTTGGATGATTTAAATTATTGTAAAGGCTGAATGCAGAAGAACACGCAAACAAAAGAAGATAACATTTAAAACTACATTTTATTGTTTTACACATAAAATGTAAGGAAATTTTGGATTGTTTTGGAAGATCACATACACTTTATTGTTTTACAGATAAAATGTATGTCAAACAGTAGGTGTGAATGCCTATGCGTTAGAATCCGTAAGAAAGACGCCTAAATGTTTGCAGAAGTGTGTGGAATCTGCCTGTATGTCTCATACTGCTGATCGTCATTTATAGCAGACACACATGAAAACATGCACAGACACAAATCCACACACTAATGTGGGAATGAGTGGTTGCTTGGAGCTAGCATGGATGCAAGCGAAATATCTTATTCTTGTAATTGACATCAAACCAAACATTATAAATCAATTATCAAATTTTTTTTGAAGGGGCACAATCTCCTTAGACCAAGGGCCTTGGACCAATGCAAGGTTTAAAAAAGCAGGCGAGGAGCCAAAAAAAGCCTCGAGGCTATAGCCTCAAGGTACGTACATTTATGAGGCTGGCTAAGCCTCAAATTTACATGGTAAATCCAAAACCCTTTTTAAAATTTTTTTCACTCTTTTCCAAAATAACTCCCACTATTCTTTTATTTTAAAAAAGACCTAAAAGGTTTCGTTATGTTATCTAGAACTCTCTATTTTGAGAGAAACATTAAATCTAACCTTTTATCCCCAATTTTTCCTATTTAGAATAGATTAAATGGGAAGATGATGATGATGATATTGGAGATGAAGAAGAATAGAAGATTGATAATTTTTGTATAAGAATAGGATTTGGTTTCGTGTTCTTGTAATTGCACTTGGTGTTTGTTTGATAACTTGTTAGATTTTACCTTTTACTTCATTATATACTTGCTCTACTTTTTTTTGATAAGGTTTAATTTCATTAAAAGGGAAAAAGGAAACATGCAAAAGGAGAAGAAGAGGTCGAGGAGACCTCCTCAACAAGCAAAAAAACAAAGAAAGACCAGGGATCTAGGAACTCTTAGACATAATAACTTCCCATCTGAACGCTAGATCTTCAAAAGACAATCCCCTGCATTCCACGAACAATTTAGACCAAAATCTTTTATGGGTTTTGGTACACTACCCCCAAAATTCCATGTGACACTAACATCAACCCACTGACTGAATGTTAGGCTGACCTCTGCTGGATTATTGGAGTCAGAGCATATTTTCCATCGTGGACATTAGGAACAAGCCAATTGGCAAGTTCACAACGAAAATGATCGAATTCAACGGCTAGAAATCATCAATTAGGTTATTTTTTTGTCTTTAGGTCTAAAATGTTATTTTGAATTTTTTTTGCTCAAGTGAGCTCTTGAACCGTTCGATCAATGTATGTCGCATTTTTCGGGTCCTAGGTGGATATACACACAAAAAATCTTGGTTATCTCTAGTCGTTGGATTCAAGAATGTTCTTGGGGCACTAGTTCCAACGGCTAAAAATTTTCAATGAAGGGTGGACTAAACATCTATGCAGTCAGTGGGCGTCAGTGGGCCCAGGAAAGTGCCTTAGGTAGGGCTACTGATCGACTGGATCGAAAGTGGCTGTAGCGAAAAAATTTCCGTCAAACAAAATTGCTAGTGAGCTATTTTGGTGTGCATCAAAATTGCTCTACACTGCTTTGAACCAAATGAAAAAGATAATAAAAGGAAAAAATCTAAGATACCGACTTCTGTGTCAGAAGTCCCTCAATTTGCCGTAGACTCTTTCGGGCCTACTGCTTCCCTGAATGTTTGGCCCCAATCTTGGTGGACCCACACACCAAAAATCAGTGTGATTAGTGATTCCTAGCCATTGGAATTGAGCACTTTGTCATCATGGGCTTGGAGCCAACTCATAGGCATAAAGCCCATGACAAAAAAAGTGCTCAAATCCTATGACTAGAAATCACCAATCACGCTGATTTTTGGTGCGTAGGTCTATCGTAGTGTGGGCCAGACATTCAAGGGGCAAGTGAGGCCGAAAGATTCTATTACGTTGCAGTTTGAGGGACTTCTGCATCAAAATTTCGATACATCTCGTGCATCAAAGAACAGCCCTAATAAAAGAGCGATTTGTGCGAAGAGTTGAAAAAAGATCGATTCTGAAAATCCATGGAGTCACCGAAGCTAGTGAGCTTTGGAAGTTCTCTGCTAGTACCTTCTGTTCAGGAGTTCGCAAAAGAGAAGATCGATGCGGTCCCACCTCGGTACATGCGTCCAGATCAAGACTGTCCGATCATCCCCGACTGGACTTCGCTTCCCACGGTCCCAGTTATTGACTTGCAGAGATTGCTCTCTGGAGAATCCATGGATTCTGAATTGCAGAAGCTGCACTATGCTTGCAAAGAGTGGGGTTTTTTCCAGGTATGTCTTTCTGATTTTGATGTAGTAGATAAAGACATCATTCTCTCATGGCATACTGCTCAAATTCCCAAAGTTGAGATCAACCCTTGAAAATAAGTCCAATCCAACGCCTAGAAATCACTAATCGGGCTGATTTTTGGTTTGTAGGTCCACCTAGGGATTGGCCAAACATCCATACGGTCAGAGTCCTCTAAGAGTGCCACGTGGCTCATATTCTGTCCGGTAACGGGAGCCGGTCAAAAAAGGCCGGTCCCTGGAGCCCGAGCCTTGTTGCAAGTGATGATCGTGAAAATTAGGATAATTGTAGTGTCAAACGATGTTGGACACGAAAAGCGTCCAACAGTCTAAGACAACTTGAAGACTAAGCCAACCGGTTTTCCTCTTTCTTTGGCAAGTTCTGTCCTACGATGTTGCAATTTTGCAAATGATCCTGGGAATCCTGGAACTCTCATTCAATGCTTTAAATGTCCAACGGCAGGTGACAACCCAAAAATTATAACATCAGGTAATGCTGTATGTGCCACGTGTTATACTCTTGGAGACAGCTGAATGTACGGATATCCCCCTACCCTTGATGGACCTATATACCAAAAATCAGCTCGATTGGTGATTTCTAGCTGTTGGATTTGATTCTTTTCATGGATTTATTTTTAGCCGTAGGATTCTAGCATTATTTGTGATACCCAAATCCAACTGACAAACATCATCATCAGGCTGGTTTTTGGTCCGAAGGTCCACAAAAATGGTGGGAAAAATATCCGTACAGTCAGTGGTCTCTAAGAGTATGACACATGGCACATACAGCGTGCCCAATGCGTGTTATAAATTCTCTCTGACAATCTTAGGGCGTGTTTGATTGCACAAAAAATTTCCCCGAGAAAGTACATCTGGGAAATGCCTTAAATGGCTGATTAATTGCAACTGAGAACACATATTTCAATCATGTGAGAAAATAAAGACATATTTTCTGGTGGAAATGAATTCTCACCTATTTGGATGGGAAATGAATTCTGGCTTAGTAGGGAAAATTATCCAGATTTAAATGGCTTGGTAGGAAAAATTATAGAGATTTAAAATGACTATCTAACAATGGACAGTTGTGTTTTTCCAAGGAAAATATAATTTTCCAACTGCAATCAAACATGCCCTTAGAGAAAGCTGACAACTCTTATCCTGAATTCATCTCATCCAAGCAAGCACCATCCCTATATCCAAACACCCCTTAGTTTCCCTTGGTTTCATAAATCAGAAATCGGCCCTGTATGGTGACCATAGAAAAGTTTTCAAGAAAAAGAATTGTATGCGAAGAAGTGTAGATCTAGAAAACATTCATGGACATATATGGGCAAGAATCATTTCTAGAAAACTTGTCTAATTATGTTAATTACATAGTTAGTCATCAGCATCATAATTCTTTTCACAACGGTATAGGGTCGGCTGCACAAATCTTGTTCCTCTATTCAATTCTGTCTAAAGCCATCTCTTTGGTCAGTGAATATAGTTAATGATGTTTGCTTTGTAGTTAGTAAACCATGGGGTTAGCTCTTCATTGTTGGAGAAAATAAAATTGGAGATTCAAGACTTATTTGAACTTCCCTTGGAGGAGAAAAAGATGCTTTGGCAGCAGCCAGACGATCATGAGGGATTTGGGCAGCTCTTTGTCGTGTCAGAGGAGCAAAAGCTTGATTGGTCAGACATGTTCTATATAACCACCCTTCCAACCATTCTAAGGAAGCCCAATTTATTTGCAAAGCTCCCTCTACCTCTTAGGTCTCGGTCTCTATCTCTCTCTCTCTCTCTCAACCATCCTAAGGAAGCTCACATTCAACTTCATTATTCATTGCAGAGAGACCTTGGAAGCATACTCTTCAGAACTGAAAAAGCTGGCCAGGACAATCTTAGGGGAAATGGCTAAAGCTCTAAAGATGGATGGAGATGAGATGAGAGAGCTGTTCAATGATGGGGTGCAATCAATGAGATTGAATTACTATCCTCTATGTCCTCAACCAGAGCAGGTCATAGGCTTCAGCCCTCACTCGGATGCCGACGCTCTTACAATTCTCCTTCAACTCAATGAAACAGAAGGCCTGCAAATACGAAAAGACGGGAAATGGGTACCTGTAAAACCACTGCCAAATGCCTTTGTAGTCAACATTGGAGACATTATGGAGGTAAGAATGCTAATGGTACAAAGTTTCAGACCTTAGCAAGCTCACATTGCTTCAAGAAGGCATTTTTATCATTGATTTGTCTTAACATATTCTTGTTATTTGCAAATTCTCTTGCTGTGACAGATCGTGAGCAATGGTGTATATCGTAGCATCGAGCACAGGGCAACAGTAAATTCGACGAAAGAGAGACTCTCGATTGCAACATTTTATAGCACCAACCTAAATGTAGAGCTAGGCCCTGCACCTAGCTTGATCAGCCCACATAACCCAGCATTGTTCAGAAAAGTCCCAGTGGAGAAGTATTTCAAGGAATTCTTTGCTCGAAAACTTGATGGAAAGTCGTATCTAGACTTCATGAGGATAGAAAATGAGGAAGCCAACACCATTTGTGCATTGCTGTAGTGATGCAGATGTAAACAGTAGCTGAAAAGTGTCCACTTAACATCATGAAGGAATCCTTGTTTTTCAATGTCATGTTATCCAAAGGATTTTTTTTGTGTTGCGGAAAATGAGGATTGACCACCCATAATGGAAGAACTCAAAAGCAGAAAAACAATCACAACACAAGAAACACAAGATTTTACGTGGTTCAGAACTAAGGGCTCTCTCTGCGGGTGATATCGAGAACTTTTTCACTATATGTGAATTGAAAAGTTACAAATAAGCCTAAAACAATGGCTTATAAATGGGTATGAAATCCTAGCCCCAAATCAACAAGGAAACCCGCACAAAACAAGAAACTATGATATTTCCTAAAAAGAACTTGCCAAAATTTTTTTGGGTCAGGGACTTCGCCCCCCAGCCCTTGGCAGGAGCGCGGCCCCCTGTACCCCCAGCAAGCTCAGTCAACATCTTTTAAGCGGGCTTTGCTTGACTAAACTTTGTGCAGGCTCATATAGAATTCGAGACACCAATATCAAATACAACAATTCCCTTTGCCTCTCAGTAATAAATTGGGTAGAATGGTGATATCACTTTGTTGTAGTTATTTGTGAAGAGCAGCGAATGTTTGCAAAATCTTGTCCAGTTGTTGGTATTGACAGTGAGGAAGTGGAGGGTACAGCAATATTTTTGGCCATCAACTTCGCTAAAATCCCATAGCTAGAGTTTATTGGTGTGCATATCCACCAGGGGTAGGCTAATCATTCATGACGTCAGTGGGCCCCAAAAAAATGGGCCACGTAGGGCAACTCATAACTGGATAAAATTTTTTCCGGTTTGGTGTATGACCTATGAGAATCTGTTCTCCCCTCTTAAATTTTGTATCAAAATTTTGATACACAAGTTGCTCAAAAGTTGCTCAAAGTGCCATGTGGCACTCTTTCGGGCCTGCTGACCCCATGAATGGTTGGTACACACCTTGACGGACCCTACATACAAAAAATAGCATGATTGGTGATTTCTAATAATTGGATTTGAGCATTTGTTTTATCATGGGCTTGGAACCAACCCATATGCCTATTCACGACGCCCATTATGAAAGTGTGCTCAAATCAATGGCTAGAAATCATCAATCATGCGGATTTTGGGTATATAGATCCACCAAGGTATGGGTCAACCATTCATGGGTGATGCTGCTTTGGGTATATAGAGTGTGCCATATAGCCACTTATTACCCTACTCTTTCCAGGGGGTGGCCCCAAATATAATCGGTGTTGATAGCACAAAGGTTTAAAAATCGGCTGTTATAACAAAAATAACAGCAGCTATAACGGATTCGGACCTACCCCGTTACGTTACACACCGTTAAAAAGCCCAGAAAATAACGGCCGTTATAACGAAAATAACGGCCATTTTTTTCCGTTATAACGAAAATAACGACCCTTATTTTCTGGAAAAAAGTGAAAAAATGGCTGTTTTTTCAGTTTTTCCCATTATTTTCCTGTTATTGAAATTTTGAAATACAAATTTCAAAATTCAAAATTTGAATTTCAGCACCCCTTTTTCCATTTTTTCCCGCTTTTGCACCTGAGGGTTTTTTTTCGTTATAACAGCCGTTATAACAGAAAAAACGATAATGCCCTCGGACCGTTATACCGTTATAACGGTCCCTTTTAAACCTTGGATAGCACTCCTTTTTATGAATGTAGAATGGATAGTGTTAGCATCATCCATAGAATGTTAGCATACCATTTGGTCCTAGGGTCAAATGGAGTGGTGAGATTTCCACCACACAAATCACGAATTCACAGATCCCAAAGACCACCGCACAAATTTCAAAAAGCATCCAATGTGTGGACCTTAGGAGGACGATCCGACAATAATATCATTTCGAGGGTGTCAATTTGTACCTGTGGAACCGATACCCTATATTGTGGTTCTGAGGGACTCGTTATTTCAGACTTGAACCAAAAAGACTCGGAACCAATTAAACCAAAAGGTTTCGATTCTTAGCGCACTATTATATATATTTTGATACCCAACGGGAACCGTTTCCGTTTCCACTTATTTGAGAACTGAAATGAACCTAAGAACCGGAACCGGAATCAGAACCGGAACCGACCTAGGTTCCAGTTTTTCAGTTTTGGGATCTCGGGTAACTAAACCTGAACGGACCCGTTTTATTTTTTTGTGTAATCTGAACGGACCCGTTGAAACCCTAGTAATTTCCCATCCAAAAAATGGGTTAAAACACTTCCTTGACTTACAGAAAAAAGTGAAATGCCAGCTAGTAGCTGTCCAATAAGTTTGCCATTGATCCCTAATACTTAAGTGATGGGCCACCATTTTAGAGGTATGTGAAGGCTTATAAGAGTTGTGATCCCACCAAGGATCTTTAACACCTCTATCATCGCAGGACCTGTGACCCCATAATTTAAATGGATCAAACTTCTTTTACCTTCGGAGTCGTGATCCCACGCCAAGGGTCTCTTACGGAATACTCCGATCGTGCCCTTGTTTCTCGAATTACGTGCAAATTACTTTTGCACTTGCATGCAGTATTAGTCACAATTTTGCCAAGTGAAAGGACAGATGGGAAATGCCTAACTTTTGGTCAAAGATGCCTGAAGGGATAACCGCTCTAATCTCAACGGGGGACACTAATTCTTGATGGGTATCTTTCAATTGGAGGTGGGCTCTTCTTGCTTGTCATAGATGGACCCTCGGTATACGGCAAAAATTCGAGCAGGGAAAATTTTGAGTTTTATTACATTTTGGGTTTCAACAGTCGGTCAAAAATTTGTTAATTGGCAAATATGCGTCGTACATTTTATAAGAGTTTTATACGCCTCATTTCAAAATTTCAGTTGAAATTTCAGAGTTGATTCGACGAGTTTTAAAACACTGATTGATCCATGTGGTAATTGTGCGCTTAGTACCTATTGTTATCCATGACAGATGAGAAGATAATTAAAGTGGCATGCCTTACTAGTGTTAAAGCTTCTCAATTACCTAAATATTACTCCTCAACTCATATGGCTACCATGATCCAATTCAAATGTTAAGGTTGAGACCTCATCGAAGAGAGAAAACATACTTACATGACGGATTAATGGGCGATCAAGAAGGCCTATGGCCTAGGTTAGAGTGAGGAGGGACGGTTGCCTAAGATCTACCCAAGTGGTAGAGTGTTTCACATATGCAACACCAAATGATGTATGAGGTGCGTTATTATTTGTCACAAAACCGACATACCTGGTGTGTCGTATGTTTGGGCCGAATTTTTAACAAACCGTTAGAATGCGTTCTATTCGTTTTGATTTGAAAATTCTTAAATTTTTTTGAATTGTTGAAATATTTAGATGAATAAACCTTTGTATGAAAAAATCATAAAATTCGCAGACTAAACACAAAATTGCTAACAAGGCGATGGACTTGGAGGAATGTTTTTAGGTATAGGTTCCGAGAACTCAATTTTTTGATTCAAATTTCCACCCAAACTCGGTCGTGGATTTCATGAAATCCAACGATGGTTTTTCTTCGGTAAAGTGAATGCTAGCTCAACACACAAAACTACCACGTATGTTGGATTTCTCGGGATCCACGGGTGAGAATTTGGGTGAAAATTTGAGTCAAAAATTTGAATCCGTGGATCCTAACCCACATTTTTAAGTTCACAATTTCAAATGGGATTAGGGTTTTCTAGTGTTCGAATTTTATATTAATGGTCTGTTTGGTACGTGAGAAAGAGTTCCGACGGTGAATATTTAGCCAGCTAAATATTATCTTGGTTAAATATTTGCTCATATCAATATTTAACAATGTTTCGTACATGTATGAGCTAGCTCACTTCAGCTTCATTTTCTTTCAATTTGAGTGGGTCCCACATATCAAAGTAAGTTAAAAATAGGTTGGGTGAGAGCGGGAACCACATATTATGTCAAAGGATAAAAAAAAAATTATTTTTATCTTTTTTATATATTAAAAAATTAATTTTTATTGAAAATAGTGATTTTCTGGCGAGAAAATAAAATTTTCTCACCAAGGCATAATTGGCGTGAAAATATTTACACGGGGGGAGGTGATCAAATGTTTTCCTTCCGCGGAGGGCAAATATGTGGGCCCGGCTAAATATTCGCCGAGGACGAGTGGCTGCCAAACGCACCCGGGCGAATATTAGTGGGCGCAATTATTTTATTTTCCCGCCGGGGTGCGTTACCAAACAAGCCCTAAGGGTCTTTGTAGGACATCTAACATTTTAAACATTAGTTGTAGAATAGTTTGTTTTTACAAAAAAAGGCCTATTCATTAAAAAAAAAAAACACACACACACATATCAATTTAAATTGATAACTTTTCCATGATCACAAAAAATAAAAAGTTCATAGCTTTTCCAGCTACTTTTTGTTTTGATTTAGAAATTTAGAAAATAAACTTCTTTTTTCTTATATACTAGGTCTTAATTGATGTGAGATGGGAGTATATTAGTACTACTTTTTGTGTGCAAGTGTGGGATAAAACTTTGATGACAGATCAATATATGAGCCACGTGGAACACTCTTAGAGGACTTTGACCTTATGGATGTTTGGCTAATCAATAGGAGAACCTGCAAACCAGAAATCAGCCCGATTAGTGATTTCTAGGAGTTTGATAGGAATTGTTTTCATGGGTTTGATTTTAACTGTGGGAAATTTGAGCATTATTGACCATTATTTGAGGTACAAAGATCCAAAGGTTTGAAATCACAAATCAAGCTGATTTTATGTTTGTAGGTCCATATAGGGATTTGAAAAACATCCATACGGTCAGAATCCTCTAAGAGTATGCCATGTGGCTCCTATTGCACCCTGTCATCAAAGTCTTACTTGCAAGTGTGAATGAAGTTAATATTTACTCAAATATTATGTTGTGTAGGAGTATGCCTGTTGGAGAAAAAATTCGCTGGCCCCGGGGGACTTCAAACTTTGATGTCCCCCTCCCAAAATGTCAGACAAGTACTCCTTGTTAACCACTAACCAGGGACTTAACGCGGGTTGAGTTAAGGGATTGCAGTACGTGTCTGACATTTTGGGTGGGGGACATCAAAGTTTGAAGTCCCCCGGGGCCAGCGAATGTTTTCTCTGCGTGTTGTGTGCAAGAGAGCCGAGGTTTAAAGCTATTTTTTCTCTTTTTTGATAACCCCAAGCAATGTATTAAGGAAAAGGACATCGAGAGATCACACAGATACAAAGAGAAGGAAGAAAAAGAAAACAACAACAAAAAGGCTAACACATGAGCTTACTCTAAAAGCTTCCCAAAAAGTAAACACCAGATCAACTAAAAAGATGCCCCTCGACTCTGGGAGAATGCTACCCCAGTAGAATAATAAGGCCTTGACGCTCAAAACAATCTCCTGAAAGGAGCCTTCCGTGTCTCTAAATGTTCTCCCCTGTTCCACTCTATTCAAGTGCCCCACAATTCATCATAGGGTACAATCTTCTAGAGAGCCTTCCTCCTAGGCGATGCTGCCTAACAATGCTCCAACAGAGTCTGGCATAACCCAAGAGATACCTGCCAGTGCTAGGAAATACGTACGACTACAGCTGTTTAGCAAACTCAAAAGGTATTTTTCTATCTCGATTTTTTGACAAACAGAGATAGAAAGATTGTAATAAAAAATTGAGATACTTTCTTGACAAAACTAACTTTCTTAGAACAAGAACCGAGATAGAAAGGTTAATTTTCTATCTAATTGGTTCCTGTAGAAACCGATATACAAAACTGCCAAAACTTTCCATATCGGTTGGTACAAAAAAAACCCGAGATTGAATTTCCGGGAAAATTTGGCACTAAACCTTCTATCTCGGTTATGAAAATTACAGGCTCTTTTTATTTTTATAATCGAGATCTTTTATGATTTTGTAGTAGTGGCCCAGTATGGTGACTACAAAATAATTATCAAAGATGGGATTCATAAGTCGAACTACTTAATCTAGAAAACTTTTATGGACATTTATAAGTAAGCCTAATTGATCTTTGCATTCTTTTCTCCTCATAATTTGATCCAAAATTGTGGGACCAATCAATTGTGTGTCCCTAGACTATAATTATGGTATATAAACTACTTGAGTTTTCGACAAAAATGCTTGGAAGGCACCCACAATACTTGGAGATATTATAAATTCATCTGATGTAATTACTATAACCGTCAGATTGGATTTGCCATCCAACAAATTTTAAGATCATCTGATTTGATCAAAGAGATCTCCTAGGTGGGACCTATCTATGATCAGCCCTCTTGCTCTTCATTTATGCCTTTGTACCAAGAACTCGAAAAGCGATTATAGCACTCCATTTTTTTTTAAAGGGAGTGTTTGTGAGCCATCACTCAAGCTACTACACGACAAAACATATTTGATTATAAAAAAGGAAGATAAAAGAATCAAACATATTTTTATATGACATGGAATGTTCTTCAAATGATGGCTTTCATGGCAAATAATATATCAAAATCCAAAAGAGTATTCGACGAAAGTAACCCCGCACCAACAAACTGACGGTCAGTAGATGGTGCCAACTAAGACTCAAATGTAACCAGCGTAGCCACACCATCGTGTGGCTGTGTTTCATGGACAGACATGTGTGTCGGACTCGGCAAACCTCAAAAAATAGGATTCGGAGGCTCAACTGAATTTTTAATTATTCATTTAGTTTTATTTTGTAACGACAAGTCTGTGACGAAGTATCGAAATTTTCTAGTTAGAAGCTTTAATCCTATCCTCTCTCTCCCATGGAACTCAAACCCCAAATTTCCCTATATTGAATAGTGGGATAAAAGAAAATGGAAGAGCCCCAAGCGATTCGGTGTCTGAATCTGTGTTCACGTAAGGAAACGTGACTTGCCTGCTGGTTTGAAGAATCCATACGACATGTTTTTTGAAAATGTCAATTCTTATGAAAAATTTCAAACTCTTGATCATATTATTTGAGGTCATCGTTGTTTTTCTCTATACTTTACGATTTATGATCTTTTCAAGCTTTCTTGTTTCAATGGCGCTTCAAGTTTAAGTTTTACATGAAATCAATCAATTATGGAAAGGGATTGATATATTTTTCCATGTTTACTGACGGGTCAAGGGGGGTGACCCTAATTTGAAAAACTTATATGGGGTTCTTACAAATTCAACAATTGTGCAAGTGCAATAATGCCCCACAAAAAATAGAAAAAAAAAGCTGTATGAAAGATGGTGAGAGAGCCGTTGGTGGGAGGATTAATGATTTCATGATCGGAATCTCGTGATATAATTATTCACGCATGCCAAGCCAAAGTTTGGTAGCTAGTTGTAGTTTTGAACATCTTGCACCGATCAACCATTACCCACTTTGGAATCCAGCTGTTTAGAAGGCGTGGTCTCAATTCTCAAACGTACGTGAGTGTGTTTCGGACTAGTCCCCATCCAGACGGAATGAAGAAACTTTCTTTGGACTAAAAGAAATCACCAATGGCCAACTAAACTCATCAGAAATTCTCGGCATATCTTAAAACTAGATGAGCTAGCCGACTCGAAACTCGGCCAAGCTCAACTCGACTTGATAAGATTTCGGGTCCGTAACTACTCGATGAGGCGTCTCATTCAATTCTTAGATCAGTGTTTATGGAATATTTAATAATAGAATAATAAGAACGTCATGTTTATGGAGCAGAATGTTGGACAATCAAGAAACAATGTATTCATAAAATGAACGTAGTGTGAAAAAATTAAGAAAGATAAAATTAAAAATGAACGATTTATGTAGCCAATGATGATGACTACGCAATTATGTTCTAATAAATCATCGATTTGAGTTGTTTGATCACTAGACCACTTCTTCAAAAGTGCCTAGGCCAAAAAATAAGACTATTAAGAGAGTAATTAAGTGGCTCACCAACTTAATAGTTTAGATATGATGGTATGCCAAGTTTCTGAAAATGGGTACAAGGAGCATCACCTTCAATGCTTCTTCAGAGCATAGTTCGAAGTCTCGGCCTATCCCGTAATGGATTGTGCAATCCGGATTGGGACCAGAGCCCACTGATCCGATATTCCTAAACTGGATCGTCTCGTCCTGATATTACTGTGTCCCAAATAAGTTTCAGTCTGTCTCGGGTGAGATGCACCGATCCCATTCTGTGTGGGACCGATCTGGATCAATCGGAGCCCACCGATCAGGCCTCTGATAACTAGATTAAATCCATGCTTGACTGGCATCATATAATTGTTCTTCCGATAAACCTTGTGACTTTATCTTTCTTTTTAGGACGGAAAGCACCTTTTTCTTTAAGAAAATATAAAAAAGCCAAACTGGATGAGTAGTTGGATTACTCCCCAGGGTCCACCAAATAATTGATGGTGATATATATTAATGACGACACCACCAAACCATATATGGTGCCGAATTCTACCAGATATTCCCTGTTCATAACGCTCCTGCGTCATCATCATAATAAGCTCCAAGGTAAAGAGAATAGTAGTTACGTACTCCTTGATCCAAGTAGCAGGCCCCACATAGCCAGCTATTTGCTTCGGCAACTGAAATAAAGAACATGAGAAAGGTTGGACCACCGTCGCATGATGCAAAGCCACTCGACGCGGAAACTAAAAGGGCCATCCAGCTTTGAAAGCGCCAAGCAGTGCCAGCTCTGCGACGTCCAGTTGGTGGTCACGCGTCCCGCACAACTTACCTTCTCTCTTCACGGATACTTCCTTTTCTCCCTTCATCCCTCCAATGTCCTGAATTCTTCTATATAAAGGTCTCGTAACCCAACCTCCATCCATCACACAAAACAACTCCCTCTCTCACGCAAACATACACTATGTTGTCAAAAATGTCATCTTCTTCATCTTATGGGGTTTCAGTAGTATTGTTGGTCTCTATATTTATAAGCTCTTTAATGGGTGCCTCTGCTGGTAATTTCTACCAAGACTTCGACCTCACTTGGGGCGATCAACGCGCCAAGATATTCAATGGTGGACAACTTCTCTCACTGTCTCTTGACAAGGTCTCCGGCTCTGGATTCCAATCCAAGAGAGAGTATCTATTTGGAAGGATCGATATGCAGCTCAAGCTTGTCGCTGGCAACTCCGCTGGCACGGTCACCGCCTACTATGTAAGTACCAATCCTTTAACTTCTCCTATCATCTTGTTATAAGTTATAAATTGCTAGAGCTAATATCTTTCATGTCACAGTTATCTTCTCAAGGTCCTACTCACGATGAGATCGACTTCGAGTTCTTGGGGAACCTTAGTGGAGACCCATATATCCTCCACACAAATGTGTTCACTCAAGGGAAGGGGAATAGGGAGCAACAATTCTATCTCTGGTTCGATCCCACTAGAAACTTCCACACCTACTCCATCATCTGGAACCCCCAACGCATCATGTAAGACTTGTGTTAACTATGTTTCCATCATCAAATATACCTTTCTATATTAGTTATTATGAATGTTCTAAAATATGTCTTTTTTTTCTTTCAGCTTCTTAGTGGATAACACCCCCATCAGGGTATTCAAGAATGCTGAATCAGTTGGTGTTCCTTTCCCTAAGAACCAACCCATGAGGATCTATTCAAGCCTCTGGAACGCCGACGATTGGGCAACGAGAGGTGGGCTTGTGAAAACCGATTGGACAAAAGCTCCCTTCAGAGCCTTCTATAGGAACTTCAATGAAAATGCTTGTGTATGGTCTTCTGGTTCCTCTTCTTGTGCCTCCAAGTCGGCAAATTCTTTGCCGGACAATGCATGGCAGACTCAAGACCTTGATTCGATGAGCCGAAGGAGACTCAGATGGGTGCAGAAGAACTACATGATCTACAACTATTGTTCCGATTTGAAGCGCTTCCCCCAAGGTCTCCCTTCCGAATGTAGACGTTCAAGGTTCCTTTAGAAGTCTGGACTGCCTTTTCGTGGCTTTGTTGATTTAATTTTTTGCATGGATTTGTAAATAAATGCTTATGGTGGTGAAATTTTTTTTAATGCCTTTTTTATATCACATGTACTTTCGTTACACAAGTCGAATAAATCAAATTCCTCATTTTCTGTCTATGTTTATCACCAAACTCATCATTGTATGGGTCCCAGGGGAAAGATATCTCTTGGGCCAACATTCGATTTTAGAGGAAATTAACCATCCGCCTTCTTGGATATGATCAAAATTCGATTTTATTAAAAGGAGAAAGGTTTTTTCCACAGATAGAGGAAAGAACTTTTGACTTTCAAGGTTTTCTTACATTTGACAACTGAGGTGTCAAGTTGGGAAGGGTTCTGTTAGGATCCTAATGGTCAAGACCTAAGTTTTAGGTACCTCTATGACTTGGGTACTTTCCGTGTATTAGTTTTGAGTCTTAACATTTGGTATCAGAGCCAACCCCACTTCTTGAATTAATTGAGTCACGGAAGGGGCAACTTATAAAAAAAATGAGGCCAGAGTGAGAACCACCATGTGAAAAGGGCTATTTGGACCATAGAAACCTGTGGAAAAAGAGGGCAGATTGAAAGCCGCCAGTGGAAAGGGCTACCTAGACCACAGAGTTGGCCGCTGAGGACGACAGGCTGTGGAAGCATGGTGAAATGTTAAGATCCTCATGGTTAAGACTTAAGCTTTACACACGTCTATCACCGAGGTGCTTTTGGTGTATTGGTTTGGGTCTTAATAGGTTCACATGTTTAACTAGCTACCTCATCCCATCCCAAAAACCTACATATATGCACTCTGCCATGTGGCACTCAGCCATACAAAGCCTCTTTCTCATTTGCATGACACAATCTTGCCATGTGTAAGAAGCCTAGACTGTGGAGACATCTTCCCTAGCTCCTCTGTCTGCTAAGAAAATAATATGTTCCATATGGTGAAGAAAAGAGTCCATAGACCAGAGGGTTAGGATCATACATGCATCCAAAGTGGGTTTCAGAAACTAAATACCCCTCATCGACATCTTTTAGACTTTATTCAATGAATGCGATAGTGCAAGTAGGCCCAAGGTTTTAAATTTCGGCGGAAACGGCGAAATTTCGGTTTTGGTGGGTACCGAAATCCCCCGAAATATAGCTTTCTAAACCAAAACCCACCAAAATTTAGAAATTTCGGCCGAAATTTCTATTTTTGACCTCAACGAAATTTTAAAGTGTAGAACCACCATTCAAGAGTATCCTTTGCTCTCGGTTGGTCGTTCCAAAGGGTTCCTCCAACCCTTTATACAACATGTATTCCTAAACCAAACCTGACCCACCTTTGAGCCAACCCTAATTAACTTTTTAAAATCTTTTTATTTTGTAACTTTTTTGGTGATAGGAAATTCGTTTAAACTAGATGCGTAAATGACATAAATAGGATGGGGGCAAGGCATTTCCCCGGCCCTTGAGAGATATCATATATGATCAACCTGATCAGATGATCATAACCATTGATGTTTAGGCTCTTCTATAGACTTTTTTGTATATTTCTTGCTACGTAAAAGAATTCAATAGATCATACGGTTACAATTACTCGACGGGTCGATTTTTGGCCTAGTCGATCTCCTACGTGGCACACAACGGATGTGGGTTCTATTACATTTCATTGCATGTTTTCTTTGGGTATGGACTGGGGACAGCCATGCATCCAAACAGGAACGTTAAACTTTAGCTTGTACTTGACAATTATTCTGTTATTCAAGTAGACAGCAGACATGGTAAACTTTGTGACCTCTGCAATAATTCTATTACTCAAGTAGTGCTCTTTTTGAGAAAAAAAAAAATCTCTTTCTAATGGCTTCTTCTTTTTGATTTTTTTCAGTAAAAAGGAAGGGCCATTTAAAAATAAGAAAAAGGAGTCACTAGTAATCTTGTTCATGGAGCTGACTAAAGTTTACGCCCATTTCAGTAGGACAAAATGCATGTCTTGATCTACAGATTTATTGATAATTGGATTGAATGCTTACATCAACACTAATCAACCATGCAAATAGAGATTTAAGGATTCCTAATATAAAAAGAAGAAATATATTGGGTTTTTTTCCGTAATACCTTCCTGATTAATTTTCTATATTAGTGAGACTCCATGTTTTCGTTCTTGTTTATTTTTTTTAAAGAAACGGAATTTTTTTGAAATGAACCTACATTTAAATCTATTTTTCAAAACAAACCGTACTTTTGTACAATTGTCAAAACAAACCTCAGACGCCAAACTGTTTGGCGTATGGCTCCAAAACTTTTAAACGGCCGAATTTCCCTCCTAAATGGAGACGCCTATGTTCAGCATCTAAAATTACCAAACACCATACGGTTTGGCGTCTGAACATTTGAAACGTCTAACCTTTAGGCGTTTTTGTAATTCTAGACGCTAAACGGTTAGGCGTTTTAATAGTTTAGACGCCGAACCGTTTGGCGTTTGGTTGTTTTAGATGCCAAAAAAAAAACACCGCCATCTCCTTTTTTTTTGCAACGGCAGGTGAAAAAAAGGCCAAAAGCCAAACTGTTTGGCGTCTGGTAATATTAGACACCATATTGTTTGGTGTCGGATACTAACAGATGCCAAACCTTTTGGCATCAGATATTAACAGACGCCAAACAGTATGGCGTCGGATATTAACAGACGTCGAATCGTCAGCGTCACTTTGATGGCAATTCAGCCATTTAAAATATTCGGAGCTATACGCCAAACGGTTTGGCATTCTAGGTTTGTTTTGACAATTTAAAAAAAATTCGGTTTGTTTCGGAAAATAGCCTTAAATGTAGGTTCGTTTCAAAAAATTTCCATTAAAAAAAAGTTGTATATTGAAGAAAAGATCGAATACAACAAAAAAGATAACAAAAAAAAAGCCAAAAAACCAGGGAAATGATTTGAGGGGATATCACCTTAATTAGGATCTCAAATTCACTTATCCTGGAGCAGTTCCAGAATAACCAAATTGGAAATCACTTAGTCCCAAAGTTAAACCTCGACCAAGATCAAGCCACCTAAGCCCTAGAGAGGATCTCGGCCCAAAGTTAGGCCCTGGCCAATCTTAGGCCACTCAAGCCCTAGAAACTATCTAGGCCCAAAGCTAAGCCTTGACCAAGATCAGACCACTTAAGCCCTAGAGATGATCTAGGCCAAAGTAAAGCTCTAATCAAGATCAGTGCTACTGATCAAAGCATAGAAATGATTTAGGCCAAAAGTTAAGCCATGACTTAGATTTGGTCACTCAAGCCCTAGAGATGATCTGGGCCCAAAGTTATGTCTTGACCAAGATTAGGCTATACTCAAGCCCTAGAGACGATGGATTGTCATCTACCCCGTTAATTTTGAATGCGATTTCCATAATGAGAGTTTCTACCCCTTCTATGATTTTTGCCTTAACATCTTCCCCTTCGAACATTAAATGCAAAATTTTGAGTAAAGGGATGAGGGACAAATGAACTAAAGACAAGTTCTTTACTTAAAAGGTACAGTGGGAATACATGGCTACGCAAGCAAGTAGTCACAAACATTGGATAATTAATCAGGTTCCAATCCTTGGATGAGCTAGAAGACCTTATCATCGTCCCGAACAAGTTGTTCTATGGCAGCATGCGCATCACAAATGCCCTGTAGAGATGAGATAATCATTTGTATTCCTAATATATATATATATATATACTAGCTTGAGGGGCAGTGTTGATGTAACATATGAGTATTTTTATACGAGCATCACCCTTAATGCTCCGTGGGAGGGACCGTATAATTATTCTTGTTATGATAAACCTTGGGACCTTAATTATCTTTCTTTTTAGGGTAGAAGGCACCTTTTTTTTTTTTAAGAAAATAATATATATCAACTCATAATGCAGCCAGACGCGTAGTTGGATTACTGTCCGGGGTCCACCAAATAATTCATATAGATTAATGCCACCGCCAAATGGTATGGTGCCGAATACTACCATATATTTCCTCTTCACATCATCATCATCATCATCTTCTTCATCATCATCATGAGCCCAAGATAAGAGATTAGTAGGTACTCTTTGATCCAAGCGGAGACTTAAATCAGTAGGTCCCACATAGCCAGCTATTTGATTCGCAACTGAAACATAGAACATTAGAAAGGTGGGACCACCGTCATATGATACAAAGCCACCCGACGCGGAAACGAAAATAAGCCATCCAGCTTTGAAAGATCTAAGCAGTGCCAGCTCTGCAGAGTCCAGTTGGTGGTCACAAGTCCTTTAACGGATACTTCCTCCTCTCTCCTTTTATTCCTCCAATATCCCAAACTCCTATATAAATAGGAGGCCTCATAAACCTATCACCACCCATCACTCAAAACCTCTCTCTCTCTCTCTCTTTTGTTCACATAGTATCTTGTCAAAAATGTCATCATCTTCTTCATCCTATGGGGTTTCAGTAGTATTGTTGGTTTCTATACTTATAAGCTCTTTAATGGCTGCCTCTGCTGGTAATTTCTACCAAGACTTCGACCTCACTTGGGGCGATCAACGCGCTAAGATATTCAATGGTGGCCAACTTCTCTCGCTGTCTCTCGACAAGGTCTCCGGTTCTGGATTCCAATCCAAGAGAGAATATCTATTCGGAAGGATCGATATGCAGCTCAAGCTTGTTGCTGGCAACTCCGCTGGCACGGTCACTGCCTACTATGTAAGTTCCAATCCTTTCACTTCTCCGATCAACTTGTTAATTTATAAGTTTCTAGAGCTGATATCGTTCATGTCACAGTTATCTTCTCAAGGTTCAACCCATGATGAGATCGACTTCGAGTTCTTGGGGAACCTTAGTGGAGACCCATATATCCTCCACACAAATGTGTTCACCCAAGGGAAGGGGAACAGGGAGCAACAATTCTATCTCTGGTTTGACCCTACCAGAAACTTCCACACCTACTCCATCGTCTGGAACCCCCAACGCATCATGTAAGAATGTGTTAATTATGTTTCTAAAACTAGCTAGAATTTATTTTAATTTTTGTTTCTTTTTCTAACGTGTCTTTTCTTTCTTTTCAGCTTCTTAGTCGATAACACCCCCATCAGGGTATTCAAGAATGCTGAATCAGTTGGTGTTCCTTTCCCTAAGAACCAACCCATGAGGATCTATTCAAGCCTCTGGAACGCCGACGATTGGGCAACAAGAGGTGGGCTCGTGAAGACCGATTGGACCAAAGCTCCCTTCAGAGCCTTCTATAGGAACTTCAATGAAAATGCTTGTGTATGGTCTTCTGGTTCCTCTTCCTGTGCCTCCAAGTCTACACATTCTTTGGCGGACAATGCATGGCAGACTCAAGACCTTGATTCGATGAGTCGAAGGAGACTCAGATGGGTGCAGAAGAACTACATGATCTACAATTACTGCTCCGATTTGAAGCGCTTCCCGCAGGGTATCCCTTCCGAATGTAGACGTTCAAGGTTCCTTTAGAAGTCTGGACTGCCTTCTTGTGGCTGTTGATTTAATTTTCTTACCTGGATTATTGTAAATAAAAGCTTATGTTGGTGAAAATTTTTTTATTGGCCTTTTTATGTCACATACTTTCCTTGATACAATTCAAATAAATCAGATTCCTTATTTCTTGGTCCAAAATTCCATTTTAGAGGAAACCATCTGCCTTCTTGGATGATCAAAATTAAAAGGAAAAATTCCATTTTGACTATCAAGGTTTTCTTAAATGTGGCAGCTGAGGTGGCAAGTGGGATGTGTTGGACGTGTTTCACTACATTATCCCAACCCAATAGCAGTCTGCCATGTGGCTAAAAGATGTTAGTTTTTGTTTTACTTTTTTTTCTCTATTTAAAAAATTGAACCATTCCTCTTTCGCATTCGGATGAAATTAAACAATCTTGCCATATGTGTAAGAAACCTAGACCGTGGAGATCTTTCTCTCCTATACTGAGAGAACCTTACACTAGAAAATAGTATGGTCCATACCAGATGGGATATATCATCCCTACATCCTATTAAGTATTTGCAAAGGGTTCCTGTAACCACCTTTAACATATTTTTATTTTTATTTTTGTGACGGGAGTTTTGGAGGTACCCATTTCAATGACCCAAAGATATCCTAAATTCAACCTGATCAGATGATCATAACCATTGATGTTTAGGCTCTTCTATAGCCTTTTTTCCTTATCTTTCTTGGTACATAAAAGAATTCATACACAGTTACAATTACTGGACGGGTAGGTCAATTTTTGGCATAGTTGATCTCCTAGGTGGCACGCAATGGATCTGGGTCTCATTCCATATAATTGCATGTTTGCTTTGGGTATGGATGGGGACATCCATGCATCCAAACAGGAACATTAAACTTTAGCTTGTGCTTAGCAATTATTCTGTTGCTCAAGTAGACAGGCATATTAAACTTTGTGACTTCAGCAATAAGTTTATGGTAGCTACTGCCCTTTTGTAGCTTTCTAATATTTTTAAAGGCCTCTTTCTAATGACTTTTTTTTTGCGAGGTAAGCAGGCCTGTTTTTTAACGATATCAATAACTTGGTGAAGGTGGGTTTTGAACCCAGGTCTATGGTATCATCACCTACAAACTTTACCAACTGAGCAAGCTGGCACCTTCAACTTTCTAATGACTTCATCGTCTTCTTCTTTTCCTTTTCCTTTTTATTAAAAGGAGTCAAGTCACTATTAATCTTGTTCACGGGGCTGAGTGAAGTTAATGCCCATTTTCTTCCTCTTCCTTGTGCACTCAAGAACCCTTGAAGACAAATAGGACAAAATGCAAATCTCTTTCGCTCTACTGATTTATTGATAATTGGATTGAATGCCTACATAAACCCTAATCAACTATACAAAAAGAGATTTAGGGGACATTTGGCAACACAAAAATAAGTAACTTATTGACTTTTATAAGCCAAAAAGTAAAAAAGTTAGTTTGGATGTGTTTCATATTTTAACTTTTGAAAAGTTAAAAACTAACTTAAAACTACTTAAAACTGAAGCTAAATTTTTTAGCTTTTAACTTCTAAATTAAAAGAAATTACTTCTCAAATTTAGAAGGCCTCCGGACGCTTTTAATTTCAACTTTTTTTGCAGGTAAAAAATCAACTAGTAACTTCTACTACAAGTAGAAGTGCTTTTACTTCTCGTTCCCAAATGCCCCCTTAAGGAGCCTTAATATAAAATGAAGAAATATAATTGGGATTTTTTTTGTAACACCTCCCTGATGAATCTTCTATATTAGTGAAACATCCCACGTTTCTATTCTCTTGGTCTTGCTCTCTTGACTATATATGGATTGATCGATCGTCATTTATCAACAACTCTAGTAGGGAGATACACTATATCTCGTGCACCTTATTATAACGCTTAATATTTTATCTGTCTAGTCTCTACGACGTTTTATAATTATTTTTTTGATACATAGGACCTAATCTTGATCTTTAACTGTACAATTTGGGGAATGCATTGGTGAGGAATCAACTATAGTTGGGTATTGGCCTAATCAAATTATTAACTATAGTTGGTTCATTTGTGGGCCCATCTAGAATATTTGCAAGACCATAGTAAGCCCCTTCGCCACTAAACAATTGAATTCTTTTTGCCACCCGTTTTCATAAAGGTTCAGGCTCCGAGGACTTGTCCTTTCATTCGTGTCCTCGATAGTGGATTCCGAGAATCCAATGGTGGTTTTGCTTTGGTAAAAAGTGATGCCAGTTCAGCGCTATCAACCACCGTTGGATTCTGGGAATCCACACCCAAGAACACGAGTGAAAAGGCGAGCCCCTTGAGCCGGACCCAATGCATTCCATTGACATGTGAATCCAACAATAATATACACAACAATATCAATAATTTTTCATTTATACCATTTTCTAATATGAAAGTGTTATTTATCCTCTAACATTACTAATGGCCGTTATATATAAATTATATATATCGTATTAGATTTAGTAATACACTAGTAGGTGGCCCGTGCCCACGGCACTCTCCGACAAAGAGTTTGCCAAAATCGGGTGTGAGTGGCTTAGATCCGCCATCCATTTGGGGTGATAAGATCTCGGCCATCTTTTGTGAAGCCGATAAGAGGGAGGATAAGTGACTTCTCTATTTTGTTATATAGATGTATAGTGGGTGGCCTATGCCCTCGGTGCTCCCCTGCAAAGCATTTCCCAAAATCGGGTGTCAGTGGTGGAGATCCATAGTACATTTGGGGGATAAGATCTCGGACATCCTTTGTGAAGCCAATAAGAGGGCTATAAATGGGGAGACAATTTTTCTGTTAAATTAATCCAACCGTCTAAATATTATTTTATGTAAGAGGGTTGATATGGGTCCTTGGATATATGGAGCGCATAAGAGGGGGAGACAGCTTCCCTGTTTTGTTATATAGATTTAGTATAATTCTTATTTTTATCAATTTTTGATAAGCTGGCATAATTCTACGTTGAAATGGCGTATTATGAGCAATAGGGCACATCATTGGATGGGAAGCTCCTATGTTAATTGTCATCATCATCATCATCATCATAATATGAGGAATCTACAATTGGATTGTACACACTTATTAGATGATCATAACCATCCAATCCATGAAGTTTTTTCTGATCAAACACCATATTCAATTGGGCAAAACATTAAATTTCAATAAATGAAGTGATTATCACTATTGATTGGCTAGGTGCATGGGATCCAATGAATGGTTAAGACTTAAGCTTTACACACGTCTATCACCGAGGTGCTTTTGGTGTATTGGTTTGGGTCTTAACAGGTTCACATGTTTCACTACCTCATCCCATCCCAAAACCTACATATGCAATCTGCCATGTGGCACTCAGCCATACAAAGCCTCTTTCTCATTTGCACGAAATATCTTGCCATGTGTAAGAAACCTAGACTGTGGAGACATCTTCCCTAGCTCCCCTGTCTGCTAAGAAAATAATATGTTCCATGGTGACGAAAAGAGTTCTTAGACCAGATGGTTAGGATCATACATGCATCCAAAGTGGGTTTCAGAAACTAAATACCCCTCATCGACATCTTTAGAATTTATTCAATGAAATGGCAGTGCAAGTAGGCCCAAGGTTTTAAATTTCGGCCGAAACGACGAAATTTCGGTATTGGCGGGTACTGAAATCCGTCGAAATATAGCTTTCTAAACCAAAACGCACCAAAATTTGGAAATTTTGGCCAAAATTTCTGTTTTGACCTCACCGAAATTTAAAAGTGTGGAACCACCATTCAAGAGTATCCTTTGCTCTGGGTTGGTCGTTGCAAAAGGTTCCTCCAACCCTTTATACAACATGTATTCCTAAACCAAACCTGACCCACCTTTGACCCAACCCTAATTAACTATTTTAAATATTTTTTATTTTGTAATTTTTTTGGTGATAGGAAATTCGTTTAAACTAGATGCGTATAATGACATAAATAGGATGGGGGCGCGCAAGGCATTTCCCCGGCCCTTAAGAGATATCATATATGATCAACCTGATCAGATGATCATAACCATTGATGTTTAGGCTCTTCTATAGACTTTTTTGTATATTACTTGCTATGTAAAAGAATTCAATAGATCATACGGTTACAATTACTCGACGGGTCGATTTTTGGCTTAGTCGATCTCCTACGTGGCACACAATGGATGTGGGTTCCATTACATTTTATTGGATTGAATGCTTACATCAAACACTAATCAACCATGCAAATAGAGATTTAAGGATTCCTAATATAAAAAGAAGAAATATATTTGGGTTTTTTTCCATAATACCTCCCTGATTAATTTTCTATATTACTGAGACGTAATGTTTTCGTTCTTGTTTATTTTTTTTAAAGAAAAGTTGTATATTGAAGAAAAGATCGGAATACAACCAAAAAGATAACAAAAAGCGAGGCCAAAAGACCAAGGAAAGGATTCGAGGGGATATCACCTTAGGATCTCAAATTCACTTATCCTGGAGCAGTTCCAGAACAACAAAACTGGAAATTCCAATAAAATCCTTTATCCCTTTTAAAACCAAGAGAACCCGGTCCCCCAACAAAAACGGAACCTATAAGCCGATTGGTACATAATGTTGGAGAGAACTTCTTTCCTAGCACAAGAAGGTGTAGAATTCCACTAGAAAATAGCCGAACCATCAGTGTTAGAGCCCCAGTTAGCAAGTTTGTCAGCAGCACCGTTGCCTTCTCTGAAGATATGTGAGCCTACAGTTCGTTTTGCTTATTTTATGCATTTCTAACCAGATCAAGGGCCAACATATAACCCAGACAAAAGCCCGATCGAGGTGACAGAGGTTATACCAAGAAGACCCCATTTAAAGTCGGACTTAGGTTTAGTAGAGGAATTACCCAAGTCTGTAGTGCAAGGGTTCTGAAGTAAAGCCCTGATCAAGATCAGGCCACTCAGGCCCTAGAAATGATCTAAGCTCAAAGTTAAGTATTGACCTAGATAAGTCCACTCAAGCCCTTGAGACGATATCTAGATACAAAGTTTAACCTTGACAAAGATCAGGCAATTGAAGACCTAGAGATGAACTCGGTTGAAAGTTCAGCCCTGACCTAGATTAGGCCACTCAAGCCCTAAAGATGATCTAGGCCAAAAGTAAAGCCCTAATCAAGACCAGGCCATTTAAGCCCTCTAGATGATCTAAGCCCAAAGTTATGCCTTGACCAAGATTAGGCCACTCAAGCCCTAGAGAGGATCTAGGCCCAAAGTTAAGCCTTGACCAAGATTAGGCTACTCAAGCCCTAGAGATGATCTAGGGATAAAGTTAAGCCCTGATCAAGATTAGGCCACTTAATCCCTAGAGAAGATATAGGCCCAAATTAAGGTAAGCCTTGAACAAAATCAAGCCATTTAATCCCAAGAGATGATCTAGTCCCAAAGTTAAACCTCGACCAAGATCAAGCCACCTAAGCCCTAGAGAGGATATCGGCCCAACGTTAGGCCCTGACCAATCTTAGGCCACTCAAACCCTAGAAAGTATCTAGGCCCAAAGCTATAAGCCCTGACCAAGATCAGGCCACTTAAGCCCTAGAGATGATCTTGGCCAAAGTAAAGCCCTATTAATCGAGATCAGCGCTACACAAGCTATAGAAATGATTTAGGCCCAAAGTTAAGCCATGACCTAGATTAGGTCACTCAAGCCTTAGAGATGATCTAGGCCAAAAATTATGTCTTGACCAAGATTAGGCTATACTCAAGCCCTAGGGACGATGGTTTGTCCTATTTCCTATCTACCCCGTTAATTTTGAATGCGATTTCCATAATGAGAGTTTCCATAATGCGATTTCCTATGATTTTTGCCTTAACATCTTCCCCTTCGAACATTAAATGCAAAATTTTGAGTCGAGGGATGAGGACAAATGATTCTTTACTAAAAAGGTAAAGTGGGAATACATGGCTATGCAAGCATAGTAGTCACAAACATTTGATAATTAATCAGGTTCCAATCCTTTGATCAGATAGAAGACCTTATCATCGTCCCGAACAAGTTGTTCTATGGCAGCATGCGTATCACAAATGTCCTGTAGCGATGAGATAATCATTTGTATTCCTAATATATATATGGGTCAGGATCGGGGGACAACTATTTCATACAACGTTTTTGACAACAAAAATTGTCGCGGGCCAATTTATAAATTAGAAGCATTGGAATGGGATGATTTTTGGCGAGGAAGATCTCTATGGTGAGGAGATCATCCTCACAAAAATTCAAATCATTCCGATATTCGTAGACTGGTTTAAGAGTCGAAGAATTATGGACCATTTATTTTTATCGTTAATTTGAAAACCACAGTTAATGGGGTTAGAAATTTCAGAATATGCTGATTTTTTGTAGGGGTGATCTATATGGTGAGGAGATCATCCTCAACAAAATTCAGCCATTGATTCACCTTCTATATGGGTACACCAAAATTGTTGTCAGAAACGTTGTATGAAATAGTTATCCCCCAATCCTGACCCCATATATATATATATATATATATATATATATATATATATGGATCGGGCTCCGTTGACAGAGTTTAAATGACAAGATTCTATACAGGGACACAATATAAGCCACGTGGCACACTCTTAGAGGAATCTTACCGTATGGATGTTTGTCCAATCCCTTGGTGGACTGACAAACCAAAAATCAGCCTGATTAGTGCTTTATAGGCGTTGGATCTTTGTACCTCAAATACTGCTCAAATTCCCACAGTTGAGATCAGGCCATGAAAATAAGTCCAATCCAAAGCCTATAAATCACTAATCAGGCTGATTTTTGGTTTGTAGGTCCACCAAGGGATTGGACAAACATCCATACGGTCAGATTCCTCTAAGAGTATGCCACGTGGCTTATATTGTGTCCCTGTACAGAATCCTATCATTTAAAGTCAACAGAACCCCAGACCCTATATAAATATATATTCCAGGATCGGGGGACAACATTTCATACAACATTTTTGACAACAAAAACTTGATGCAGCCCAATATATAAATTAAATTTTTTGGAATGGGATGATTTTTGGTGAGGATGGTCTCTATGGTGAGGAGATCATCCTCACAAAAATTCAAATCATTCCGATATTCGTAGACCAGTTTACAAGTTGAAGAATTATGGACTGTCTATTTTTATTGTTAACTTGAAAACCACATTTGATGGGGTTAGAAATTTCAGAATGTGCTGATTTTTTGTATAGGTGATCTATATGATGGGGAGATCATCCTCACCAAAAATCAGCTATTGATTCATCTTCCATGTGGGCACGCCAACATTGTTGTAAAAAATATTGTATGAAAATGTTGTCAAAAATGTGTATATATATGTGTATATATATATACGCTCTAGCTTGAGGGGCAGTGTTGATGTAAAATATGAGTATTTTTATGCGAGCATCACCCTCAATGCTCCTTGGAGGGACCATATAATTATTCTTGTTATTATGATAAACCTTGGGACCTTAATTATCTTTCTTTTTAGGGTGGAAAGCACCTTCTGTTTTTAAGAAAATAATATATATCAACTCATAATTCAGCCAGACGCCGCGTAGTTGGATTACTGTCCGGGGTCCGGTGCCGAATACTACCATATATTTCCTGTTCACATCATCATCATCATCATCAGCCCCAAGATAAGAGCTTAGTAGGTACTCTTTGATCCAAGTGGAGACTTAATCAGTAGGTCCCACATAACCAGCTATTTGATTCGGAACTGAAACATAGAACATTTGAAAGGTCGAAGGACCACCGTCATATGATACAAAGCCACCCGACGCGGAAACGAAAAGCAGCCATCCAGCTTTGAAAGATCTAAGCAGTGCCAGCTCTGCAGAGTCCAGTTGGTTGTCACAAGTCCTTTAACGGATACTTCCTCCTCTCTCCTTTTATCCCTCCAATGTCCCAAACTCCCTATATAAATGTAAGGCCTCATAAACCTATCGCCACCCATCACTCAAAACCTCTCTCTCTCTCTCTCTCTCTCTCTCTCTCTCTCTCTCTCTTTTGTACACATAGTATGTTGTCAAAAATGTCATCATCTTCTTCATCCTATGGGGTTTCAGTAGTATTGTTGGTTTCTGTATTTATAAGCTCTTTAATGGCTGCCTCTGCTGGTAATTTCTACCAAGACTTCGACCTCACTTGGGGCGATCAACGCGCTAAGATATTCAATGGTGGCCAACTTCTCTCGCTTTCCCTCGACAAGGTCTCCGGCTCTGGATTCCAATCCAAGAGAGAGTATCTATTCGGAAGGATTGATATGCAGCTCAAGCTTGTCGCTGGCAACTCCGCTGGCACGGTCACCGCCTACTATGTAAGTCCCAATCCTTTCACTTCTCCTATCAACTTGTTAATTTATAAGTTGCTAGAGCTGATATTGTTCATGTTACAGTTGTCTTCTCAAGGTCCAACTCATGATGAGATCGACTTCGAGTTCTTGGGGAACCTTAGTGGAGACCCATATATCCTCCACACAAATGTGTTCACTCAAGGGATGGGGAATAGGGAGCAACAATTCTATCTCTGGTTTGATCCCACTAGAAACTTCCACACCTACTCCATCATCTGGAACCCCCAACGCATCATGTAAGAATGTGTTAACTATGTTTCTAAAACTAGAATTTATTTATTTATTTATTTTTCTTTTTCTAACGAGTCTTTTCTCTCTTTTCAGCTTCTTAGTGGATAACACCCCCATCAGAGTATTCAAGAATGCTGAATCAGTTGGTGTTCCTTTCCCTAAGAACCAACCCATGAGGATCTATTCAAGCCTCTGGAATGCCGACGATTGGGCAACGAGAGGTGGGCTCGTGAAAACCGATTGGACGAAAGCTCCCTTCAGAGCCTTCTATAGGAACTTCAACGAAAATGCTTGTGTATGGTCTTCTGGTTCCTCTTCTTGTGCCTCCAAATCTACAAATTCTTTGGCGGATAATGCATGGCAGACTCAAGACCTTGATTCCATGAGTCGAAGGAGACTCAGATGGGTGCAGAAGAACTACATGATCTACAATTACTGCTCCGATTTGAAGCGCTTCCCCCAGGGTATCCCTTCCGAATGTAGACGTTCAAGGTTCCTTTAGAAGTCTGGACTGCCTTCTTGTGGCTGTTGATTTAATTTTCTTACATGGATTATTGTAAATAAAAGCTTATGTTGGTGAAATTTTTTTTATTGGCCCTTTTATGTCACATACTTTCCTTGATACAAGTCAAATAAATCAGATTCCTTATTTCTATGTTTATCACCAAACTCATCATTGTGTGGGTCCTAGGGGAAAGATATCTCTTGGGCCAAAATTCCATTTTAGAGGAAACCATAAGCCTTCTTGGATGATCAAAATTAAAAGGAAAAATTCCATTTTGACTGTCAAGGTTTTCTTAAATGTGGCAGCTGAGGTGGCAAGTGGGATGTGTTGACGTGTTTCACTACATCATACCAACCCAATAGCACTCTGCCATGTGGCTGAAAGATGTTAGTTTTTGTTTTAAATTTAGGGGGTGTTTGGATCGCCATTTTTAGACTTACAAAAGTCCTTTTTCCACAAAAAGTCTTTTTCCAAAATAATAGATTGTTTGGATGGGCATTTTTTAAAAAGCATTTATTCCATAAAAATATTTTTTTTATCACTCAAAAAGTCTTTTTATAAAAAATAGATGAAAGTTTTTTTCAAGTAAAACAAGGCTTTTTTAAAAATTTGCTAGCTCAATGAATATAATAAACAAAGAACAGTTTTTTGTAGAAGTTCTCTTCCAAAAAAAATAAAGACATTATATTGATGGGCCCAACTAAAAGAAGATAAAGACATTTTACATTAATGATGATCCAAACGACCTTTTCAAGAAAATTCAGAAAAGTCATTTTTTTAAAATAAATTAATATTTATTGAAAAATGGTGATCCAAACACCCCCTTAATTTTTTCTCTATCTCTATTTGAAAAATTGAACCATGCCTCTTTCGCCTTCGCACGAAATCATACAATCTTGCCATATGTGTAAGAAACCTAGACTGTGGAGATCTTTCTCTCCTATACTGAGAGAACCTTACACTAGAAAACAATATGGTCCATACCAGATGGTTAGGATCATCCATATATCCAATTAAGTATTTGCAAAGGGTTCCTCTAACCACCTATAACATATTTTATTTTTATTTTCATGACGGGAGTTTTGGAGGGACCCTTTTCAATGACCCGTCTCGAGGCTAGGAATCTGCCCAAGGATATCCTAAATCCAACCTGATCAGATGATCACAACCGTTGATGTTTAGGCTCTTCTATAGCCTTTCTTCCTATCTTTCTTGGTACATAAAAGAATTCAATAGATCATACAGTTACAATTATTCGATGGGTATATCACTTTTTGGCATAGTCGATCTCCTAGGTGGCATGCACGCAATGGATGTGGGTCCCATTCCATATCATTGCATGTTTGCTTTGGGTATGGATGGGAACATCCATGCATCCAAACAGGAATATTAAACTTTAGCTTGTACTTAGCAATTATTCTGTTGCTCAAGTAGACAGGCATATTAAACTTTGTGACCTCAGCAATAATTCTATTATTAAAGTAGTTACAATAAGTTTATGGTAGCTACTGCCCTTTTGTAGCTTTCTAATATTTTTAAAGTGCTTTTTTGATAAAAAAAAAATTCTCTTTCTAATGACTTTTTTTTTTGTGAGGTAAGCCGGCCACTTTTTTAAATAGATCAGTAACTCGGTAAAGGCGGGTTTTGAACCCAGGTCTATGGTATCATCACCCACAAACTTTACCAACTGAGCAAGCTGGCACACCTTCATCTTTCTAATGACTTCATCTTCTTCTTTTCCTTTTCCTTTTCCTTTTCCTTTTCCCTTTTTATTAAAAAAGAAAGGCCATCTAAAGATAGGAAAAAGAAGTCGAGCTTCTTATGGTATCAGATGTATTTTTATTTTTATTTTTATACATATGACTTTTTTATATGCAGAAATCCGCTACTTAATATAATAGATCTTGAGTTTCTTGATAATAACTCGGATGAAATGGATTGACCCTAATTAAAGGATTATATAGAGGTACCAAAATCTGAACATAGAAACTAATCATAATCAAATCTAATCTAATATCCTAATTAATAGAAATTCTAATCTAATTGATAAGGGATCTTAATATTGACAACTGAAGAATCATGATGAGATACTCCAATAATGATATGGTGCACACTACAAGAAAATTGACTTTTAGTGGCGGCCAGCAAATAGTTGCCTCTATATAGGGGTTTTAGCGGCGGCCAATGCTTGACTATCGCTATATGTATGGCGCGAATATTTTGGAGGCAAAATTGTGCTTTTACCAGTGCAATTTAGTGGCGGCTAGGTGTTGGCCGTCGCTATATGGTCTTTTAGCGGCGGTTTTCTAGGTGACCATTGCTAATAATGGAACCTATAGTGGCGTCTCACTAAAAATTGCCACTAAGCTTAAACTTAGTACATAAAAAAAAATTCATTTCATTCTTTCTCCCCTGTAACCCCCTTTCTACAAAAAAACTCTTGTCTTCTCTACCCGATTTTTCTCTATCTTCTCTCTTTCTCTGACGCACGCTCCGCCGTCACTTCTCTCTTTAGCGATGGAGGTATTAGCAGCAGTCGCTGGCCGCCGCTAAAGGCTTTAGCTATGGTTTTTTTAACCTTTAGCGGTGGCCCCAACCACTGCTAACACGCTATTTTCCTGTAGGCGCATCTTATTATAATGTGTTATCTAATAAGAATCCAACTGGATATATTCTAATACGTACCTTCCCACAATCGCATATCCCTTTGAAGAAGGAATATGTAATTGCTTATAAGAAATATTAGCCCTTGATCTTCATGAAATGAATATGCATGATAAATGGTCATAACATCCTTCAGTGTGTTTGATGGTGGTCATCGCCTTTCTTTGAAGTGTCCATTGTTTCATCCCGCTCATCTTGGAGTCTGTTGGAGCTGGTGGCCCACTAGATTATATCAGTCATGATTTATTCTCAGAAGCTTTTAAAGAAAGACCTTGTGGTTAAACTCTCGTTAAAGATGTCTTGAGTAAATAAGAGGGTTTCAATGAGCGTTTGATGGGAGGTTAGGGATGTCTGACGATTGATATGGTGGGCAACTATTACTGGGTAGACGGCAGCAATGCCATACACTTGCTAGAATAGAGTGCAGAATCGAGAACTTGTTCTCAGAAGAACAATATCTACACCAATATTCGGTATTTGCAACGTCAATATTTTAGATTTTGCAACGGTTCTAGACCGTTGTAAATTTACAACGGTTACGAACCGTTGCAAAATCTTGAAACGGTTATAAACCATTGTAACATGTTAGTTGCAATTTAATATCGTAAGGTGTTGAAACGGTTTAGAACCATTTCAAAATTTGTCATTTGAAAATAAAATTTAGGCAGAATAATAAAGTAGCGCGAAAAGCCAATAAGTTTGCGCGAACCTCCTTCTTTTCACTCGGAAATCCTCTTCTTACTCAGAATCCCTTCCCTCTCCCTCACTCAATATCTCTTCGACGCCATTGTCACAATGCTATCTCCGTTACTCCTGCCGCCGCTGTCGTTGTTACTGTCCGTCATCGCCGTTGCCGTCTCTGTCACTCTCTCCTTCTAAACAAGAAAAGCCTTTGAAACCTTAACCCCTCACTCTCTTTTCTATTCTTAAACCTAACCCTAACCTATTGTTCTCTCTCTCATTCCCTTTTCTCTGTCATTCTATCGTTCTCTCAATTAAACCCTAACCCTAACCTCCCAAGCATATCATGATAAATTTTGAGTTTCTTGATCTTAACTCTACATTTTAGTAGGGGAAGAAATTATATTCCTATCAATCCAAAGTATGTCTAACTCGTTTGAACCCACTAGACGGTCGACTTACATACCAAAAATTGGCTCGATTGGTGATTTCTAGTAGTTAGATCGATTCAAGTACACAAACAAGATGCTCAATTTGATGGGTAGAAATCAATCCATAAAATATCCTCATATCTAAATTGTAAGAAATCACAAATCAAGTTGGCCAGTGGGCCCAAAATTGAACCCATCTCTTCTTCTTCCTTCTTTTGGTCGCTAAGAAAAATAGGAAAAAATGCATTTCTAGATTTATTGTGAAATTATGTTCTTAATATTGGACCAAATCTTAGTCAATTGATGAGAGAAGTTTATAGTATAAGAAATCAACTATATATAGTTAGGTCTTGGCCTAGTCAAATTATTAACTACTAGTAGGTGGCCCGTGCCCACGGCACTCTCCGACAAAGCGTTTGCCAAAATCGAGTGTGAGTGGCTTAGATCCACCATCCATTTGGGGTGATAAGATCTCGACAATCCTTTGTAATCGAAGCTGATAAGAGGGGGGATAAGTGACTTCTCCATTTTGTTATATAGATGTATAGTGGGTGGCCCGTGCCCTCGGCACTCCCCTACAAAGCATTTTCCAAAATCAGGTGTGAGTGGTTGAGATCCATAGTCCATTTGGGGGATAAGCTCTCGGCCATCCTTTGTGAAGCCGATAAGAGGGGTATAAGTGGGGAGACAATTTCCCTGTTAAATTAATCCAACCGTCTAAATGTTATTTTAAGTAAGGGTTGATATGGGCCCTTGGATATATGAAGCCTATAAGATGGGGAGACAACCACTGTGTTTTGTTATATAGATAGTTGGTTCATTTGTGGGCCCATCTAAAATATTTGGAAGACTAAAGTAAGCCCCATCGCCACTAAACAATTGATTCGTTTGGCTACCCGTTTTCGTAAGGCTCAGGCTCCGAGGACTCATCTTTGACTGACTCAGTCCTTTCACTCGTGTCCTCGCCATGGATTCTGAGAATTCAACGGTGGTTTTGCTTTGGCAAAAAGTGATGCCAGCTCAGCGCTAGCTAGCAACCACGAGTCAGAAAAGACGAGTCCCTTGAGCCCGATCCTTTTATAAAATGCATTCCAAATGTCATGTGAGCCCAACAATAATATGCACAACAATATTTATTTCATGATCTAACGGCCCTTAGTAGTGTTTTTTTTTATCATTCTACTATATATTTTTGTAATATAAATTCTATATTGTACTAGATTTAATAATATATTTAGCGTAATAGTGTAATATGTGTGACAAGGCACATCATTGGATTGGAAGCACCTATGTTCCCTATTATGCCTAAAATTGGTCCCTAGGATGATCTTAACCAGGCGATCCATCATCATCATCATAATCATCATACGAGGAACCTAATATTTGATTGTACCCACTTATTAGATGATCATAACCATCTAATCCATGAAGTTTTTCTCTGATCAAACACCATATTCATTTTGGCAAAACATAAAATATCAATACATGAAGTGATGATCGGCTAGGTGGGGGATCCAATGAATGGTGCGATGCCTACCTGTTGCAATTGCACCAAATGCATACATATGCGCCAGTAATAGTTCCTGTTAGCATACAAACTATCCATAACTTTGTAGTAAAAATCTTAAGTAGTGTTGCCTCCATTGTTTATCCTAAGAACATCGAGGTCTTTTCCTTGGAGTTTTCGAGCAAATACTTCCTTGTAGTACTCCTCAACCCCCAATCTTCTAAACAATGCTGGGGTATGTGGTGTAATCATGCTAGGTGAAGGACCCACTTCTCCATCTAGTTTGGGGCTGTAGAATGTGGCGATTGATAGCCTCTCCTTTGTTGAGTTTACTGTTGCCCGATGCTCCACGCTATGGTAGATCCCATTGGTCATAATCTGCGAAATCAAGCAAGATATTAGGGATGAGTAGTTCCAAATTTCCAATCTTTGTAGTTCCAAAGCTAGCTATTACCTCCAAAATATCTCCAATGTTTACTATGAAAGCATTTGGAAGGGGTTGAACTGGAATCCATATCCCTTCTTTTCTTATCTGGAGGCCTTCCATTTCATTGACTTGAAGGAGAATGGTGAGACCCGTGGAATCAGAGTGAGGGGTGAGGCCAATAACCATATCTGGTTGAGGACATGGAGGATAATAATTCATCCTCATTGCTTGCCACCCATCTTCAAACAACTCTCTCATCTCATCAGTCTCCATCTTTAGAGCTCTTGCCATCTTCCCTAAGATAGTCATGGTGAGATTTTTCAACTCGGCGGAGTAAGTTTCCAAGGATTCTCTGCATGGAAATATATTTTGGTTGTTATAATATGCGGCTAATCGAGTACAAGAATGCAATTTATGATTAATTGCTTGAGAGATCGAAACAAGGAACAAGGATGAATTTAAACAAGTTCTTCAATTTAGTGTTCCATCTGCCTGTCTGCATTGTTCCTCTTTCGTGAGCTGGCTATTAGACCCCGCATACCCAATTTTTGATGGTGTGAAGGGAGACAATTTTTAAAGCGGCCGGATTTTTGAAGCAGTGATCATGCGCCAATGATTGCACGACACATATACCCATGGTTACTTTTTTAAAACCAAAGTCTAAACCATGGGCCTATGTGGCACGCAATCATTGGGCCCAACGATTGCTGCTTCAAAAATCCTGCCGCTTCAAAAATTTTCTTGAATTCTTATGGTGTTTGAGACAGAGAGAGGTATTGGTCTTACCTGAAAGGTAAAGGGAGCTTTGGAATTAAGTGGGGCTTTCTCATATGAAGGGGAAGGGTGCTGATGGAAAAGCGATCTCCCCAATCAAGTTTCTGCTCCTCTGATACAACAAAAGAATGCCCAAATCCTTCCATGTCTCCTGGGACCTGCCAAAACTTCTTCTTTTCTTCCATTGGAAGTTTGAAGAACTCTTGAACCTCGGATTTTAGCTTCTCCATCAATGAAGAGCTCACTCCATGGTTTACCAACTGCAATACATTTCCACTATGGTTCAGAGAATATATGCTAATTAGTAGTCAACGAGAGCACACACTGTTGGGCATGTTTGTATACAGAGAGAGCTCTGTACTGCATAGATGGAAATCAGGATCAAAGCCTATTGACAATTTTCTTGCAGAGATAATTGCGACAGTGTATCATTTTTACCTTATGCTGATACTAGTAAGATTTATACCGGCAACCAAGCATGCCTTAACAGGGTGTTTGGCTACAGCATTAACTTTGCCCGGCTTAATTTCGTGTGACATAGCTCTACTAGACTGTACTGTATGGAAATTAAACTTTTGTGCTACATTCCATCCCAGAATAGCTCAATATTGCTTCTCTATCTAGTATATAATACATCAAAATGATGGAATCATACCTGGAAGATTCCCCATTCCTTGCAAGTGGAGTGCAGTTTCTTCAATTCTGTGTCCATGGATTCTCCAGAACGCAAATTCTGCAAATCGATGACTGGAACTGTGGAAACCAGAGTGGGGTCGGGGATGATTGGCGGTTCTTCATTGGATCTTACATATCGAGGTGGGACTGTTATCATGGGCTCTTTGGCCAACTCCTGAACGCAAGGTACCAGGAGAGAAGTTCCTCTTATCACAGTCTTTGGTTTCTCCATGAATTTGCAGGTCTACGACTTGAATGAAATCTTTGTCACTCTCTAATGTCTTCAAGAAGAGAAAGTGAAGATAATCAAAACCTCACAAATATATATCTATATAACAAAACAGGGAAGTTGTCTCCCTACTTATACCATCTCTTATAGGCTTCAATAAAGAAGGGGCCAAGATCATATCCCCCTGCCAAATGGACAGTGGATCTCAGCCACTCACACCAGTTGTTGGCAAATGCTTTGTCGGGGAGTGCCGTGGGCACCTGGCCACCCACTAGTATATAACAAACTCAGTTGTTGTCTCCCCACTTATAACCCCTTTTATATGTTTCGACAAAAAGGGCCGAGATCTTATCCCCAAATGAACGGTGTATCTCAGCCACTCACACCCGATTTTGACAAATACTTTGTCTGGGTAGTGCCGAGGGAACGGGACACCCACTAGTATATATATAAATCACGGCAGCAGATTGTTCTATTTGTCTTCTATTCTTTCATTTGAAGAAGGAAATGTTTAACTTATATCTCTCTCTCTCTCTCTCTATATATATATATAGTAAGGTGGGGGAACTCGACTGGATATTAAAATAAGAAAAAAAAATTAGAATATAGGACAGGAGCATCTTCTAGCATAATCGGCAGTAGGATACAACCAAATAGAAGCGCCACTAGGGTTACAAGAAAATTAGCCAGGCTGCTAACTCCCCTCCAAGTATGGTTGAATTCCCAATCTTCAATCTGCTGCTAATTAAGCCTGAACAATTCTCATAGTAATACCTCTAGCCCTCCGAAACCCTACATGAAGACACTTGATAAAAGGTTTATCGCTTTGGTATAGTCAGTATAGATATGATTTTCAATGCATTTCCTAGAAAAGCTACTAACTCCAAACTGGTTGCGAATGAGACCGCCACAACCACGTGATAACATGACATTTAGGATACTTTTTTAATTGATACATGGGTCAGGCTCCTGGCACCGGCCTTTTATGACCGGCTACCGAGACAAGGCCTGTTGGGTGTGGATTCCGAGAATCCAACGGTGGTTTGCTTTGGCCAAAAGTGAATGCCAGCGCAGCATTATCACAACCGTTGGATTCTTGAAATCCACACCCGACTGGCCCTGTCTCGGGAGCCGGTCTTAAAGGGCCGGTCGGGGGAGCTTGACCCTTGATACATATAGATTATAGTTTTTTCTCACTTTCTTTCTATCTGTGGTAGGGAACAACCACAACGAAGAAGTCGTAGTTGAGGATTTTTCCTCAATGGAATCCTCAACGGCACGGCAGCTGTATATACCACGTGGCACACTCATGGAACCACTGAACGCATTGGTGCAATTGCCAGTTAAAAATTATCCTGATGGTGATTTAGCCGTTGGATTTAAGTATCCAAAATGATGCTTGAACCCCCCATGGCTGCAAATCGACCAAGAACGGACTCAAATCCAACGGCTAAATCTCACCAATTGGGCTGATTTTTGGTCTGTAGGTCCACGTTATGATGGGCCAAACATCCATTTGGTCAGTTGACTCTAAGAGTGTGCGACATATACGTCACATAAAGCTGTGGTTGAGGAAATATAAAGAGAGCTAGTAATGCTATTGTGGAGGAAATCAAAATCATTGGCCGCAATGAAATGAATTGCCCAAGGTTGTGATGCCACAAAAAGCAGGTATATGTGTCGTTGCTGCAATTAAGTGAGCCATATCCAATTGTCAGTTCTGCTGGCGTCCTTCTTTTAGGATTCAATAGTCTTTTACACGGAGAAAGCAACACTCAAAATCTCTGTGTTTCAATTCTAACCAATTTTTAACAATATAAACACTCTCGAGTGCAATTAGAACTTCTGAAAATTGCTCGAAATGTTCTTTAATTTTGTGTACGAATTTGAAGTTTCAATTGCTTGTGTTTGTTCTCGAAAAATTCATCTCTTTTATAGACTAAATGGTGTCTATTCTCAAGAGACATGAATTGATCCAATGATCTAGATCAATTCTTAACAGATTTGAATCTAATCCCAACGATATATGTATAGGAATTGTTAGAACTGCACGATCTTACAGTCCAGATCAATTCCGAAATAAGATGCATCTGTTGGACTACATCAATCGCTGATCGAACCATTGAAAATTAATTTGATCGTGTTCGTTCGATAAAACACCCATTATGATTGATTATTGTCTGTCTAATAAAAAAAGCAAAGTCTCCTAATGCTCTTTCGCGACTATGCATACATGCGAAAGAAATTAAAGTGCGCCTCTAAAAGTGTCCAAATGGCCCTACCTTAAATGTCCAATCATGTGCCCTTTCACATGCGCGTGAGTGTGCACGTGGTGGTGCTATACGCACCATCCCACTTCTCTATACTACTATGCATAAATACACTTGAGTAGAGAGTGAATACTTCTTTATCCCCAGCCAAATATTTTACAAATTCCTACGTGGGATTAAAAATATATGTACTAAAAACAAAATGTTTTATAATGAACAAAATGTATGGGTTTATATATATATATATATATATATATATATATATATATATATATATATATATATATATATATATATATATGTATATATATATATATATTTTTTTTTTTTGTGAGGTAAGCCTGTTTTTAAAGAGATCAGTAACTCGGTTGAAGACGGGTTTTGAACCCGGGTCTATGGTATCATCACCCACAAAATTTACCAACTGAGCAAGCTGGCACCTTCTGTATGGGTTTATATTTGCGCACCCACAACATTTTATAATGAACAAATTCCATAGAAATAATCTCTTCATACAGGAACACAAAACTTATATCATAGTTGACCATAAAAGGCAATGAGTTCTACTAATAATTTGACCTCAAGTTGGTCAAATCATCAAGATTTTATCCAGAAAATTTGTTTCAAAATAAAACAATTCTAACAATCTCCCACAAATATATAATATACAAAAATAAAATTAGAGAGCATAATCTGAAAGGCTATGCATGGGTATACGCATCTTCAGACTTGAAGCTTACTTAGTGTAAACTTATTAGACTTACTAGTTGTTTAGTGAACACAATGTCTTTAGTAGGTTTTTAGCGTTTATTCGACGTAGATCTGTGCTTTTGCATGAAGATCCACTGGATTAAAAAACTTGCTTATCAATCAAGTTTTGGCTCATAAAATACTCTTAAATAGGTTTTTTGTATGAAAATCGAACTTAGATTGTAGGAATTTGTGATATTTCTTGTGAGAAGCTTGAGCTATTGAGGATTCTTGTTATTTTCGACTATTGGTGACCACAGGTATCAAATTTTGAGATTTTTGGAGGTTGAGATCTTGAAAAGGCATTCAGGTAGTGTGATTTTACTTATGTTTTGAATTGTTTTTCTTTGTTCGTTCACTTGAAACCATTTTGAGTTTCATGAAAAGTTATGATCTTCATGATTTCTTCTTATTTCCTAAAAATTCGTTGAGGATTCATGAGTAGTTAGTTACCAGTTCTATTTGAGTTTGATCTCATGTTTTCTTTGGGTTCTTAGTAGTTATTCAGGTTATAAGAGGAACACTTGTAACATTTCTTTAACCCTCAGGGCGGGCCGGCATCTGCCAGATTACGCTCCACATCCTGCCATTATATTAAAAATGGAAGATGGAAGCGATCTTCGTCTTCTTATAATTGTCTGTACCTATATATATTTTTGAAGACGTCGTGTTTTTATCTGTTTCAACAAAACAGAGAAGGAAAAATTGTTTTAAATTAGGCGGTTGTCTTCTTGATCAATGCTTTACCTTTCTAATAAGTTGTGATTTGGTTCTGATTGCAGTGGAGATGCCAAGTGTGATTTGGTTCAAATTGTATGTTTTTTTAGTTTCTTTAGGTTTTTTTTTTATGGGTGATAAGCGATTGAATGTACGCTAGCATCTTTTTTTTTTTTTTTGGTTGAAATTAGATTGGAATTTTATGTTTAATAGGGGAATTAGGTTCCTAAAGCTTCAACATTTCCTTTGGGCATAAAGTCTCAATCAGATTATCTCCATAATAAAGGCCTTAGGCTTGGAATCCATGCAGATGCAGGGTACTAACTTGCTTTCCTACTCCATTTTGCTTAGACTTGTAAAGAGTCAAATAGCACCAATGGAGGGAGAGGCATGCGCCACGTGGGTGTATTAGAAAGGAAACATATTTAAGTAGAAAAAGTTCTACAATGACCAAAATGCCTCTATTTAAATTCAACATGTATAAGATAATGTAGGGACCTTAAAAAAATGGGAAAAATGACACCCTTCTGTTTGTTACTATTTGTTTAAGCAATATATGGTTTTGCATTCTTTAAGTTGTTCTTTTAATTTTTTGTGTTTTTGAACTCCTGTGTTTCCTCGCCTACTTTTGATTCTCCGTCTTAATGATCTTTGCACCTTTCAAATTTAGTAGTTTTTCACTTGATAAAGATGAATTTGACAAACAACCCTTGTAAGGAACTAGAAATTTATTTTATTTTGAAGGGTTATTAAAGGACTAGAATCCATTGGGAATCCATCACTTTTTTGATTCATGGTTTCTATGGGTACCGTATTTTCCGGTAAATAGTATGATAACACGTGTCGTTGGCATGACACGTGCGGGATATGAAAGGTTGACACATGGTATCGTCCAACATGCGTGAATAAATGAGCCGAAGAATTCGTCAGAGACCATGACCATTCCACTCCTATCGCATACCTTCCATTAATGGAAATACCACATGTCAGAGTGAGTGATTAGAAGAGAATATCTCGGAGCGGGATCGGTAACGGTATACATTGAAGCTTCAGCCGTTAATGTGTTGGAGAAGCATTCAATCCTTCCCGACACATTAACGATCGGTCTACTTGACGGGAAGGTCATTTAATTCATCCTGACAAGTTTTACGGCCTTACCTAGCAGGAATGATACTCAAATATTTTCCAAGGTCAAACAGCCCACTTGACAGAGTGACATTTATCTCATCCTGACAAGCTCAAACGACACATTTGATAGGAGTGACATTTATCCCGACAAGCTCGAACAACATACTTGACGGGATTGACATTCAACTCATCCTGACAATTTCAAACGACACGCTTGACAATCAACTCATCCCGACAAGTTCGAATGGCATACTTGATGGGATTGACATTCAATTCAACCTAACAAGCTCAAACGACATATTTGACGGGATTGGCATTCGACTCGTCCCAACAAGATTAAACAACCTTTTTAACGGGAATGACCTTCTATCCATCCCAGCAAGTATATAGAATTCTACAAACGAGATAAGTATTCTAAATCAAAATCAAGTTGATTATACGATTACCATGTGGCTATTAATTTGGCTATTACACCCATTCTCGTATTCTCCTATTCAAATATCTGCCACCTCAGCCATTTCAGATATAACTGAATAGAGAAAGTTAGGATCTAACAAGAAGAGGCAGATATATAAAAGAATCTCTTCAGATCGGAACTAACTAACAAGAAGTGGACACGCAGAAGGTGAGTCACGCCAGTTCTGGAGGTATAAATACATGACCCTCAGAAATGAGAAAAGGATCTTGCTTTCCAGAGCCAGATAGCCTAAACTTTGAAACATTTTACTAGATTTCCTAAACCCTGTTAGCACATCCTATATTAACTTGAGCGTCGGAGTGTTGTCAACAGGTACGGCCACAATTCATCTGGAGATTATCCTATGATCCGCAACAGAGAGAGGTGTTCTGTCCTGAAACATTAGAGTCGCCGGATCATCATCGAGATACGAATCATCTGACCTTGAAGATTGTGTAGGATAGATCAGATATTTTTCCCCACATCTTTTGGCGTCGTCTATGGGAAGCGACGAGAAGTTTTCCATTCTAAGAGATATTCGATTCGAACCATGGTGGATACAAGGCGTACCGACCTCAGGAGCGGAAGAGAGAGGAATCCTCCCAATGACCTTAGAGATACTATCACGGAGAGCAAAAAGGCAAGATAGCTCGATAGCCAGCAGAAGGTTATCGCCCAGCTGTGAAAAGAGAACGAGGAGCTGAAGCAGCAGATGGTAGCTCGACATGCAGGTGACCATGTCTCCGAGAACGTCGGGGTTAGCCACCGTCAGAAGATGCATGTCCGATCAGACAAGTCTGGTTTGGAAGAATCTGATCTGCAGAATCCTAGGAGCAGACGTGGGGATTCTCATGTCCCACCACTAGAGAAACGTCATGAAGCCTAGTCTTCCTATCAACAAAGCTCGGATCATATTCAGCCTAAAACCAGAAGGCAGATCGCCGATCTGGTAGTTGAAATGATGAGAAAAAAAGAAACTTTGGCCGATAAAATGACGGCAATGGCAACAAGGGCTCCGCGAGATTCTCCCTTTACAGAAGAGATATAGGAGTATCACGCCCCCAAATCTTTTTCCTATCCTAAGTTTTAAATCTTCACGGGAACCTCAGATCCCGTGAACCATGTTCTTCGCTTTCGGAAAGTGATGACGATGTGGGAGTTCCATGACGAGCTCCTCTGTCAAATATTCCCGTCTACTTTGAGTGATGATGCACTCATTTGGTTCAATCAGATAGCTCCTCGGACTATTCCTAAGTTCACCGAGTTGAGCACCCTCTTCATCACTCGCTATTCATGCAACAGATTGTATAAGAATGACATCGATGTATTGTTCAATATACGCTGCAGTCAGAAAGAGACACTACGGGATTTTACCAAAAGATTCCGTACTCTGATGACCATAGTGGAAGATTGCGACGATAAGCACGCCGTCACTGCCTTTTGAAAGGCACTATCTATAGGTTCTGGACTTTGTCCTTGACCAAGAATAGGCTTATTAGTCTGGAGGCCTTATTTCTTCGAGTTGAAAAGTACTCTAAACTCAAAGATGACACACTCCAACATGGTCAAGGGTTGACCATATCTGTGCATGAACTGAAGAAGGCTGTCGGACCCAGCAAATCCTTTAAGGAAAAACAGAAGGCTGCCATCGAGGTAGCACCAACAGAGAATCCCGAGAAGAAAATCGAGAAGCCGAGAGGTTCAAATTGGTATCCTCACCGGGAGAAGAGGATATTTACAGCGTTGAACAAAATGCATAGTCAGATCCTTGATCTGATTAAGAACGAGAAATATCTCCATTTTCTCCGTCCGATGAAGCCAGACTTGAAGGGAGATAGGGATAAAACGAAGTTCTGTGTCTTCGAGGCTAATCCCGAGCAGATCAGGGCCTTAACAGAGATGCCTTCACCAAAGAACAAGAAGGAAGTCCAAAAGCTGGTCGGGAGAATAGCTGCATTGAATCGCTTCATAGCAAGGTCATTAGATAGGTGCAGACCCCTATTCAGGCTCTTAAAGAAAAATGAAAGGTTTGACTAGATCGAGGAGTGCAATGAAGCCTTCCAAAAGCTTAAACAATACCTCTCACAACCTCCAATTCTTTCCAAACCTTACCAAGGAGAACCTTTGGGGCTTTATCTAGCTACAACTGATGAGTCAATCAGTGTCGTCCTCTTTCGTGAGCTCGACCGAGAAGAACGGCTAGTATATTTTACCAGTAAGACTCTTATCGGAACAGAAACGAGATATGCTACCATCGAAAAAGCTGCTTTCGCTCTGATTTACGCCTCTAGGCGTCTTAAACCTTATTTTGAAGGAAGAACCATCACAGTCTACACAGAGTATCTATTAAAATATATACTCGGGAAGATTGACTATCGGGAAGAATGGCTAAATGGGCCATTTACTTGGCTCAGTATGATATATATTTCAGCCCACGAACATCCGAGAAGGGGCATGTCTTAGCCGGGTTTTTGGTTGATTTTCTAGTGTAGGATGTGGCAAACACTGGGGGCGAAGACAAAGAGGTCCTTCCACTTCCCGAGATACTAGAAACTTTAAATCCAAAAATGGGTTGGAGGTTATTTACTAATGGATCAGCGAGCGAGAATGGATCAGGGATAGGAGTTGTCCTAGTCACACCTGAGAACACGAGCTTGGAGAAATCAGTTAAACTCGGGTTCATGACATCAAATAACGAAGCAAAATATGAAGCAATGATCTTGGGGGCTTCAAACAGCGCTAGATCTCGGGATCAAGGACATGACCGTGTATACTGACTCCCAGCTAGTAGTCAGCCAGTATGCTGGGACATATCAAGCCAGAGATGAGAGAAAGGAGACTTACCTAGAAATCATCCAACAGTTGACTGGACGGTTTAACAGTGTGGAGATTCAACAGATGCCTCGAATGGAGAATCGACATGCAGATGCCTTGGCTTATTTATTTACTATGTTGGGAGACACTGAGTCAAGGACTATACCGGTAGATTATCAAGAATTTTCGAGCATTTATATGCCTATTGAGATGTATTTAGCCCCAATTGAGATTGATCCTAGGGTAAGTTGGATGGATGATTTTTGAAGATATCTACAGAATGGAGACCTCCCATCCGGTAGGGATGCTACAAAGAGAATTCAGAGGGTGGGCCAAGATTTATAGAGAAAATCGACATCGAGTCCTCTCCTCAAATGCCTTACCCCCAATGAATCCCAGTAGATTCTCCAAGAAATATATCCAGGAGAATGTGGAAATCACTCGGGGGCGAGGACCTTGGCGCATAAAGCTATTAGCCAAGGTTATTTTTGGCATTATATGCAGAAGGATGCCAAATTACTTGTCAAGAAATGTGAGAAATGTCAGAAGTATTCTCCATTGATCAAAGTTACCGCCGAAGAATTTCATCCCATTTTCAGTCCATGGCCATTCGAGAAATGAGGATTGGATATAATGGAATCATTCCTGACAGCTCCAGGAAACGTTAGATTCCTGTTGGTAGCCACAGATTATTTCACTAAGTAGATCGAAGCAGTTCCATTGGTACAGGTACAGGCTTTACATGTTAAGAGATTCTTGTGGGAGAATATCGTTTGTCGATTTGGCATCCCCCAAGAGATCGTCACGGACAATGGAACCTAATTTGATGCCAACGAGATCAAAGCTTTATGTCAAGTTTTGAATATTAAGAAGTGGTTGTCCACCCCGAGATATCCTCAAAGCAATGGACTCGTTGAGAGGGCAAATCGGGTAATACTTAAAAATTTGAAGAAAATGCTAGATCAGGCTAAGGTAAAATGGGCAGAAGAATTGCTGGGAGTGTTATGGGCTTACCGAACTACCCCGAGAAGAACCGCGGGAGAATCTCCATTTTTTATAGCCAATGGATCAGAAGCAGTTATTCCAACAGAGGTCGTTGTCCCGACATCTCGTACTCAAGCTGTCAATTCATGATAGAATGATGAGATTCTGGCTCGAGATAATGATTTGATTGAAGAACATCGGGAACAGGCGGTTGTAAGATTGGCGAATTATCAGCAAACAATCAAACGATCATACGATCGTCGTGTCAGATGCAGAACTTTCAAAGTTGGAGACTTGGTATTAAGAAAGGTATTCGAGAGTACCAAAGAGCCTAGAAGTGGCAAACTGAGTGCCAGTTGGGAAGACCTTATCTTATTGACAGAATTGGGCAGAACGGGGCATACTATTTAAAGACCAAAGATAGAGATGTATTCGAAAGGCCATGGAACGCATTTAATATGTGGATCTTCTATCAATAAAGTCAAACTTAGTTCTCTCATGCATGATGCGTTGTTTTTTGCTACGAAAGACCTAGCCGGGAATCTTAAGTTCTTATACATCTTGGCTTATTGCTTCGATAAGAACTCAAGTATAAAAACTGGAAGGCCGGGATGATCTAAATATTCTAAGTCATGCGACTAGAATTAATGAGATTCCCGACAACTCAAAAAGACCTAGTTGGGAATCTTGAGTTCTTACACATCTTGGCTTATTGCCTCGATAAGAACTCAAGTGTACAAACTGAAAAGCCGAGATGATCTAAATATTCTAAGTCATGCGACTAGAATTAACGAGATTCCTGACAACTCAAAAAGATCTAGCCGAGAATCTTGAGTTTTTACACATCTTGGCTTATTGCCTCGACAAGAACTCAAGTGTACAAACTGAAAGGCCGGGATGATCTAAATATTCTAAGTCACGTGACTAGAATTAATGAGATTCTCGACAACTTAAAGAGACCTAACCGGGAATCTTGAGTTCTTATACATCTTGGCTTATTGCCTCGACAAGAACTCAAGTGTACAAATCGGAAGGCTAGGATGATCTAAATATTCTAAGTCACGCGACTAGAATTAACGAGATTCCTGATAACTTAAAGAGACCTAGCCGAGAATCTCGAATTCTTACACATCTTGGCTTATTGCCTTGATACAAATTCGAGTATCTAAACCTGGGGGTCAAGATAATCTAAACATTCTGGGTTATATTATCAAAATGAACAAGATTATCCGAAAAAAACTCTATAGATTTATCAAAAGAAAAATCATTTCAAAAGGGCCATAACGGCATCTACACATGATAGGCCCATGGGCAGACAAAGATTACAAAAATTATAAAGAAGACACCATCTCCTGCCCGCCAGCCGTCTTAATGACAGGATCTCCAAGAGCACCTTCTTCTGGCTTAGTGTCTTGGGGAACCTGGATAGTTGGAGAAGGGTCTTGGGATGCATTCTCAGGAATTCTCATCCCGGCAACTGATTCGGGCAAAGCCATGTCTTGAACTACATCCTCTTCTCCTTCCTTCTCTTCCATCATGGCTTTGCAATTAACAAAGCCATCTCGGTATCCCTTATTGTAAGATTCTTGTTGAAGGGCGTCAGATGCTAATTTTGTTTCGTCCCTTTCAATGGTCATCTTCTCCAGATCTTCCCTTAAGCGACCAGCCTTTTCCTTGAATTGGGCGTATTCCACCTTGATCTTCGCCGAGTCATCTTCGACCTTCTTCTTCGAAGCTAAAGCTTCAATGGCCGCCTTCTTCTCCATTTCAGCCTTAGTCTTGGCGACTTCGGCAGACAGAGTGGTGGCCTGAAGTTGCTACTCAGCTAATTTGATGGTGGCTTCAGATTCACTTGATTTCTAGACGATGGCGATATAATTGTGGAGGAGGTCACCGAGATAGTCTTTTAACCCGACATAGGCGTGGACACTCTGCAGAAAATATGAGCGGGTGTTAACCTTTAAATCTTACGATCAAAAGAAGAATGTTAGGATATTTACCTCTAAGAGAGAACGGCTGAGAACTTCGCAAGGTACCATCGGAGTAGGCATGTCAATGTAACATGATCTGTCCGGAGGAAGACAGATCCATTCAATCAAATGAACTGCCACCCCGTCATCAGCTATGGAGCTTTGCTCCGAGATGGGCTATCCCATTAGGCAGCCAGCTGGCCTTCATGATGTACGGCTCTTCTCCATTAAATTTCTGAAGACCTGCAAGAGGATTTTCTCGACGCCACAGCTCTTTTAGCATGACCCATGTATCAATTAAATAAAAAACCGTCCCAGTTGGGAATGAAGAAGAACGAATATGCTCCTCACCTGCCGTATTACTAGGCCCGACGGTATCTTTTGGATGGGAGGTTGACAGAGGGGTAGACGTCCGTTGGACCACAAGATTGAAATCTGGGGAGAGATCTCGCCACGGTGATCGAAGGAGAAGCAGTAGGAACTGTGGCTACCGGAGGAGAGATTGTGTCCTCAGAGGATTGAACCGTAGGAGGGCCAACTTCAAGAACGGTTTGGGCAGCCACCGCGCTTTCCCGAGTAGAAGCGGCTGCTAGCTCGGGTGCTAATCCCCGTGCCAACTTCCTTTTCTTCCTCGGTGCCTGAGCCGGAACAGCAAAAGTATCCTTCCTCATCTCAGCCATTCTACCCTCCATCTGCAAAATAGAAGAAGTTAGTCTCTATATAATAAAAGTAAAATACAAATCTCGAGTACAACGGGAGATACCTCAGCCTCTTCCATCCATACTAATTCCCAGGCAAAATCATTCAACGGTTCCTGACGACCATCGGGATGTCTGAAGAATTTGGCTACTGGGTACGGAGCAATCCCAGACCGACTTGCTGGAGGGTCTATGGCTTCAGGAACTCTTCCCGTTTGACGAGGCCTCTTGACTAAGGGTACCTCGGGACTGATCTCAATTGGTTCCCGACTAGAAGTCTCCCCAATCACAACCCCAAGAGATGGCCGTCTTCGCGAGTAGTCTGGAGCAGCGATCCTTGTGCTCGTAGGCTGGACAACGGGATCAGAAGCCTTCGAACCCCTTCTACTACGAATCATCCCTGCAAGGGCCCATTGTTTCACGACTATGGGAATCTTCCTCAGAATATAGTCGACCTTGTCTTCTATATCATGAGGATACCTTATAGGTCACCTGACATAGTCTAGAACAGAAGAAGAGAGATGACGGGTCAATGGCTTGATTAAACCAGTCTAGAGAACATTGATGGTACACAGAGAGGAGCTTACCAGATAGATTGAAGCTTGTGCGTACTCTGCACGCTTATCTTGTTCCCAAGACCTCGTCACCAGCAAAGGATCGGAGTGCCATCCCTTATGGTTGTCAGGTAGGCTCTCAATGATCCTGCGCTCTTTCTTCTGAGTAGCTATAGACCAGAATAAATCCGGATGGAAGGAGTCCGGACACCTCCTCAACGTATACAGATAATCGATCTCAGAGAGACCGATTTGATACTTGTGGAGTTGAAATACTCAATCCTATTCATTAACTCCAGAAGTTTCCATGCATCTGGCCTAGGGCTAGGTCATAAAACTAGAGGACTTCCCTCACCAGAGGAGTGAGGGGGAGAGTCAACCCGAACTTCAGTTGAAGCCAAGTGATACTTATTTATCTAGGATTGGTCCTCTTTCCGTGACGAGAACCAATTGAGAGGAAGACAGAGGTTGGAATAGCAAATTCCTTCCGCAGACCTATTATATACAGGTCATTTCCATAGGTGGGGATCCTAGCTATTTCTTGAGGAATTGCCGGTTCCTCCCCATACGTATCTATGGCACGGTTTAGGGAGTCAGAAGATACTTCTTCCTCCCCTGGAACATTGGTCTCTTCAGGTTCTCTGAGAACCATCTCTTCTGTATCTTCGAGAACTACTCTTCCCCTCATCGTCGAAAATAAAAAAAGGGGAGGCTGAAGAAGAAGGATAGAAATGCAGAGAAGAATACCGAATCCGGAGTAGAAAGTAATGCAAGGCAAAGAGAGAAGAACGAGCACAAGAACAGTCTTGAGCTGAAACTTGAATCACTCCAGAGCATTGATTGGAGAAGCAAAATGGGTAAATGAGGAGGAACAATCTGGAAATATCAAACCCCCGGTGCCAAAATTCAAAATCCATCATTCGACGATTCGATAGCCTGCCTCATCGAGTATTGTACCCGTCAATCATTCCATTCAACGACAGTACATTGAGCCTCATGCCTGTACTGGCATGTCTCATTGTTACGGCAACATTGGACGCAACATTAAATGGAGAGGGCGACGGTTGAATGACTGATGGAAGATCTAATGGCGAAGAACCTGCAGTAGATCATCGATGGTCAAGATCTTTTTCAGAAGATACGACAGCAGCTTCTCGATCTTCTCAAAAAGAGAGGCGATGTGGGTACCGTATTTGCTAGCAAATAGTATGATGACATGTGTCATTGGCATGACAAATGCGGGATATGAAAGGTTGACACGTGGTATCGTCCAGCATGCGTGAATAAATGCGCCGAAGAATTCGTTAAAGATCATGACCATTCCACTCCTGTCGCGTACCTTCCATTAATGGAAACACTACGTGTTAGAGTGAGTGATCAGAAGAGAATATCTCAGAGCGGGATCGGTAACGGTACGCATTGAAGCTTCACCCATCAATGTGTCGGAGAAGCATTCAATCCTGCCCGACACATTAATGATCAGTGGACTTGACAGGAAGGTCATTTAATTCATCCCGACAAGTTTTACGGCCTTATAAAGCAGGAATGACACTCAAATATTTCCTAAAGTCAAATGGCCCACTTGACGGGAGTGACATTTATCTCATTCCGACAAGCTCAAATGACACATTTGACAAGAGTGACATTTATCCCGACAAGCTCGAACAACATACTTGACGGGATTGACATTCAACTCATTTCGACAAGTTCAAATGACACACTCGACGGGATTGACAATCAACTCATCCCTACAAGTTCGAATGACATACTTGACGGGATTGACATTCAATTCAACCTAACAAGCCAAAATGACATACTTGACGGGATTGACATTCAACTCATCCCGACAAGATCAAACAACCTTCTTAATGGGAATGATCTTCTATCCATCCTGGCAAGTATACAGAATTCTAAAAATGAGATAAGTATTCTAAATCACAATCAAGTTGATTATACGATTGCCACGTGGCGATTAATTTGGCTATTACACCCGTTCTCGCATTCTCCTATTCAAATATTTACCACCTTAGTTCCATGCCACTTTAGCCGTTTCAGATATAACTGAATAGGGGAAGTTCGGATCTAACAAGAAGAGAAAGTTATATAACAGAATCTCTTCAGATCGGAACTAACTAACAAGAAGTGGACACATAGAAGGTAAGTCACGCCAATTTTGGGGTATAAATATATGACCCTCAGAACTGAGAAAGGATCTTGCTAGTCAGAACCAGATAGCCTAAACTCTGAAATATTTTACAAGATTTCCTAAACCCGGTTAACACATCCTATACTGACTTGAGCGTCGGAGTGTTGTCAACAGGTACGACCACAATTTGTCTGGAGATTATCCTATCATCTGTAGCAGAGAGAGGAGTTCTGTCCTCAAGCATCAGAGTCGTCGGATCATCATCGAGATACAAATCCTCTGACCTCGAAGATTGTGTGGGATAGATCAGATATTTTTTCCCCACAGTTTCCTATGCCAAGTACTATCTAAAATTTGTTAAGAGTGTGCTTGTTATCAAGCTTAGCTGGACCAGATCTGTCCGGCTGGTCATTCAAGAATTATATACATAGGAGTAGGGTGTCAATCAGGCCCTCTTGTAAAGGGGCTCGGCCCGAGCCATCCCATTCAGCGATTTTAAAACCCTCGAGTAAATAATTTATCCAGCGATTTTAAACCGCCGGCGATTCCATTCACAAATAATATAAAAGCCAACGCGCGAAAAGAATAGGCTCCTATTCGCACCCAATCTCCCATTTTCCCTCTCTTGTTATCTCTCGTTGCTATTTCTCAGTCGCCCTCTCTAGTTCTCTCTCAGATCTCTCCCCCTCTCCCCCTCTCTCTCTCTCATTCTTGATCTTCACTAACAGTGGGTTCTCCATTAAATACGTTTTTCTTCTAGAGAAAGTTGAGGACAGTGCCACCAACACTAGATTCAAGAACAAAGTGCAGATTAAGGGTATGCCTCTTTGATCTTGTTCTCTCTCTCTCTCTCTCCCTCTCCCCCCCTCTCTCTTAGCTCTCATTCTACCTCAGTCCTTGTCTCGATTTATTTTTGTTTTGGGTTTGGGTTAGGGTTTGAGTTGGATAGAGGTTGGGGTTATCTATTTGGCTTGCAGCGTTGTCTCCGAAGGTTTTTTGTTGGACATTTCATTTGCAAGGATTTGATTAGGGTTAGGGTTAAGGTTACGGTTAGGGTTTTATTTGCTGTTCTTTGCCTGTAATCATCAAGAAGGTCATTATTGCTTATCTTGTTCTATTCTATCTTTCTTGCTTAATTGATTGTTTGACTAACCCTTTTCTCTAATGCTAAGACTGTTATTTTGCCTATACATAAAACTAGTTCATTTTTTGCTAAATCTTTATATATGCTGTCAAATTTTTACCCCATGTTCCTTATATTCGTATTATATATATAATTCTATCATCTGAGACATGACCCTTTGAAAGGGATAAAACTACTTGTGGAGATTCATAAGGATTCACCTGATGTAGTCTGCTGGTTGGAAACACTATTATTTGCTTTACACAGATATCAACTGATTAAGTTTATTTGATCATATATGCCACAAGTGGTGTCTCACAGTCATGGGGTATTTCGGGAAACAATGGACTTGACTGAAATGTAAAGTTATGTTAATAGCAATTGAAGTGGTATAGAATCAATAGATGACCTCCCATGCTTTATGTAAATTGAAGGTTCAGAATTGTGATTGTGTTTTAACTTTTAAGATTTAACCAAAGTGTGGTTCATCAAGTCATTGTGCTACGTCTTCACAATGACAGTGCTTTTCACCTCATATAGTGTTTGTCACTCCCGGCTTACATTTAATGCAATCCTTTTGAGGTAGTTTAAATGTTGCTTGGACATTCAAGAACTATGTTTCACCTCATTGAAACTGTTCTATTATAAGTACCCTTGCTTAATTACAAGGAATTAAGTAAAGTGATAGACTATGATTTGTACCTCACTGGAACACAAGACTTTTGTTTAATTGTTCTACCAAGGTGGTGTTGTTGGAGTACTGTGTTATTTGGTTGTGCGGCTAGCACTCAGTCTTTGTTAGACCCGTAGACCCTTTGATATACATTGTTATGTCTCCCTCTAACAGCTTAAGCTTTTAGAGTAAATGGTTGTCAAAATAGTATCTGATATTCGCTTAAGAGTGCGTATTTTTCACTGTTATCTTCTAAGCGTTTTCACACTCTCCTACGTTAAAATACTCTATTTATCTATTTTTCTACGTAAGAGTATCTTTTGTTGCGTAGAACACACTTTTCTGGACGAAATGGTATATTTGCATGCATTAAACACATTTTCGGAAGTCTAGACATTGAGTCGTTCTGATAAAGTCTCATTACGCGCTTCTTCTGTCGCAGGAAATCCCGATGGGATAATTCTCGAGATTTGCGAGCCCACATCGATCAGGAAAGCCCATTATCAAAGCTTAAAGAGCCCACATGCTATGACTAGAAGATATGGGCCAAATATGGGCTAAATATGGGCTGAATAAGAGGACCAAAAAGCCAGCCCAAAGAACGAAGAGAGCAGGAGAGCCAATGACCAAGAAACGGACCAAAGCGTTTAAAGCCACATGAGTCAGCAAAGAATGATAGTCTACTCTACTGGAGAAGCGTGAAGATGGTCACAGTGAAGACCAGGGTTCCAGACCCTCTGCCAATACTTTTATCTCCATTTTCTGATATTTTCTCTCTCATCTCTCCTTATTCTCTCTCTCTTCATCTCTCGGTCCTCGAATCTATTGACCTAACCCCAGAACTCCTGCCCATTGGTTCTGTCTCATCTCCCTTAGCTTTCTGACCGTTGGATCTTCAATCGGACCGTTGGATCTCTCTAGATCCGTCGATCTACCAATCTGGGTCCCAATCAAGTCACCATCCATCCGATTGCCATCAGATTGTTTGTCACATCATCTTGTGAGACGATGGACATCATCATTCCACGTGGGCCAGTAGCCGAGCCCATCATCATCGACCCGCTATCCGGCCATTTAGTGGACCCCGTGAATTTTAAAATAATTTCAATTAAATTTTAAAAAATGGGGGGTCCACTAAATGGGAAAATTCCCCAAAGAAAAGTGAGGTTTTACTTTAAAAAAAAAATATATATATATTTATTTCGAAAATTCCCTAATTTCCATTAATGGAAACTAGGGAGCTTTAAAAGGGGAAGGAGAAGGGTTTGTTTGAACCCTAATCCCCCCCCCTTCTCTTCTAATCTCAAAACCCCTCTTCTACACTCCTTCCCCCCCACGTTTTCTCATTCTTCTTTCTTCTCTCTTCTTCTTCTTCTTCTTTCTTCTTGATCTCGCCGGAGTTGCAGAACTCCGGCCGTCCTTCTTCCTTCTTCTTCAGCTTCTCTTCTCTTCCTTCTCTTCTTTCCTCTTCCTCTCTTCCCTTTCTTCTTTCTTCTTCTCCTTCTCGTCGTCTTCTTCTTCTTCTTCTTCTTCTTTTCGTCCTTCATCTTTTCGTCCGGCCGGAGTTGCAGAACTCAGGCCGTCTCCGCCTTCTTCTTCCTCCTTCCCTCCAGCAGCTCCTGTACTACCTTCTTCTGCCAGCAAATCTCCACTCCACCGTCTTTCGCTGTTGCTGCACCATGATACAGCACACAACACCATCACCGCCTCTAGCTCTCTTTCTTCCACGTTTTCTGGTGTGGACGCATCTCTTCACCTTTCCTTGATGACTCTCTCAAGAACCAACAGTCTGTCACCTTCACCACAGTCATCGCCAGCCACCACCACGTTGCTGCTGCTCCAACAACAACCAGCACCGCCTTCTCCATTGATCATCAAGCCGCTGTCCCCTTCAAGAAACCAGCCACCGCTTCCTTCACAAACCAAACTCCATCTCCACCGTTTTCCATAGAGGCAGCAGTGCGCCCCTCTCCTGTGGACGTTTCTCTTGGAAGAAGAACCCCAGCCATCCGCAGCACCTTCTCTTGAAGCTCCACCGCCCAGCCCACCACCGTCAACACCAAAACCACTCCCCATCAAGTGCCAAAGCACCCTGCTCCTCTAGCCGTTCCACCACAGCATCTCCGGGAACCTCCTTGTCGAGTTGCAGACCAGCAACACTTCACCAAAACCACCGCCCCTCTTCTTTTTGCCGCCTGCTAGCACCATCGTTTCACCTCTCCCGGCCCTCTTCTTCTCTATCAAACAAAAGAAAAAGAAAAACAGCAAGGCAAAGAAAAAAAAATAAAAGTAGAAGAAGAAGAAGAGAAGGTAGGAGGGATCGAACCATCCTTCTACCGCCTACTGCCCTCTAACCTTCAGTGCACACGGATTGAACATCTCCTCTACTGCCATCCTCTTGTTGGCCAACAGCATCCATTCTCTCGGTTCTCTACGTGGTTGTCATCCCTGCCCTCTCACAAGTCGGGCTCCTCTTACAACATGCGTTGTTGATTGGACACCCAACAAGGAACTGCTGCCACCAATAGGTTGACCTGCAACTCCCCAAATTGTTAGATCTACTCGATCATTCCTCATGGTGGGTAAGTGGTAACTTTCTCTCTCTTCATTTTCATTTTCTCTCTCCTCCTCTTTAGAGATCTCTCTCTAACTTTCTCTCTCCACTTTATTTTCTCTCTCTAACTCTCTCTAGAATTTTCTTCCTTAAAATTACTTTTTAGTTTATCTTATTTTATGTTATTTTCGATTCAAGCATTATAATAAATATTTTGATCACTGAATGATGAATTTTGTTTTTATCTATTATTTCTTGTGATGGTCCGTCAGTTTTTGTTCTTATTCGCGCTAATCCGACTAATCCCGAGTGCGGATCGACATCCGACACGAATCCATATATAAATCTGTCAATTTTGCAGGATAATCGGATAAAAATTACAAATCTTGTTGATTCTAGGGTTTCCGTAACCAACGACGCGGAAAAACCCTACTTTCAGTATCATAGCAGTAGGTCCCATTAGGTTGTGGGTTCGAATCTTAGCAAAGTGCTGAGGGGGCATGTTGTTGGAGTGTGTTATTTGGTTGTGCAGCCAGCAGTCCGCCTCTGTTAGACCCGTAGACCTTTTGATATTGTTATGCCTCCCTCTAACAGCTTAAGCTTTTATAGTAAATGGTAGTCAACAGATGGCACAGGACAGGCATTCTCCTAATGCAAATTTTAATGATTTTGTTGCTTCAGCTTTCATGTTGTTTCTTGCATGTTTTGGTGATTGTATTAATGAGCTGTTTATGCATTTCTTCCCAAACTCATGATTCATCACGTCATCATAATATTTGTTTTACAATCTGTATAGTTAATATCATTTTGATATCTTGTATTTGGCCTTTATTGATGCTCCATTTGTGTCTTATTTTCCATGTGTATCACGCTAGGTTCCCCGTGGGGCTGAAGCAGAGCACAAGCCTCCTAGATGTCCCAAACCATGTCATATATCTCCTTTATGCAGGCATGGATCAAATTGCAAGGTACTGGAATTGGTTATATTCTCTTACTTGGTCTCCTATGTAGCTTTGATTTAGCTCATGGTTTTAAAAACAGCCGTTTAAACAGTTTTAACGGCCGTTTAAATGGTAACGCCCCAAGCCCATTTCCGTTAAAACCATTTAAACACATTTTATCGGTTTTGAATAAAACAGTCGTTTTTTGTTTTAATGGCCATTAAAATCGTTTAAACATTCATTTAATTCTGATAAATTTTGTGAACAAAACGGCCGTTAAATCCGTTAAATTCCTTTTTTTTTTTTTTCAAATTTTGAAATTTGAATTTCAGTGCCATTTTTTCCGTTAAAATCCACATAATTCCGTTAAATTCTATTTTTTCCATTTTTGCCCCTAGCCATTTCAATCCGTTTTAATGGTTTAAACGGTAACGCCCCCAGTCCGTTTAACCGTTAAAGCGCCTCCTTTAAACCTTGATTTAGCTTACCAAATGAGTTCTACAAGGTTTTTCTTTAGGATTGTCAAAATAAATTTGAAGGCCTTGAAATAATAGTACCATCATTGTCTATATCTGGACGCACAAAAGAAAATTTGCATGCCTCCTTGGATAATCATCAGTTGATGAGATTCTTGGTTTCTTCCTTAGGCTTTAACCTCTCATATTAGTAAGCATTTTTGGAGTAAAGATTTATTGAAACTCGTGGTATCCCGTTTTGGATAATTATGCATATGGTATTACTGCACTTTTCTTGATGCTAGATGATAAGATTATCTACTGGAATTTGATTCCTCTAAAAATTTCATCTTTTATATGACATGATAAAATTTATCAGTTAGCTCTTGTGGAGTATAGCATCTTTCTAGAAGAAGGTACTCCAGTTTCAGTATCTAACAATGACAAGACCAGACCTTACTTATGCAATCAATCAAGTCTGCCAATTCCTTCATTCACCGACTACAATTCACCTTGAAGCGGCCAAGCATATCTTGCGTTACCTTAAGGGAACCATTGACTATGGTATCCATCTTACACCCTCAACTGATTTGAATCTCTATGCATAGTTGGATGCAGATTCGGCCGACAGCCCGGATGATTGACGCTCTATCTCTGGATCAACAATCTTCCTTAGTCCAAATATAATTTCTTGGTCAGCTAAGAAACAACCAACAGTGTCAAAATCAAGCACCGAAGCTGAGTATCAGTCTCTCTCATTTACAAGTGCTGAAGTCCAATGGCTCAATTCTCTTCTAACAGAACTTGGTGTACATAGAAAGCTTTGCCCAACACTATATTGTGACAGCATTGGCGCTACATTTCTCATTGTCAATGTACACTTTGTTCGTGAACGAGTTCATTTCGGTCAATTAAAAGTGGTTTTCGTGCCAAGTGATGCCCAACTAGTCGACATTATGACGAAGGGATTGAGTGTAAGCAGATTTCAAGTTCTAAGGTCCAAGTTGACCATTCACAAGTGGTCGTTTCCCTTGAAGGGGGGTGATAGAAGTACCAAGTCCTCTGGTCTTCTTGGTACAATGAGATAGACTTTAATCTCCAAATTCTCCTCAAATGTAACAACTGAGCCTTGTCTTTCTATTGCAACAAACCCTTATAATCCTCTCTCAAAAGCTATATACATACGGAAGCTATCTCTCAACAGTTAAGTGAGAAAAGCATTCCTTCCAAACATCTCAATCTATAGTTTGTTCACCCCTGAGCTCCCACACTCTACAATATACTTATTCTCTTATTAGAAGGTCCAAATCCTTTTTTAAAACTATTTTTAATTTGGAAGTCCAAAACCTTTTAAAAAAATATTTTTGGCTTTATATAAATGAAGATTTGAAAAAGGAACTCCCATAAAATAACATTCCAACATTTTTTCTTTTGGGAGTTCTCTCTCTTATTGATTAATCTCTTATTGAGAAAAATTAAAATATAATATCGGATATAATTCTATAACTTAACACTATCCATATTAATCATCTGAAGAAGAATTGTATTTCCTAAAGAAGATAGTAAACTTTTATTTCCTATTGTCCTATAGAGCAATAGGACAACATCTATGTAGAGACACTGCACAGCAGGAACAAATTTGCCTTGACATGGGATTAAATTGAATATTTTCCTCATATAAAGTGTACAAGTAAAAAATAAACCCTAATTACGAAAATACCTTTTTGAGAAAGAATTATCTGAAAGTCCTCTACAATTTTTTTTATGTTAAACACTTAGTAATAATCATCATGATCATCAAATTGCTAAACAAGAAATCACTTTTATTATTTTGTTTCTTACATAAGCTCTTAATCAAAAGGTTAGCGCGCATTTGCCCAAATAGCTAAAACTTTGCATTGTGATCTATCTAAAGAAATAAATTTCAATTTCAAATTTTATTTCGACCATCCCAAAAATAGAAGTATTTCAAGAAAATATTTTGACCAATGTAGAAATAATACATTTTTCATGAAAATGATGGAAATAATGAAAAAATGATAAAAATATTTAAAAAATTTTGTGGAAAATTTGGAAAATGATAAAACAAGCATAAAAACACATTCATAAGTTATGTTATCAAAATAATAATAATATACAACCATGTATAGTGTGGAAAAGAATGACTATAGCGGTCTATAATATTTCAGGCAGGGATATCTCATAGTCACTTATCTAAAAAATAGTAATAATGATAAATAAAAATAATTATAATCATTAAATAACCTTAAATTAAGTTCATTACATCTAAAATATATCTTCAAATAGATAAGTACAAAAAGTAGAAAGTCGCAACCACATTAACCTTCGGCCACCATCATCCCCATTAAGCTAGGACTTTGATAGTACTGGTGCCCTATGTAATTATAATATTGGGCCCATGACATCATGTTTTGGTAATATTTCGATATATTTAGTATTGTCCCTCTAACACTCCTATCTTCAAGTAGTATGGATTCTCAACAATTGTTGGGTGTTGTACTCCCATCAATGGTACCTCCCAATGTGCACCATATGTACCATGAGGTGCATAGTTAACTTGGACCTTGAAGCTTTACACAATAGGTATACAATAACCAAGAACTCTATATCCCATTAATGCATGTGACTACATGTCTTGGCTCTCTATATCACAATATATAGATTTGCAACACTTTTTTAGGTACTTGAATCAAAGGGATAGAAATCACCAATCAGACTGATTTAGTGTGTATGTCCACCAAGGGGTGGGTCAACATCAATGGGGTTAGTGGGGTTGGAAGAGTGTGCTAAGTGGCATTTTGGAGGTTGTGCAAGAACTTTTTGGTCTTGTTGAGTTACAAAAGAGAACATTAAAAAAATGAAGAATGCGACAAGAATGAAGCTAGACCATTTAGCTTTGTTACATAAAAAATAAAAAGAAGGAATAAAATGACAAGAATAGGAGAAATAAGTCTTAATCGACTTACTTCCAAGAGCTACGATCTTTGATATCTCTCTCTCAGGTGCATTTTTTTATCTTTTTTTTCCTCTAAAATTCACGGGTATGCTGCTACAAGTCTTTTCGATTTTCTGTATAATTAACAACCTATTATTTGTTTAATTTTTTTGAACAAATAAAATATTTCGACATATAGAAATATGTTGGTCGAAATTTTACATTTTCAGAAGATGTTTACTCAAAAAGTACTGCGGACCAAAATTTCAGGCCAAAATTAATCAAAATAAATCATAACTATTCATGGAAATAATGCATTACTTCCATTTTAGATATATTTGTTTTCTATTGGTAAACCCAAATTCTGAAATATTTCGCAAAATAAACGAAATGTATTTCCTTGGATCTATCCAAGGGCTTGCCCAACATTTGGATCATTTGGACTAATGACCATTTGTGCCACAAGTAAAATCCTGTAGAGAGTTGATCAAAGCCTGCCTTGTTAGTGTAGCAAACCAGGCCATTAGTGTTATTTTTGCAATGAAGTCAACTGGGATTTTTTTTTTTAGCTTTTAGCTGCAATGAAGCAACTTTCATGTTTACCCTCTTGCCTTATCTGTTGTATTCCTACATACTAGGTGACTTTGTCATGGATTTTCTAGATTACGTCTCACACCATAAAAAAAAATTTAGATGTCGGATGCGACTTTTAAAAAGTGTGGTCGCAATAATCAAGACAACTGTTTTAAAATGAGATATTCTTAAAGTGGTGAGGACTCCACCTCAACATGTGGCCTTGATTAATGAAACGATCAGCCATGAAGTCGCCATTGCGAGAGTAAGTTTTCTCCACCACGTATGCTTGAATACTGCTTTTTCCCCATGGATTTTAACTAGCAATTTAAGTTTGAGAAATCAACTACTTATGATTCGGCATTTATAGTAGGAAAAGTAGACTTATAAGTTCTACACAAGTGCTATTGCAGGTCTGTGCGCGCCCATATGAATTAAGTAAAATATAAGTGAGTACGTAACGCTATACTCTAAGTAGCGTTACTTCTCCCATTTTCTATCCTCACAACATCAAGATATTTTCCATGGAGTTCTTGAGCAAACAGTCCTTTGAAGTACTCCTCAACCCCAATTCTTCTAAACAATGCTGGGGTAAGTGGAGTGATCAGGCTAGCTGCAGGGCCCATATCTCCATCTAGTTTGGGACTGTAGAATGTTGCGATTGAGAGCCGCTCCTTCACTGAGTTTACTGTTGCCCGATGCTCAATGCTACGGTAGATCCCATTCGTCACAATCTACCAAAACAAGAAAGTGAGCAAATAATAGGAATCAGTAGATATAAATTTGCTCTATTAATTATAACTCTAGCATTTGATTTCCAAGTTGTTACCTCTAAAATGTCTCCAATGTTTACTATGAAAGCATTTGGAAGGGGTATAACTGGAACCCACATCCCTTCTTTTTTTATTTGGAGACCATCCATTTCGTTGACTTGAAGGAGGATGGTGAGACCAATGGAATCCGCATGCGGTGTGAGGCCGATGACTAGCTCTGGTTGAGGACATGGAGGATAATAATTCATCCTCATTGCTTGATACCCATCTTCAAACAACTCTTTCATCTCCTCAGTCTTCATATTTAGAGCTTTCGCCATCATCCCTAAGAGAGTCATGGCGAGGTTTTTCAACTCCAACGAGTAAGCTTCCAAGGTTTCTCTGCATGGAAAGGTAATTTGGTTATTACAATAGGCGGCTAATTGAGGACAAGAATTCTGTTAATGACCAAGTGCTTGAAAGAAACAATGATGAACTTAATTTTAGTGCAAGTACTGTTGGGTCCAACCAAACCAATTCCGTCGTTTTTTGTTTTGGGTCGTTTCTAGTTGAGCCATTAGACTCTGGTTTTGTTGTTTCTACTTGCCCCTCTAGTTCTGGTTTGGTCAATTGGTTAGAGCTCATCAAATCAGATAATATTTGTTGCTCATAATTATGGCAGCAAGTAGGGTTGTAAACGGGCCAGATTGGGCAAGGCCCAAAACAAGCCCAGGACCTAGCAAATTAGCCGGGTCCAAATCAGGATTCCGTTATGAAGCTAGGCCCGACCTAAGTTTGGATACAATAGCCCAGGCCTAGTCTGGTACTATAGATAAGTGGAGTCGGGCCCTTGACCTACCAAAGCCTGGCCCATCCAAATATGCCTATATTTTTACTAAAAAGATGGCTACAGAGACTTGAACCTTGGCTACTTGACATGTTAGAACTGTCTACGACAATCCAAGTGACACATATAAGATACTTAACTTAAAAAATAATATAATACATATAATATAGTATTGGGCCATTTAAGCCGGTCCGGGACTGGCTCTGAATCCGGGCCTTGGCGTTATGTTAGAGACGGCCCTGAATCCGACTCAAACCCGATCCATTGCTAGCCCTATCTCCAGGAGTGGATCATGTAGACGACGATGCCATTAGTAAACCATAGTTATGGTGTTTGTGTCTGAGCGTGCATGAGAGAGAGAGAGACAGAGAGAGAGAGAGAGAGAGAGAGAAGTTATGCGCTTACTTAAAAGATAGAGGGAGCTTTGGAAGTAAGTGGGGCTTCCTAAGTTGGACAGGAAGCGTAGTCATGAAAAATATGTCTCCCCAATCAAGTTTCTGCTCCTCTGATACAACAAAGGCCTGCCCAAATCCTTCAATTTCTCCTGGATTCTGCCAAAATTTCTTTTTTTCTTCCATTGGAAGGTTGAAGAAATCTTGAATCTCGGATTTTAGTTTCTCCACCAATGCAGAGCTCACTCCATGGTTTACCAACTGCAATATATTTCCATATTAGCTACTCTATCAAGTATGTATGTACTTCGTACATCAAAACCATGGAGGAATACCTGAAAGAAACCCCATTCTTTGCAAGTGGAGTGCAGGTTCTCCAATTCAGCGTCCATGGATTTCCCGGAAAGCAAACTCTGCATGTCGATGACCGGAACAGTTGGAAACAAAGAGGATTCGGAGATAATTGGAGGATCTTGATCGGTGCGTATGTATCGAGATGAGACGGTGACCATGGGCACTTTGGCCAACTCCTGAACGTTAGGTACTGGGAGAGAAGTTCCTAGCCTCACTACCTTTTGTTTCTCCATGAATTTGCAGAAGGAAGTCTAATTGGATGTAAGCTTTGTAACTCTCTCCAATTCTTATAATGCCATAAGTTGATGATAAGAATCAATGAGTACGTATTTGTCGATCGACCTGCACTTATGTCGACCACATCGTATGAGTTGGTTGTTTAATGTAAAGTACTACTGCAGTGGCTATCACCGCATTAGCAACGATGAGTTGGTTCATTGCATTTGTCTGCCGCCTTAGTGGACCACGGAACATCTTATCCATAGCATAATCTTACATAACCAATCAGGAGGTAAAACTTTTTAGAACATTGTATCAGACACTTATCTTTGGGACGACGCAAATTGTATCAGACACTTATCTTTTAGTGCAATATGCTCTCAGAACCAAAATTACACCACACACACATATATATATAGGTTTGGGATAAAGTTAATAATGCTTTTAGACTTGTAAAATGACACGCTATCGTGAGGGCCCTTGCAGATGAGTTAAGGGATGATTTTTGGTGAGGATGATCTCCTCACTATAGAGATTATCCTCACCAAAAACCAGAAATTTCTAATACTTCTAACCTTATCAAATATGGACCTAAATTTAACGGTAAAAATGGACGATCCATAAATTTTAAACTTACAATCCACTTTTCTTAAGGCTACAAAAGTTGGAATGGGCTGATTTTTTGTGAGGTCGGTATCCATGTTGAAATGAAGATCATTGTCACAAATCAGCTTTTAACTCATCTGCATGTGGACCCTATGTCCATTAGTCACAAAATCATGAGTCAACGTATCCCTAGCTATTCTTTTATATATATATATATATAAAAGTGGCGGCCCGTGCCCACGGCACTCCCTGACAAAACGTCCAATGCACATAGACATCTCCTGAGTGCATATGTTTTTTTATGTTTTGTAGGTTTACCTAGGGATTGGCCAAACACCCATACGGTCAGCATCTCTAATTGTGTGTCACGTGGCTCATGTTGTGGGCAGTCAGTAAAGTTCTACTCACATACGCAAAAGTGAACCTGTCACAAAGTTTGTGACCAGATTTCGCGTCGTAGGTGGACTCACTTTTTGGGCCAATGACTGCATGGATGTTTGGCCCAACCCTATTGTTTCACCAATCGAGCTGATCTTTGACACAAATCTTTGTATAAAATTTTGAGACAACATCCCCGAACTGCCACATGGAACAATCTTTTGGCACACTCCATGAATTTTTGTTCCATATTTTAGGGGACCTACAATATCAACTTAATTGATGATTTCTAGCCGTTACATTAGAGCACTTTTTCATCATGGGCTTCGTGAACAGGCCTAAGGGTTGGTTCCAAACCCATGATGAAGTATTGCTAAAATAAATAGCCTAGAAATCACCAATCACGCTTATTTTTAGTGTATAGGCCAGCAAGGTTTAGCCAAAAGATTGCTCAAAAGTGTGCCACGTATTATTTTAAGGGACTACTGTATCATATTTTTGATACATAATTCTGTATCATTGATTTTTGCCAAATATCAGTTTTATTGATGATTTCTAGCGGTTGAATTTAGTACCCAAATAAATGCTTAATCAAACAGCTAGAATCACTCCATAGAAAGTGCTAAAATCTAATGGCTAGAGATAACCAATCAGGATGATCTGTGGTGGGTATAACAACTAGGGGTGTCAATTTTACCCGATTTAACCGGAACCGGAACCGGAACCGAAAACACCGGTTCCGGTACCACATTTTTGGGAACCGATTAAAAAGAACCGGAACCGGAACCGAACCAGAAACTAATGGTTCCGGTTCCAGTACTCTAATATGGAACCGAAACCGGAACCGAACCGATAAGAACCGGAACTAATATAAAAATATAGTGTAAAAATTCTCATATTACCAAGATTGGACCCGTTATACCCGAAACCGGAACCGGAACTGACAAAAACTACATAATCGGTTCCAGTTCTGGTACCATCACTTTGAGAACCGGAACCGATAAGAACCGGAACCGTTTGTTCCGGTTTTGGTCACCTTAGGAACCGAACCGGAACCGACCCGTTGACACCCCTAATAACAACAAAGAGGTGAGCTCAACATCCATACGGTCATTGGGCCAGTGGCACTTTTTGAGGGTCACCCATGACTCATGGAGATTTGCCTCCCGCTATTTCTGACTTCCCAAATTTTTAGTCCCTAGAACATTTTTCCCTATGAGCTGTGGAGTGCAATTTTTAGTCTCTCGAGCATTTTTCCCTATGAGCTGTGGAGCGCATAAAACGTTCCACTTAGCACACTCTTCCAAGCTCACTGAGCCACGTGGCACCCTCTTAGAGATTATGGACCGTATGCATGTTTGGCCCAATCTTAGGTGGTTCTATAGACCAAAAACTTGGCCTGATTTGATTAGAGTTGTTTTCTTGGGTTGATTTTTAACTGTGAATTTAAGCATTATTAGGGATACAAAGATCCAAAGGTTCGATATGACTAATCAGGCTGATTTTTGGTATTAGGTCCACCTGGGCCAAACATCTAAACCGTGAGTAGTGACCTTTGAAGTTTTTTTGTTTGAGATGATTTTTAACCGTTGGATTCAACAATTATGCTGAATCAGTATCTGAATCCTCTAATGGTCGGGATGGTAACAGGAACCATGGTCTACTTGGATTCGTCCCACATGCGTCACCACCAATTGAGAATTCCAGACTATATATGTAGGGTCCAAAGGATGATGGACCCGAGATCCAACTTTAACGATATCTAAAATAATAATAAAAAAAAACTAAAATACTCATAAAAACACACCGATGGGCCAAAGAGGGTGAATTTTGGTCTATAGGACCAACTACGGATGGGCCAAAATCAGGCTGATTGGTGGTTTCTAGGCATTGGATATGAGTACCCCATTTTAAGTTGCCTTAATGATTGAATCGCCTTGATCAAGCATTGAAGTCCGTGCTTGTCAATAATGAAGATGGTTGTCAGCCAGAGTGGTGATCCATGATTGGTCACGCAGGATCTTGTCTCAGAGAAATCTTCGGTTTAGGCTAGACCAGAACCTGTCGGATTTTAATCCGAATAAAGGCCCTCGTTGGGCCAAAAATGCATGGGCATTTATTTGCCTCACAAGCTCGGGCTCTATGAGTCCACAAGCAATGAAGGGCATGGGCCTCTCCTGGACCACATACAAACTTGGGCTGTAAAAGTCCATAAACAATTCTTTTTTCTTTTTTTTTCATTCTAACCATGGATTTCTAAAACCCATGAAGGAGGTGGTCGGAGATGGAGGCTCATGACGACGGAGCCATCATTGCAAGTGGCACTCGATGTTTGGGTTTTCAAAAACCCAGAACATTGTGTTGGAAATGGCTTATGGCTGTGATGACACTGACGACGTTAACGGCATTAGCGGAGGAGGCATCGACAACGGTAGTGTTCAAAGCCCTCTGATCTGAGGTGGGCCACTAGAGCTACAACGTTGATTGAGCTCCGATATTGATTACTTGATCAATTTTGACACAAATCTGGAGGTCGAGGATGATAGGAGATGCATGCTATTGGATCTTGCGAGGGAGCTTCAGGCAACGACGACAACAGTGAGTAAACTAAAAAAAAAATATTAGGCCCGACAGACAGCAAAGATGCCGCCCGTCGGAAGAGTGATGGACCACGTGAAGATCAGAAGAGCACAGGTCGTTGGATGACCCGCTCTGATACCATATAGAAAATTGAGATTATTGAATAACTTGAATAATTACATAGACCTACTCAAAGCTCTAATATAGAGCATTACAAGAGTCCAATAGAATTGAGATCCTATAATCTCTCAATTAAGTCTAATCTTAATTGATAGAGCATTACAAGAGTCCAATAGGATTGAGATCCTATAATCTCTCAATCAAATCTAATCCTAATATATTATCTTAATCTTGTGATAAGATAAACCAATAATGATATGGTGTATCTCACACAACTTATTATGATATATATTCTCTGACAGAAAATGATCAAATCCTACTCCACACTTGAGTTTTTTCATAAATGATGAATTTTGGTCTATAGGTCGATAGGCCAAAAATCAGGCTGATTGGTGGGTTCCCGAAATGAAAATCAACAATAAAAATATCTAATCCAACCCCACTTGAGTTTTTCAGAAATAAGGAGCAATCAAATCCTAACCCGCGGTGGATTAAGGAATATGGCATAACGGCCATGTTCCTTAAAACAATCAGATATTTCATCAAACAGTTGGTGTGCAAGTCGACGAAAACGATAGAGATACAATCCAAGAGTGAGTGAGTGAGAGAGATTAGAGATAATACCAATCAATCCACTTCTCATCACGACTCCAAGACTCCACCAAACGTGGGCACTTGGGATCTCAACCCATAAATGTTTGCTTAACCCATGATTTTGAATCACCAAACACAAACCCCAAAGAAAAACCCAAAATAAAATAGAGAAAATTAAATATTTACCATTACCATAGAGAACAAAAAAGCTAGAGACACACCAATTACATACAGAAAACAAAAACCCCAAAAACTAAAACTTTACCATTACCATATAGAGAACAATAATGTTTGCCTTCATTTCATACATAGAACGAAAACCCCAAAAATTACAACCGTAAAGACCTCAACCTAGAGAGATAGAGAGAGATGTGGATTCGGAGTTTGTAGCTTAGTTTCTTCTTCTTTTTCTTCTGATTCTTCTGATTCATGGAAGAGAGATAGAAGATCGACACACCAAACCGTCTCCCCACATTTTCATCGTGCGCGGAAAAGAGGCATGAACGAGAGAGAAAGAGGGAGGGGTTGATGGAGCGCGGGCGTGGTGGGTTAGAGCATAAACTAAAATCCCAAGGTGGGTGACCCAAAAAATCCGAGCCGTTTATATCTAAGTGGTCCAATCTAGACCACTACTTGTGGGCGACAACATCCCTCCCTTATTATATACTAGTGGGTTACCCGTGCCATCAGCACTCCTCGACGAAGAATTTGCCAAAATCAAGTGAGTGGCGGAGATACACCGTCCATTTGGGGGAGGATTAGAGGAGGTATAAGTAGGGAGACAACCAATGTGTTTTGTTATATAGAATAGTAAATGGCCCATGCCCACGGCACTCTCTGACAAAAGCGTTTGTAAAAATTGGGTGCCTTCGGCACTCAAACGGTATAACGGACTGGGGCATGACCATTTTTTCCACTACAACGGCTGTTATAATGGATTGTAACGTACAGAGGGAGAAATAGTAGAATAACAGAAATAACAAAAAATAATGGTGTTGAAATTCAAATTTTGAATAAATTGAGGTCAAATGAGGCGGATTGAGTTAAGTGCTAGTTTTTGGTGTTGGTATTCTTCTCAACATAGATATCAACCTAATAAAAAAATCAGACTATTTCAACATTTGTAGCCTTATGAAAAGTGGATTGGAAGTTGAAAATTTTGGACAATATATCCATTTTCACCGTTAAATTTAAGTCCATATTTGATAGGGTTAGAAGTTTTAGAAATTATTGATTTTTGGCGAGAAGATCATCCTCACCAAAAATCAGCTCTTAACTCATCTGCATGTGGGCCTCCCACGACCTTCAGTCCAGAAGTAAAATCTTGTAGAGAGTTGATCAAAGCCTGGCTTGTTAGTGTAGCAAACCAAGCCGTTATTGTTAATTTTTGCAATGAATTCAATGAAGGATTTTTTTAGATTTTAGCTGCAACGAAGCAACTTTTATGTCTACCCTCTTGCCTTATTTCTTGTATTCCTACATACTATAGGTAACTTTATCATAGATTTACTAGATTACGTCTCACACAATTAAACAAAGGGAAATTCTATTTGCACCCCAAAAATTCCATAAGCACCCAATTTGGGTGCTTTTGGCCGAAAATGCCCTTGACCAAAAAAAAAAAAAAAAACCCTAAGCACCCCACCCCACTCTTTGTCTCTCCCTCTCCACCTCTCCCCCTCCCTCTCCACCTCTCCCTCTACCTCTCTCCCTCCATCTACCTCTCCACCTCTCACCATCCTCTCTCCCTCTCCACCTCTGTTTCTCTCTCACCTTGAAACAAACCCAAAACAAAGAAAAAAAAAAAAAAAAAAAAAAAGAAGAAGAAAAAGGAGGAGGAGGACGCCGTCGCCGTTGCCGCCGCCACCACCAGCACCATAGGTACATCTCTCTCTCTCTCTCTCTCTCTCTCTCTCCACGGCACTAACTGCCGTGGGGACTGTGTAGCCCACGGCCAGCTTAGTTGTGGCTTCTGTGGTAGCCACGGTTGGGCTAGCCGTGGGCTACACAGTCCCCCACGACACCAATTGCCGTGGAGAGAGAGAGATGTACCTGTGGTGGTGGCGACAGCGACGGCGATGACCTCCTCCTCCTCCTCCTCCTTCTTCTTCGAAAATTTTCTCGTTATTGATTATTGAGACCTCAGCCTCGAAGTCGCATTGCCAGAGACTAAGTTTTCTCACCATATATACTTGAGTGTTTCTTCTCCGCCCTAGCTAGATTTTTAATGCCAATTTAAGTTTGAGAAATCAACTACTTATGATTTAGCATTTACAGTGGGAAAATTAAACTTACAAATGGTGCACTAATAATGTTAGTGTACATGTGTGTGCGCATAAGAGAAATCACCACATTTTTAAAAGGAGATATTCCTGAAGTGGTGTGGACACCACCTCAACATGTGTTCTTGATTAACGAGACCTCAGCCTTGAAGTTGCATTGCGAGAGTCTTAAGTTTTCTCCACCACATATGCTTGAATGTTGCCTTTTTGCCATGGATTTTAACTAGCAATTTAAGTTTGAGAAATCATCAACTACTTTTGACCTACAAGAAAATAATGACCGTTATAACGAAAATAACAGCCATTATTTTTAAGCGTTTTAACGGTACATAATTTAACGGGGGAGGTCCAAATCCATTATAATGCCGTTATTTTCGTTATAATGGCCATTTTTTAAACCATGATTATAATTATATATAATTATAATAATAATAATGAAAATAAAAATTATAACAATAATAATTTTATTGTGCATTTTTTTGTGAAATCAAGAAATAAAATAATCTATTATATTCATTTGCAATGCACTACCTACCAATCAGCTAAACTTCATTTGCATCTATTTACATGGTGTGACCCTAACTGACTTACATTGAAAGTGATTGCAACGTAATTCACTGCATTTGCACTAAAGTGCAAAATGCACCCAAGTGCAGCGAACCAAGCAGGGCCGTAATAAATTTGATTCTTCTTACTGTACTTTAGAGGATTTACATGGTATCAAAGTCGCTATCCAAGGACACGTATACTCGGTGAAGATGCCCAAGCCCCATTTCTCTCTCCCTCTCTCTCTCTCTCTCTCTCTATATATATATATATATATATATATATAACCGAGAAATCCTTTCTTACACTAGGCCTCATGGCCACTCACCTTCTGGCTTCCTCTGCCTATTTAACACCTACTCTAGCCTCATCCAACATCAATAATTTTGTATCCATTAAATTGAACAATTCCAACTATCTCTTGTGGAAATACCAATTTATTATGTTCCTTCGCAGCCATAAGCTTCTGGGTTTTGTTGATGGTACCTTCCAATTCCTTCATCTTCAATATCAACCCGTAATTTGACAAGTGGGAAATCACCGATCAATTGGTGGTAAGTGGGGGTGACAATTTGGCCCGAGTCCCGCAGCTCGGCCCAAGCCCACGCCGTTTAACTCTGGCTTTGCCCAGCCCGGCCTGGTCTAGCCCATGAATTAGATGGGTCGGGCCTGGGTCCCAAAATAAAGTCCGTGCCCGGCCCACAACCAGGCCAGAAATATGATAGTACAAGAAAAAAAAATTGTCTTTCAGGGGGAACCATTTTGGTAGACCCACATAGAAGATGAATAAATGGCTGATTTTGGGTGTGGATGATCTCCTCACCATATATATCGCCCCAACAATATCAGCCCATTTTCAAATTTCTAACCCATCAAATGTGGTTTTCAAGTTGCACGGTAAAAATAGAAGGTCTATAATTCAACTTATAAACCAGTCTACGAATATCAGAATGATTTGAATTTATGTGAGGATGATCTCCTTACCATAGAGATCATTCTCATAAAAAATCAGCCATTGATTAATCAAAAATCACCATGATTGGTAATCCCAAGCAATTAGAGTTTAGTACGTTTTAAGGCATGATTCTATCCGTTGGATTCATCTATTTTTTTTAGTACTAGAACCAACGGCTAAAAATCATCAAACAAGTTGATTTTTATTAAGAATGTCTACCAACAGATGGGCTAAACATCCATATGGTCAATGGGCCCAGATGACAGGTGAGTAAAACAATTTTACTACCTTACACCACAAAGAGTCAGGTATACTGTGTCACATCAAGACCTTTTTTTTCATTATAAAGCCAATGCAAACAATTGTTTACAATACATTTTACCATTTTTTCAAAATTTTTTTTGTTTTATTGTTAAACTTATTAATAATACTGATGGATAAAAGTATCTAAAAAAAAAATTAAACTTAACATTGGCATTTAGAAGCCCGAAACCCAAGCCTTTAAGAGCCCGTAGCCCGGTCCGACCATAGACTGGGCCACGCGTGCCCTTCCAGCCAAGAATCAACGCTATGAATCTATGTTTGCCCTTCCAACCAAAAAGCCTTGTCCGCTTATTCAGTTTGGTACACCCCAAACCTACCGCCGATCGGCTCCTCCGATCTTAATTCTCAACTCTCCCGCCTTTACAGAAGGTGAAGGATTCAGTACACCCTGAACCCTAGGTTGTTTAAATGGTGTTGAGTCACACTGGTACACTTAGGCTACTAAGTCGAATATAGAAGTGGAAGACCTAAGCTGAGAAAATGATGAAACACTTGGCTTTGATCAAGAAGAGAATAAGCTCACAAGATGTGAATGGAAAACAAGTTTCTTGCTCTTCGAATGGACACTCTAATAAATAAAACATTTTCTTCTCTCTCTTGAAGATAGAATCACTCTGTGTCTCTGTATGTGTTTAGAGAAGACATAGAAGGGTTGTATTTATAGATTTTCATGACCCTAAGTCGTACAAAATGTGGGATAATGGAACTAAGAATTTTGGATCTGATAAGGACTAAATCTGTGCATGGTCCAATCGATTGTACACAGTCCAATCGATTGGGGATAAGTCTCCAATCGATTGGGCTCAATAAGATTCCTATTCCGAAGGCTCCAATTGATTACACAGAGGTCTCCAATCAATTTGACTCAAATAAGTTTCTGTCCCGAAGGTTCCAATCGATTTCACAGAGTCTCCAATCGATTGGGCTAAAATAAGTTTCTGCTTCGTAGCTTCCAATCCATTACACAGAATCCTCCAATCGATTGGGTTATGTCCAATCGATTGGGGATAAGTGTCCAATCAATTGGACTATTCCAATAGTCAATTTCATTGACTTAGACTCGGGTCAGTCTGAAATTAGGGTTTTTCCGCGTCGTTGGTTACGGAAATCCTAATCTCAACAAATTTATAATTTATCCGATTTTATTCCTGCAAAATGAAGCTTTCTTTGCACAGTGGAAGTATGTCGGATGTCGATCCGCACTCGGGGTTAGTTCGTACAACCATGAACATAAAATGACGGATTTTTATCAGAATTATGGAGAGGTGAGAGTGGTGGAGAGTTAGAGATTTGAAAGCATTATTTTTATTTGGATCATTACAACCTAAGATGAATAAAAAGAAGGAAAATAAAACACTAAAACACATATAATAATCAAATCGAGATTTGCATAAAAATAACTTTCTTTCACGTACTCATCACATTGAAGTGTAGCTTACAACTAATCAAATAAACAATATCCAAAACAACTAAGCTAGAATGCACAATAAATAGATCAAGATGATAGAGAAGGTGAAAACGAAGGACCTCAAGAGAGAGAAAATGAACTTACCCACTCCCACACATTCATGTCTGCTAGTTTTCAAAAGAGATCCCATGAACATGAATGCCTTGAGGGATTGAAGGGGATGTGTGAGGACTTGCTCGTGGCTAGAGAAGATGGTTGTAAAGAACCATGGTGAAAAAAGATTGCTGCCCATGGACGCCTCTTGTGAGAAGTCGCTAATGGCTAATCCTCTTGTGATACTAGAGGTTATTACGATCTGGATTTCCCATCCACTTTTGTAAAACCGTTGACTGCTAGAGCAATAGGTCCAAGACCCCAAAGATTGGCCACGCTGTGGCTGTAGATGTTGTAGGCGTTGTAGATTGTAAGAAGGAGCGGCTGCAGCAAAGAAGAAGCAACAGTGGATGTGTTGTAGAGGGATGAAGATGGTGGAGAGGAGTAGCGCGCCAGCAGGTAAGTACCTACGACTATCCCTTCTTCTTCTCTTTTCTCTTTTTTGTTTTTTTTTAGTTTTTCTTTTCTTCCCCTTTGGAGGTGAAAACGATGAAGAGCAGGAAGAGGGTGACGGCGGTGGGTTGTTGAAGGAGGGCAGCGTGGTGGCAAGTTGCTGGAGGTGGGCGGACGGCTTCAGTCCAGTTGCTCAAAGGGGAGCCGCCGACGGTAATGGCAGCAAGGATGGGCCTGTGCTTGAAGAAGAACCTATGCTCTCCACAGATTGGTTGAGCAAGGCATGGGCGAGCATGCTGGTTTGCAGGTAATCGGTGAGGAGGAATGGGTAATAGCAGGCCTGTATGGTGGTGCAAGAGATGGCTCTCGACCGGAAGTTGCAGGTTCGTTTCCGGCGATCGAAACTCTAAGTTTTTTTAACGGTTTTCACCTTTCTATAAGGGGGCTGATTGGTGGCTACTGGGCTACAGCGGTGACGGGCAAAACTAGCAGCAGCAAAGGGGCGTGAAGCATCAGGAAAGGGTGCTGCAAATGGGAGCACGAATGGCCGGAGTTGCAGGCGCAACTCCGGTGAGAGCGGTGGTAAAAAAAAAAGATGAAAGAGGTGAAGAGAGGGGGAAAAGGATGGAGAAAAAAAAAGGAGGAGAAGGGGGACGGGTTTTGGGGAAGGAGAGGAAGAGATAGGAAGAGATAGGAGGGGGATTCAGGTTCAAACGAACCCTTCTCCTCTCCTTTATAAACCTCCCACATTCTTTTAATGGAAAATGAGATTTTTTTAAAAATAATATATATTTTTTTTTAAGGAAAACCTTACGTTTCTTTGGGGAATTTTCCCATTTAGTGGACCACCCCTTTTTTTATTTAAAAACAATTAATTTAAAGTATTTGAAAATCGTGAAGTCCACTAAATGGTCAGGCCACGGGTCGATGATGATGGGCCCGGCTACTGGCCCACTTAGATTGACGATGTCCATCGTCTCTCAAGATGATGTGACAGACAATTTGATGACGATCGGATGGATGGTGACTTGATTGGGATCCAGATTGGTAGATCGATAGATCTAGAGAGATCCAACGGTCCGATTGAAGATCCAATGGTCAGAAAGCTAAGGGAGATAAAACAGAGCCAACAGGCAAGAGTTTTGAGGTTAGGTCAGTAGATCTGAGGATCAAGTGGTGATGTATAGGGAGATGAAGAGAGATGAGAGAGAAATATGAGAAATGAAAGAGAAAACTCTACAGACTATAGAGATAACTGCTGGTGGAGGGTCTGGAACCTGAGTTTTCAATATGTTCTCTTCTCAGGCTTCGCCAGTAGATATTTCATGTGGCTTCGACTTCTTTGGTCCGTCTCTTGGTCATCGGCTCTCCATCTCTCTTGGTTCTTTAGACCGGCTCCGTGATCCTCTAACTTGACCCGTACTTGGCCTGTATTTTTTAGTCATAGCGTGTTGGCTCTTTAAGCTTTGATATTAGGCTTCTGTGGTTGATCGTGGTCCCGCAAGTCTCGAGAATAGCCCGATCGAGTTTCCTGCAAGAGAAGAGCACGTAATGAGACTTGATCAAAACTTCTTCATATCTAGACTTTCAGAAATGCGTTTCATGCATACAAATATACTATTTCGTCCAGAAAAATGTGTTCTACGCAATGAAAAAGACTCTTACGTAGAAAAGTAGATAATTAGAGCAGTTTTACGTAGAAGAGTGTGATAACGCTTAGAAGATAACAATGAAAAATACGCACTTTTAAGCGAATATCATAATCCAATGACTAAGTTTGACCAATATATTTTGTTCATTTCAATCAATTCTTATGGCCACTAAGTTGCTTACCTTCCTAATCGAGCGTACGCGATCGTTAACTGACAAATCGACAATTACTCAAATGACTCCTGTCGTCAGCCGTTTGATTCTTGGTGTCTCTGTCTTTTAATCTTCATGTAGTTGGCGAAGTATGTGTACCACGACATCTCCATACTACACTTGTGCTCGTAGGAACGGTTACAATACTATTTTTATGTCCAACAAAATCTTTGTCAAATTGAATATGAAAATATTCCTTACATAGCCTAGTCATCAAATCCGGCTCATCCTTTCCTTAGCCATGATACACAATTGGTAAATTAGACAACTTGATGTAAACAATGCCTTTTTACATGGTAATTTAAAGGAGGAGGTCTACATGAGCCAACCCCTAAGCTATGAAGACCCAAGCAGACCAGATTATGTGTGCCATCTCAATAAGGCCCTCTATGGCCTCAAATAAGCCCCACATGCTTGTTTTGATCGGTTCAGTAGTTACCTATTGTAGTTGGGATTTAGATGTAGTAAGGCCAATACTTCCATGTTTATTCTTAACACACCCACCAACACGTTAGTATTGTTTATCTATATTGATGATATCATCTTAACCGGTGATGATGATGCCTTATTATCCCGTTTCATCGAGATCATAAGTGTTGAGTTCTCCATGAAGGATTTAGGGCCTCTCCACATTACTGTTTGGGCATTGACGTAACTCGTAATACAGATGGTTTGACTCTCAATAAAAAAAAGTATACTACCGATCTTTTAGAAAGAGCCGCTATGGTTGAGTGCAAATCTACTCATACACCAATGGCTACTAGTCAAAAAGTTTCATCTGAATACGACCCTTTTCATGATGCTACTCTCTACTGGAGCATTGTGGGGGCACTGCAATACTTGACTTTGATGGGACCTAATCTTGCCTATGTAGTCAACACAATGTGTCAACATATGCATCATCCCACCATTCTTCGTTTTCAAACTGTAAAACGCATTCTGCGTTATGTTAAAGGCACTATTCACATGGGATTTTAGATCCATTCTTCTCGCTTTCCTACACTTACTGCCTTCTCTAGCTGATGCTGATTGTGCTAGCTACCCTGACACTCCAAGGTACACTACTAGTTTTGTTACCTTTCTTGGCAAAAATGCTATCTCTTGGGGAGCCAAGAAATAACCAACAATCTCCCGCTCTAGTTCTGAGGCTGAATACCGGTCTATTGCCACTACCATAGCTAAAGTCACATGGATCCTTTATTTTCTTTCGTGATTTGGGGATAGCCTAAGACCCCTATCCTTTACTGTGATAACAAAGTGCCACTCATATGTGCTCCAATCTGGTGTTTCATGCACGGTTCAGCACATTGAGATTGATTACCACTTCGTTCAATGAAAAGTGGTGTCGGGTCAACTTCAAGTCACTTTTGTACCAAGTGCTGAACAGGTCGCTGATATTTTCACAAAGATCCTTCCTCGCTCTGCCTTCGAGAAGCTACCCCTCAATTTGAACATGTCCGTGCCTTCCATGCTCATCTTGATGGGCTATGTTAAGACAATGCATGGCCCCAATGACCAAACACATCTCAACCTACCTCTCAAACATCCAGGCCCATATACATCTCAGCAGCCATATAAAGCAAGATATAATATTGTTCCTTCTAATACAGTATCCTACAAAGATCACGTTGAAGGATATCATGCACGTGGGAGGATAAAATCTCCATAACTGATTGGAGATCTCTTGATTAATTATTCCCTTGATTGGTGCAACCTTGACTGCTCTTGTAATTCTTTCTTATTCTAGACATTCTAGACTTTTCTAATAGAGAATATACCCAATGTATTACACAAGATAGACACCGTTGTTCTTACTGTACTTACGAGGTTTTATAGAAACTCAAACTTATAAATGTTCCACTAGTGTCATCGTATGTCTATGCGCGACCATATGAAATAAGTAAAAGTAAATGAGTACAAAACTCATGCATTAGAGCTTTTTATAAAACACTAACAAGTACACTTAAGTAGCGTTACCTCCCCCATTTTCTATCCTCACAACATCAAGATATTTTCCATGGAGTTCTCGAGCAAATAGACCTTTGAAGTACTCCTCAACCCCAAGTCTTCTAAACAATGCTGGGGTAAGTGGCGTGATTAGGCTAGGTGCAGGGCCCGTATCTCCATCTAATTTAGGACTGTAGAATGTTGCGATTGAGAGCCTCTCCTTCACTGAGTTTACTGTTGCTCGATGCTCAATGCTACGGTAGATCCCATTGGACACAATCTACCAAAACAAGAAAGTGAGCAAATAATTAATAGGGATCAATCGATATAAACTTGGTCTATTAAAACTCTAGCATTTGATTTCCAAGTTGTTACCTCTAAAATGTCTCCAATGTTTACTATGAAAGAATTTGGAAGGGGTTTAATTGGAACCCACATCCCTTCTTTTTTTATCTGGAGGCCATCCATTTCGTTGACTTGAAGGAGGATGGTGAGACCAATGGAATCCGAATGCGGCGTGAGGCCGATGACCAGCTCTGGTTGAGGACATGGAGGATAATAATTCATCCTCATTGCTTGCCACCCATCTTCAAACAACTCTTTCATCTCCTCAGTATTCATATTTAGAGCTTTCGCCATCATCCCTAAGAGAGTCATGGCGAGGTTTTTCAACTCCAACGAGTAAGCTTCCATGGTCTCTCTGCATGGAAAGGTATTTTGGTTGTTACAATAGGCCGCTAAATTGAGTACAAGAATTCAATTTATGATGGGTGGGGTACCTTAACGGGCTGGCTGATCTGGCCATTAGACCCTGAGCAGTTTTGGGTTACAGTTAAAATCAGGTCATTTTACCCCCAAATTTGAAAATGGGACGGGAGGTAAAATTTCAAAATGGATGGGTGGGGTACCTTAACGGCCGCATGGCCAGTTAACATATTTTGGCAGGCCAGGCCGTTTGTCTAGAGCAAACGGCCATATGGCCTGGCCTGTGGGCAGGCCCGCCAAATCAATCTTCTTAATTATGGGACAGGCGGAACATTGAACCCAAGCCTGGTCTAGATGTTAGTAGGCAGGGCTGCAGGCTGTGGGCCAATTTTACACCCTTAGCGACGACCATTGAGAGCTTTCGCCACATGCCAATTGAAAAGAAAGATGCAAACTATGCCCAAAAACTGGCTTATATATGAGTCCCAAACCTTAGAACCAAATTACCAAGGAAAATTATGGGAAACATAAACTATGAGAATGGGTGCACCGCCGGTCCCTCTAGTTCTTGTTTGGTCAAGCAGTTAGAGCTCAAGTTTGCCCCTCTATGGTTTAGGTCGGTTTCACTTAAATGATATCATATTTGTTGCTCATAATTGATTAGTTTTGTTAACAATTAGGACAGCCTACCAGAAGTAGGGTTGAAAATGGGCGGGATTAGGCTGGTCTGGGATGATGCCGAAACTAGGCCCGGGCCCATAGCTGGCCAAGCCTTCAAGCCCATTGGACTTCTGCACTATGTGCAAGCACATCGGTTGATCATCTCCTTCTTAATTGCAATATGGCCAGAGCAGTATGGTCATCTTTTCTAGTAGATTGTGGTATAGCTTGGGTATTTCCACTATCCCTGATGCAACACGCCTCTAATTGGACTACTCCAAATCTCTCCTCTAGAGGTTGTATTATTTGGCACATGATCCCTTTTGCAATCTGTTGGGGTTTGTGAAAGGAACGTAATCAAAGGATTTTTGAAGGAAGGGAGGCTTCAGAGGAGAACATCATTCTTAGCATTAAGGGCTTGTTGTACTTATGGTCCAAATCGTTCCGTGAATGTCGGGGTTTATTCTTTGAGAATTTCGTAATCCGTTGGGATCTGATTTGTAGAAGAGATATAACCTAGTTCTTTCCTCTTTTTGGTTTTACTTTCCGCTGTTCTGTTGTTTTTTCGCCGTTAAGTAGGTCTCCCCGACCTCTTAGGCCTTCTTGTAATTCCTTTCTCTCTTCTATAGAGTCTACACTTACCAAAAAAAATATAGTATAGAAGAACTCTCTCCAGCAGTGGATCATGTATGCTACAATACCATTAGTAGACCATGATTACGGTGTTTGTGTGTGTTTGTGCACGAGAGAGAGAGAGAGAGAGAGAGAGAGAGAGAGAGAGAGAGAGAGAGAGAGAGAGAGAGAGAGAGAGAGAGAGAGAGAGAGAGAGAGAGAGAGAGAGAGAGAGAGAGAGAGGTTATGCTCTTACTTAAAAGATAGAGGGAGCTTTGGAAATAAGTGGGGCTTCCTCATGTCGGGAGGAAGTGTGGTCATGAGAGAGAGAGAGAGAGAGAGAGAGAGAGAGAGAGAGAGAGAGAGAGAGAGAGAGAGAGAGAGAGAGAGAGAGAGAGAGAGAGAGAGAGAGAGAGAGAGAGAGAGAGAGAGAGAGAGAGAGAGAGAGAGAGAGAGAGAGAGAGAGAGAGAGAGAGAGAGAGAGAGAGAGAGAGAGAGAGAGAGAGAGAGAGAGAGAGAGAGAGAGAGAGAGAGAGAGAGAGGTTATGCTCTTACTTAAAAGATAGAGGGAGCTTTGGAAATAAGTGGGGCTTCCTCATGTCGGGAGGAAGTGTGGTCATGAAAAATATGTCTCCCCAATCAAGTTTCTGCTCATCTGATACAACAAAAGCCTGCCCGAATCCCTCCAATTCGCCGGGATTTTGCCAAAATTTCATCTTTTCTTCCATTGGAAGTTTAAAGAAATCTTGAATCTCGGATTTTACTTTCTCCACCAATTCAGAACTCACTCCATGGTTTACCAACTGCAATATATATTTCCATATTATACTTCACAAAATACATATAGTATCTTATCAACTAGGTATACATGGAGGCATACCTGAAAGAAACCCCATTCTTTGCAGGTGGAGTGCAGTTTCTCCATTTCAGCGTCCATGGATACCCCGGAAAGCAAACACTGCATGTCGATGACCGGAACAGGGGGAACCAAACAAGGGTCGGAGATATTTGGAGGATCTTGATCTGTGCGTATGTATCGAGATGAGACGGTGACCATGGGCTTTTTGGCCAACTCCTGAACGTTAGGTACCGGGAGAGAAGTTCCTAGCCTCACTACCTTTTGTTTCTCCATGAATTTGCAGAAGTCGAATTGGATGAAACCTTTGTGACTCTCTCCATTTCTTAGAGCATCTCCAACGTAGGTCTCCAATTTGGAGCTCACAAATATTAATTTTTAATATAAAATACTTTTACAGCACTTCGGTAACCGCATCTACTCCAACCGCACACACGCTTATTTTATCTCCTAATCACTGTTCCTCTCAAAAGCAACAAGGATACAAATGAAAATAGAATTTAATATAACATTTTAAAAAGGTCAAAACTGTCATTAATCAACATCAACAATAATAGAGACCCCCATCTGGGGTCTCTAAATTTAGAGACTCAAAAAGGGGTCTCTAGAATGGAGACCCCTTTTGGAGTACAGTCGGAGGGTTGTTTTTATTCGACGGCTCTCTATTTTACAGAAATAGAGCACGGTTGGAGATGCTCTTATAATGGTTGTTATAAGGTCACCGGTGGTTTGGCTCAAACAAGCGCTGTGGGGCCCACATGGGAGAGCTCCTTGGGCTGATTTTTGGTGAGGAAGATCTTCTCATCGCTGAGATCATTCTAAAAAAACAAATCAGACCATTCTGAAGTTTCTGAGCCCACCCAAATTTGCTCTTCAGAAAATGAAGAGCTAAGACCGAAGAGAACATTTTGGTAGAGTCAAAACTCAGACTGGCCTGAATTTTTCGGAGGATGATCTCAATAATCTTCACCCAAAATCAGCCCTGGAGGCTCACCCATGTGGGCCCCACACCATTCGTTACCCGTTGGACACTATAATTATCCTTCTTGTAATGTCCACAAAACTATTTATGAGTAAAACTTTGATGACATCACGCTGTCATAGGGGCCGATGACTGCACGCAATATAAGCGTGGCAAAATCTTAAAGGACTTTTATCGTATGGATGTTTTTCCAATCCCTAGCTGGACCTAAAACCAAAAACCAGCTTGATCGGTGATTTCCAACCTTTGGATCTTTGTACCTCAAATAATGGTCAATAATGCTCAAATTCCAACGGTTAAAATCAACCCAGGAAAATAATTCCAATCCAACTCCTAGAATTCCCTAATCAGGCTGATTTTTTGTTTGTAAGTCCACTTAGGGATTGGCCAAACATCCAGATGGTCCTCTAAGAGTGCCACGAGGCTCATATTGCTCGCTGTCAACGGCCTCGACGACAGCGTACTGTCATCAAAGTTAACTTTACTCAATTATTGATTAGATTACATTCTCTCTCAACTTTTCAACATTAGTAGATAACAGTCAGTGATTAGGTAGCACTAATAGTATTTTATTAAATTAAATACGAGTAGCTCCCTACATGTAGGATAAAGGTCTAGAAGATCAACCTTAATTTCTTTATCGTTTCATTCCGACCAACGACGTGGAGGATTGGTAGTAATTTAATACAATAATTACAGTACTACCGCAGAGGCTACCACCTCATTTGGTAGAAAAGGCGCCGTTATAACGGTATAACGGATTGGGGGCGTTACTGTTTTTTATAACGGATTATAATGCACATGGACAAAAACGAAAAAGAAGATGAAAAAATCAGGAAAAAAAAAAAGGTAGATAACAGAAAATAATGGAAAAAATAACGCCAAAATTCAAAATTCAAGTCAAAATTTGAATTTCAAATTTTCGATAAAATTAACAACAGGAGTTTTTTTAAACAAAAATTATGGTCGTTATTTTTGTTATAACGAAAAATAATGGCCATTGTAACGAAAATAACAGCCATTATTTTCTGAGCGTTTTAACAGAATATAACAGCCGTTGTCATTATTTTCATTATAACGGTCATTTTTTTAACCATGGTTAGGAGAACAACTCGAGCGGATTAAATTGGTTTGATGGCAACCCAAGCCTCAGAAAACTCAATCCAAGCCCGACTAGACAAGATTTGCTCGATTGTCTCTCTGCGTCGACTCAACGAGTCATTATTGATCAAGTTCTCTACTAAATATAAGATCGAGTCGAGTCGACTCAACGAGTTTCAAAACCTTGCTTCTTAAACGCACTGACAATCAATATGTATCTTTCTTTGCCATGCTTTTATTCAAGTTTAGGTCTAATATCCCTACTATATATAAAGGAAGTGTAATAACTTGGGGTTTCTTTTGTACTACAAACTATCAGAATGTGCCAAAGATGTCCCTCTCCAAGAGAATCAATTGAACTGGAAAAACTCAAGGAAAGTATTTCACGCATTGTCTTGCCCTATACCCCAAAGAAGGAAGATATGCAAGAAAGGGATGTTAAATATATAAATATATTGTCATATTATCCAAGATTGGAACTACTGTACCTAGAACTGGAATCGATCGGAGCCAAATAATTGATCCAGTTCCGAATTCATCATTCAGAGGTTACTTGTATTAAACATCATATTCAAATTACTTGTCTGAGTAGGTATAATCTAATTACATGGTAAGGCAGTCCTAATTAATGTTGTTTGATTAACAAGTGATTATCTCAATCAATTTGGATTTAATATATCTCCGATTTTCTTATCTCTAGGTCATTTGATATAATCTATATAATAAAATAGGATGATTATCTCCCCCTCTTATCCGGCTTCTTAAAGGATGGCCGAGATCTTATCACACCAAATGAACGGTGCATCTCAGCCATTCACACCCAATTTTGACAAACGCTTTGTTGATGAGTGCCGTGGGCAGAGGTCACCTACTATTTACCTACATATAAGGAATGAAATGGGTTGGATTTACATATAGCCCAAGGGTCAGGCTCAGGAGCCCCACTTTTTATGCCTCGAGAGGGATGTTACCGTTAAACGGATTGAAACGGGTAGGGGCAAAAATGAAAAAAATAGATTTTAATGATTTAAACAGAAAAAAGTAGTCTGAAATTCAAATTTTAAAATTTGAAATTTGAAAATTTAAAAAAAAAAAATAGAATTTAACGGAAATTTAATGGTTTTATTATAGCCCTCTTATCTTATATGGCTTCAATAATGAGTGGCTGAGATCCACTATGCTTTATATTGATGGCTGAGATTAACTCCCACTCGATTTTGACAAACAGTTTGTAGGAAAGTGCCGCGGGCACGGGCCATGCACCCACGCATATATCAAGACAACTCAATTGTGTTCTCTTCTCTTATCCATCCATCTAATGTGGACGGTTAGATAAAGAGTGGTTGAGATCAAATCCATCGATTTGATGTGGACGATTAGATTTCAGCCACTCAATCGGCCTCATTTGACCTCAATTTATTCAAAATTTAAATTTCAACACCGTTATTTTTTGTTATTTCTGTTATTTTCCCTTTTCTCCCTCTATGCATTACAATCCGTTATAGCAGCCGTTATAATAGAAAAAACAGTAATGCCCCAGTCCGTTATACCGTTTGAGTGTCGAAGGCACCTAATTTTTGCAAACGCTTTTGTCGGAGAGTACCGTGGGCATGGGCCATTTACTATTCTATATAACAAAACACATTGGTTGTCTCCCTACTTATACCTCCTCTTATAAGCATCGAAGGGCCAAGTTCTAATCCTCCCCCAAATGGACGGTGGATCTCCGCCATTCACCTGATTTTGGTAAATTCTTTGTCGAGGAGTGCTGATGGCACGGGGCACCCACTAGTCTATAAATAAATGTGGAAATAAATCAACTATAACACATGTAAAATTTTTACGTAGAAACTTTTATCAAGTAAAAATCATGGGACCATGTCCAGTTGCTAAAGTATCACAAAAAGTTAAGAAGTACAAAATTTTACCCATGCAACATTGTTACCACAACATACAATCCAAGTCTATCCCTCGAGCCAACTATTGATCCATCCACGCCCTCTGACTTTCACGAATGAGTCCACGAAAGACCTTCTACTACGATCCCCTCAATAGTGTTCAATTGGATAAATCCTGAACCTACCCTTCGATTGATCCAGCCCCAGAGAGTGATGGATTCGGTACACCTCGATTCCACAAAACACACCTCAAATCAAATTTGAGAACTCAAATGTGCATGTGGTTTACTCTAACATCTAGATGTTGTGTGAACCCCGAAATTGGTACCATTTGTTGTGTGCACCTTGGTCTGTCGAAAGATTAGTCTGTTTTTGACTGTTAGTGGAGTTTTAAGTTGGTTTTAGCCATGAGGCTGTCATGTTCATTCAAAGGGAATTGATCTATGATGATGGGTACGTATATGTTTTTACACGAGGATGTGCTGTATGGTTTCATGATTACATTGTTTATTATGATTGGTATTTTTACTTCTTTGGACGATGTTTCTGCGTTATTTTCTATTAGAGACTGATACATCCCATTGGGATTTGATTTTTATAAGTAATGAGGAGGAGTGCTCCTTGACTGACCGGATCGGTCACCCCTCAACCAACTAAGACATTTCTGAGTAGTTCCCCTCACACTGAGCTAACCCTATCATTTAACCCGCTCCTACGACCTTTGCTTAGCTCCAGCCCAACACTCTTGCCATTTCCAGCTCCAACACAATCCTCACTTGGAGGACATGTGCATTCTGCACACATAATCACGGAAGGCTATGACAGCGATAAAGACTGGATGTTCTCCCTAAGAGATTCTGGGATATTCTAATCAACAATCCAAGAAAACGAGGTCCCAAAACAACATTACAAGCATCATTAATGTGTCATTGTGGGATTAGATTTGGGTGTAAATCATACAACCCTATGGATGTAATCAATGCACCCACATTGTTATGTCTACATGTAATTGTGTAACCATTCAACCATGTAACCATTAATGCCATGTAGTGTTACAGCTCCATTATTATGTAATTGTGAGGCTATTAATGAATTAATACAGCTTAACGGCATTCCTTTTAATATTTTTCTCTTACTTGGTTCGTTTTATGTATTATTGCACTAATCACTCTTTATGTAGGTTTAATCTATTACAATCACTTATGTTAGTATAAAATGGCCAAGGAATGAACTTTCGGGTTCTGAGCCATTTTCCTGTCTTGGATGAACCTCCTAGGAAGACCCACCCAAGGCAAGCTCATTCTTCATGTCATGTTAACTCCTCCTAATGCATTACAACAACTAGTTAAGGTATTGATAAGAACATGCTGGTTTGGGTTAGAGGGTATAGAAAAGAAAGTGAAAATGATCACATTCTAGTGCTACCTTATCAAGCAATTTGGGTTTTACTTGATTTCTTGTATTTGAGTTTATCAGCAAAAGCCAAAAAATGACTTAGTGTCCACTCTCTTAAGAATTCGACAAAGTAAGGACCCTTGTGAAGAAATAGGAGACTTACCATTTTCCCCTCCCTAAGGCTCTATATTTATAGAGTTTCCAAAGGGTAGGGGTTACATGTATAAGAATTTACAAAATACCAATTCTTTGTCGAAGTAAGCCTGTCACGGAGGATTTTGCTGACCTTATCATCCGACGCGGGCCCAATCAATGAAACTAGCCTCGGATTATTGAGTAGCAAGTACTATTGGAGATAAAGACCTTAAGAAGAGGATGTGAGGTGCTCGTATTTTGAGAAAGCCCTTGACTGGTCGATCGGCCTAGCAGACCGGACGACCGATGATCATTTCCCACTGGTTGATTCATCTCGGAGATCGATTTACCGCTCTTCTAGAAAATTCCCGTCGGGATTCTGGTATATGGGGGTTCTAACTAATAAGCCAAGGGGACTCTAAAGAAGTCTAAGTGGGACTCCATAAGTTTGCATAAGTCCACGATCTCAACTCCCCACTGCACAACAAGAATCGTCCTTGTAAGGAATATTTTCATATTCTATGTTTGGCAAAGATTTCGTGTGACATAAAAACATTCATGTAACTGTTCCTACGAGCACTAGTGTAGTGTGAAGATGTCGTGGTATGCATACTTCATCAACTAAGTGAAGACTAGAAGACAGAGACAGCAAGAATTAGACGGTTGATGATAGGAGTCATCTAAGTAACTGCCCATTTGTCGGTTATAGGTCGTGTACGCTCGCTTAGGAAGGTAAGCGACTTAGTGGCTATAGAAATAGGTTTAAAATGAATAAAATATAATGGTCAAACCTTGTCATTGGACAGACCCGAGTCTTAGTCAAAGTTATTGACTTATGGGAGAGTCCGATCGATTGGACAAGTTCTAATCGATTGGAGGTCTCTGTAAAATTGATTGGAGCCTACAAGACAGAACATGATCAAAGCCCAATCGATTGGAGACATCTGTAAAATTGATTGGAGTCTATGAGACAGAACATGATCATAGCCCAATCAATTAGAGACCTCTGTAAAATCGATTGGAGTCTACGGGATAAAAACTTATTTAAGTTCGATCAATTGGACTATGAACAATCGATTAGATTTACGAAGGAAAAATACATCCGTACAAGGCCAATCAATTGGACTTCACACGGATTGAGTCTTTCTTAGATCCGATATTCTAGTTCCCACTATCCCACATTCTACAAGGCTCATGGTTACGAATTCTATAAATATAACCCGTATATACCTTCTCAAAATACACTTCTACACTTCAATAGAGAGAAGAAATGTTTATTTATTCGAGTGTCCATTTGAAGAGCAAGAAGCCTAGTTATCTCATAAACATCTTGTGAGCTTGTTCCTCTTCTTGATCAAAGCCAAGTGCTTGATCCATTACTTAGCTTAGGTCTTCCACTTAGATATTTGACCTAGTAGACTGAGTGTACCAGTGTGACTCAACACCATTGAGCAACCTAGGGTTCAGAGTATACTGAATCCTTCACCTTCGGCAAAGGCTGGGGTGTTGAGAATTGAGATCAGAGTGGCCGATCGATGGTAGATTTGGGGTGTACCAAACTGAACAAGTGGACAAGGCTTCTTGGCTGTGAGGGCGCGCGTGGACTCGTAGCGTTGATTCAGAGGACGTGGATGCATCGGCAGTAGGCCTTGGCTAAGGTTGGAAGTTGTATTTGCAATGGTGCTACGTAGGTAACCTTTGTTTCATTTAACTTTCCAGTTAGTGATACTTTTCGTCTGGATGTGGTCCCGTAGTTTTCCTTGGCTAAAGTTTCACGTAAAAATCTCTTGTCTTGTGTGATTGTTTGTTTGTATTCTGCTATTCATATTGATTAGAACAAACGACGAAAAGAAAATATACCACAGAGGTATATTCGATTTAAATCGGTTGTGACAATCATTTATCAAACAACTAAGGCATGCGATTTTCTCCAATACCATAGACCAGGAAAACTATTTACGTATATTTAATTTTAAATACCTAATCAACTCCCCTTCTATGTATTTTCGATTAAAGAGAACAGACCGGTGGTTATTTCAATTGGTATCAGAGTGGGTTATTCTATTAAAGGTTTAATCACCTGAATTTAGATTCCTGTAAAACTATTTTATTTTCATTAATTTTTTCAAAATGCAAAGAGAATGTAGAAGCACATCCAGATCTCTATTGTTTGAAAACCATTTAAATATAATTTATGAGAAACTATATTTAGAAAGTCTTAGATTGATTAAAGATAATAAAATTTTATCCTTACAAATGGAGAAAATGGATTGGCGAATATTGAACTCACTGATGAGAGGAGACAATGGGAAGAAGAAAAGAAATCACTTCTAATAAAAAGCAAGGTGTTGGAAAATGAGTTCCAAATGTGTTTGAAGAATAAGAACTTTTTAGAAAATCAATTGATAAAAAATTATGATATTGCTAAATCTAAAAATTTTGATTCTCAACTTAGTAAACATAAGAATCATGTAAAACTCACCTATTCTACAGGAAGATTTATGTCAACAAAGTTCAAATAAACTGAATTCGTTGGTCATCATAATTCTATGCTAAATGAATTATACATGAAATCTAATGATCTAAAGAGAGAGACTTCCAAAATTTCTGAATTGAGAAAAACTTTGTATGATAATCATGTTTTTAAGAATCAATGGTCCAGAAATGTCAAAAGGACTAAAAATTCATTATTTCCCAAACAAATGGCAAAACTTGTTAAACTACTTTCTAAGTACAAGACCATTTGGGTGAGAAAGGATGATAAAAAATGTCTTATGATTTATTCTGCATTCAAAGCTTTAGAGAATTACAAATGGCATCTGGACAGTGGTTGTTCCAGGCACATGACTGGAGACAAGTCTATGTTTTGTCATATTGAAGATCATAAAGATATGAATGTAATATTTGGAGATGGGAGTATGGATAAGGTCATTGGTCGGGGAAGTATTCAAGCTCCAGGCATTTCTAAGCTTGATAATGTTCTCTGCGTTGAAGGGCTCAAAGTCAATCTTCTAAGCATAAGTCAAATATGCGATAATAATCATACAGTTAAATTCACTAGCCAAGGATGTGATGTTATTGATGAATCTGGCAAATGTGTTATGAGAGGTTCAAAAACCTCTGAAAACTGTTATATTAGTAGAAATTCTAAGATTATCTATAATTCTGTCAAATTAAATGATTTTGACTTATGGCATCAAAGACTAGGTCACATGAACCAAAATGACCTAATTAAAATCACTAATAAATAATTAGTGAGAGGTGTACCCAAATTGGAAAAACCTACTGGCATTATTTATGGGGCTTGCCAAATCGGTAAACAAATCAAAAGCTCTCACAAAAAGAAAAATTATTGTGCTACCCCCAAAGTGCTTGATCTGATTCACATAGATCTTATGGGTTCTATGAGGACTGAAAGTTTGGGAGGAAAAAGATGCATTTTTGTCATGGTAGATGATTACTCTAGACTTACTAAGATTGATTTTCTTAGAGAAAAATTAGATGCTTTTGAAGAATGTAAAAAGATATGCCAAAAAAATTCAAAATGAAAAGGGTTATAGTATAGTCAAGATTCGAACTGACCATGGAGGAGAATTTTGAAGATTCTCGATTCACTGAATATTGTGATGCCATTGGCATTAAACATGGATTTTCTGCACCCATTACACCAGAATAGAATGATGTGGTAGAAAGAAAGAATAGGGTGATTCAGGAAATGGCCCAGGTGATGTTTCACAACAAAACTTTACCCCAAAACTTATGGGCTGAAGCAGTGAATACTGCTTGTTATACTCTCAATAGAGTTTATTTGAGACCAGAAACTCTAAATACTCCTTATGAAATCTGGTCTAGTAAGAAACCTAATGTCAAATATTTCAAGGTTTTTGGTAGCAAATGTTATATTCTTAAAGAGAGAGAATCTCTGAGAAAATTTGACAGAAGAGGAGATGAAGGAATTTTTCTGGGTTATTCCACAAATAGCAAAGCTTATTGGGTTTTAAATCAAAGAACAAAAACTATCATGGAATCTATTAATGTGGTTATTGATGATTTAAATATTAAAGAAAATTATTCATATGATGACAATTGTGATGATATCTGCCAGAGAATTGAAAACATCCAATTTACTCCTCCTAGTGATTTTCATGCTGATAAATCTCTTCTCTTATGGGTTAAGAAAAATCATCCTAGTATTGACATCATTGGTGAAATAGAAAGTAAAGTTCAAACTAGAAGACATGTTGAAAATGTTATCAATTTTGTGTGTTATACTTCTCAAATTGAACCAAAAAATATTTCTGAAGCTCTTACTAATGAGAATTGGATTAGTGTCATACAGGAGGAACTAAGCCAATTTACTAGAAATGATGTTTGGTATTTTGTACCTAGACCTAAAGATACAAATGTTATTGACACTAAATGAATTTTCAAAAACAAATCTGATGAAAATGGAACTGTTGTAAAAAACAAAGCCTGACTTGAAACTCAAGGCTACACTCAAATTGAATGCATTAATTTTGATAAAACTTTTGCTCCTGTTGCTAGATTAGAATCTATTCGTATCTTGCTTGTTATTGCATGTCATCTTAAATTCAAACTTTTTCAGATAGACTTCAAAAGTGCATTCTTGAATGGTATTCTTCAAGAAGAAATCTATGTGGAACAACCCAAAGGATTTGAGGATCCAACTCGTAGATCATCTCATCCTACCATTAGATCCCCAGATCTACCTTCCGATCCTCCTCTCCATGATCGAATTGCATATATCTCACCATCTGATTTTCGAATCGATCATCCTAACCCTCCGATCTCCTTTTCTTTAGCTCTATCCCATCTCCCATAGCTTTTTCACCATTAGATCATCCATCGTACTGTTGGATCTTTTCAGATGTGACAGTTCGCCAATCTCGAGTCTAACTTTCTCATCACGCATTATCCTAGTTGCCTACTGGTTCACCTATCCTGAGGCCCATTGTCTTGTTGGCCCATTGGCCGACATGTGGCATGTTCAATATTGGCCATAACTTACTATCCTATGGCCGATCCACTAGCGGGCCCAAGGCCTGACACCAATTCTTGGCCTATTAGCCACTATCATCTAAGGCCTATGGCAAATCTAGACTCGGACCCAACTCACATGCCACATCAGCCACATAGCCCAGTGTCAAGTGGTCCACTAGCATTCTTTGGACCCCCATGGCCTTCGCCAATCTCGACCCATCAACTTTCATTCCTTCCTAGGTAAAACCCACTCTTTCTAAGCCCAAGCCTACAACCCAACTAACAAGCTCATCCAACATTAGAGCCCACGTAGCCTTTATTCACTTCCCCATTGACCTCTTTTCACTTATCTCTCCCTTCTCTCCCACGTGGAACCCACTAACAACTCCTACGAGAATCTCTAACAAACCCTCTCCCCGCTTGGCCTGAAAGAAGAAAGGAGCGCGAGCATCTCCTTCATTAACAATCTGCAACTCTCCTTCCCTTGCAGCCAGCCAAGCTATTGGCCCTTGCTGCCCTCTTCTCAAGCCGATCGCCTCTTCACTTGACCGACTCCATTCAGCAAGTGAAAAGGTAAGCTTTTTAAGGCACATTATTATACATTTGCCAATTCACATCTACCTTGTCGGTCGGTAAGATCCGATGTGGATTCCATGATTGAGCAGCATTCAATGAAATTTGAACGATCCTCTTCTTGATCAATAGTACCTTAGCTCCAAAGGTCATGGGATGCTTCTCTGTCAAAACCCTTCTCTTGATTGAGATATTCATGGAAGTCTTTGATGATCTTCTTCTTGATCGGTAATGCCCTTAGCTCTGAGATCTCAATGGACGTTTCTTTCCCTTACCCCTTCTCTTGATTGAAGCATTCATTGAAGTCTTAGAGGATCGTCCTCTTGATCGATAGCGCCTTTAGCTCTGAGATTTCAATAGACGTTTCTTTCCCTTACCTCTTCGTCTCTCAACCCTTTACATGCTTTTTTTATTTTTTTTATTTTGATTTATGTACACACTCTTCGATGATTAATAAAGTTTTGATATTTTGGTGTTCTGAATCTCAAATGAATGTTGTTTTTAAATCGACTTGCTATTCTCATCTCTTCCACCATTCTCATTTTTCTCTATATATTATTTGTCAGTTTTAATTCCTTATTGCACTATCGACATCCGACACATACTGCTATACAAGTTTACATTTCGCAGATAATCGAATTTTACAAATATTGTTGAAGTTAGGATTTTCGAATTGACAACACGGAAAAAAACCCTACTTTCATCTTTTTCAGGGATAACCTCATAAATGGCTCAAAGGACATAGAAGTTCTTTGTGATTCTGAAATATTGGATAATTAGTTGGGCAAGGAAGAAGATATATCCCATCTCTTTAACGAACTTTGCCTAGAGGTTTCCTTAGATGACTTTTATTACTCTAAGCTTTGCAAGCAAGTGGATGCATACTACAAAACCAAGTGGCACGCGTGGAAGGCGAATTTGAAGCACGATTATTTCCACAATCCATGGACAATAATTTCATTTCTTGCTGCCATTCTAGCTCCTCATTTTGACTTTTACACAGACTTTGTTTTCCCTACTTTCATACTCACCTTAGTATTCCTTAATCTCTCTTATCAGTTGTATTTTACCCTTTGATTATGAGCTTATTGCTTTGAGTCCTAAGAGTCTAGTAGCTTGATAGCACAAATGCTTCAGAGTTACTACGGGTATGTAACAAAGATATAGATTCCCACCGTCATGATGTATTTGTCTTTTTCTTTTACAATTTTATTATGTATGTGGCTGTACTATGGGTTTTTTTTTTTTAATTCCTATCACATAAGATTATTTCTGGATAATCCAATTATTTTGTCTGATCTTTTGATATATAATGTCTTTTTCATATATAAAGAGCATAATAGTGACATATAACTCTACCATTATTCACACTTAAGTTATAATTAATGGCATTTTAGCTCTACCAAATGTTTCATTATTAATCCTTATATATTATAGGGTAGTGATACCACAAGATCATTAGCTTGTACAGAGACAAGATACTACTACAAAAACATATAGAGACAAGACATTACTAGACAAACATGAATAGATGTCGGTTACAAATTTAAAATGCTCTCAGTTAATGAATAACCTTTGAAATTGTTATCGTTTTGTACAAAATGGAGATTCATAGTTTTACTTGAATTTTATATGTCAGTTAAGTAAATAAACAAATGTTTGAGTGGGATAAAGAATAAATGGATTTGTTTCAAGAATGTTTGTAAAAAAAAATACCTGGTCCGTTCTCTTTAATCAGAAATACCTAGAAGGGAGGAGTGATTAGGTTATTCAAAAATTAATCTAACCTATCAAAAGTTTACTGATCAAGGTAAGGTGATAAACTCGCATGCCTTATTTTATTGATAAAAAATTATTATCACAAATCGGCTCAAATCAAATATATATCTGTGGTATATTGTCTTTTCGTAGTTTGATCTAGTCGATAGATTTAGCGGAACAACAATTAAACAACCACAAGATAAAAAGTTTTTACGTGGAAACCTTAGCAAAGGTAAACCACGGAACCACGTCCAAACAAAAAGTATCACTAACTGGAAAGTTAAACGAGACAAAGGTTACCTACGCAGTACCATTTCAAATGCAGCTTCTAACCTTAGCCAAAGCCTACTACCGATGTGTCCACGTCCTCTGAATCAATGCTACGAATCCACGTGCGCCCTCCCAGCCAAGAAGCCTTGTCCGCTTGTTCAATTTGGTACTTTCGAAACCTACCTTCGATCAGCCACTCCAATCTTAATTCTCAACTCTCCAACCTTTGGTAAAGGTGAAGGATTCAGTATACCCTAAACCCTAAGTTGCTCAAATAGTGTTGAGACGCACTGGTAATCTGAGACTACTAGGTCAAGTTTCTATGTAAAAGACCTAAGTTGAGTAAGAGATTATGCTTTTGGCTTTGATTTAGAAGAGAAAAAGCTCACAAGATATTTATGAGAATTAAAGGTTTTTTGCTCTTCGAATGGACACTCTTGATAAATAAAATTTTCTTCTCTGTATACTAAAGTGTAGAAGTATATTTTGTAAAGCCAGAGAGGAGTTGTATTTATAAAATTCGTAGCCCAAAGCCTTTTAGAAATTGGGGTAAATGGAGACTAGAATTTTAGATTAGAAAAAGACTCAATCCGCGTGAAGTCCAATTGATTGTACCGTGGGTCCGTCGTTTGGTCCTGTACGGATGGATTTTCCCTTTGTAAATCCAATCGATTGTACATAGTCTAATCGATCGAACTTAAATAAGTTTCTGTCCCGTAAACTCTAATCAATTTCACAGAGGTCTTCAATCGATTGAGCTTCAATTAAGTTCTGTCTCGTAGAGTCCAATCGATTTCAAAGAGGTCTCCAATCAATTAGACTTTATCTAATTGATCGAACTTTTTCAGAAGTCAATAATCTTGACTTAGACTCGGGTCTATCCATTGACTAAGTTTGACCATCATATTTTATTTATTTTAAATATATTTCTATGGACACTAAGTCACTTATATTCCTAAGTGAGCGTACACGATCTATAACCAACAAATAGGCTTACTCAAATGACTCATGTCGTCAACTGTCTGATCCTTGTTGTCTCTGTCTTCTAGTCTTTAAGTAGTATGTGAAGTATGCGCACCACGACATCTTCATATTACACTAGTGCTCGTAGGTAAGGTTACATGAATGTTTTATGTTACATGAAATCCTTCTTGGTTATAAGGTATTTTAAAGCCGCATGATCAGTAAAATTGATAATTTAGGATCCTATAAAGTAAGACCGAGACTTGTCATGTGCAAAGACTACGGCAAGAAGTTCCTTCTCCGTAGTAAAATAATTAATCTGAACACTATTCAGGGTCCTACTTGCATAGTAAATGACACAAGGATTTTTATCCTTGTGTTGCCCTAACATGGCCCCAACCACTTTTTGCTTCCCTTTTAGAAAATGTCTTCTTTTTTTAACAAAGTAATCTTGTCTTTCTAACCACTTTTCCATAAATAAAAAATTCTTTTTTCAAAATCTCAATTCCTCATTTCTGCATAAAATATTTCTTTTTTTTATGTTTTAAAACCAACACGTCTTTTCCACAAAATTAAATATCTTTCTTTATATAACCTTTCGTCTTTTGTTGGAAAATATCAAAAAGTGTCACATGAGCTAAAACCTTTATTTATTTTTTTATTTCCAAATACAACTGTACCTATTTGGAAAGGATGGGACACGTCCTCATCTTTTGACCATTTCCAACTTTTAAATTTATAAAGAAAACCATTTTGCCTTTTAGTTAAAAAAAACTTGTGCCACTTTTTATTATAAAAAAAATATCTTGAATTTATTTTTTCATTAAAATAATCTTTTTTTTCCTCATTTCAACATCAAAAGGTTTTCAAATGGGTGGTGATGTAACAAGGTATACTTGAGATCTTTCCAATTGCGGAAGCTGCACTTTTGGTAGTCACCACTGCCATCTGGGCCCACTGACTGCATGGATGTTTAGCCCACCCCTTAACAGACAGTTGTACAAAAAATCAGCTTGTTCTATGATTTTTAGCCGTTGGTTTTAGGACAAAAATAATGGTTGCATTCAACGGCTATAAGAAGGCCTTAAAAAGTGTTAAAAAGTGCTAAAATCCAATGGTTATAGAATACCAATCAGGGTGATTTTTGGTTTGTATATCCACCCAGGGGTGGGATAAACATCCATGGGGTCAGTGGGTCCAAATGACAGCGGTAAGTAACCAAAATGGTGCTTCCGCATTTGAAACAATTTTAGGCATACCTTGTTACATCTTTTTTCCTTTCAAATATGCCAACCAACCATCCAAGTTTTGGAAAAAGAGATCTTTTTTTTGTTTTTTTAAATATTTCCATACCCTTTCATATTTGGAATCCACCTTTGTTTCCAAAACTTCTTTTTTCATTTTAAAAACTATCCCAAGCCGTGTGGATTGTATGCATGTTTTCCAAAATACTAACTTGCCTTCCCACGGGACAAACGATTGTTGCATACCATGCACTTATCCCTTATGTTGACGCAGTCCTTTACATTAGGTCACCAACTTGGCTCACCAATTCGGTCCACATATTTACCCACATGTTAGTACGCAAAATTGTGTTCCGACATCACATGCTGGTCCATAATCTTGGCTTTATAAGTGGGCCCAACATCTTGGCTTGGCCAACGTATCTTGCTTTGCCATACTGGAAAAGCCAAAATTATCGATTCCACACCAACGCGGCCCATCAACGTGGTTTCAGGCTGTCTGATGATCTTCTGATCGAGCAAGATCAGGCCATCTAAAATGAAATGTAGCCCCATACGCACGGTCCCTGGTTTCCAAAGATGAGTCCAGATCAGAGTGATCTAGACTGTTGATTTCTAGGCATCCGATGATATTGACGATCTGTTCATGGACGCTCAGATTAGAATCCCCCCTTATATCCCCTTCTGTCCAATTTCTTCGTTAACATGGGGTGATATGAGAAAACCTTTTGCTCACACCTGTGTGTGAGCAAAGCCGATCACACATCACAATATGAGGCACGGGGCACACTCTTAGAGGACGATGACCGTATGGATGTTTGGCTAGTCCCTCGGCGGACTTGTAAACCAAAAATTAGCTTCATTAGTGATTTCTAAGCGTTGGATTAGAGCCATTTTCATGGGTTTATTTTAACCGTAGAATTTAAAGCATTATTGACCATTATTTGGGGTACTAGATCCAAAGGTCTGACATTACTAATCAAGCTGATTTTTGGTTTGCAGATCCAACGAAGATATGGCCAAACATCCATACGGTCATCGTCCTCTAAGAGTATGCCACGTGGCTCATATTGTAGTGTGTGATCGGCTTTGCTCACACACATGTGTGAGCGAAGGTTTACTCGGGTGATATGGTCTCTGATTAGCCGAGTCAAAGGATCATGAAGGTCTAATGTTGACCAAGGACCAGTATTTGATAATTTTGATGGTGACGAGAGGTAAGAGAAGACTTTTCCTTGAAACACCAAAACGCAAAGTTAACAGTTTGCTAAAGTTAAGCTGTGTCAAGTTAATTTTTACGGAAAATTTTCATAAAGAAAACAAACTTTAATCTATTTACAAAAAAGAATACAACTTTTCGCAAATCCCAAAAAAGAAAACGAAAAGCCCTTTCGCAAATCTCAAAGGGCGTTTCGTGTGCTGTCAGTCAGATGGCTGACACGTCTCACAAACGCCCTTTTAAAGGGCGTTTTTTTTATCTCAACTGTGAGAATTTGGAACGGATCTCAACAGCCGAACGCCCTTTAAAAGGGCGTTTGTCAGTGGAAAACGCCATTTAAAATGGCATTTTCTACTGACACACGCCCTTTAAAATAACGTATGTCAGTTGTCAGAGGTCTAACAGACGTTTTTTAAAAAGGCGTCTATTACTGAAAAACGCCATTTAAAATGGCATTTTTTACTGACAAACGCCCTTTTAAAGGGCATTTTTTTGATAAGCATGTGCCACGTAATGAAACAAAAGGGCGTTTCGTTTTCTTTTTTGGGATTTGCGAAAAGTTGTATTCTTTTTTGTAAATAGATTAAAGTTTGTTTTTTTTTCTGTAATTTTTCGTAATTTTTACAATTTTGTGTGCAGGTGGCAATTTTTCATTCGATCACGATGACACAACGGGAGATAAACTTGGAGAAAGAGTCATCTCCCTCGACGACAGGGCCCTGTCATCGAAGTTTAACTCGACAAAGAGGTAATTTCGAACTGACATTTTCTGCTCATCTCTTTTATGGAGGCGTTTCTGTCAACACGTGAACGAAACGCCAGTACAAGGGTTAGGTCGCTTTAATCAAGACCCCATGTTGTGGTGGGTCCACACGACCTGTGTGTGAGCAAAGCCGATCACACACCACCATATGAGCCACGTGGCACACTCTTAGAGGACGATGACCGTATGGATGTTTGGCCAGTCCCTAGTTGGACCTGAAAACCAAAAATCAGCCTGATTAGTTATGTCAGACCTTTGGATCTAGAACCCCAAATAATGGTCAATAATGCTCTAAATTCTATGGTTAAAAGCAATAGATGCAAATGACTCCAATCCAACACTTAGAAATCACTAATCAAGTAAATTTTTGGTTTAAAAGTCAACCGAGGGACCATTCAAACATCCATGCGGTAATGTCCCTCTAAAATTTTGCCCCGTGGCTCATATTATGATGTGTGATCGGCTTTGCTCACACACAAGTGTGAGCGAAGGTTTTCTCGGTCCACACCGCTTGAATATCTCATTTAAAATACATTACCCCTATGTGGAGAGGAGGAAGACAAATCTCATTCCTCCTACTTTTAAAGTCAGCATCAAGAGAAGAAGAGGGGCTCGTTTGAGAAATAGGCTCCTCCGGCGAGAGTTCGTTTGAGGGATAGGCTCCGGCAAAGTTCGATTGAGAGAGATTCCCGAAGGTGGAAGGGAGAAAATTTCGCTCGAGGTAAGCATCGTACGCCAATATGTTTTCTTTGCACATGGACGTTGGTATGTTCAATCCAGACCGTTGCCTTGCAATAATTGTACTCCAAATAGGGGGTATAGAAGAGTTCAGTAGTGTAATTCTAGGAAACCCATCTAGGAGTAGAACCAGACTGAGGAAACCTTGGCTGATGCCGTAAAAATCACCACCACATATGCAGGTGGGGGTCTACAACAGTTAGGCAATATTATCCTGTTAAATCAACTGGTTCCTACATCTACATGTGGTGGTGATTATTACGCCATCACATTTTATGACGGATATTGGTGAACTCTAACCGTTGGATTTGTGCCTTTTTTCGTGGTTAAATTTTTAACCGTGGGATTTGGCCGTTATTCGGCTACTCAGATTATAAACCACCAATCAGGCTGATTATTGGCCTGTACGTCCACCTATGAATGGCTCAAACATCCATATGGTCATGACCCAAGAGAAAATAAGACCCTCGATCTCCAAAATGAGAGCTTCTAACGAGGAACATCTCCCCTCAAAGACCCTGTTATTCCGCTCTCTCCAGATACCCCAAACTATAGCCAGAGGGACAAGGATCTATAACTTTCTCCCAAGGTCCCCAAAAGCCTTGCAGCGTCATGCAAGAAGCAGATCTCTGAATGACATAGGAACAGCCCAACTGAATCCAGACTCTCCACAAAACTTGGACCAACTCGACCAAGCCACTTTGCAATGCAGGAAAAGATGATCACAAGACTCACCACTCTCAAAACACATGGAACAATGGTCGATCACTCCAATACCTCTCTTCCACAGCAAGTCCATGGTCTGGACTCTGCCTCGGATCACACACCAAGCAAAGAATTGCACTTTAGAAGGGGCCCTGTTACTCCACACCCCGGCTATTGGGAAGATCTCGGGCTCCCCATCATCTAAAGCCTCATAAAAAGAGCGTACAAAGAATTTGCCTTTGCTGTCATGCTTCCACCATCTGATATCTTCCAGTTGGCTAAAAATAGGATAATCCCCAACTCTCAGTAGAAGGTTTGCCACGTGACGTTTCTCCATCATTGAGGCTCCTCCTAAATCCGAAATCCCAGGCTGGTATAGCATCACCTGTAACCTGCATCTCACTAACAGTGGCCAATTTCTTTCTAGAGATAGAATAAGTTCACGGAAATCAGATTCTAGCCTGGACTCAGAACACCAAATGTCTTTCCAAAATAGCAATTTATTCCCTTTCCCTACATTGAAGACGACCCCTTCTTCAAATTTTTGCAACCCTCTCATAATCCCCCTCCAAACTCCACACCCGTATGTGCCTCTAGGAAGCCTACTGACTCAGCCCGCCACACTCTCACCATATATCCTGAAAATCACTCTATGCCACAAGCTATCTTTCTCAGAGCTAAAACGCCACAGCCATTTGCCTCTGAACGCTTCGCGCATGCTCCTAAGCTTCCTAATACCCAAATCACCTTTTTCTTTAGAATTAGTGATAAGCTTCCATCCGACAAGGCACAGCTTCTGACCTTCCCCATTCCCACTCCACAAAAAGTTTCGCATTATTTTGACAATCCTCTTTTCCACACTAGCAGGCATAGCAAAGAGAGACATGTAGTACAATGGCAAGCTAGAGAGGGTGCCTTTGATTAGCACCAGCCTACCCCCTTTGCATAGAAACTTGGCTTTCCATCTGGACAGCCGACTATCTAAACGCTTTAACACGGGGTCCCAAATCGCTTTGCTTCTATAACTGGCCCCCAGAGGTAACCCGAGATACGTGCTGGGAAGGGAACCAATTTGGCATTGCATGATTGAGGCAACATCCTCCACCCCTTCAGCACCACCAATCCCGAACACAACTGACTTTGCTAGATTGACATGAAGACTGGATACAGCCTCGAAGCAACAAAGCAAACCCCTAAGAAAGACCATCTCTGTCCTACCCCTTGTATGAAAAGAAGAGTATCATCAGCAAATTGAAGATGAGAGACAATCGGACCACTATCACCCATCCTGAAACTTGCTAGGCCACCAAACTCAATCGCTCTACTCATCATCCTGCCTAAAGCCTCGACTGCTAGCACAAAAAGGAAAGGGGATAAAGGATCACCTTGTCTTAAACCCCTAGAACTCTTAAAGAAGCCAGCAGGAGAACCGTTAATGAGGACAGAAAAAGTAGACATGGAGATGCATTTTCTAATCCAACCCCTCCATTTACCCCCGAAACCCATCCTAGCCATAATATAATCCAAAAAATCCCAGTTCACATGATCAAAGGCTTTTTCCATATCCAACTTGTAGACATATCCGGGTCTATGCTCTTTGGTTCTAAAGTCGATGCATTCATTCGCTACAAGAACACTATCCAAAATCTGTCTACCCGGAACGAAAGCACTTTGTTCGGGTGAGACAGCCAAGGCAAGGACACTACGAATTCTAAGAGCTAGGACCTTAGCTATGATTTTGTAAACGCTTGCGACGAGGCTGATTGGTCTGTATTCGGAGATATTCTTAGCTCTTTGCTTTTTAGGTATGATCATTATAAATGTGCAATTTGAACCCTGATCTAAAAAGTTGTATTCCTCAAAATCCTTCACCAAGTTCATGAAGTCTAGTCCTACAGTCTCCCAACAAGACTTATAAAAAGCCATCGTGAAACCGTCAGGGCCTGAAGCCTTGTCACCCTCCATAGAATGCAGAGCCCTAACCACCTCCTCCTCAGCAGTATGCCTCTCCAACAACTCATTGTGCTCCTCCCCAATCTATGTAAACTCAAGGCCATCAACCCTAGGTCTATAGGATATACTCTCTCGATACAACTCAACATAGAAAGCACTAACTCCACTCTTGATTTCTTCTTTATCCTTAAGCTCACGTTCTCCAATCTTTATGGAGTCCAAAGAGTTGACCCTTTTTCTTGCATTCGCCATTCGATGAAAGAATTTGGTATTGTAGTCCTCTTCTTTTAACCATTTACTCTAGACCTTTGCTTCTAGCGAATCTCTTCTAACCTAAGAATAGATTGAGGTTCCTCTCTAAGGCTGCTTCTTCTACCCCTATTCTCTGAGCTAATGATCTCATCCTCCTCTTTATCCAATGCAAGAATATTATCCAAGAGCCTGTCCTTCAACCGTTCCATTTTTTCGAGTTCAATATTACTCCATGATTTGATTTTTGTCTTGAGATAGCTCAGTTTCTTTCTAAACCTCACGCCCGGCCTTCCATCAACCTCCGCCTCCCCCCACCATTCTTTAACTTTCTCGCAAAAACTCGTCACTTTTAGCCACATATTGTCGAATTTAAAAGGCCAGGGTCTAGAGGATTCACCCCCCATCTGAAGCAGAATGGGAGAGTGATCCGATGCTGGTCTCAGCAAGATGGATTGCCCTACATCAGGAAATAGATCCTCCCAAGAATCAGAGACCAAGAATCGATCTATCCTGCTCATAACCACTCTCTCTTGGTTATTTGTCCATATAAATCTACCCCCGTGGAACAGGAGGTCAACCAAAGAATGAGTCCCCACAAAATCTCCGAAATCTCTCATGCTTCTTGTGACTCTAGTAACTCTACTACCCCCCTTCTTCTCGTCACTGAATCTGATGACATTGAAGTCCCCACAAACACACCAATGACCCTCCCATATGCCCCTAATATCAGACAATTCTTCCCACAACTGCTTCCTTTCTCCCCTAGAGTTTGGACCATTCCCCGAGATAATCAAAGAAGATCTAGAGGCTCCAAGACAACAACGGATAGAAACTGAGAAAGCTCCTGTTAGACTGTCCATCACTTCCACAACAAGATTGTCCCTCAATAATAAAATACCACTTGATGAACCGATTGTCGGGAGGTGACACCAACCGCAATCCCTATTGATCGAAAGATCGAAAGCTAACCGATCGTCAAACTTCTCTATTTTAGTCTCTTGGATGATAACGATATTACATTTCCACTTCTGAATTAAACTTTTCACATGAATTCTACGATCCTTAGAATTCAAGCCTCGAACATTCCAAGAAAGGATATTAAGCTTCATGGATAATCTTAGGTGTCCTCCCTCTTCTGTTGCTAACTGGCTCACCAGTCTCTATATCCCTAAGATCCAAACTTATCCTACGTAATTCCCTGTCTAATCTAGAAGCACTGTGAGGTGGCAGATCCCACCCTCCCTTACCAAGGGACTCCCACACAATTCCTGACTACAGTTCTCTAGGGTATCGGGCTCCAGCATATCAATATCGCATCCAGGTAGGACAACACGGTTAGTGTCGAGATAACGTGTGACCTCCCGAGTTGCCCCTACTTGACTCTCACTACCCTGACCTCTACTGACAATCGACACCAAAAGCTCAAGAGCCTCTTTATCGCGACCCTCCCAAGTAAGCCCTAGACTTAAACCAATGCTCTGGATGTGACGCTTAAGGCAAGACGATGGATGTAACCTGATTTCTTCCTCCTTTCTCAAAATATCAGGTTTGCTCAATTCCAAACTATTCCTAGGAAATAGACTTACTGTCTCATTATGCATATTGTTCAAGGCAGCTTCTGGGCCTGCGCCATACACTATCACCGTCGAAGTAACCTGAGAATCCTCAAATACTGATCGAGCACCCCTAGGCAGAATCTGAGTTCCGTGATCAAAGAAATTGGATAAAGCTAGTGTAAGAGAAGTAGGATATGCAGAAGAAGATGGGGTACCAGCAAAGCATACCTGTTTAGGGGGTCGAGAGTGGGGGATATACCCAATCGAGGACAACTGGTTGGGATCACATGAATGGCTAGCATGCGGCTCAGAAATTTCTGCTACTGCTTTCTCAAAGGCGGTAGATGAAGTTGGGCCTGTAGTCAATCTCAGATGAGCTGAGGTGCTTGCTACATTGGCCCCTTCTACATAGTGCTTACCTTTCCTTCGTGTCGCTCCAAGGTTAAGAGATGAGTTTGCGATGACCTGTTCAACTTGATGGTGAATGACATTCTCCTGAGAACAAATCCACCCCTCCCTATTGGTCTGACTGTCATGTAATTGTGTAAGACCTTGGTCAATAGCACCCTCCACTCCTACTGCAACCCCATTGTCGGTGTCAAAGCAAGAAAGAGTATGTGGAGGATGACTATTCTTTGTCATGCCTGCTGCGTCATCCATACCCACTACAACATTGTCTATCTATGTGAGATTCACTACAGAGAGTGAATTAAAGGTCGACCCAAGAGAGACCGACTTAGGGAATGTACTCATATGCCTTCTACCAACTGTATAACTGGGCTTTGGGGCCTTGAGGGGGGATTTCAGTTTAATCCACAGTGGTTGTTGAGATTGTGGGCGTGAAGGAGAATCTGGCATGAGCCCAACAGGAGCATTTGGGTTGATAGGGTCGATGACAATGGAAATCAATTCATGGGAATTGGTAGGTGTCGAATTCACACACGTACCTTCGCCGTCGTCTTTGGGAAAGTGCCTTGATAGAGAGCATTCGGTTTTATCTTGGCTCATTCCTTCGGGTTCGTTAAAAACTTTATGAACGTTAAAAACTTAATGCGTCTGACATATATTCCTGCTTTCCATGCATGGCCTTGTCCCAGCCGATGGTTAGGCACTTGCCTTGATGGGGATATAGCTGGCGTGTCATAAGCTTTGTGCGTGACTATGCTGGTGAGAGACGTGCTAGGTTCGTAGTTAGGGAGCTGCACATGATCCTTGCTTGGACATGGCATCTGGCTTAAGGATGTGCCAGATGACATGGCTGCTTGGTTATCATCGTTGATTATTTAAATGTCTAAGTTCTGGCCTACATTCAAAAGAAGATGCTCAACTTCTGGCGTAGGTACCGGCGATGTAGGGTTTGACGAATGAGGCATGTCTGTCATGCTGGTAGTCGGGGCGTACAATGTTGATTGGAAAGATAGCTGCTCACATAGTTGCTCACCAGACTCTAGTCTATGATAGGAGTCCATTTGTAGGGTAGAATCATTCCTCCTATCACCCTTCACCACGTCAGCCCAGTTCTTAACACTTCCTGTGAGAGAAGTTACTGTTGTCTTCTCCGGCGAAGGCCAAAAGTTTTTGGTGGGTTTGGGTTGAACTCCGGCAAAATAAGCCCCAACAGACGACTTCTTTACTGCACCCAGTTCTTCTAGATAAATGACAAATTGATCTTTTCCACACTTGAGGATGGCTTGAGATGGAAGCATTTGATCTCTATTAGTAATCATTATCTAATAATATCTATATAACAAATCAGCTCAGTTGTCTCCCCCTCTCATAGGCTTCACATATAGATGGCTGAGATCTTATCCACAATTAGATGGTGGATCTCAGCCACTCACACCCAATTTGGGCAAATGCTTTAGCCACCCACTAGTTAAGTAACAAACTATAGTGTTGTTTGGACGCTTGTAGATACTTATGACATGTTTACAGGTTCAGTCTTTCCAACAAACTTTTTGAGTAAAAAGTTAAGAAAAATTGGGTTGTACCGGGCCTACCCCTATCAGGGGCGTTACATGAGATCTTTAAAATGTTGGGATGGGGCCTGGGCATTTATCCAGCCGTGGGTTGGATCTGGGCCAGATATTTCAAGGCCTATTTTGGGCCTGGGCAAGGCTAATAGGGTCTGGGATCCTTTTGGGACTCAGCACATCCCTAGCTAGGGCTAAAACATCTATTTTTGTTGTACAATTCAAACGTCTAAATCTTCTTTTTTCCAGCATTGGGCCATCACTTATATTGAAAAAAACAAAAAAAATGAGGGACAGAGAGATACCTAATATTAGGAAGATAACTAATATGCTTTCCTTGCAGGGTCTGTCTTTTATCTTTTTGTGACTGATCTTCGTCAATTTGTTGAGAACTCCAACTTGAGGTCGAACGAGGAGGAGATTGAATTTAGAAAAAAAAATGGCACACAGTAGTAATAATGTATCACAGCACAACATTCAACCACAGCAAGATCATGCTTCCATTGAAATTAGAGAGCTACACAACGATTTGGTTTCTTCAATGGATAAAAAGCTCGAGGCTACCTCTAAGTTTCACTCTAAGTGTTGTATCTATAGAGTTCCAGACATACTTCGCTCAGTAAATAAAAAGGCCTATGTGCCACAGGCTGTATCAATTGGCCCTTTCCACTACGACAAAGATAATCTTCAAGCTATGGAAGAGCAGAAATGGCAGTACGTAAAGTCCTTCCTCGAAAGAAGTCCATTGAGCTTAGAGGATTATGTGAATGCAATAAAGGGGTTGGAAGAAAGAGCTCGTAATTGCTATGCAGAAACCATCAACCTTAGTAGTAATGAATTTGTAAAAATGATGATAGTTGATGGTTGCTTCATAATCGAGTTCCTTATACTGTATGCAAAGAAGGAGATGAGAGACAACGATGACCCGGTATTCAATACAAATTGGATGCTCCCGACTCTGAAGCGTGATCTAATATTACTGGAAAACCTACTTCCCTTCTTTATTCTTGAGTGTCTATTCAGCCACCATGCCCAGGACCCTTACGAAGAATCTGCAAGATTCGTCACTGAGTTTGCCATTCCTTTCTTTGGTGATATGATAGATCAAGAAATGAATTATAACATCAGAGGCAAACATTTACTTGATTTGTTATTAAATTGTCTCCTACACTTTACAAAGTTTGATGGTACAGGAGAACGACATCTTATACATTGTGCAAAGGAGCTACATCAGGCTGGAATCAAGTTCAAAAAGGGGAAGTCTAATCATAGTTTGGACATAACTTTCAATAACGGGGTAATGGAACTGCCGCATTTGATAGTTCAAGATTGGACAGAATCTTTCTTTCGAAATCTCATTGCCTTCGAGCAATGTCATAGTGGTTGTACTACTCTTGTTACATCTTATGCCTTTTTCATGGATAGCCTCGTAAACGACTCAAAGGATGTAGAAGTTCTTTGCAATTCTGAAATATTGGATAATTGGTTGGGCAAGGAAGAAGATATATCTCGTCTCTTTAACGAACTTTGCCTAGAGGTTTCCTTAGATGACTTCTATTACTCTGCTGTTTGCGAGCAAGTGGATGCATACTACAAAACCAAGTGGCATGTGTGGAAGGCGACTTTGAAGCGTGATTATTTCCACAATCCGTGGACGATCATTTCATTTGTTGCTGCCATTGTTCTCCTCGTTTTGACTTTTACACAGACTTTGTTTTCAATACTTTCGTACTCGCCTTAATATTCCTAAATCTCTCTTATTAGTTGTATTTTACCCTTCGATTATGAGCATATTGCTTTGACTCCTAAGAGTTTAGTTGCTTGATAGCGCAAATATTTCAGAGTTACTATCTGTGTGTAACGGAGATATAGATTCCCACCATCATGATTTATTTGTCTTTTTTATTTTATTTTATTATTATTATTATGTTTGTGGCTGTGTTGTGCGTTTGTTTGGATAATCCATGAGATATATTTTTTTTTTTGGTAGTTAAGATATCAGTAACTCGGTGAAGGCGGGTTTTGAACCCAGGTCAATGGTATCATCATCCACTAACTTTACCAACTGAGCAAGCTGTCACCTTCTATAGATTATTCTTATCACATGAGATTATTTTTGGATAATCCATTTATTTTGTCTGATCTTTTGATATAATCAGTCTCCAAGGACCCCCTTTTTGTGACTCTCTCAGGAGTCGTACACTCAGTCGTGGATTATGAGAATCCAATGGTTGTTGAGCGATGGGAAAAAGTGATAATGCCAGCTCAGCGATATCAACCAGCTTTGGATTCTCAGAATTCACGGCCGAGCACACGACTCTCAAGAGGGGTCACAAAAATGAGGTCCCCTGAGGCCGACCCTTTAATATATAATTCTGCAATAACCAAGGTTTAGAGAGCATAATAGTGACATATAACTACCATTATTTCACTATTAAGTTATAATTGTCATTTTAACTCTACCAAATGTTTCATTATTAATGGGGTGTTTGGATCGTCATTTTTAGACTTGGAAAAGTCATTTTTTTTTCCACAAAAAAGAGTTTTTTTTTTAAATTTCCATAAAATTATATTTTTTCAGCCAAAAAGTATTTTTATAAAAATAACTGAATGTGATTTTTCAAGTAAAAAAAGTTTTTCTTTTAAACTTTGCAAGCTCAATGAACATAATAAACACAGAAACCCTACTCCTAGTCTCCTACCTCTCCCCATCTATATCTCATCGAATCAGGTCCGGACCTAAGAACCATGATTTGATAGGCTATTGGATCGAGTCTGGATAATCAAGCCCAATCCGATCCGATCTGATCTTGATCCATTGACACTCGTAATCCATTTACTTTTCCTCAACACACTAAATGTTTTCATGGTGCAGGACCCCATCTTAAACCATGGTTGTGGAGCTACAATCCAGAGCTATTGTGAGGTTTTCTTTACACACGAAGGTTCACATGGTCAATCCAGACCGTCCATATGATAGTCAACCCTCTGGATTAGTCATGCGGATGATGCAACACAATTGAATTTTAATATTTTTTCTATAAGAAAAAAGCAAAACAAACATGCATCTTTTTTTGTCACGTGGTGAGATGTGGGATAACAGTGAGCCCTTTGGTCCAGAAAAATTTTAGATGCAGAGGACTTTGGATACAGTCAATGCAGAGGGCACTCGTGGCCCTACATAGCTCACTTTTTTGGGCCTACTAACCTCATGGATGATTAGCCCACCCCTTGGTTGATATACATACCAAAAATCAGTTTGATTGATAATTTCTAGCTGTTAGATTAAGTACCCAAAAAATATGCAAAAAATGCTTGAATCCAACAGCTAGAATTAATACTAAAAAGTGCTTAAAATCTATGGCTACAGAAAACCAATCAAACTGATTTTCGGTATGGATATCTACCAAGGGGTGGGCTAAACATCCATGCGATTAGTGGGCCCCAAGAATTGAGCTATGTTGGGCCCTTAGAGCCCTCAGCATCGACTTCATCCAAAGTTGAGGCATCTAAAATTTTTCCCTTTGTTTCCTTTTAACTCAGTTACATGTGTAAAGAAATCTCCGCCACCACTACTGAGAATAGTTCAGGATTGTAGCTCTAGGAAACCCTTCTAGGAGTAAAACTCAGACTGAGGAAACCTTGGATAATGCTGCTATGCATAAATCACCAAAATAATATGTGGTGGGGTCCACAACATTTCTGGAATATTTTCCTGTCAAATCTGTGGGTCCTACACCTACATGTGGTGGTGATTATTGCTCTCGACACCTTTTGCTGGCTTATTACGCAACTAAATCTTTGATGACGGATATTGGTGCTTTTTTCATGGGTTGATTTTTGACCAAGCGATTTGGGTACTCAGTGGTCTCTAAGAATGTGCCACGTGGCCCACAGAAACAGCCGTCCATCGTCAAACATTTATTGATTTCCTAACATGAGAAATCCTAAGGCTTTGATCAAGATTAGGCACACATATGTGGATCATAATTGTGCCGCATACCTAGGGTTGCAAATGGGCCGGGCATGCTTGATGGGATTTGAGGCCCAACATGCTTTGTGCTTTGGGCTAAGAATTTCAAGTCTGTGGGCTAAGCCTGGTCCTGGGCGCCTATATAGAAGTAAGGCTTGAATTTAGAAAAAAATGGCAAAAAGTAGTAATAATGTATCGGAGCACAACATCCAACAAGAGCAAGACCATGCTTCCATTGAAATAAGATATGTAGACCACTATTTGGTCTCTTTCATCAATAATAAGCTTGAGGCTATCTCTAGATTATCTTGAGTGTTGTATCTCAAGAGTTCCCAATGATCTTCGTGCAATAAATGAAAAGGCCTATGTGCCCTAGATTGTCGTCTCACTCGGCCCTTTCCACCACAGCAAAAAAATTCTACAAGCTATGGAAGAGCATAAGTGGCACTAGGTAAAGTCCTTCCTCGATCAAAGTTCAAACTTCGAGGCTTATGTGAATGCCGTAAAGGGGTTGGAAGAAAGAGCTTGTATATGCTACGCAAAAAACATCAATTTAGTATCAAGACAAAAAAGTACTCTTAGGGCATCTCCAACGGCTATCCATAGCTATTCTCACATTTGGCTAACAATCAGCCCTTTTTATCGATGGAGAGCTTTAACAAAAAATGTTGTCTCTGTCAGCTTGTTCAAAATAGAGAAGAAATCAAACCAAAATTGTCACACCCTAGATTTTCACTACACAAATCTCAAGGTGCGCGCCGCGTATTCAAGATACGCAAGGCAATCTCACTCATTCGTCTAATCGGAGTTATAAAAATCAGAGTATATTTTTTATTTTTAAATGCGGAAGTACGAACATACCTAACAAAAGAATATATCGGAACTATAAATATATAACAAATGAATTATCCAATTATATGACAAGATACAACTAAAATCATTCTAAGTGTTATCATAATCTAGACAACAAAACAGGATAAGGATAATTGTCTTATCTCTTATCTTATCTTATCCTGTTTCAACAAAGAGTGGCTGAGATCTTATCCTCGAAATGGATGGTAGATCTCAGCCACTAACACCCAATTTTGGCCAACGCTCTGTCAAATAGTGCCTTGGGCACAAGCCACCCACTATCTATATAACAAAACATGGAAGTTGTCTAATCTTATATCTTATCCAACTTCATAAGATAAAGAGTGGTTGAGATCAAATCCATCTTATGTTGGACGGTCGTATTTCAACTACTAACTCCCACTCATATATTCACCTCATGTTATGATTTTTGGGAAAATCTGAAATTTCATTATACAGACTTGGATTTGGTGTACATCCACCAAATATGTGCCAAACATAAATAGGGTTCATGGGATCAAAAGTAAAAAGATTTGGTGTACGCTATGAATAGTGGCTGTTATAACAGGTTTGGACCTCTCATTACGCTATGTACTGTTTTAACACTCAGAAAATAACGGCTGTTATTTTCTGTAATTTTTTCCATTATAATGAAAATAACGACCGTTATTTTTTTGAAAAATATTTGTTAAAAACATGTTATTTTTCAATTATTTTCTGTTATAAGTTTTAGCACCGTTATTTCCGTTCCTTTCCATTATTTTTCATTTTTTGCCCATATGCGTTACAATCTGTTATAATGGAAATAATGGTAACGCCCCCAATCTGTTATACCATTTGAGTGCCGAAGGCACCCAATTTTAGCAAATGTGTTTCTTGGGGAGTGCCGTGGGCACGGGCCATTTACTATCCTATATAGCAAAACACAGCGGTTATCTCCCCACTTATACCTCCTCTTATAGGCCAAAACCCCCTTCACCAATCTTATTTGCAAAATTGAAATTTTGAGTAGTGCCTCTTATCTATTGAAAGTCGAAAACTCTACCTCGGATTGAGAATAACTCAAGTGCTTGATCCTCTGACTCGTCGGTCTTACAGAGGTTTTCTCTAATGGTGCTCAAATCTCAGCTCCTCCATCCAAGTAATCTACATTTACAAACTCACTCCTTCTATGGACGATTAAGGAGCGGCTAGAAGTGATCCCTTGTGGTTAGGCCTGTAGGATTCATTTGATAATGGAGAGAGTAGTCACTAAGATTGAAAAAATGACAGTAGAGATTCTGTGGAAAGGCAATGGTGGCGATTTTGTTCTCAAGGAATCGTCACTGTTTCACAAGAGTTGGGTGGACTGTCATGTTGAAACTTTGGTATGGCTTGCAGAGGTATTGAGGGAGGCCATAGGAGACTCTTCTGGGGTATACTGGTTTTGGAGATTTAGGCGTGGGGAATTTCTTTGGCTGGCTGAATACCAAACAAACAAGCACGGTGTATTCCTCTCCATTCGGGAGATACCATCGAAGACGAACAAGGTGTTCAAAATACCGGCCCGTAGAAGGGGAGTGGTATGGTGTAACCTGAGAGCACTTGTGGTTGAGATGCTGCATGATATTCGCTCAAAAGTGCTTATTTTAAGCCATTATCCTTATAGCGATGTCGCATTCTCCTACGTAAAATTTATCTTTTTATCGACTTTTCCATATAAGAGTTTCTTCCATTGCGTAGAACGCATTCTTTAGACGAAAATCGACTATTTGCATGAAATATACGCATTTTGGATAGTTCAGTATCAAGGTGTTTTAGTTGAATCTCATTACACGCTTTTTCACTTATAGGAGACCCTATCGAGCTATTTTCGAGGATTGGTGGGCTCACGATCAACCACAGAAAACTTCTATCAAAGCTTAAAGAGCCAACAGGCTAGGATAAAAAGATAGAAGACATATACGGACAAAGCTAGAGGATCGTAGAGCCGGAACAAGGACTAAGAGAGATAATAATTGGAGACCAAGAGAAGGACTTAGGTGTTAAAGACCACACCAATTGACATCAAATGATAAGTTTGACTTATTGGTGGAGCGGACGAGAGAGAATAAAGAAGACCAGGGTTCAAAACCCTCCAATGCTTTTATTTTTATATTTTTCTCTCACCTCTCTCCTATTTCTCTCTTTATCTATCTATCTTGGCCCATGACCCATGACCCATGACCCATGCCCATTACCCATGCTCATGCCCATTTGCAACAACAAGAGAGAATTGGTCTCACTTGACAGATTCTTCTCTCCCACATATCTCTCCATCCTAGTCACTCTCTCTCTCATCTAACTAACCCATTCCCAACCGTTGGATCTCTCTAGATCCAACGGTCATCATTTTTACAACAAGCAAAAAGAAAAAAAAAGTCTATTAGAGATCTACGATCTCTCCTTCTTGGGTTGGTTCTCTCCCCCTTCTCTTCCTCTCTTTCTTCTTTCTTTCTTTCTCTTCTTCTTCACCCTTCTTCTCCGGCGAGCAATTCCGGCGAGCTCACCATTAACGCCTCCACCTCGAGGTGCAAAGCGTCAAACAGCAACGTCTCCTTGCTGCCCATTCCATTTGCCACAATCAAAGGCTACAATCCTCAATCCAATTGAGGTCTATCCAATCGAAGTTGCACCATTTACCTCTTCAATGGTAAGCTTCTCTCTAATTCATCTCTCTAACCTTCTTACCTTCTTTCTCTCTCTACCTTTACATGCTTTCTAGGATAATATTTTAATGGCTTTCTAGATTAATTTGGTTTAATGTTATTTCCGTTGTAAAGCATTTGAACAAGCATTGTAAGCATTTATTTTTTAGTTTAATGAATAAGTTTTAAATTCAAGTTTAAGTTGTTTTCATTTATTGTGTTTTTCATTCTCGTTTCTCTTATGTTTTTTTTTATTCTAATAGTTTTAACAACAATCTCAAGCATATTTTAAATCAACCTCCACCATTCTCACCATTCCATTTATTTCGAGCATTTTCTAATTATTCTTGTTTCTTATTGTGCTAACTAATCCCGAGTGCGGACGATATCCAACACGAGCCACTGTGCAAGTCTGCTTATTTGCAGATTAAGTTAACCAATTCGGAGAAATTATAAATATTGTTGAAATCAAGGGTTTTCGTAACCAACGATGCGGAAAAACCCTACTTTCACTACATTACTATAGAAGCACGAACACAGAGAGTTTGCTCGTCATGCCATCGATTCAGCTTGAGAAAAAGAAAGGGAAACAAAAGTTAGTCACAGACACAAACATAGGATGCTCGGAGCTCGGGATCGAGATTCAAGATACCGAAACGACATCGAGAGCAGTAAAGAAATGGAACGCTGCAGTCGTCTACGTGGCTACTAGGGCTAGCCCAGACTGGTGGGCGGTCGAGGAGGTGTTGGCCCGTAGGGCTAAAGGCTACCACATCTCTACTACGTTCTACGTTAGTCAATTTGTCTGGGTGTGTTTTGCTCAGAATGAGTTCTGTGCTGCTAGACTTATCAAAGGCCATTTTATGAGGGTGAAGGATTCTCTGATATGGTTGAAACCGTGTGATAAAGACTTTGGTATGTGGCGACGTATCGAGGAAAAACCGAGGAAAGAAAATTTAATGGTGGGGGTTTATGGAATTCATAATCGCCTTTGGAACTCTAGTACGTTCAAGAAGGTTGGAGACTGGATTGGAGGGTACCTCGGGCTCGATAGGAGGACGGCTAACATGGAGGATTTATCAGTTGCCAAGTTGGTGGTGTTAAACATTGGCCAACATCTCCCCACACAGTTGATTCTCAAGTGCGAAGGCAGAAAGTTCGTCGTTCTTTTGGAAGAAATCCAAGAGGAACCTAATTTTGACTTAGGGGTGACCTCGAAGCATCTTAGTTCAGCGGTAAAGCAACCGGAGAAGGCGACAACCGCTGAAACTTCCGTTCTTGGAGAGATCACGAGTTGGGTAGAGGTAACACGTGGCGACGGGGGGAAGGATCAAACCTGCTATGAGACGTCCTGTAGGCAGAAGGAAGGACAGAGGCGTGCTCCAGTCGATTCGTTGAGGGAGTCAGCCAATAGTAGAGCCTATTCCCACAGCCTTTTTGAGAAGGGAGAAAGCTCTCATTCGGCAGATGTATATGGAGCGGTAGAGGGTAGGCACACGGCATGTGTGGAGGAATAATTAGAGGGTGGATTTGAATTTCAAAATATTTCTCCTGATGAGCTGGAGGATGGGGCTGATCAAGGTTTGGTGACAGGAGGACAGATTAGACTTGAGACAGATGGCAAGGCGGATGACCATTTACATTTCTTGGCAGGGGAGGAGGTGGTGGGAAAAGATAGCAACCAGGTGGCTTGCCAACCCACGTCACTTGTCGAAGAGGAGTTGGTTTTATCCGACTGTAGACCGTTTATTAACGTGGAGGCAAACCAGCAGCCATCTTTTGATAATGAAGAGCTGGCATTATCCAACACTAGACCGTATAGCATGTGGAGACATACCAGCCCATGTCATTTGAAGATGTGGAGTTGGGCCTATCCAATGTTGGACCGGACTCAAGACTCGAGCTTTTAAGTGGGCCTTCTACTTTTAAGAGCCCACCAATAGAACTGATATCCAGATATGTTTCAACAAACACATAACAACTGAAATCCGGGCTATAGAGCCTCATCTAGATGTGGCCGATAGGGATAAGGAGAAGGTAGACAATGGCACCCACAAGCAGAGAATGGAGAGTTTGATCACACTAAGGAAGAGGTGAAGCCAAGAATAAATCTCGTAGAGAGAGGAGGGGTGGAGCTACATCCGGACTCAGAAGCATCACGATTACAAAACAAGCGGTGTGGAAGCAGCCACTGATCGGGCTTAGAAGAAATTTACAGACAACCACAGTCAGTCTACTCAAGGTTTTTGCTCGACTAGCAAAAGAGGTGAAGGCCAGTCATATTCAAGAAGATTATGTAGAAACTCAAGCGGGAATGGAAAGAAGGGCTTTCGAAAGGCTAGTTCAGGTGGATACGCTGAAAAAATCAAGAGCATTAGTGAGTGAAACTGCATCAAACTCTAGAGATCCAACAAAGGAGAGAGGGGCAATCACTTCTACACAGCAACTCATCGACTCAGAGGTGGAGATGTTGGACCCAGTAACTCAACCACTTAATGCAGGTACCCTTTTTTTTCTATTTTCTCTTGATCAAGTCTCTATCAGTAAGACATTCGCACAATCTTGCTCTCCCCTTATGTTCTATCATCCTCTCCCTCTTTTCATTCCAAGAAACATTGAGATCCTCATATCTTGACGTTCCTTGGAATCGCTTGATTGGGGGTGGGCCTAGAGTAGACTCACAAGGGAGATGGGGCAAGGTTCCATTTCCAACAGTAGTACCTGTCAATTTGCTTCTTCACCCACTCATAGGATTTTCTACTCCTTTAACTGTCTTAATGTTTGTCACATTTGCACTACGAATGAAGAGGGGCCTTGGGGAGGGCCATCCTTTAATACAGATGGTAGTTTACCTGTGGCTATAGGAGAGGGGAGGTTGAATGGGTTTTCTTGAGATGAAGTAGATTCAGTCAACAAGATTCTGAGTGTTGGAGTATCGATAGGGTTGACTTTTGAAGGAGGATCGGAGAACACTTGCCAATTGATAATGGAGGTTTTGTATAGGAAGGCTCATCAGTCGGGCAATAACAGGGAACTAGGGGGAGACAGTGAGCTTGTTAGCACGAGAAATAAGGTGGAGAAGGGTAAGGATAGTCCCATTTATTCTCTTAGCTTAGAAAGGTGGTTAAGAAAACAAGTTTTGTAGGGACTCTATGATCTAGTTTTGTCTCGACCGATTCTCGTAAATTGAAACTCATTGATATCCCAATTGGGGAGATGGACAGCGATGGACCGATCCAGGGGATGGAGTGTAGGGGAACAAGGTCCCAATAGGTTTTGTTTTGGGTTGGTTAGGTGGGAGTGGTTTTTTTGGTTATCTATGTCGTTAAGAATTTTGTCTTGGAATGTGAGAGGGTTGGGTGGTAGTGCTATACAGGCATCGGTTAAGAAATTGATTCTAGCACAGAATCCTCAAGTGGTTGCTATTCAAGAATCTAAGTTGTCGGTGATTGATGGGGGGGTGGTAGGGCAACTTTGGAGGGGGCATAATATCGGGTGGTGTTTCGCTTCATCGTTGGGAGCCTCAGGGGGGGTCATTCTCATGTGGGATTCTAATGTGTTATAGATCTTAGATTCCCTCATTGGGGCTTTTTTAGTATCGATTCTAGGTAAGTTGAAGGGCTTTCAACACGAGTGGGTTTTCTCTGGGGTGTATGGCCCGGTCGATCAAGGCAAGAAACAATAATTTTGGCAAGAGTTAGATGATATTAGAGGGATGTAGTTAGCTCCTTGGTGCTTAGGTGGAGATTTTAACGAGCTTATTGCACCCTCTGATAGGATAGGAGGAGCTCCATCGAGGCAAGGCATGAGATTGTTTGCATCTTTCTTGGAGAGAAATCTTCTGGTGGACTTGCCATTAATTGGGAACTCCTTTACCTGGACAAATGGTCAGGCTAATCCGAGCTTTAGTAGGTTGGATAGATTTTTAGTGAATGGGGAGTGGGCTGAGTTGTTTTCTAGGTTGATTCAATATGGGCTACTTAGGGTAACCTCAGATCATACGCCGATCTGTTTGGACTGCTGGGTGTTTACTCTGAGAGCTTCCCCTTTTCATTTCGAGAACATGTGGTTGAAGGTGGAAGGATTTACAGAAAAAGTGAGAGTGGTGGGAGTCATTCGAAATTGAAGGCAATGCCGACTTTGTGATTAGGGGAAAATTGAAAGAGTTAAAATTAAAATTGAAGGAATGGAACAAAAATGAATTTGGCAAGGTAAGTGAGAAAATGTTGAAGATTTTGGAACAAATCAAGAATTTGGACTTTAAAGAGGAACAAGGTCTGTTAGGGGAGGATGAGTTTGGGGTTAGGGTGGAATTAAAGAAAGAATTTCAAAAATTGGCTTTTATTGGATGAGATCAGCTGGAGACAGAAATCCAGGGTGAAGTGGTTAAAGGAAGGTGATAATAACACCAAGTTTTTTCACCAAGTGGCTAACTCTAGGAGAAGAAATAATTTCATATCTTCCATAAAAATTATGGGTGAAGTGCTGAAGGAGGCGGAGATTAGAAAGGAGATCGGAACTTTTTACATAGAAGTCACCTAGGAGAGACCAAAGTTAGATGGATTCGACTTCGACAATATTAGTGAGGCATCAAGAAGGGATTTAGAGAGAGCTTTTAGTGATGAAGAAGTCAGAAGAGTTGTTTTTGAGATGTCGGGGGACAAAGCTCCAGGTCCGGATGGATTTACTATGGCCTTTTTTCAAGTTTGTTGGGAGATTGTCAAATTAGATCTGATGAAAGTTTTTGAGGACCTTCATTCTAGGGATTTTTTAGATTTTGGCTACAACCAAACCTTCATAGCTCTGATTCCTAAAATTCAAGGGGCAGAGGATATCTTAGACTTCAGACCCATTGGCCTTCTAGTGAGTGTTTACAAGATAGTGGCCAAAGTTTTAGCCTCCAGGCTGAAATTGGTGATGGGGGAAATTATTTCAAGAGAACAGGGAGCTTTCGTGAAAGGTAGACAAATCCTTAATGGGGTGCTGATTGCAAATGAATGCATCAACTCTAAGTGACATCTTGGGGCGCCTAGTGTAGTTTGCAAGATAGATATGGAAAAAGCCCACGACCATACTTGCTGGGAATTCTTAGATTATCTTCTTGGAAGAATGGGCTTTGGGAGTAAATGGCGAGAGTGGATGAAGAAGTGTATTAGATCTCCCTGTTTCTCGGTGTTAGTTAACGGCTCCCCTCCTGGTTACTTTTAAGAGTTCTAGGGGCCTTAGGCAAGGAGATCCTCTATCACCATTCCTTTTTCATTATGGTGACGGAGACCTTAGGGAGGATGATCTTGAGAGGGGTTGGGTCAGGAGCGTTGTCGAGGTTCCAAGCAGGGCGTAGGGGGGTGTCCATTTCTCATTTGCAGTTCGCTGACGACACCCTAGTGTTTCTCAGGAACATCAGAACAAGCAACTTTTTTGAATAGTCTGCTTTGCTGTTTCGAAGTGTGTTCGGGCCTTAAGATCAATTTCAAAAAGAGCAGGGTTTTGAGCGTTGGGAAGGTAGATAATATGGAGGAGATGGCTAGGATTCTGGGTTGTTCTACAGGCTCTCTGCCCTCCACCTATCTCGGACTCCCTTTAGGAGCGCCGTATAGGGCTAAATTGGTTTGAGACCCAGTAGTGGAAAGAGTGTGGCGCAGACTATCCAGTTGGAAGGGGAGGTGCCTCTCTAAAGGGGGTAAGATAGTCATTATCAAGAACACCATGTTTAGCTTACCAGTGTATTTCCTCTCTTTGTTCTTAATCCCAGTGAATATCGAGAAAAGACTCGAAAGATTTATGAAAAACTTTCTTTGGAACGATTCTGGGAACTCCTTCTAGTATCACCTAGTCAATTGGGCCCAAGCATGTTTACCCAAGAAAGATGGGGGTCTAGGTTTTAGAAAGATTGGTGTCATGAACTTGGCACTTCTAGGAAAATAGATTTGGAGATTTGGTAAGGAGAGGACTAGTTTGCGGCGTAGAGTGATTGTTGATATCTATGGGGAAGAGGTGGGGGGCTGGGTGACTAAAGCAACTAGATTGTAGTACGGCTGCGGGGTGTGGAGAGGGATTCTCAAGGTTAGGGACCACGTGCGGGAGGGCTCTAGACTAGCTTTAGGTGACGGTTCCATGATTAGGTTTTGGGAGGATACTTGGTTAGGGGATTTGTGTCGGAAGGAGGCTTTTCCTCGGACTTTCTTTTTATCGCAGCGCAAAGGGCAAACAGTTGATCATTTTTGGGCAGGTTCTTCTTTGAGAGGACGTTGGGTTTTGGACCTTAGAAGGATTCCCTTTGAGTGGGAAAAATTGCAAATTGATTTGTTGCATGATTGTTTGAAATTTTACCTTGTCAACAATTCCGATGAGGACTACTTATTTTGGATCCACTCCTAGTCGGGTAATTTCTCGGTCCGTTCTTTTTACGAGGTTCTAGCTTTTTCACCTACATCGACTCACTCACATATCCCTGGCTGGAAAATTTGGCAATCCAAAGCTCCCCTAAAAGTCCGCTTCTTTGCTTGGGTGGCCATCCTTAACAAGATTCTTACGGTAGAGAATTTGATTATTAAAAAATGGATATTGGTGGACTTCTGTGTTATGTGTAAGGCTAGTGGGGAGAGTACTAACCATCTTCTTGTGCACTGCGAGTTTGCAAGGCAGGTGTGGCTTTTCTTCATATCTCACATGAGTGTCGCCTGGGTCTACCCGGCATCCATAGGGGCAGTGATAGAGAGCTGGCCTCATTGCCCCAAGACGGCTAGAGGTAAGTTGTTATGGAAGATGGTGCCTCTAGTAATCATTTGGAGAATTTGGTTAGAGAGGAATAAGAGAACCTTTGAAGGTAAGAAGAGCTCTCTATTCGAAGTCATTTTGAACATTAAGGCTCTCTTATTCCAATGGGGTAGCATTTCGCATGAGATGAGAGGCATCCTTTTCAGTGATATGGTGTTTCAGTTGAACAAGTGTTGTTTTGATTTCTTTTCCTTCTCTCTGTACCTTTTGAGATCTTCTCGATCTCCCTTCTATTTATTATATTCTGGACTTATCAAAAAAAAAAAAAATAGATATATCTGGACTTTTCGAAAAAAAAAATAAATAGCTCAAATGCTTTGAGTTCTGTTTTGAGAGAAAAATACATCATACTTAAAACAGAAATGGTCTCTTTGAAACAAAATCAACGAAGATAGGAAGAATTGTCATAGATGCACACATGTTAATGAGTGCTTAGGGTTCATTATGCATGCGGTAGAAGTATTCATTCTCACCTCCAATATGCAATCTTTTGCCTCCTATCCTACCCATTTTTCAAAGGAAAACCAAAGCCAAAACAATGAAAAGGACTACAGATATTGCTATCGATGATTGCAGCTGTTATCCCAACTTTGTTTATATCAGATGGCTGTGTGCCAGAACCTTTTGAGACTGAATGCAATAAACATATTAGAGAGTAAGGGTGAGCTCAAAAAAAGATGTAAACCAGACAGATCAGTAGAAGCAAAAAAATGAAAGGGAGGCAAAGACAAACTCTACCAGGTGGGATGTATATAGAGCCTTTGCTAGCCCAATAGAAGTGGATCTCCAAAAGGTGGTTAGTCACAACAACCGTGAAGTTCTTAACAGCTTCTCTGAAAATATTCTGTCCGAGCCCGTTGCACTGCCCTCCTCTCTGTGTCTTACTATTTCTTGTTGGGAGATACGTTAGCCGCCTACTGGCAGGTGGGTATGTCAACCAGCTGCTGAGTCGTATGCTGGTTAGATGGTCATTTCTACTTCTGTTTTCTTCCACTTCTTCTGCTATGCTGTTTTGCCACCCATAATGAGGATGTGATGCGTCTACTATATTGAGGAATTCTGCTCAATCTCCATCCACATAAGGTTTTCTCATCCTGATTCTCATTTTTTATCACCTGAAGGTAACGTGGAGTGATTTGCTGCTCTAGCTGTATCGTATTTGTTAATGATGTGTCACTTCTTGTCCACGTGTGTAAGTAAAAATTGGGGTACCCACAATGGTCTAGAACCTTGGTCCTAGCTCAAACACTTTTTTTGGCAGGAAGAGCTCCCATGCGCGCTCTGTGAACAGAAAAACATATTTTCAGAATTTTGACGAATTGTTTCTTATATATTGCAGAATTTCAATAATAACCCATCATAAGATGGAAACTTCCCTTGCTTGGCCACGAGACTCTGAATAGGTCCTATTTTTTCTTATCCTAGAAAGGTCCTTTCTAGAGTAGGGCTCTCGTATTGGCAGAAGTTAAAAAAATTTCAGGGGTACATTATTTTTGGCGATTCAAGCAATATTCCATTGTATTCTTTTTGTCATAATGGATGTGTGGGAACGGACAAAATTCAATTTCGATGTCAGGCAAAGAAATTATGGCAGTTCCAATTTCTAGCATTTGTAGACCAGTTGGGGGCTCAGGCTGATGTTAAAAACTTTATATTTTAGGATTGGGAGGCTATGCATCATGATCAAAAAGCAAAGTCTCAGTGATAGTTAATTTGATTACAAGTACAGGATTGGATTAAAACAAGACACTATAGTGCTAAATCCCTAAGTTTTGCCATAATCGGTTCGGTGATGGTAATCTGGGCCCGGGCATCTTGTAACTGGTTCCCCTTCTGTTCAATGACCGAAGTTAGAGTCTCCACGAAGTTTACGTCAGTTCTGGTAGCCATACCCCCCTCCATTTCCTTCACTCTATCCTCGGCCGTAGTAATCTCAAGTTTCAAAGCGGCCATCTTCTTACGCAACTCCTCAAGATGGGCCCGTGCTTCCGGCAAGGCCTGATTGTTCTTGTTCTTCTTGACCGCTTCATCCCTTTGCTTCTGGGCCACTGCGATTGCAGCCTCATCATTCTCTATCGACTGTTGGGCTCTACAGAACCCCTCCTCCAAATGATCCCGAAGGAAATCCAAGTTGAATTGTGCATAGGATAGCATTCGCATTGTTGCCACAATATTATTCAGCTCAACCCCTCGCCTCGAGAATGAAAACTCAGCCACTTGCTCAACAAGCCTCAGAAACATCTCCCACAACATATGAATGGCTTCATCCCTTGACTGGCATATCATTGGCACAACTTTATCGTAATCAGGTTGTTGCGGGAACCTCACGTTTGGAAAATCGTATGCCCGGATGTAAATTTCTTCAGCATCTAGATCCGGGGAAACATCATGAATACACTTTCGGCTGTAGTAGCCCTGTTGGTAGAGTTCCATAAATGTAATATCTTGCACCTTAGGTGGAATTTCAAGCGATCCCCTTGAAGAAGTGGATCTTTTCTTGGAAGTAGAAATCTCTTGTTCAATAACACAAGAACTAAAAGTGTTTGGTGTCTCTTCTTTAGAAGTGCTGCCATAGTGGGCAGAGAGAAGAGGTTCAACCAAGGCCTTGGCCCTCTCAAAATAATCCGTTGAATAGGGTGCATGGACTGGAAGGGCCTTCATCCTAGTCTTTCCTTCCAAAATGCTCACCACTTCAGACATGGTAGGCCTGAGTGTAGGGGAAGGATTAGTACATAGCATTGCCAAATCTAACACCCTTGTTGCTTCTTTTACTAAGAAGTCCATCCCCAAGACTGGATCAATCAGTTGTAGAAGATTTCCTTTCTGTTGTAAGACATAGGCCTACAGTTCCACAACAAAGATTTTGTGAAAATGAAAAACTTATCCAAGCAAATTGTTGCGGCAAGTCATCTTATACATTGTCAACTTACCAAATCTAGTAGGTAAACAAGCTCCTCATCACTTGGCCTGTAATCTGCATTTTTTTTTCCACTCACAATTTCAAGTGTGACAATTCCAAAGCTGTAAACATCTGCTTTGTTTGTTAAATAACCTCGCATGGCATACTCGGGGGCCATATATCCACTGCAAAGAAAGAAATTATAAAGGGAAATTACCATACTGGATGGATCACTTGCAGGAAAAGAAAAACCATCTGATTTTGTGCATTTGTGTATTTCTTCGTGTATTTGGTTTTATAGTTCTTCTCTTTGGAAGTAAAAAATCTGGAAAACAAAAGGCATGTGGTTTTTTTACATTGTTCCTGCAATTCTTGTGCTGATGTGTGTTTCTTCTTCCTCTTGATGCTTAGCCAATCCAAAATCCGAAATCTTCGCAGTGAGATCTTTATCAAGCAGAACATTGCTGGCTTTAATATCCCTGTGGACGATATTCAGTTTTGATCCTTCATGGAGAAAAGCAAGAGCCTTCGCTATTCCAAGGCAAATCTTAATTCTAGTTGACCAATTAAGTTCCAACTTTATATCCCCAGGACCTGCAGATCACCCACTCTCTACCGTTTATATTTCTTCACAATTGCAAACTAAGTTCTCTTAAAAAAAAAAAGTCAGAGAGAAGTTTTATTCTAGATTTACCAAATAAGGCCCTTGCGAGGGAATTATTTTCCATGAACTCGTATACTAGTAAGAGTTGGTTCTGTTCAATACAGGATCCCAACAATCTAACGATATTTGGGTGTTTCAAGGCAGAAATAGCGCCTATTTCATTTATAAATTCCGCAGTTCCTTGCTTCGATTTTGATGAAAGCTGCTTCACTGCTATCGCCATCCCATTTGGTAATACACCCTGTACCATCCAATACGTGCAGATGTTTTAATCAGAATTGAGTGGAAAACTGAGATTTAGGAATCCAAAAATACCAAATAAAAGTAGACCTTGTAAACTGGCCCAAAACCTCCTTCACCAATCTTATTTGCAGAATTGAAATTTCGAGTGGCGGCTCTTATCTGTTTAAACTTGAAAACTCCACCTTGTATTGGTAATTGCTCAAGTGATTGATCCTCTTGAGATCTCCTCGATCTCTCCATTTTAATAGATATATCTGGACATTTCAAAAAAGAAAAAAAAAAAGGAAAAAGATGTAACAAGGTATGCCTGAAACTGTTCATTTGCGGAAGCGGCATTTTTGGTAGTCACCGCTGCCATCTGGGCGCACTGACCGCTTGGATGTTTATCTCACCCCTTGGTGGATATACATACCAAAATTCACCTTGATTGGTAATTTATAACCATTAGATTCTAACACTTTTTAGCATTTTTTAAGGCGTTCTTATAACCGTTGAATGCAACCATTTTTTGAGTACTAAAACCAATGGCTAAAAATCATTAAACAAGCTGATTTTTTGTATGAATGTCTATTAAATGGTGGGCTAAACATCCATACGGTCAGTGGGCCCAGATGGCAGCGGTGACTACCAAAACTGCCGCTTCCGCAAATGAAAAGATCTCAGGTATACCTTGTTACATCACGACCCAAAAAAAAAATAGCTCAAGTGCTGTTTTTGAGAGAAAAATCCATCATACTTCAAGCAGAAATGGTCTCTTAAAATCAACAAAGACAGGAAGAATTATGATAGATGCACATGTTCATTAAGCATGCGGTAGCTAGAAGTATTCATTCTCACCTCCAGTATGCAATCTTTTGCCTCCTATCCTCCCCATTTTTCAAAGGAAAACCAAAGCCAAAACAATGAAAAGGACTGCAGATACTGCTATCGAAGGCAGCTTTGCGTATAGCAGATGGGTTTGTGCCTGATTGAAATAAACATATTAGAGAGTAAGGGCAAGCAAAAAAAAAAAAAGATGTAAACCGGAATGAATTAGCAGAAGCCAAAAATGAAAAGAAAAATGAAAGGGAAGCAAAGACAAACTCTACCAGAGCCTTTGCCAGCCCAATAGAAGTGGATCTCCAAAAGGAGGTAAGTCCCAAGAACTTTGAAGTTCTCAACAGCTGCTTTATTTGCGGCCTTGGCTTCTTCAAGAGGATGCATTGATAAGAAATGAATCCCCTCTCTAACTTTGTCTCTTACCCTCTTTGACCCTTGCCCTAAGTTTCCAGCTTGACCACATTCCAAGCAGAAGGATTTTGTGCCATCAGATTTGCTGATCTGACCACAATCGAAAAAAGTTAAAAGAGGCATATGTTTGTGGGAAATGTAAAAAGCTCGGGCTCTAGTTACCGCCCTAAAATGACAGGCTCTGGTTACATGACACAAGATAAGCCACGTGGCACATTCTTATAGGATTCTGACCGTATGGATGTTTGGCTAATCCCTAGTTGGACCTACAAATCAAAGGTCAGCCTGATTAGTGATTTTTAGGCATTGGATCTTTGTACCTCAAATACTGTACAAATTTCCACAGTTGAGATTAACCCATGAAAAAAAGTCCAATCCAATGCCTATAAATCACTAATCAGGCTGATTTTTGGTTCGTAAGTCCACATAGGGATTGACAAAACATCCATACGGTCAGAGTCCTCTAAGAGTGTACCACGTAGCTCATATTATGTCATGTAACCGGAGTCGGCGGTAACTGGAACCTGAGCCAATGTTAATTGCCCCAAAGGTATGGCCCTAGTTGAGATAAAAAGCTACACTGCTTTCTCGAAAATCTCAATACGGTCATGGTCTGTAAGAGAGTGTCACGCGGGGAGGCGGGCCTACGATGGGAGGGACAACAAGTCTACATCCGAACGTTCAACGCGTTTTGGGAGACTTGTCTTCCTTCTGGGAAGTTTCATTCGTACCTATTTGTTTAATTTTTGACCCAATCCGCCATACTGTTGACTGCAGCCAATATGAGCCACGTGGCACATTCTTAAGAGGACACTGACTGTATGGATGTTTGGTCAGTCACTAGGTGGACCTACAAACCAAAAAGAAACCTGATCAGTGATTTCTAAGCGTTGGATTGAAGTTATTTTCATAGGTTGATTTTAACCGTAGGAATTTGTTCATTATTTGGGTTTAAAGATCCAAAGGTTTTAAATCACTAATCAGGCTGATTTTTGGTTTGTAGGTCCAACTAGTGGTTGGCCAAACATCCATACGGTAAGTCTCATCTTCCATAATACTCCCAAATATGCAACATGCTTTGGGAGACTTATCTTTCTGCTGGGAAGTTTCCTTTGAACGTAATTGTTTTAGCTTTTGACGAATCCTGAATCTCGACGCACCAGAGTTGGCAAGTGGCATTCCTTTTTCTTTGTTTTCTAGTCTTCCCCTTATGCCTAGTCTATTTGGTAACCCGGAAGTTAGCCTAATTTGGATTTGGATATGCGATCTTTGTAGATGAGTGGAATGTGTTGTTTTTTTTCTTTTTTCGATAAGTTCAGAAATGCATTGATGAAAGGAGATCGGGAAGATCTCAAAAAGCTACAAAAGATGAGAGAAGCGAAAATCAAAAAGGTCAAAATAAAATTTGCTCAAGTCTGAAGACCATATTACTAAAGAAGATTCCCTTAGTCTCATTGCTAATACTCCTCCATCGGAATAAAAGCGCCTTAATGTTAAGAATGACGTCATGAAAAGAGCTTTCCTTGCCTTCGAAAGTCCTCTTATTTCTTTCCAACCATAACCCCCAAATGATTGCCATTTGCACCATCTTCCACAACACTTTACCCCTTGCTGACAAAGATGTATAGGGCCAACTTTCCAACAACTCCCCTAAGCAACTCGGAGATACCCAATCCATCCCTATATGAGATAGGAAGAACAGTCAAACTCGTCTGGCGAACTCGCGATGAACAAGAAGATGGTTAGTACTTTCACCGTCAACTTTACACGTAACACAAAAGTCCACTATAATCCATTTTCTTATGATCAAATTATCAACAGTAAGCAGTTTATTCAAAGTGGCAATCCAAGCAAAGAAACGAATTTAAGTGGAACACAGGATTTCCAAAGTTTTGAGGCATGGGGATGGGGAGGTTCGGAGACTGTCAAAGAGGCTAAGTTTTCATAAAACGATCGAACTGTGAAATCACCTGATTTAGAGTGTATCCAAATCCGTTTATCCTCCTCGGAGTTAATGACAAAGTACTGCTTCAAACAAACCTGCAACAAGTCTATTTGTTCAACCTCCCACTCAAAAGATTTCTTCTAAGACCCAAGTCCCAAGCTGCTTCCGAAGAAAACCCGATCCAGAAACCATCTACGGTTTGACCTTTCCGTTGTGATAAAGGAAACACAAGAGGAAAAGAATCCTTCAAAACTAGATCCCCAACCTAAGAGTCCTCCCAAAATCTTATCCTAGAACCCTTCCCTACAACTAGTGTAGACCCTTCTGAAATCCGATCCTTGACCTTGAGGATGCCTTTCCACAGTCCACAGCCATGTGGGAGTCTTGAGAACTTAGTTTCCCATCCTCCCACTTCCTCCCCGTACTTCCCGGCCATTACCCTACGCCATAGACTGTTCCTCTCCTTCCCGAATCTCCATATCCATTTGCCCAAAAGTGCCATATTCATGATGCCTATTTTCCTAAATCCTAGCCCACCTTGCTTTTTAGGCAAGCATGCTTGAGCCCACCTAACCAGATGATATCTAAAGGAGTCCTCTGAATCATTTCTTAGAAAGTTCCTCATTAACCTTTCTATTTTCTTCGCTATGGACACAGGGATAGAAAGTAAGGAGAGAAAGTAGACTGGCAAATTGAAAAGAGTGCTTTTGATAAGTGTCATCTTTCCCCCTTTGGATAGTTATCTACCCTTCCAATTTGTTAACTTCCTACGAACCCTTTCCACTACAGGGTCCCACACCGACCTTGCCCTATAAGGAACCCCCAAAGGTAAACCCAGGTAAGATGACGGCAAGGAAGTTATCGAACATCCCACAATCCTCGCTAACTCCTCAATGTTGTCCACTTCTCCTACACTCATGATTTTGCTTTTCTTTGAAGTTGATCTTTAGGCCCGAGCAGGCTTCAAAACAACAAAGCAATTTATGCAAAAATTGAATTTGGTATGGGGAACCTGATGAGAACACAAGAGTGTCGTCAACAAACTATAAGTGGGATATAGTCACTCCCCTGGGACCTGCTTGGAATCCTTCTAGCTTTCCTAACCCAACTCTTTTTGCGATCATTCTCCTTAATGCTTCAGTCACCATGATGAATAAGAAAGGGAATAGGGGATCTCCTTGCCTCAAACCCCTAGAACTCTGAAAGTAACCTGAAGGTGACCCATTTATTAGCACCGAGAAACGAGGTGATCTAATACATTTCTTCATCCACTCGCGCCATTTGCTTCCAAAACCCATCCTACCAAGTAGATAGTCCAAGAATTCCCAACTGGTATGATCATAGGCCTTTTCCATATCTATCTTGCAAACTACTCTTGAAAGCCCAAGGCGGCGTCTAGAATCTATGCATTCATTTGCAATCAATACCTCGTTTAGAATTTGTCTACCTTCCATGAAAGTTCCTTGTTCCCTTGATATTATTTCTCCCATCACCCCTTTCAGTCTGGAAGCTAAAACTTTGGCCACGATTTTATATACACTGCCGATCAAACTGATGGGTCTAAAGTCCATTATATCCTCTGCCCCTTGAACCTTGGGAATAAGGGCAATAAAAGTTTGATTGCAACCAAAGTCAAAAAAATCTTTCAAATGAAGCTCATCGAAAACCTTCGTCAAATCAACTTTAATGGTATCCCAACAAGCTTGGAAGAAAGCTAAAGTAAAGCCATCGGGACCTGGAACCGTGTCCCCTGACATTTCAAAGATAGCTTTCTTAACTTCCTCCTCACTAAATGCTCTCTTTAGAAGCTCTTTCGATTCCTCGCTAATCGAGTTAAAACCCAAACCATCCAACCTTGGTCTCACCAAACCAGGTTCAGAGTATAGGACCCTATAAAAGGACTATCTCTTTCTTAATCTCCACTTCCTTCTCAAAAATCTCATCCCTAATTTTGATGGAAGAAATGTAGTTATTCCTCCTCTATCATCATCCATAATGATTCAGAGGAGATGCTAGGCAACATCTGGGTAATCTGGAGAAAGGGATTATCAATCAGATTGGTGGCCAATTCGGATCAACAAATTACAGTCTCATGCCTCAACAACCAAATGACCTTTGTTCATGCTAGCTGCTTAAGAAAGATCTGATGTAAACTATGGGAAGAACTCACTGGGCTTAATAATGGGGATCCTTGGCTAGTGATTGGCGACTTGAATGCCACTCTTAGCATTGGAGATAAGAAAGGAGGCAGGTTAGCTAATCCGTTGGCAGTTCAGGAATTCTCCTCCATGGTTGACAGATGTGATCTCTTTGAGAGTGCTTCTTTGGGGCTCAAGTACACTTTGTGCAATAAGAAACAAGGCATTCGTCGCATTATGAGCAAGATAGATAGGGGTCTTATGAATGAAGCTTGGTGCAGAACTTTCCCTGGGTGGAGCTATAGAGTTTTACCCCGAATTTCTTTGGATCATCACCCCTGGTAGGTTGGAGTGCGAGGATCCCGAAACCAGTTAACATCCCGTTCAAATTTAACAAAGCTTGGGTGCATCGCAATAATTTTATGATGATTGTTAAACAAAATTAGATAGACATGGCCAGATCTCCCATCACCAAAGTCATTCAGAAGCTAAAGAGACTCAAAGGGGTGTTGAGAGTGTGGAGCAAGGAGACCTTTGGTAATGTGGATCTGAAAATCCAATCCTTAAGGGAGGAGATTACTTGCGGCCAGCTCGCTTTAGAGGCGGATTCCTACAATGATCAGTTGGCTAAGGAAGTGGAGCTCAAGGAGCAACAACTTAACCATGCCATGTTCATTCAAGAAGTTTTCTAGAGGCAAAAGGGCAGAGTTCAGTGGCTAGAAGCGGGAGATTGAAACTCAAGGTACTTTCATTCCATCTGTAAAGTCAGAAACAACAAGTCATTGATCAAAGAAATCTAGAAGGAGGATGGTATCCTTATCACAGACCAGAAAGAGATCAAGGAATACATTGTGGAGTACTTCCAAAGAAAATTTCAGGCCTTGCCGGTTAATAGAGATGATGAGCTTCTGAAGCTCATCCCGAAGATCATTCGAGAAGAAGATAATGATATGCTAACCAGCCTTCCAACCAATCACGAGATCTAGAAAGCCATTTTCAGCCTTAATGCGGACAGTGCTCCGGGTCCGGACGGGTTTCAAGGTTGCTTCTGCCAGACCTGTTGGACTATTATTGAAGATGACGTGTGCTCTGCCATCAGGTATTTCTTCCACACGGCCCACACTCCTTTCGGAATGAACTCCAATCTTTTAGTCTTCATTCCGAAGGAACCCAATGCATGCAAGATTAACCAATTTCGGCCTATCTGTCTCGGAAACTTCATTTTCAAAGTTATTTCCAAAATTTTGGCTTCCAGACTAAGAAGCTTAATAGGAGCTATAGTATCTAAAGAACAGAGTGGGTTCATCCAAGATAGGAGTATCCAATCCAGCATTGGGTTAGCTTCTAAAATGGTGAATGAGATGAAGGTGAAAAGGAAGGGTGGTAATATAGGCATCAAGGTGGACATCTCCCAAGCCTACGATACTCTCAGTTGGGACTTTCTCAATCAAGTCTTGATCAAATTTGGCTTTTCCGCTACTTGGCGCATATGGATTAACTCTATCATTGGTAGTGGTCAAATCTCCATCCTCATTAATGGGGGTCCCTGCGGTTTTCTCCCGGCCTGCAGAGGTCTTCGCCAAGGAGATACTTTATCTCCTCTTCTATTTGTTTTGGCAGAAGATACGCTTAGTAGATGTATCAATTTTCTTAGAGATCAAAGGATCTCCAAACCTATGCTATCTAATCCGTTTACTCCATTCCACTTGCTATTTGCATATGACATCTTCATCTTCTCCAATGGAGGTCATAGAAGTCTTAGAAAGCTGGCCGAGCTTCTTTGTCGATACCAGGCAGCTGCTGGGCAGAAAATCAATCTCCTCAAAAGCAAATTATTCATGAGTCACATTGGGCTTTCTCATACTTGATCCATTGAGAAGCTCTTTGGCATGAAATCGGGCAACTTTCCAGAGAGATACCTTGGTGTACCTCTTCTCCAAGGCCGAGCCAATAAACCCATTTTTCAGTCCTTGTTAGAAAAAATTAGGAGAAGGGCGACAAGCTGGTTGGGCAAGCAGCTCTCATTTCAAGGTAGGGTAGTGTTGGCTAGAGCTATCCTCAACAGTATACCCATATTTAACATGTCCATCTACAAATGGCCAGTATCCGTCAACTCAGAGTGCGAAAGAATCATTAGAAATTTCATTTGGCCAGGAGATCCTTCTCAGAAGAAATTGGGGACAGTCAATTGGGACTCCTATTGCAAGCCAACAAAGGAAGGAGGTTTGGGGCTAAGACGATTCAAGGAGATCAACCAAGCTCTTCTAATGAAACTTGGATGGAGATTTCTAAATGAGACAGACGACCTCGGCCAGTTCTTGAAAGCTAAGTTCACCAACAAATCTGGTGACTTTGTTAACTACCACAAAAATTCGTCTATCTGGTCAGGAATTAGATGGGTGCTAAAGAGCATGGAACCTCACCTTGGCTGGTTCATAGGGAATGGAGAAAAGATTGACCTATGGATAGACAATTGGAGTGGCCAAGGAGCCATCCAGGAAGCTTTGGAGATCAACCATAGGGACTTGAAGTGCTGCACTTCTAAATTATCATCCATCCTTAACAACGATAGCTGGCATATCCCTCCAATGGTTAAGGAAGTCATGAATCTGGCAGGCATTTCCCAGTTGAAGGAACCGAACATGCACCTTCCTGATCAAAGAGTATGGTACCCAAACGTCAAAGGTATCTTCTCGGTAGCATTCGGGTTGGAAGTGACAAGACACCAAAATGACAAGGTGTGGTGGGAGTCTTGGGTGCGGAAGGCCTCTAATCATCCAAGAGTTTCAACAAACAGTTGGAAATTAATTCAAGGATGTGCAGCAACAGATCAAGTCCTCAAAAGGAAAGGCTTTAGTATGGCCTCTAGATGTTGTCTTTGCAACAAGGAGGAGGAGACTCTTGACCACTTGATATGGGGATGCCCCACTGCCAAAATCCTTTGGGATTGGGTAGGGTATTCATTCAATCTGAAGGGCAAGCCCACTTCTTTCAAGGAGGCCCTATCAAGGTGTAAGAACTTGAGCCCTATAGTGAAAGATTTATGGTACGCGGCTATGCTCAACATGGCTAATACCATTTGGTCCACCAGAAATGCATTTATCTTCGAAGGTAGTAGAGTCGACCTTGAAGGATGCAAAAGGAAGGTCAGAAGGGAAATCACTAATGCCGGCAAAATATCCCAAAATCATATGCACAACACCATTGAAGATCTGAATATCCTTTCATTTTTCGGGCTCGGATGCAAACCAGGAAAAGCTCCCAGGATTCGGGAATGCTAGTGGAACCCTCCTACTAATAGCTTTATAAAGATGAACTGTGATGGAGCCGCCAAAGGGAACCCTAGGAGAGGAGGTATAGGTGTCATCTTCCGAGACCATTTGAGTTCCTTCTGGGGTGCCATTTGCAAAGGACTGGGAGTTACCACCAACCTTATTGTAGAGTGTTGGGCAATTGTGGAAGGAATGGAATGGGCCACAAGCAATGGATGGAGTAAAATCTGGATAGAGTCAGATTTGGTTGCTGCAGTCCAAGCTTTTGGGAAAAGAAAAATCCCGTGGCAAGTGAGACCAAGATGGGAGGCAGCTATTAAACATACCAACATCTGCTTCATCTCAAGCACTTGGAGGGAAACTAATTTTGCTGCTGACTGGTTAGCCAACCATGGCTCTAATTTAGGTGAAGAAGTCAGAGAAATTTTTGTTCAGCGGCCTCCTTTTCTCCAGAAAATGGAGGATCCCCAAGTCATTTATTATAGATTTGTCTAGCTTTTTAGTTCTCGCCTAAGGTTTGTCTTCGTGCTTTTCCGGGGTGCCATCCTTGTTTGGATGCCGGTGGCTCGTCGGTCCCCTTAGTGCGCTATGTACAGCTTTCCTTTTATACAATTACAGTTCGCAAAAAGATAAAAAAGGGTATGTCAACCAGCTGCTGAGTCGCATGCTAGTTAGATGGTCATTACTACTGTTTTCTTCCACTTCTTCTGCTATGCTGTTTTGCCACCCATAATGAGGATGTGACCCGTCTACTATATTGAGGAATTCTGCTCAATCTCCATCCACATAAGGTTTTCTCCTCCTGATTCTCATTTTTTATCACCTGAAGGTGACATGGAGTGATTTGTTGCTCTAGCTGTATCGTATTTGCAAATGACGTGTCACTTCTTGTCCACGTGTGTATGTAAAAATTGGGGTACCCACAATGGTCTAGAACCTTGGTCCTAGCTCAAACGAATTTTTGGCAGGTAGAGCTCCCGCGCGCGCTCTGAGAAAAACATATTTTCAGAATTTTGACGAATTGCTTCTTATATATTGCAGAATTTCAATAATACTTTTTTTTGATAAATAAACTGCTTTATTAAAAGACCCTTAGAGGCTAAGGAAGCCTACCAAGCAATCAAACAGTACAAAGAAAACAAAGCAAAGAAATACAAAGCGCACCCAACAAAAATGCGCACATCCCCCCTAATCTCGATCCTTACCAACCAACTCTGTCCATTTGAATACTACATCCTCAAAAAATATCCCTTTCCCTTCCTCATACAATTTGACCCACAAAAATACCAAAGCTTTAATTTCCAATACAAGATCCTCCATAGAAATGCTCTTGCCTTCAAATACCCTGTTGTTCCGCTCTCTCCATAGTCCCCAAATAATCGCTAATGGTGTCAAAGTCCACATCCTTTTTCCAAGTCGGCCTAAAGATTTACAACCCCAAGCAAATAAAATGTCCTTCACCGTTTTGGGGATTACCCAAGCTATTCCAAACTCTTTAACCAACTCATTCCATATAAGCCAAGCGCATCTACAATGTAAGAACAAATGGTCTACTGACTCTCCACTACACAAACATAGTGGACAATGATCCATGACACCCACTCCTCTCCTCCATAAAAAGTCCATAGTTTGAAGTCGACCTCTCACAACGCACCATACTAAGAACCGAACTTTTGATGGAGCTCTAGTTCCCCAAATCTTGGATGTAGGGAATGGCTCAACTTCCCCTATCTCCAGTGCCCCGTAGAAAGAACGCACAGAGAATGTGCCTGTTTTCTCAAGAGTCCACCACCTAGAATCATTCCTCGAACTACCAACAGGAGTTTCTCCTACCTTGATTAGAAGCTCAGACAACCTGGTCGTTTCCCAGTCATAGAGATGACGCCGGAATCCAAACTCCCATGCTGGTTGACCTACTCCTGTAACCTGCATCTCACTTACAGTAGCTGACTTCTTATTAGAAATAAGGTAAAGATCATGATATTCAGTCCTAAGATTTCTCTCTGCACACCATCTATCATCCCAAAACAACACCTTATCACCCCTTCCTATTCTAAATACCACCCCTTCCTCAAACTTTTGTAACCCATTCATAATACCTCTCCACATTCCACACCCATACGAACCCCTCGGCCTACCACTAATCCACCCCATGGTACTTTCTCCATACTTATCGGTGATTACCCTACGCCACAAACTATCCCTCTCAATCCCAAATCTCCATAACCACTTTCCTTTAAGAACCTCATTCATGCTACGGATATCTCTAATACCCAACCCTCCCCTCTCCCTAGGCTTCGTAACCACCTTCCAGTTCACTAAACTAATCTTCCGACCATCCCCTTTGCCACTCCACAAGAAATTTCTCATAAGTCTAACTACCCTTTTCTCAACACTCACTGGCATGGTATATAAAGACATGTAATAAAGTGGTAAACTAGATAAGGTGCTTTTGATAAGAGTGAGTCTCCCACCTTTAGACAAGAACTTAGCTTTCCATCTCGCTAGTCTATTCTCTATTCGCTCAATCACTGGCCCCCATATCTCTTTACTTCTATAGCTTGCCCCTAGGGGAAGACCTAGGTATTTCTTTGGGAAATGGCCAATCTGACAACCTAAAATGGAAGCTGCCCCACTAACCTCATCGTCCATACCAATACCGATTACTTCCGACTTGGCCAAATTAATATGTAAACCAGAGACCGCCTCAACCTATCATAAGATGGAAATTTCCCTTGCTTGGGCCATGAGACCCTGAATAGGTCCTATTTTTTCTTATGCGCTCATTTTGATGTATTCTTGAGGATTATGATGTCCGGTGCGCTCCCAGACCCCTAGAAAGGTCCTTTCTAGAGTAGGGCTCTCGTATTGGCAGAAGTTAAAAAAATTTCAGGGGGACATTATTTTTGGCGATTCAAGCAATATTCCATTGTAATCTTTTTGTCATAATGGATGTGTGGGAACCGACGAAATTCAATTTCGATGTCAGGCAAAGAAATTATGGCAGTTCCAATTTCTAGCATTTGTAGACCACTTGGGGCTCAGGCTGATGTTAAAAACTTTATATTTTAGGATTGGGAGGCTATGCATCATGATCAAAAAGCAAAGTCTCAGTGATAGTTAATTTGATTACAAGTACAGGATTGGATTAAAACAAGACACTATAGTGCTAAATCCCTAAGTTTTGCCATAATCGGTTCGGTGATGGTAATCTGGGCCCGGGCATCTTGTAACTGGTTCCCCTTCTGTTCAATGACCGAAGTTAGAGTCTCCACGAAGCTTACGTCAGTTCTGGTAGCCATACCCCCCTCCATTTCCTTCACTCTATCCTCGGCCGTAGTAATCTCAAGTTTCAAAGCGGCCATCTTCTTACGCAACTCCTCAAGATGGGCCCGTGCTTCCGGCAAGGACTGATTGTTCTTGTTCTTCTTGACCGCTTCATCCCTTTGCTTCTGGGCCACTGCAATTGCAGCCTCATCATTCTCTATCGACTGTTGGGCTCTACAGAACCCCTCCTCCAAATGATCCCGAAGGAAATCCAAGTTGAATTGTGCATAGGATAGCATTCGCATTGTTGCCACAATATTATTCAGCTCAACCCCTCGCCTCGAGAATGAAAACTCAGCCACTTGCTCAACAAGCCTCAGAAACATCTCCCACAACATATGAATGGCTTCATCCCTTGACTGGCATATCATCGGCACAACTTTATCGTAGTCAGGTTGTTGCGGGAACCGCATGTTTGGAAAATCGTATGCCCGGATGTAAATTTCTTCAGCATCTAGATCCGGAGAAACATCATGAATACACTTTCGGCTGTAGTAGCCCTGTTGGTAGAGTTCCATAAATGTAATATCTTGCACCTTAGGTGGACTTTCAAGCGATCCCCTTGAAGAAGTGGATCTTTTCTTGAAAGTAGAAATCTCTTGTTCAATAACACAAGAACTAAAAGTGTTTGGTGTCTCTTCTTTAGAAGGGCTGCCATAGTGGGCAGAGAGAGGAGGGTCAACCAAGCCCTTGGCCCTCTCAAAATTATCCGTTGAATAGGGTGCATGGACTGGAAGGGCCTTCATCCTAGTCTTTCCTTCCAAAATGCCCACCACTTCAGACATGGTAGGCCTGAGTGTAGGGGAAGAATTAGTACATAGCATTGCCAAATCTAACACCCTTGTTGCTTCTTTTACTAAGAAGTCCATCCCCAAGACTGGATCAATCAGTTGTAGAAGATTTCCTTTCTGTTGTAAGACATAGGCCTACAGTTCCACAACAAAGATTTTGTGAAAATGAAAAACTTATCCAAGCAAATAGTTGCGGCAAGTCATCTTAAACATTGTCAACTTACCAAATCTAGTAGGTAAACAGGCTCCTCATCACTTGACCTGTAATCTGAATTTTTTTTTCCACTCACGATTTCAAGTGTGACAATTCCAAAGCTGTAAACATCTGCTTTGTTTGTTAAATAACCTCGCATGGCATACTCAGGGGCCATATATCCACTGCAAAGAAAGAAATTATAAAGGGAAATTACCATACTGGATGGATCACTTGCAGGAAAAGAAAAACCATCTGATTTTGTGCATTTGTGTATTTCTTCGTGTATTTGGTTTTATAGTTCTTCTCTTTGGAAGTAAAAAATCTGGAAAACAAAAGGCATGTGGTTTTTTACATTGTTCCTGCAATTCTTGTGCTGATGTGTGTTTCTTCTTCCTCTTGATGCTTAGCCAATCCAAAATCCGAAATCTTCGCAGTGAGATCTTTATCAAGCAGAACATTGCTGGCTTTAATATCCCTGTGGACGATATTCAGTTTTGATTCTTCATGGAGAAAAGCAAGAGCCTTCGCTATTCCAAGGCAAATCTTAATTCTTGTTGACCAATTAAGTTCCAACTTTATATCCCCAGGACCTGCAGATCACCCACTCTCTCCCGTTTATATTTCTTCACAATTGCAAACTAAGTTCTCTTAAAAAAAAAAAGTCAGAGAGAAGTTTTATTCTAGATTTACCAAATAAGGCCCTTGCGAGGGAATTATTTTCCATGAACTCGTATACTAGTAAGAGTTGGTTCTGTTCAATACAGGATCCCAACAATCTAACGATATTTGGGTGTTTCAAGGCAGAAATAGCGCCTATTTCATTTATAAATTCCGCAGTTCCTTGCTTCGATTTTGATGAAAGCTGCTTCACTGCTATTGCCATCCCATTTGGTAATACACCCTGTACCATCCAATACGTGCAGATGTTTTAATCAGAATTGAGTGGAAAACTGAGATTTAGGAATCCAAAAATACCAAATAAAAGTAGACCTTGTAAACTGTCCCAAAACCTCCTTCACCAATCTTATTTGCAGAATTGAAATTTCGAGTGGCGGCTCTTATCTGTTGTAACTCGAAAACTCCACCTTGTATTGGTAATTGATCCTCTTGAGATCTCCTCGCTCTCTCCATTTTAATAGATATATCTGGACATTTCAAAAAAGAAAAAAAAAAAAAATAGCTCAAGTGCTGTTTTTGAGAGAAAAATCCATCATACTTCAAGCAGAAATGGTCTCTTAAAATCAACAAAGACAGGAAGAATTATGATAGATGCACATGTTCATTAAGCATGCGGTAGCTAGAAGTATTCATTCTCACCTCCAGTATGCAATCTTTTGCCTCCGATCCTCCCCATTTTTCAAAGGAAAACCAAAGCCAAAACAATGAAAAGGACTGCAGATACTGCTATCGATCGCAGCTTTGCTTATAGCAGATGGCTTTGTGCCTGATTGAAATAAACATATTAGAGAGTAAGGGCAAGCAAAAAAAAACATAGATGTAAACCGGAATGATTAGCAGAAGCCAAAAATGAAAAGAAAAATGAAAGGGAAGCAAAGACAAACTCTACCAGAGCCTTTGCCAACCCAATAGAAGTTGATCTCCAAAAGGAGATAAGTCACAAGAACTGTCAACTTCTTAACAGCTGCTTTATTTGCGGCCTTAGCTTCTTCGAGAGGATGCATTGATAAGAAATGAATCCCCTCTCTAGCTTTGTCTCTTACCCTCTTTGACTTAGTCCCTTGTCCTAAATTTTCAGCTTGACCACATTTCAAGCAGAAGGATTTTGTGCCATCGGATTTGCTGATCTGACCACAATCGAAAAAAGTTAAAAGAGGCATATGTTTGTGGAAAACGTAAAAGGCTCGGGCTCCAGTTACCGCCCTAAAATGACAGGCTCTGGTTACATGACACAATATAAGTCACGTGGCACATTCTTATAGGATTCTGACCGTATGGATGTTTGGCTAATCCCTAGTTGGACCTACAAACCAAAGGTCAGCCTGATTAGTGATTTTTAGGCATTGGATCTTTGTATTTCAAATACTGTACAAATTTCCACAGTTGAGATTAACCCACGAAAATAGTCCAATCCAATGCCTATAAATCACTAATCAGGCTGATTTTTGGTTCGTAAGTCCACATAGGGATTGACAAAACATCCATTCGGTCAGAGTCCTCTAAGAGTGTACCACGTAGCTCATATTATGTCATGTAACCGGAGCCTGAGCCAATGTGAAATGCCCCAAAGGTATGGCCCTAGTTGAGACAAAAAGCTACACTGCTTTCAAGAAAATCCCAATGCGGTCAAGGTCTCTTAAGAGAGTGTCATGCGGGGAGGCGGTCCTACGATGGGATGGGACTACAAGTCTACATCCAAACGTTCAACGCGTTTTGGGAGACTTGTCTTCCTTCGGGGAAGTTTCATTCGTACCTAATTGTTTAATTTTTGACCCAATCCGCCATACTGTTGACTGCAGCCAATATGAGCCACATGGCACATTCTTAAGAGGACACTAACTGTATGGATGTTTGGTCAGTCACTAGGTGGACCTACAAACCAAAAAGAATCCTGATCAGTGATTTCTAAGCGTTGGATTGAAGTTATTTTCATGGGTTGATTTTAACTGTAGGAATTTGTTCATTATTTGGGTTTAAAGATCCAAAGGTTTTAAATCACTAATCAGGCTGATTTTTGGTTTGTAGGTCCAACTAGTGGTTGGCCAAACATCGATACGGTAAGTCTCATCTTCCATAATACTCCCAAATATGCAACATGCTTTGGGAGTCTTATCCCTCCTGGGAAGTTTCCTTTGTACGTAGTTGTTTTAGCTTTTGACGAATCCTGAATCTCGACGAACTAGAGTTGGCAAGTGGCATTCCTTTTTCTTTGTTTTCTAGTCTTCCCCTTGTGCTTGGTCTGTTTGGTAACCCGGAAGTTAGCCCAATTTGGATTTGGATATGCGATCTTCGTAGATGAGTGGAATGTGGTGTTTTTTTTTTTTTTTTGATAAGTCCAGAAAGGCATTGATGAAAGGAGATCGAGAAGATCTCAAAAAGCTACAAAAGATGAGAGAAGCGAAAAGCAAAAAGGTCAAAACAAAATTTGCTCAAGTCTGAAGACCATATCACTAAAGAAGATTCCCTTAGTCTCGTTGCTAATACTCCCCCATCGGAATAAAAGCGCCTTAATGTTAAGAACGACGTCATGAAAGGAGCTTTCCTTGCCTTCGAAGGTTCTCTTGTTTCTTTCCAACCATAACCCCCAAATGATTGCCATTGGCACCATCTTCCACAACACTTTACCCCTTGTTGAAAAGACGTATAGGGCCAACTTTCCAACAACTCCCCTAAGCAACTCGGACATACCCAATCCATCCCTATATGAGATAGGAAGAACAGCCAAACTCGTCTGGCGAACTCGCAATGAACAAGAATATGGTTAGTACTTTCACCGTCAACTTTATACATAACACAAAAGTCCACTATAATCCATTTTCTTATGATCAAATTATCAATAGTAAGCAGTTTATTCAAAGTGGCAATCCAAGCAAAGAAAAAAATTTTAAGTGAAATACAGGATTTCCAAAGTTTTGAGGCATGGGGATGGGGAGGTTCGGAGACTGTCAAAGAGGCTAAGTTCTCATAAAACGATCCAACCGTGAAATCACCCGATTTAGAGTGTATCCAAATCCGTTTATCCTCCTTGGAGTTAATGACAAAGTACTGCTTCAAACAGACCTGCAACAAGTCTATTTGTTCAACCTCCCACTCAAAAGGATTTCTTCTAAGACTAAGTCCCAAGCTGCTTCCGAAGAAAACCCGATCCAGAAACAATCTACGGTTTGACATTTCCGTTGTGATAAAGGAAACACACGAGGAAAAGAATCCTTCAAAACTAGATCCCCAACCCAAGAGTCCTCCCAAAATCTTATCCTAGAACCCTTCCCTACAACTAGTGTAGACCCTTCTGAAATCCGATCCTTGACCAGCCATGTGGGAGTCTTAAGAGCTTAGTTTCCCATCCTCCCACTTCCTCCCCATACTTTCCGGCCATTATCCTACGCCATAGACTGTTCCTCTCCTTCCCAAATCTCCATATCCATTTGCCCAAAAGTGCCATATTCATGATGCCTATTTTCTTAAATCCTAGCCCACCTTACTTTTTAGGCAAGCATGCTTGAGTCCACCTAACCAGATGATATCTAAAGGAGTCCTCTAAATCATTCCATAGAAAGTTCCTCATTAACCTTTCTACTTTCTTCGCTATGGACACATGGATAGAAAGTAAGGAGAGAAAGTAGACTGGCAAATTGAAAAGAGTGCTTTTGATAAGTGTCATCTTTCCCCCTTTGGATAGGTATCTACCATTCCAATTCGTTAACTTCCTACGAACCCTTTCCACTACAGGGTCCCACACCGACTTTGCCCTATAAGAAGCTCCCAAAGGTAAACCCAGGTAAGATGATGGCAAGGAACTTATCGAGCATCCCACAATCCTCGCCAACTTCTCAATGTTGTCCACTTCTCCTAAACTCATGATTTTGCTTTTTTTGAAGTTGATCTTTAGGCCCGAGTAGGCTTCAAAACAACAAAGCAATCTATGCAGAAATTGAATTTGGTCTGGGGAACCTGATGAGAACACAAGAGTGTCATCAGCGAACTATAAGTGGGATATAGTCACTCCCCTGGGACCCACTTGGAATCCTTCTAGCTTTCCTAACCCAACTCCTTTTGCGAACATTCTCCCTAATGCTTCAGTCACCATGATGAATAAGAAAGGGGATAGGGGATCTCCTTGCCTCAAACCCCTAGAACTCTGAAAGTAACATGAAGGCGACCCATTTATTAGCACCGAGAAATGAGGTGATCTAATACATTTCTTCATCCACTCACGCCATTTGCTCCCAAAACCCATCCTACTAAGTAGATAGTCCAAGAATTCCCAACTGGATCATAGGCCTTTTTCATATCTATCTTGCAAACTACTCCTGAAAGCCCAAGGCGGCGTCTAGAATATATGCATTCATTTGCAATCAATACCCCGTTTAGAATTTGTCTACCTTCCACGAAAGCTCCTTGTTCCACTGATATTATTTCTCCCCTTTCAATCTGGAAGCTAAAACTTTGGCCACAATTTTATATACACTGTCGATCAAACTGATGGGTCTGAAGTCCATTATATCCTCTGCCTCTTGGACCTTGGGAATAAGGGCAATAAAAGTTTGATTGCAATCGAAGTCAAAAAAAATCTTTCGAATGAAGCTCATCGAAAACCTTCATCAAATCAACTTTAATGGTGTCCCAACAAGCTTGGAAGAAAGCTAAAGTAAAGCCATCGGGACCTGGAGCTTTGTCCCCTGACATTTCAAAGATAGCTTTCTTAACTTCCTCCTCACTAAATGCTCTCTCTAGAAGCTCTTTCGATTCCTTGCTAATCGAGTTAAAACCCAAACCATCCAACCTTGGTCTCACCAAACCAGGTTCAGAGTATAGGACCCTATAAAAGGACTCTATCTCTTTCTTAATCTCCATTTCCTTCTCAAAAATCTCATCCCTAATTTTGATGGAAGAAATGTAGTTATTCCTCCTTCTGGAATTCGCCACTTGATGGAAGAATTTTGTATTGTTGTCACCCTCCTTCAACCATTTTACCCTTGATTTTTGTCTCTAACTTATCTCATCCAACGCTGCCCATTTTTGAAATTCCTTTCTTAACTCTTCTCTGTTCCCAAATTCTTCTGACTCCATCAAACCTTGCTCCTCCTTTGCGTCCAAACTCTTTATTTGGTCTAAAAAACCTTTCATCCTCTCCTCCACCCTACCAAATTCATTCTTGTTCCATTCCTTGAGTTGTAACTTAAGTGCTTTTAGTTTGTTGAACATTACAAATCCGGCCTTTCCTACAATGTTGAAAGAATTCCATCAAAATTTGACTTTTTTCGTAAAGCCTTCCACCTTTAGCCACATGTTCTCAAATCGAAATGGGATGGCTCTAGGGATAAATTCACCACACTCCAGCCAGATGGGAATGTGATCTGATGGGACTCTGGGTAGACCTTTTTGTACTAACCTAGGGAACATCTCTCTCCAATCCCCATTCACCAGAAACCTATCCAATCAACTAAAACTGGGGGTAGCCTGACCATTTGTCCAAGTGAAAGAATTCCCTACTAGTGGCAGGTCCACTAGGACATTTCTATCCAAAAAAGATGCAAATTCCCTCATTCGTCGATTGACCGGGGTTCCTCCACTTTTATCTGATGAGAGCACCATCTCATTAAAATCCCCTCCCAAAACCCAGGGCACGTTCGACATACCCCTAAGTCTAAGGTCCTCAACTTTGATTCTTGTATTGCCACAATGTGAGGTTTATGTAACAAGATCATCTTTTTCACTGCTGCTCGTTTGGATTTACTACCAAGCCCTCTAACGTTCCAAGATAGAAGTTTTAACATTCTAGACTCAAAGATCCCTCCTCTATTCTCCTCTCCCCTAGACCAGACCTAAAGAAGACTATCTACCAACCCTACCGACCCATTTTCCTCAGGACTAACATTCACCATCTCAGATACTGGAATCTCAATCAGATCTGATTTCTCAAACTCTGCCACCAAGTTATTCGGTATCCACTCCCCACCCAGATGTTTCCTATGCTTCTTCACCCTCCTGGATCTAAGATAGTAAATGGGACTAGGCTTGTCTGTCTCCTCATTGTTTGCTACTTTGCACCCCATTCCTACCTTAGTTGGGACATTCTCCTGATTCATAAGATATTCTTGCCTTGATAGGATTTCCCCTATCATTTTGCAGGTGTTTTCTAATTTGCCTTCAACAGTCAATCCTACCAATTTTCCAACTGCCAGTGTCTCTGCCACTAGGAATTCCTTCTCTATCGGCATTCTACTCTTCTCCTCATTCCAGGTTTGCTGGTTCGGGTTCACTATTAGGAATGGATCTTTTCCTTTGTGTGAAACCTCAGGCACAACAAGTGACGATATTTTTGAAGAAATATTTAAGGGTCGAGTAATCCTGTGAGTGGAAGGTGAAACAAATAGACAGCCAGTGCCTGAGAGAGAAGTACCTCTGTCCAAACTCAAAGAGGGATTGATCTGAGCACTCCTCGAGATCAGGGATTTCAAGGAGCATCGAGATAAGAAGGTCTCGGTGTTTCTTGAAATACAAAAAGGACCAGGCAGCAAGTTAAGGGATAGTTTAATGGGGGAGGTACCACCCTTACTGTTTATAATCAAATCAAAAGGAAAATGGAAGGGTGGAGTACCTGGGTCGTGTGGTTTGTCTACGGTCTCAAGCTGACCAAACTCTGTCCCTTTGAGTTGCCCATATGGTGAGACTGCCCCTTCCACATTGAAAACATCTTTTGAAATTGTTGTTGTGAACGCCACTTGCTTCAAACTTGATTGAAGCCCATTCCTATCAATTTCCTTCTCCAAAGCACCCTCAACTTCTTTTGGAGCATTCCCGTTAGTTCTACCTTGATGACCTGTCTTTAAGTCTTGATCTAGTCTTGCAAAAACCTTTAATAGGTTGACTGATGTCGCTTGAAAGTTGCATTTTATCCCCGTCAGTGGTTGCTTCCAAACCACTTTCTTACGGACAATTATACCATTTGGGATGGGTTTAATCTTGGCTGACTTGTAGACCTGTGTAGAGGTCTCTCTAACTCTGTTTTTGTCCCACCGTTCTGCCAATGAAAGACATTTGGCCCATTGATTTGGCCGGTCTCCAATCACACAATGTAAGTAATTTTCCAAACGCTGATTTACAACCTTGGTCTGAACGTCAGTTTGTGGGTGGTATGAGGAACTCATGAAGAGTTGGGTCCCTTGGAGTTGAAACAACCCTTGCCAGAAATTGCTAGTGAAAACCGGGTCATGATCACTCACTATTTTCATCAGCATGCCATGCAACTTAAAAATTTGATCGAAGAAGACTTGTGCAATATCCATGGCTGAATATGGATGTCTGATGGCGATGAAGTGTGCATACTTGCTAAGTCAATCTATCACAACAAATATTGCATCTTTACCGCACAATCAAGGAAGTCCTATAAAATCCATGGAAATATCGCTCCATACACGTGTAGGAATTGGTAACGATTGGAGGAGTCTAGGTAGTGCCACATTCTCTGATTTATTCCTTTGGCAGATTTTGCACTCGGCGATGTAACCGTGGACGTCTAATTTGAGCTTAGCCCAAAAAGGACCGTTTGATACACTTGACGGTTTTATGTACCCTAGAGTGGCCACCCGGCGGGCTGTCATTGGCTGCATGAAGGACCTTGGACTTGATTGTTGAACTGCTGTTGAGCACAAGCTGACCCTTGAACCGACGCTGGTTTTGGATCCATGTGTAACCCGGGCGGGTCTTTGGGTTTTTCACCAAGTCTTTTATAACTTTTTGTAGGTCTCGGTCCCGTTCCCACTCTTGCTCCAATGTACCCATCCATTGAGATGTGGGCATAGAGATGGATGTTATCTTGGAAGTTAGTTGGGTTGAGTTCTCCTTGCGTGAGAACGGGTCAGTCACAATATTCTCTTTTCCGCTCATGTATAGCAAGTCAAAATCATATCTGTCATGGCTTAACCGGTGCGCCACGCCTGGGTTATTGGGTGGAATGGTAGGTAGGACCATGAGTTTAGTCCCACATCAGCTAGGTAGCTGTCCAAGATCTGGGCTATAAGTGGCCGCTAGACCTTAACTAGTAAGAGGCCTTTTGGGCGTGCAAGTGTACGTGCCAAGAACAAAATTGTGAGAGAGACAATATCTTACTAGTGTGGGCCCAGGGCATTACAAATGGTATCAGAGCCAATGACGGCTTACCCTGTTAGGTGGGGTGAATGTCATGGCTTAGCCAGTGTACCATGCCGAGGTTGTTGGGTGGAATGGCAGGTAAGACCACGAGTTTAGCCCCACATCGGCTAGGTAGCTGTCCAAGATTTGGGCTATAAGTGGCCATTGGATCTTAACAAGTAAGAAGCCTTTTGGGCGTACTAGTGCATGTGCCAAGAACAAAACCGTAAGGGGGATGACCCCAAAGTGGACAATACCTTACTAGTGTGGGCCCAAGGCATTACAATATCCCATCAATTTAGTAAGCCACTTATGTTGTAATGGTGTACAGATTTTGTTTCAACGTATATTTTAAGCTTAAGTGATCACTCTTGATTTTGAAATATCTTCCCACCAAGTATGGTCACAATTTAAGTATGGCAAAAACAAGTGCTAAGAACTCCTTCTCATAGGTGGAGAGGATCAAATTCTATTGGCTAAGGCCTTACTAGCAAAAGCTATCGGACGACCCTCTTGCAAAAACATGACACCAAGTCCAATAGCCGATGCATCACACTCCACTATGAATTCTCTGGAAACATCTGGCATGGCCAGCACGAGGGTACTTGTCATGGTTTGCTTAAGTTGGTTGGAGGTTGCTTCTGCCTCATCTGTCCACTAGAAGTTGTCTTTTTTAGAATGGTTGTAATTAGTTATTATCTTCTATTTATCAGATCATGTAGTATATGCTTGCAATTGTGATTGGACATGTTGTACATTATCGTCGTTAGTAATATTTTATTCCGCGAATAACTTTTACGAGATTTTTAATAACATGATAATTGTCATATTCACCCTCCTCCCTCTAGGACCACATAACTATAATAAGGGAATTTCAATATAAAGCTGTTATCATACAAAGTGACAGCCCTGGAGGTGATGCTCTTGCTTCTGATTTGTAAGTGCCATTATAATATAGTTAAATTATTTTGTTCTCATGAAGTCCCATTTTATTCTCTACAAGAAACAAGCACCTAATAATCAAGTGGATGAATAACTTGATTCAACAAGGGCAAGATCATGCTTCCATTGAAATTAGAGAGCTAGACAATGAATTAGTTTCTTCCATCGATAAAAAACTCGATGCTACCTCTAACTTTCGCTCTAAGTATTGTATCTATAGAGCTCCAGATACTTCGAGTAGTAAATAAAAAGGGCCTATGTGCCACAGACTGTCTCAATTGGCCCTTTCCACTATGACAAATATAATCTTCAAGCTATGGAAGAGCAGAAATGGCAGTACGTAAAGTCCTTCCTTGAAAGAAGTCCATTGAGCTTATAGGATTATGTGTATGCAATAAAGGTGTTGGAAGAAAGCAGAGCTCGTAATTGTTATGTAGAAACCATCAACCTCAGTAGTAATGAATTTGTAAAAATGATGACAGTTGATGGTTGCTTCATAATCGAGTTCCTTTTACTATATGCAAAGAAGGAGATGAGAGACAACAATGACCCGATATTCAATACAAATTGGATGCTCCCTACTATGAAGTGCGACCTAATATTACTAGAAAACCAACTTCCCTTCTATATTCTTGAGTGTCTATTCAGCCACCATGCCCAGGACCCTTACCAAGAATCTGCGAGATTTGCCACTAAGTTTGCCATTCCTTTCTTTGGTGATATGATAGCTCAAGAAATGAATTATAACATCAAAGGCAAACATTTACTTGATTTGTTATTAAATTGCCTCCTACACTCTACAAATTTGTCTCCATATCTTTGTCCCACACTTATAATCTCATTTAATTTCTCAGTGCTTTGAGAAATATAAGGCAAGTCCTTTTTCAGTTGAACTAGGTCAAGCTCAAGTGACTTCCTCTTCTCTAGACATTTTTGATAATCAGATTCAAGAAATTTAACTTTGTCCTGGAGGCTAGCATTATCTTCTTCAAGCTGTCTAGAAATAGATTCATATTTTTCATGCTGATTTTCAAGAGATCTCCTATCATTCGTACAAGTTTGGAACTCACATTCCAAGAATTTGTTTCTCTCTTGAAGAGATTTCTTCTCTTCCCTAAGCTAACCAACTAGCATAGATAATTCATTATTGTCTAGTTTAAAAGTAGAATTTTCAGAGTCAAGAAATTCAACTCTGTTAGTCAATTTCTTATTGGCTTTTATCAGCATGCGACTTTCTTTTTACAATGCTCTATAAGTAGTGTAAAGATTACATTGATCTTCACTGTCTGAGTTACTATGACTATTCACAGTGAACCCTTCTTTCGGCATCTTTACAGTAAAAAGAATGAATTGGTTTTACAGAAATCTACATTCAGGTGATTAAACCTTCTATAGAATAACCTGCTCTGATACCAATTGAAAATAATCGGTCCGTTCTCTTTTACGTAAGAATACCTAGAAGGGGGGTGATTAGGTATTTAAAAATTAATTAATCTAAATAGTTTTACTGGTCTAGGTACGATAATAAAATCGCATGCCACAATAAAATAGTTGATTGACAATAAAGTAATTAGATCAACCGACTAAGATCAAATATATCTTCGTGATATATTATCTCTATATCGTTTGGTTTAATCAAACAATATTGCGAAAAATCAAACAACCCATAACACGAACGATCTTTTTACGTGAAAACCTTAGCCAAAGATAACCATGGGACAACGTCCAAATGAAAAGTACCACTACCTACGCAGCACCGTTGGAAATGTAGCTTCCAACCTTAATCAAGGCCTATTGCCAATGCGTCCATGTCCTCTGAATCAACAGTACGAATCCACGCGCGCTCTCCCAGCCAAGAAGCATTTTCCGCTTGTTGAGTTTGGTACTCTCCAAACCTACCTTTGATCAGCCACTCCAATCTTAATTCTCCACACTCCAGTCTCTACTGAAGGTGAAGGATTCAGTACACCCTGAACCCCAAGTTGCTCAAAAGTGTTGAGTCACACTAGTACTCTCTATCTTACTAGGTTATGATTCTAGATGGAAAACCTATGCAGAGTGAAAATCTAATCTAAGGTATGATCGAGATATGAGAAAAGCTCACAGGATATGAATGAAAAAGCTAAGGATGCTTACTCTTCAAAATGGACAACTCTTATTAATAAAACTCTCTCTGTTGTCTGTGAATGTGTTTTTTAATAAGTCCAGAGAGAGTTTATATTTATAGATTTCGTAGCCCTAAGTCTTTTGGAAAGTGGGGGAAGTAAAAACTATAATTTCAGATCTGAAAAGCTCAATCCGCGTGAAGTCCAATCTATTGTACTCTAGGTCCAATCGATTGGGCTCGGTCCAATCGATTGTACTTTGGGTCCAATTGATTGGGTAGTACAGATGGGTTTTTCCTTCATAAATCCAATCGATTGTACCAAGGGTCCAATCGATCGGACTTATATAAGTTTCTATCCCGTAGAATCCAATCAATTTCATAAAGGCTCCAATCGATCAGGCATAAAATAAGTTGTCTCATATATTCCAATTGATTTCATAGAGGCCTCCAATCGATTGGACCTTGTCAAAAGTCAATAATCTTGACTTAAACTCGGGTCTGTCCACTGATTAAGATTGACCAATATATTTTATTCATTTTAACCTATTCCTATAGCCACTAAGTCACATACCTTCTTAGGCAAGAGCACATGATCTTTAATGGACAAATGGGCAACTCAAATGACTCATGTCGTCAACCATCTGATTCTTGCTGTCTCTGTCTTTTAGTTTTCACATAGTCGGCGAAGTATGCGTACCATGACATCTTCAACACTACACTAGTGCTCGTATAAACGGTTAGAATAATATTTTGTGTCACACAAAATCTTTCCCAAACTAGAATATGAATTTATTCTTTACAGCCTAGACAGCCGTGCGGCACTTGGCCATCTTTTAAGTACGTCCGAGACTTGTCGGATTTGTCAAGCAATTTGACTAATGCTTTCTCAGAGGAAAAGCTAGGGCTAATTTGTGTTCCTATTTCAACCGCTAGCTGACCAACTAAGGATCAAGGAAGCCACATGGGAGCTTAGTATACTTGATGTACCAAGGACCTATGGGTATATTAGAAATCACGGACCTACGCTCGTGGACTTATTCGTCTTGGACTTGTCGGTTTCACTAAACAGTGAATGTTCTTAGAACACCGATCTAGAAGGAGGCTCTAATTAGTTGATTCATTTTATTAAATTGGGCAAGTTTACATTCGAGCTGGCATGATGAGGTGGATGACGAAATCCCACCAGTTTCAATTTAGAGTTAGGTTTGCTCTTTAGAGTTGATTTTGGACATCCACGCAGTTCGATAATGTTGTTGCAAAAGCAAATAACCAAGCATTCAATTAGCACCTAGGATCACACTTAGGGCGAGGTTAGAATTCTTACTTACCTGAGGGCCATGCCATGAGGTTTCCTCTTTGGGGTAGGGAGAGGTATCCTTCATGGGCTTGGGCGCGGTTTCACCTTAGTGAGCTTTCGATCCCTACCAGCATTTAGATTTGTAATCCTGCATACAAATTAGTATATGATATGGGTCTAGGGTGTGGGAATATTTTTGGAATGTCTCTGCTTTGGGTGGGTAGTCAATAAATCAATCAAGTAGACAGGGTAAATTCAAAAGTTACTATTTATGAGAGTTGACTAAACAACTATTAACACCCTAATAGACCTTTCCAATTTAGGAGTTTCTCCAAGTTAGGAAAATTACCTAAAAGTAGAAGTTTCCTAAATCTGAAAACTTGTTAAATTTAGGATTTCTTCCCTTGTTGGAAACCATCCAAAAATGAGATTTTCCACATTTAAGAATCCTCTAAACATTTATTCTTATAGCTTAATTGCCTAATTTCCTAACATGAGAAATGCTAAGGCTTTGATCAAGATTGGGCCCGCATATGTGGATCATAATTGTGCGGTATACCTAGGGTTGCAAATGGGCCGGGCATGCTCGATGGGATTTGAGGCCCAACATGCTTTGTGCTTTAGACTAAGAAATTCAAGTTTGTAGGCTAGGCCTGGTCTTGGGTGCCTATATAGAAGTAAGGCTTGAATTTAGAAAAAAATGGCAAAACGTAGTAATAATGTATCGGAGCACAACATCCAACAAGAGCAGACCATGCTTCCATTGAGATAAGATATGTAGACCACGATTTGGTCTTTTTCATCAATAATAAGCTTGAGGCCATCTCTAGATTATCCTCTGAGTGTTGTATTTAGAAGGAAACATCAAATTTGTATCCTACAAGTACCCCTGCAGTATTTGGTAACAATATTAGTAGCATAAAGAGTTGATATGGGAACAACATCCGCTATTATATCCTTCTTGACAGCCGAACCTCAAGACTATCTTGGCGGAGACACCTAGGGTCAAGCCCAAGAAGCCAACTGCTGGTATTGTATATTTCTTTGTCTCTTTTTGCTAGGTTTAAATTGGACTGTAGTGACGTTATAATGGACATGTAATATTACTATTATGTTCGTTTTAACCGCTGTTGTAACGGAACACATCATAGTCAAAAGGGTCAGGCTCTAGAGAAATCCATGAGACCTACGTGTACACCTACCAAATGAAAGCACAGTTTTGACGGGTAGTTGTGAAATAGTGCTTGCTGTATTGATTCTTCTTCCCACCCACTCTATATAACCAGCAGAATATATATAGCTTCAAAATTTGCTTCCTTCTAAGATTCTAAAGGAGCTTTGTTTAGTTCGTAAAATCTTTTGGGTGACTAAGTTATTTTATTAAGGCGGTTTCCTATTTGAGTCTAGTTTTAAATTTGAGTTAATGCTTGGTTATATTTTGTAAGCAGGGTTAGTATTAGAAGTGTATGTAATTAGAATCAAGAAAGTGTCTAAAGTAAAATGTTTTAGTCTTAAGTTAGTTCCTATTTTTTGTTTTAAGAACAATTAGAGCATAGTTTGGAGTCCTCTAAAGGCTATTGTCCAAGCCTCTGTATAAAGACATGTAAGTTAGTTCCTATGACTAAAGTCGTCATGCAGAAAGTCTTGGGCATCCTCAAATATTCCATGCTATTACATCATGCATATGGCTGAAGTTATCATGACGAAAGTTTGTTCTTCTTTGTACGCATTAGAGAAATATTTTATGAGACAAAGAGAGATCTAAGTCCATTAAGGGATTGGCTCCCATATATACTAAAAGCCTTAAACCATGACTAGCTATCTCATCAACTTGACAAGTTCCCTATTACAGAAGCTAAAATGATTGGACCGTTCTCAGTGTAACAAGTTTCATTTGTGGTTCTACCATTATTCCTAACTCTATCTAGTACAGCTGGAGAAGCTTCAAGTTTATGTTCCCAATCACTTGCACTGCATTCTTATTCAGAGTTATTACATAGATGCAAATCTTATTATATTTTCTTTAATTGATGATGGCTTATTGACTGCATTTTATTCTTACAATATTGATGTCCCAACATTTGAGTTCGTAGTGTGATAATATGTATTTTTCTGACTTGGGCGAGATACTTGTTTAAAACAAATTTATCATCTGATCCTGAGCCCAAAAAGAAAGAAGCAATAAGAAAAGTGAATGGTAGACAACAATAAGCAATAAGCAACAAGCATTAGGATGTGCTATTGCGAGAAGGTTGCTAAAGAATGTAGGTGAAACTGTTGCAAGTTCTTTTCTTGGAAATTAAAGGAATTCAAGTTCTTTTCAGGCCAAAAAGGTTTGAGAAAATGAGGTGATGTATTTATTTTTTCGTATCATTCCTAGATCTTAGTTTTTTCAGGGAAGATTTCAAAAACTACTGTGACATTTGTTTCAAAAATTTCAGAGATAGAGTTACAAGATGGACTACGATCAATGAGCCAGTGAGTTTTGCTGAATATGGGTATGCGATGGAACTTGCTATAACGAATGATGCTATAATATGAATCCTTACCTTGCTGCCCATCACATTATATTAGCCCTTACCGCTGCTGCTAGACTATACAAAGAAAATTATCAGGTAATATGCAAAATCGATTTACTTCTCGTGAAAAAAAAATCTTTTTTTGGCACAAAATTGCCGATCCAAACAGTCGTCACTAATTCTTGCAACGAAGAACATGACAATCCGATCTCTAAACATTTCGTTTGGACCATTATGATCGATCAACAACCTTAAGTTTCTCCTTTATTTAGATGATTAATTGCTTATCCCTTTTTATCTATATAATCATATACGACTATTTGACTGGGTATATGTTTTTAAGCGACTCAAGGTGGGGAAATCGGTATGACAGTGAGTGTTCAATGGTTTTAGCCACTCTTAGAATCGACTGAATGCAGCAACAAGAGCCTTCGATTTCTATACGGGATGGTTAGTTCCACATTTTTCTTGTTTTAGAGGGTACATTTGATTAGCTTTTGCATGTGCTTTTCCAGGTATGTAAAAGAGGGAAGCCATGTGATTGTGATGGGATTGTTTCATAGAAACAACTATCTCCCCAAGGCTGGCCTAGAGAGTAATAGGTGAGCACTTTGGATTTTTTTGAGAGACATCCTATTTTCTTTTTCAATTTTAACCTTCTGATATCATACTTGTTTTTATCTTCAAACATGCAAGATACTTGACAATCAACTTCCTTCTCCAGTAAAACATAGCCCCAAAGAAGAAGAAGAAGATGAAGAAGAAGAAGAAGAAGAAGATCATCTTCGCATCCGGCCAAAGCTTCTAGACCTTGCATGTCTGATCTTTCTACTAATACCGAAGAGAACTTGATTTGGAGTGATATCTGAGATGCTAGCAGAACTAAGCATATAAGGAGATGGTGTTTCTACATTTGATTTCATTGGTAGTGGAGTCGTCGTAGTTTTGCTAGATTATTTTTCTCGTTGACACTTTTGTATTCACTTGTGCTTAGATGGATTCTTTGACTATTGTCGAATCGGATTTGTGTCATTATCTTGTGATAGCAAATTATCTTGTAATGATAAAAAAGTTTAATTTAATCAAAATATTTAAATTATAATTCTTTTGGCTTTATTTATTGGATTTGGTTCTTTGTGGGTTATTATATTAGTGTTCTTATTCTAGGTTTTTGCCTAATGAAGAGCAATGATGCAGAACTAGATTTAAAATAAATAAATTTATTACAAAAAATAGCACACTGGGTACGTTGTTTTTGGATCTCGGTTTTATGGCAAACTGAGACCTAAAGTATCAAGAGAGATCAAATTTTTTACATAAACCGATATCAAAAGTTACTATAGACCTCGGTCTTATAGAAAACTGAGAACTTAAGTACTAAGAGATCTCGATTTTATATAAAACTGATAACAAAAGTTATTGTAGATCTCGTTCTTATGGATAACTGATAATTAAATTATCTAGAGACATCAGTTTTTAAATACAACCGATAACAAAAGTTACTCCAGATCTCAGTTTTTTGGGTAACCGAGAACTAAAGCAACAAGAGATCTCTATTTTTAATTAAAACTGAAAACAAAAGTTAGTATAGATCTCGGTCTATTCGATAACCGAGAACTAAATTATCAAGTGATCTTAGTTTTCCGAGGAACCGAGATCTATAGCGGCAAAAAAGCTCAGTTTTTATGACCCTAAAGAGCTCAGTTTGAAAAAACCGAGATCAAAAGCATTAGAAAAGACATCGGTGGCAAAGACACAAAAAATCGATATAATATCCCGGTTTTTAACCGAGATCTTTCTTGATTTTTGTAGTAGTTTCTCAAGAGTACTTCCCAATGATCTTCGTGCAATAAATGAAAAAGGCCTATGTGCCTTAGATTGTCGTCTCACTCGGCCCTTTCTAGCACCGCAAAGAAAATCTACAAGTTATGGAAGAGCATAATTGGCCCTAGGTAAAGTCCTTCCTTGATCAAAGTCCTTTGAACTTAGAAGCTTATGTGAATGCCATAAAGGGGTTGGAAGAAAGAGCTTGTATATGTTACGCAAAAACCATCAAATTTAGTATCAATGAATAGAAAAAAAGTACTCATAGGGCATCTCCAACAGCTATCTGTAGCTATTCTCATGTTTGGCTAACAATCAGCCCTTTTTACCGATGGAGAGCTTTAACAAAAAATGTTGTCTCCGTCGGCTTGTTCAAAATAGAGAAGAAATCTAAAAAAATGATCAAAATGCTCAGAGAAGAAATCAAACCAAAATTGTCACGCCCTAAATTTTCACTACACAAATCTTGAGGTGGGCACTCCGTATCCTGAATCTAACGCTTAAATCCAAGACACGCAAGGCAATCTCACTCATTCATCTCAGAGTTATAAAAATCAGAGTAAATTTATTATTGTTAAACGCGGAAGCGCGAACCTACCGAACATAAGAATATGTTGGAACTATAAATTTATAACAAATTAAATGAATTATCCAATTATATGACAAGATACAACTAAATTCATCCCAAGTGTTATCATAATATCATACAATAGAGGTGTGTAAGATCCGATGATAGACATATATAAATATCAATAATATGAACCTCTAAGTTATAACTATCTACTCAACCTGAAAATGATAAATGAGATACGTTCCATTGCATCTGGATCTCGCTCCACGATAGTTCTACAATTGCTTCAGTAACTTCTCTGAAAACTTCTCAATATACTCTCTACAATAATTGTAAAGGTGAGCTTTTGGGGAAAAGTCCAATAAGTGAATTAACCTTCTAAACATGTCTTGAGAAGGAAAAACTCCGATAAAATGAGTGATATAAATTTATAGATTTAAAATCGTAATAGTAGAGTAAACACTCATCATTTGAAATTTGAAAGTAAGAAACAATCTATCAATGATAAGGTAAATGAGACAATTTAAATCATAATCCCATCAGATAATATCAGGGTTACTCATGTGTCTACCCTATCACATGTGATATAATATCCGGTTTTCTCTTGTCACATAACCATTATCCTGTTTTCACTTAATTATAGGGACCTGGTCCAACAAGTTTTTTTTGGACACAACTAGAAGATACGATTGATTTTCTCACCGCCCCTAATCAGGGTCTCTCTCCAAGTAACCAAGTAACTACCATCCAGAACCAATCCATCTCCATAACCAAGTCACCAGTACACACACACACACACACGCACATAGATATATATATATATATATATATATATATATATATAGATATATATATATATATATATATATATATATATATATATATATATAGATATGGGTCAGGATCGGGGGACAACATTTTTGACATCAAAACTTTGGTGCGGCCCAAAATATAATTAGAAGTTTTGGAATGAGATGATTTTTGGCGAGGATGGTCTTTATGGTGAGGAGATCATCCTCACAAAAATTCAAATCAATCTGATATTCGTAGACCAGTTTATAAGTTGAGGAATTATGGACCGTCTATTTTTATCATTAACTTGAAAACAACATTTGTTGGGGTTAGAAATTTTAGAATGTACTCATTTTTTGTAGGGGTGATCTATACTGTGAAGAGATCTTCCTCACCAAAAATCAGCTATGGATTCATCTTCCATTTGGATATGCCAAAATTGTTGTAAAAAATGTTGTATGAAAATGTTGTCCCCCGATCCTGACGTACCCTATATATATATATATATATAAAGCTCCCAAGTTAACTGGCCGGAGTTTGTCCCGGAACCTATCTATCGATCGGAGTTCCTTGCTTCAATTTTGATGAAAGGATGCTTCACTGCTATTGCCATGCCATTTGGTAATACACCATGTACAATGTGCAGATTTTTAAATCTGAAGTGAGTAGAAAACTAAGATTTAGGAATCCAAAATACCAAATAAAAGTAGACATTGTAAACTAGCCCAAAACCCCCTTCACCAATCTTATTTGCAGAATTGAAATTTTGAATAGCGGCTCTTATCTGTTGAAAGTCAAAAACTCCACCTCGGATTGAGAACAACTCAAATGCTTGATCCTCTAGAGATCTCCTCGATCTCTCCATTTTAATAGATATATCTGGACTTTCAAAAAAAAAAAAAAACTAAGTGCTTTGAGTTGTATTTTGAGAGAAAAATACATCATACTTAAAGCAGGTCTCTATGAAAAAAATCAACAAAGACAGGAAGAATTGTCATAGATGCACATGTTAGTGAGTGCCTAGGGTTCATTATGCATTCGGTAGAAGTATTCATTCTCACCTCCAATATGCAATCTTTTGCCTCCTATCCTACACATTTTTCAAAGGAAAACCACAGCCAACACAATAGAAAGGACTACGAATATTGCTATCGATGATTGCAGCTGTTATCCCAAATTTGCTTATAGCAAATGGCTTTGTGCCTGAACCTTTTGGGACCGAAAGCAATAAACATATTAGAGAGTAAGGGTGAGCTCAAAAAAAGTTGTAAACCGGACAGACCAGTAGAAGCAAAAAAATGAAAGGGAGGCAAAGACAAACTCTACCAGGTGGGATGTATATAGAGCCTTTGCTAGCCCAATAGAAGTGGATCTCCAAAAGGTGGTTAGTCACAACAACCGTGAAGTTCTTAGCAGCTACTCTGAGAATATTCTGTCCGAGCCCATTGCACGGCCCTCCTCTTGACCCTTAGCAGCCCTCCTGTGTGTCTTACTACTCTTGCTTGTTGGGAGATATGTTACCCGCCTACTGGCAGGTGGGTATGTCAACCAGCTGCTGAATCGAATGCTGGTTAGATGTTCATTACTACTGTTTTCTTCCACTTCTTCTGCTATGCTGTTTTGCCACCCATAATGAGGATGTGACCCGCCTACTAAATTGAGGAATTCTCCTCAATCTCCATCCACATAAGGTTTTCTCCTCCTGATTCTCATTTTTGATCACCTGTATCGTATTTGTTAATGACGTGTCACTTCTTGTCCACGTGCCGTATGTAAAAATTGGGGTACCCACAATGGTCTAGAACCTTTGTCCTAGCTCAAACGAACTTTTGGCAGGTAGAGCTCTTGCGCTATGAACAGAAAAACATATTTTTCAGAATTTTGACTAATTGTTTCTTATATATTGTTGAATTTCATTAATACTCAACCTATCATAAGATGGAAACTTCCCTTGCTTGGGCCACAAGACTCCAAATAGGTCCTATGTTTTCTTATGTGCTCGCTTTGATGTATTATTGAGGATTATGACGTCCGGTGCGCTCCCAGAGCCCTAGAAAGGTCCTTTCTAGAGTAGGGCTATCATATTGGCAGAAGCTAAAGAATTTCAGCGGGACATTATTTTTCGCGATTCAAGCATTCCTTTCGTGTTCTTTCTGTTAGGATAAAACTTTGATGACCGGGCCCTATCATCAAGGGAGATGACAGGGCAAGAGATGTCGGCACGTGTATTTTGTATGGATGGACCACCTCGCCCTCACCGCACATGTACCCAAGTGAGTACTTGAGTGCTTTTTCCTAAAACACTCACCTGTGTACGTGTGCGGCGAGGCTGAGGTGGTCCGTCCATACAAAATACACATGCCGACATCTCCTGCCCTTTCATCTCCCTTGATGACAGGGCCCTGTCATGGAAGTTTTACTCTTTTTGTTATAAAGGATGCGTGGGAACTCACAAAATTCAATTTCGACGTCCGACAAAGAAGTTATGGTAATTCTAATTTCTAGCATTTGTAGCCACTTGGGGGCTCAGGTTGATGTTTTTTTTTTTTGATAAGTCAAAGAGAATTGATTAAAAGAAGGAGATTGAGAAGATCTCAAAGTACAAAAGAAGAAGAAAAGGAAAAGGAAGATAACATTCAAACTATCTAGACAACAAAGCTTCAAATCTAAACACCATTTCAGAAAAGAAACAACCCCTCATCTCATTTGAGATACTTCCCCAACTATAAAGGAAAGTCTTGATGCTAATTATTGTATCCTGAAGTGAGCCTTCTTCTCCTCTGAATATCCTTCTATTTCTTTCCCACCACAATCCCCATATGACTGCATACAGTATCATCCTCCATATAATTTTTCCCCTATCTGAAAGCTCAATCTTTGGCCAACCTCCGAGCAACGTCCCAATTTTCTCCGGCATAACCCAAGAGATACCCACCTGCACCAGAAAGTATGACCATATCTGTGTAGCAAAATCACAATGCAAGAGTAAGTGATCTGTATTTTCCCCATTGGATTTACACATAGTACATAAATTAATCAAAATCCACTTTCGTGCAATCAAATTTTCCGCAGTAAGAATCTTGTTTAGGGAGGAGGTCCATGCAAAGAATTTGATTTTGGATGGTACTTTGGCTTTCCAGATTTTTGGGCACAAGTACAAGGGTGGCTGTGAGGTGGGAATGCTTACTAAAGACTCGGTGAAAGATTTCACCGAAAAGTTTCCAGATTTGGAATGGACCTAGGAAAGATAGTCTTCCTCTGACGGTGAGACTACGTAAGACTGCAAGTGATCCATTAGGGAGCTGATCCTTTTCCCATTCTAGGAGGTTTCTCTTGAGATCTAAATCCCAAGAGCCCTCCAGACCATTTTGGATCCAAACTGAGACAATGAATTGGCCTTTTCTTTGAGATAAGGAATATAGACGTGGAAACACATCCATGAGCAGTCGATCATCACACCATACATCCTCCCAAAATTTGATTCTTGCTCCATTTCCCATAATTTTTCTACACCCTTCTAATACACTCTCCTTCCCCTTAAGAATTCCTTTCCAAACTCCACATCCATACGGCAACCTAGAATCCTTAGATGCCCAACCTCTAGGTTCCTCCCCATATTTTCCTACAATCGCCTTCCTCCACAAAGCTTTTCTTTCCTTTCAAAACCTCAAAGACCATTTTCCTAAAAGTGCTTGATTCATCTTACCTATTCTCCTAAGTCCTAATCCTCCTTTCTTCAAAGGGAAGCACACTTGTTCCCAATTCACTAGATGGTAGCGAAAAGAGTCCTCCTTGTCATGCCAGAGTAAGTTTCTCATCAGCTGTTCTATCTTTCTCTCCACCTCAGCTGGGATTGAGAACAATGACATGGTATAAACTGGTAAGCTTGCTAGTGTGCTTTTGATCAACACCAATTTCCCGCCTTTTGATAGATATTTCCTTTTCCAATGAGCTAATCTCCTACGTATTCTCTCAATCACTGGATTCCAAATCGATTTGGCTTTATGTGGTGCACCTAGGGGGAGGCCTAAATAAGTCGTGGGTAGGGAAGTAGTAGAGCACGCCAAGATCCTGGACAAATCTTCTAATTCCCCCACTTCCCCTACGCTCATGATCTTACTCTTATTAAAATTAACTTTAAGACCAGAGCAAGCTTTAAAGCAACATAGGAGACATCTCAGAAATGACATTTGCCTCCTTGAACTTGACGTGAACACTAGGGTGTCATCTACAAATTGTAAATGTAATATCTCTACTCCCTCATTTCCGGCTCTAAAACCCGATAGCTCTCCAATCAACACTCCTCTCGAAATCATCCTCCCTAGTGCTTCTGCAACTATGATGAAGAGATAAGGGGATAACGGATCCCCCTGTCTCAGACCCCTAGAACTCTTGAAATGACCTGACGGAGAACCATTGATGAGGATCGAGAAGTAAGGGGATCTAACGCATTTTCACATCCAAGTTCTCCATTTTTGCCCAAAACCCATCCTCTCCAACATGTAATCTAGAAATTCCCAGTTCACATGGTCGTAGGCCTTCTCTAAATCTATCTTACAGATAATCCCCCCTTCTCTTGATCTACGCCTAGAATCAATGCACTCGTTAGCAATCATCACTCCGTCTAGAATTTGTCTACCTTTCACAAAGGCCCCTTGTTCTCCTGAGATAACATCACACATCACTTTCTTTAGGCGGGAGGTTAGGACTTTCACTATAATTTTGTAAGTACCTCCTACCAAACTGATAGGCCTGAAATCTCTAATGTCATGAGCTCCTTGAATTTTGGGAATAAGAGCAATGAAGGTCTGATTGCAACCAAAATCCAAATAATCTTCTTTATGAAGTTCTTCGAAAACCTTCATCATATCAGATTTTACTATCTCCCAGCACTCTTGAAAAAAGGCTATTGAAAAACCATCTGGGCCAGGAGCTTTTTCACCTGACATCTCAAAAATCGATGTCCTCACCTCCTCCATACTAAAAGGGCTTTCTAAGGTTCTTTTGGACTCCTCATTGATACGGTCAAACTGTAGTCCATCCAATCTGGGCCTATCCACAGAAGACTCTGAATATAAGCTCGAGTAGAAATGAGGTATCTGAGTCCTAAGTTCCTCTTCTTCCACAATAGTCCTGTCCCCAATCTGAATCGAATTGATGCAATTGTTACGCCTATTTAGATTGGCAATTTTATGGAAGAATCTTGTGTTGTTGTCACCCTCCTTTAACCACTTAACCTTCGACCTCTGCTTCTATTTGATTTCCTCACATGAAGCCCACTGTTGGAATTCGTTCTTTAGCTCCTCTCTCTTAACCTTGTCTCTTAGCTCTAACTCATTCTGCTCTTCCCTCTTGTCTATATCTATGATTTTTTTCAAGATCTCTCTCATCTTTACTTCCACCTTTCCAAACTCCGAGTTATTCCATTCCTTCAATTTTAATTTTAAGCCCTTTAGCTTGCTTCTCAACACATAACCCGCACTTCCTTCAAAATCGAATGACTCCCACCACATTTTGATCTTTTCTTTGAATCCATCGTGTTTTAGCCACATGTTTTCAAATCTGAAGGGGATGGGCTTCTGACAAAAGTCCCCACAGTCCAAAATGATGGGTCTGTGATCTGAAATGACTCTAGATAGACCCTTTTGGACTACCCTAGGGAAGAGCTCGTCCCAATCTCTATCTACCAGGAATCTATCAATCCTACTGAGACTAGTATTAGATTGACCATTCGACCAAGTGTACTTGCTACCTACAAGCGGGAGATTCAACAAAAAATTCATGCCTCTGTCTCTGAAAGATCCACCACGCCTATCTGATATTTGAACTACTTCATTAAAATCCCCTCCCAAACACCAGGGCACATTCCATCTTCCTCTAATGTCGTCAAGTTCACCCCAAAACTGATGCTTTTCGGATTGGCGCACAGGGCCGTAGACTCCCGTAAACATCCATTCCTTTTGCATTCCTATGCCTTTACCCAAAAACGACACTGAGAATGCCCCAATCAATGTGTCCAAAACTTGAATAAGATTGAGATCCCACATAACAATGATTCCCCCCGAAGCTCCTATGGATGGGGACACACTCCACCCGATGTCCTTACTTTTCCATATCTGACCAATCACTCTATCATCTACTTGAGTTAATTTTGATTCTTGAATAACCACCACTTGTGGTTTTTCCAAAACAATCATCTTCTTGACTGCTGACCTCTTTTTCCTATCCCCCAACCCTCTAACATTCCAAGAAAAAATTTTGAGAGACATATTGGAACTAAAATCTGCACCCACTGGGTTCTAAACCTGCTTACCCAAAAAGCTCATCCACCTAATCCTTAGCCCTCCCTAATACCCCTTCTGATATCGTGTCCAATAAGGCAACCTGAACTAGACTTCAATCAAACTTCCATCATCAGTTGTGCAAACAATTGGCTTCTGTCGAAAGGTTGACTCTCTGTGGGTCTCCGTCCATTCTGCTATAGTCATCTCCCATGTCCATTTAGCCTGCTCGAGTCTTAAGGATGATTGCTGCTTTCTATATTGCTTGATCCAATCTATCAATCTCATATCCCAAACCTTGTTAGCCTCAGACCACTGTTTTCGTCCTTGAATGTTGTCTCTAGCTACCACTTCTTGTATAAGAGTGCGGGTTTTGTTATTTTATTGCCACAGGACATTCCTAACACTAACCCTACACTAAACACTACTAGTTCCGTCACTGTTCCCTCTTCCAACTCTCTGATGATGGGTCCATATGGCAAGACTCTATGGATATGATGATCAGTTCCTTTGTCTGGTGTGTCTGTATCTAGATCCCCACTGTTCCTTGTTAAAGGCCCATTCATTGGGTCACTTGATTCAGAAACTGTCATTGAAGGGAACAAGGTGACAGCCTGCATACCTAGCTGATCTGTTGCATCACATAAATCATGTGCCCCGAGTACCTAACCTTAGGCCAAACCAACGCTGGGTGAAAAAAAGAACATTGAAAAGAAAGACGATCAAAACGAATTCCACTTGGGTCGTTAGTATTTGGAAACATAATAAGGGGTTGAGGAAAAGCAGACCCAAAAGGAAATTTACTGGCCAGAAATTGATTGCAAAAAAGAGAATTAGATAAAATACCCGTACTAAGCAAAATATCCTCTAGAAAATTAGATTTCTACTCCCGCAATGTGGGATTTAACGAGAATGGGAGCTTTCTTCTGGGTACAGGTGTTTCCTCTACGGCTGCTATCGCATGCTCGTCCTCCATTGACCTATTGAGTGTTGCTGTAATCGTAGCCTCTGTGGCTTTTCTGTTCTTTGCTCTGTGCACATGGCGTAGCAGTCCGCCATCTAAGAGGCGGTCGAAGATCTGTTCCAAACTGTTTACCAGAGTCTTTGAAGTTAGGTTCGGATGCTTCCATACAACCTTCTTCTTACAACTGAATGTTCTCAAGGACTGGTTGTCGAAATAACTTTGATGATTAACTTCAACTATGGTGTCTTTCCGACGACTTGGTTCTCTGTCGTTTGCCTCCCCTTCCTCTGGTAGATGTGTAGAGCTTATAGAGTCATCTAATGAGAGCTGACAATGAAAAGATAAGGGTTGTGATAAGCTCGAATTCGATCGCAAGTTGAAAGGGGAAGGAGCCTTCTCCAGCTGATGCCCTTGATGTCTCTTGGAATTTTCTTGCGACTCTATGTTTGCCTTTGGTGGGACATGTATCCATATGGGCTGTTCCAATGGACTATTGAAAGATGTATTGGGCCCATAAGTTCCCCTCGTATTCACATTGGTCCCTGATTTAGGTCCACAATGAAGTGGGCCTACTGAATGTTGATGCTCTATTGGGCCTGATGGTGAGATCCTCGGCCCAGGCGGGTCCCCGGGATCTATAGTTATAGTGATCCACTCACTTTCTGCCACATTATTACTACTGAACGCAACTCCTTCCTTCTCTGCTTCCACTTGCTCTAGTGGCGTCTCTGATTCTATGACCGTTGGATCCCCCCTAGTTTCTCCTGTAACCTCCACCTGTAATAGGCTAAGGGGAGGAGTGTTGACTTGTAACGCGTCTTCCCCACAGTCGTGCGCCAGCTGTGTTGGACCTACAGCTATTGTCGGCTCAATGGGATGTTTTGATATTTCAAAAGCTCTGCTCCTCCCGCCCTTTTCATAACATGTGTCCCCTATCCCATAGCTTAGCGGCGGACGATGATGCGTATCAAATACGCTAACATATCGGCCCAAGGGATTGGCTGCATGCTGAGCCGAACTGACTAAGACATACCCCGTTTGCTCAAACGACACCTGTCCCTCATGCTGTCTGTCTGTATTCCTCTTCTCTTTCACTCTAGCCACGTCAGCCCATGATCGGTGCTGTGTCGACAATGCACCATGCTCCGACCAGCGGCGATCATGTTTCTGGAAGCTCTGTAAAGCTTTGCCATCCATCCTCTGAATCTCTCCCTCCATTAAAAACTCAATAGAGTTTGCCTTCAAACCGGCTTCGTCTATAATGATGGCATATTTACGTAGACCACAAGAGACAAATGTCTGTATGGGAAGGAGCTGTCTCTTGTTTGCTATCAGTATTTTTGCATGGGACAGATCCTCCATACTTGCTGTAGACTTGTGGATACCCTTAAAACCTCCAGCCCATTCTCCTATTTTCTGGAAAATAGTCGTGTTCCAAAAGCATAGGGGTAGACCGAGGACTGCCACTGATAAACACTCTGTTCTCTCCTTAGCCTCTGCCTCCACTTTCCTCCACATGCCCAGGTCTAGATCCCACAATCTGAGCCAAACTTTGGTTTCGCCAATGCGGAAAAATCATCCTTTAATCAGCCTTGCAGCGATCCTCACATTTCCAGCAAAAAACACCCTTTGAAACTGGTTAATGTGGTATGTCTTTGAGATCGGCGCTCCTCTCGCATGACGCAGCAACACCTCCTCCACTTCCCACCAGTTGGGACTTGCTCCAGAAGCGTCACACACCACCGCTGCTTCCCATTTCCGAAATGCTGGAGTAAAACAAAAGTCGGTGGAGATTTCAGTCGTTTCAGTTCTGTGTGAGTTTCCATATCGGGCTTCCTCTGCTGCATCCTGAAGTACAAGTTGGCTAGCTTGGGAATCAACTCCCTCAACAACACCCTTTCCCATAACGTTCAATCTGTGAAATCCTAGGACCTTGCAAATCAATTCTTTAATCTTGCTCCATCCCTCCCCCTGGTACCCTACTGGGAATCGTATAATATTTTTGTTGCTGGACTGCATCTCACACATTGTTAAAAATGTCCCGAAGAGATTATTCCGGCATTCGACCATCCACGAGAATGCTCCAGCCTTGTGGCGTCTAAACCTGTAAAATTCTGAGAGAATTCTTGATACCGTTTACATTAATGATGATCTCTTTAAATAGAGAGGGATGTACAAGAGTCTAGATCGTTCAAGGATCCTAAATCAAAGGATCTGTTTTAACAAGAAAGTCAAGATCCCACAGTAAGAGGAATCTGTTAAACAAGGGAGTCAAGATCCTAAATCTAAGGATTTGACTCTATCTTACAGCAAGGGTATTGTAACACTCCCCCTCAACGTGGGATGTGGATATCTAGAACACCCAGCTTGCCGATTAATGAATGAAACTGATGATGGCCCAAAGGTTTGGTGAATAGATCCGCAATTTGATGGGCTGTAGGAATGTAAGAAGTCCGTAGGATGCCATTAGATATTTTTTCTCTAACAAAATGGCAATCAATTTCGATGTGCTTGGTTCGTTCGTGGAAAACAGGATTTGCTGCAATGTGTAACGTTGCTTGATTGTCACAATGAAGGAGAGTGGGTTGTGAGGTGCTGATTCCAAGTTCACGAAGCAGAGAACGAAGCCAAGTAATCTCACAAGCTGCAGAAGCCATTGCTCTATATTCAGCTTCGGCCGAAGATCGGGAGACTGTAGTTTGTTTCTTAGTTTTCCAAGAGATGGGGGAAATGCCAAGAAACATGCAATAATAACCAGTAGTCGACCGGCGTGTATCAGGACAACTAGCCCAATCTGAATCGCAATATGCTCAAAGTTCCAAGCTGCTATGTGCGGATAAAAAGATCCCTTGGCTTGGGCTTTGCTTGAGATAACGAAGAACCCGATATGCAGAATCAAGGTGTGGCTTTCGTGGTTCACTCATGAACTGACTTAGTAAATTCACAGAAAACACAATGTCAGGTCTTGTGATTGTGAGATAAATTAGACGTCCAACAAGCCGACGATAGATCTTGGGATCAGAAAGTAAATCACCCGTAGAAGAGTTAAGCTTAAGATTTTGTTCCATTGGAAAATTGGCTGGTTTGGCTCCAAGTAAACCTGCATCTTGTAGAATTTCAAGAGTATACTTTCGTTGTGAGAGACAAATGCCTTTGGATGAACGTGCAACTTCAATACTGAGAAAATATTTCAAAGAACCCAGATCTTTGATGTGAAAACGATTTTGAAGAAAAGACTTGAGAGCAATAATGGCTTGAGCATTGTTTCCAGTGACGATAATATCGTCCACATAGATAAGTATGGCTGTAAACCCTTGAGACGACTGTTGTGTGAAAAGAGAATAATCAGACTTTGATTGATGAAAACCCGCATCTTAAAGAGATGTTGAAAACTTTTCAAACCATTGCCGAGATGCCTGTTTAAGACCATATATGGATTTCTGGAGGCGACATACACGTTTCTCCCCCTGTCGAGAGAAACCAGGTGGAATGTGCATGTAGACTTCTTCATGAAGGTCACCATGTAAGAAAGCATTTTGCACGTCTAGTTGATGCAAGGGCCAGTTGCGTATTGAAGCAATTGCAATGAGACATCGAACTGTGACTAATTTTGCTACTGGTGCAAAAGTTTCATGATAATCCAATCCTTCCTTCTGGTTAAATCCTTTGGCAACAAGACGAGCCTTGTATCTTTCAATAGATCCATCAGAACGGTATTTGACTTTGTAGACCCATTTACAACCAATAGCTTTTTTGTGTTTCGGTAAAGTGGTCAACGTCCATGTCTTGTTGGATTCTAGTGCTTGAAATTCAATTTCCATGGCGGCACGCCATTTGACATTTCTCATTGTCTCTGAAAAAGAGGTAGGTTCGGAAATCGAAGATACAGCTGATACAAAAGACCGGTGAGTGAGAGATAACTGATCATATGATATAAAGTTACTTAGAGGATATCGAGTACCTTTCATTGAACCTGTTGGCGAAGACGATGACGGTGAGCTAGACAACACAGCCGTGGAAAGTGGAAGATTGCATTCGTAAGCTGTGAGATAGGAAGGTAGTTTTCGAGATCTTTTGGAGGGTAATGTTGTAGAAATCGGTACAGCTGAATCAATGGTATGGGAAAAAATGGGAATAGAAGCAATATGATCAGTTGAGTGATTGATGGAAGGGTTGGTGTGAGTTGGTGCTTGATTGCAAATGCTAGATTCGGTGGTGAGTGGAGTAAGGATGGGAGTAGTGTCAGGTACGGGTAAGGGAAGTGCCGAGTTGGTAGTATGGGTGTTAAGTGAGGAGTTGGCAAAAGGGAAGATATGTTCATGAAAAACAACATCACGACTAGTGAAGATTCGTTCTATTTGGAGATCAAACACACGATATCCTTTTTGTCCATAAGGATAACCAATGAAAATGCAAGGTTGTGCACGGGGTGCAAATTTATCTCGATTCTGTGCGAGAGTTGAGACATAGCATAGACATCCAAAAACCCGAAGATGATTATATGATGGTAATTTTTGAAAGAGCACTTCATATGGGGTTTTGTTCGATAAAAGAGATGTAGGTAACCGATTGATGATGAAAACAGCCGTTAATAAACATTCTCCCCAAAAGGTGAGGGGAAGTTTGGCCTGGAAACATAGGGCACGTGCAATTTCAAGTAAGTGTCGGTGTTTTCTTTCAACAACCCCGTTTTGTTGCGGTGTTGCAACACAACTAGTTTGATGGATAATTCCATGTTGTTGAAAGAATGACTTTAAGGCATGAAATTTAGTCCCGTTATCAGATCGCAAGGTTTTGATTGTTCGATTGAATTGAGTTTGAATGAGAGCAAAAAATTGTTGGAGTAAAAATTTTGCTTCAGATTTAAAACGTATAAGAAAAACCCAAGTGCAACATGAGAAATCATCAACAATGGTTAAAAAATACCGTGCACCAATGAATGATGGTGTGGAATATCCACCCCAAATATCGCAATGTATTAGATCAAATGGTGCAGTGGTAGTAATGCGGCTTAAAGAAAAAGGTAGCCTTGTTTGTTTGGCTAAAGGACAAATGTTGCAATGATCATGATGCGAAATAGAAATCGCTTTATTATTTTGAGATAAAAATTTCAGACAATTCATAGATAGATGGCCTAAACGCCAATGCTAAACATCAAAGGAAGCGAAATTTGCTTGAGGAAGCTTATTTTCAATAAGTGGTGTTTGAAGGTGATAGAGGCCGCTATGTAGTCTAGCTGTTCCAATCGTCGTCTTCGAGTGTAGGTCCTGAGAGACACAAGATATATATTTACCTGCAACATACTTCCCTGCTCCTTTCCACTTAATCTCGAAGAGCTTCTTTTGGATCTTGCATACATACTTCTCCATCTGAACCGTACTGTTGTAATTTATGACCAAGTGCTCTTCAAATGCAAGCGCACTCCTAATTTTCTTGCCCTTGCGAATTCTTGCTTTTTTAAAAGTTGCAATGGCTATGTTATGTACTATAGGCATCCAGAGCAGTCCCTCCCACCTCTGCCTGAGAGTCCTCCATCTCCGCTCTCCCTTGTAAGTTGTAACAGAAAGTCTAGTTGCTTTGGTCACATGAGGAAGAAGAGTGGGGGCTCAGGCTGATGTTACGCACTTCATAGTTTAGGATTGGGAGGCTATGCATCATGATCAAAAAGCAAAGTTTCATTGATAGTTAATTTGATTACAAGTACAGGATTGGAATAAAACAAGACACTATAGTGCTAAATCCCTAAGTTTTGCCATAATCGGTTCGGTGATGGTAATCTGGGCCCGGGCATCTTGTAACTGGTACCCCTTCTGTTCAATGAGCGAAGTTAGAGTCTCCACCAAGTTTACGTCAGTTCTGGTAGCGGCACCCCCCTCAATTTCCTTCACTCGATCCTCAGCCGTAGTAATCTCAAGTTTCAAAGCGGCCATCTTCTTATGCAACTTCTCAAGATGGGCCCGTGCTTCCGGCAAGGCCTGATTATTCTTGTTCTTCTTGACCGCTTCATCCCTTTGCTTCTGCGCCACCGCAATTGCAGCCTCATCATTCTCTATCAACCGTTGGGCTCTACCGAACCCCTCCTCCAAATGATCCCGATGGAAATCCAAATTGAATTGTGCATTGGATACCATTCGCATTGTTGCCACGATATTATTCAGCTCAACCCCTCGCCTCGAAAATGAAAACTCAGCCACTTGCTCAACAAGCCTCAGAAACATCTCCCACAACATATGAATGGCCTCATCCCTTGATTGGCAGATCATCGGCACAACTTTGTCGTAGTCAGGTTGTTGCGGGAATCTCACGTTTGGAAAATCGTATGCCCGGATGTAAGTTTCTTCAGCGTCTAGATCCGGGGAAACATCATGAATACACTTTTGGCTGTAGTAGCCTGTTGGTAGAGTTCCACAAATGTAATATCTTGCACCTTAGGTGGACTTTCAGGCGAACTCCTTGAAGAAGTGGATTTTTTCTTGGAATAGAAATCTCTTGCTCAATAACACAAGAACTAAAGGTGTTTGGTGTCTCTTCTTTAGGATTTTTCTATTTAGAAGTTATAGTTGCTTCTTGCTACCATGGAGTTCTTTGAATAAGAGATGAATGTAACTGCAGTGTTTTTCACTAGCAATTGTTGTTGGTGTTGGGACACGGATAAGGTCATTCTTGTTTAGGAATGACCTTAATGCATGTATATTGGGATATAGAATTTTGAGCGTGGTCCATTTTTTCGGAGGATAGGGCTCATGGATTTCCTATTCTTCCATATATGCAGTAATGTTGATGAAGGTGTATAGAACCTTCAAGCTTTGGTGTAGTTGTAATTCTGAATCTAAGCAGATGTTTCACTTGAAAGACTTGTTGTCTATAAACCAATCATTTTTGGAGTTGAAATTTTTTATGGTTTCTGATCTACAGAATATCAGAGCTATTGGAATACTTATTTGATGGATGACTTTTGCATGTTATTTTATATGCTTCAAAGCATGGTCGTCTAATCTAGATGGGCACTTCAACATGGTGCTTGGTAATAGTTCTTAGCTTGTCTCGAATGTTTTATGTATGAATCACATATCTTTTCTTTGCTTGTTAACATTTGTATAAGGGGGATCTGACACTTTTGTACTTCCTTGATCTGTGACTTGAGTGGATAGATTACCTAAGTCTTATTAGGTAGATGAAAAGGGATTGAAACCATCTTAGCCAATCAAGATCCTTTTTATGAGGTTTTTCTCTGATTGCAGTGTAATTGTTTAATGTTGATCCCTTCAAATGGTGCTTCATTTACTTGCTTAGGTTGAATCATTTTTCAGGTTCATGCTCATCTCAAGGCTTCACAAAGCGCCATCTTTGCTTTATACCCTGGTATGATTCTGGTTGGCTAGACACTGTCATCTTACTTTATCTATGTGTGTGTGTGCGCATATGCGTATGTGTATGTATATGCACAGTGAGTGTAGCGTGCATGTACATATGATTGTGTGTGTTTCGCTTAAGTTTTTGTTTAACTTAAATTTGTTCCTACATCTGTTTTTTTGACTGAAATATTTGTTTCTTTCGACTAATTCCTTGGCTTTCATGGTTTTCATTGTGGCAGCTCTAAATACGCTCCACTTGCTTGATTTCTTCCTATTTTTCTATTATTACTTATGAGGGTTCCTTTGTTGGACAAATCTTTTTATATGTGAATATCTACATGGTCTGGTATAAAAGAAGAGTTAGTTGTTACAAGAAATGTGTAGCCTTGTGCCAATTGAAAGTCTACCCTCTTTGCTTCAATAAGAGGTAATTTGTTCTCTATCTTCTTTCTTTCTTTGTACACTTTTCCTTTGATTTTAATAGCTTTATCCCATTCATTCTCTTTGATCAGTTAAAATTTTTTTCTTTATCTTTTCTTATCAGTAAGTTTACTACCTACTAGTGTTCCATTTTCCACCAACTGGCATGATCTTTATAGACTTTATTCTACTATTGAAGAAAATTTTCAGAACCAAACTCTCAGATTTTAAGGATAGCTTAGTTTTGAAGCTGTCTCACTAATTGACATTAACTCTCTGCTTTTGGGCATCTGACTGTACTAATCTCTTGCTTGCAGGATGCATTTGTCTTGTGGGACACTTACGGGTTTCCCTTGGATCTGACTTCAGGTTTTTGAGTGTTTTATGGTTTATAATTTGCATATTTTTGTATCTGAGGGTGGTGAGTTGTACGTCTAGTCGTCACATCCGACAAACTGTTTTGTCTATCATCTAATGGCAGAAGAAAGTGGTCTAGCAGTCGATGTGGAGGGTTTTAATATCGCCATGGATGAAGCAAGGAAAAGATCGAGGAATGCTCAGATCTAAGGTATTTGATCTTTACTTTTTTCATTTGTTCTCTTTTGCATCCATCATACTACTAGAACTTTTGAATGCACTCTTTGTTAACCTAATCATGCAGCATCTCATGCTAAAAAAAGGTGAAAGAAATAAGGAAAGGACAACTGTAGAGGCTGTGTGCCTTTTCTATGCTATTACCATCTGGATTTGCTATTATGTTGAATATGCATGAGATACACCACATTGCTTATATTAATTTTCTGGCAGCAAGCTGGTGGTGTTATTGTTATGGATGCTGATGCCACCTCAGAGTTGCACAGGAGGGGTGTGGATGCAACAGAGGATAGCAGCAAGTTTATATGGTGTCAGGTTAAAAAACATACATTCATGTATTTTATTTGTAGAGTTACATCTGTGATTACTAGACGAGGTTGCTCTTTGATGTGTGATTGAATGATGTTGCAAGGAAATGTTAGCTGAATATATTAGATAATAAATTTCAGATAACAACAAAAAGTAGCATGTTGCTGGACAGTTAAAAAAGTCTTATTTCATTGTTAATTGTTTTAGCCACGATTCATCTCGATAATTTTAGTGCACCACTCTACCTCTTGTTTATGCTTCTCATAACTGTTGTTTCCTCTGTTTAATGCCTTTGTTTGTCATGATTTGTAGCTAGTCAGCACATTAAGACTTGTGATTATCTTCCTCAATTTTTCTATATTGTTGCCAGGATCATGAAAGTTTAATAAAAGCTATCTACACTGGAGCTGAGTTCTTGAAAGTGCTGCTGCTGGTGACGAAGTTGGTATGCTGAACAAGGTGGCTAGGTACTAAATACCCTACCAACTTATTGAGTTGTTTAATGTGATGGGCCACATATATCCTAATGATGACAATCATATAGACAAAAGCCCATATGCTAGGAAATTATTTTCAAGTTTGGTAAACCATGAATGTATAAATTTCGAAGTCTATGATCTATTACTTCAATTGTAAACACTTAGAGATTTTCATGAATTTTTTCCTGCAATTAAGGTGTGTTTCAGATGAAGTGATGTTATTATCACTCATGTATTAACTTCGAGTCTTTGACAATGTTAGTTCTTTGATAAGTTGGAGAAGAAATGCTTTTGTTGAGATTGAAACATGACGGCGAAGAAGCAAATAAAATATGACGATTCACATTCATAGAAAACAAATCGTGTGCAAACTTTTGGATTTGCACTAATGGGTATGAATACCTAATGATTGGTTGGTTGTGTTCATCCGATGGGATTTATTTGGTGTGTAGGCACCAAGTGTACAAGAATGTTGTTTCTAGATTTCCAAGTCTTTCTATGGTCTGTACGTCTTTCTGCCATTACTCTTACACCATAGCATGCGCCTTCCTGATTATTATTTTTGGTACTCGATGTGTTGTTAAAACCCATGTGGGTTTTCTTTGGCCTAGTTGCTGGAACCTTTTACACTAGGGCTGCGTTTGGCATTGCGGTTAGCTGAAAATAAGTGCTTCTTAAAAAGTACCTTATTGTGAATAACTTAATTTAAGTTATATAGGGTGTTTGGCTCACCTGTCAGAAAAGTGCTTATTTTACGAAAAAGCATTATTTCCGTGTTTGGTTATGTAATAAAAAAAGTACTTTTTAAATTTAAAATTTCATTAAAATTATAATGTAAAAATAACGGAAATTATGGGCCTTTTTTGAACTATTTTTTTCATAAAATAACAGTCGTTATTTTCTCAACATTAGAACGGTGTGTAACGTAACGGGGGAGGTCCATTTCCGTTATAATGGCTGTTACTTTTGTCATAACGGCCATTTTTAAAACATACCCAAGGTATTAGTGACGACCATTAGAATGGCAATCAGCATAGATTTGGCTTTTAGCGATGGCGCCCACTTGCTATAGGTCGGCTTTTACCGTATTCAAATATTGAGAAGCATCACAAATAAGTTTCACTTAAAAAAAATAATTTAGGCCAAAAGCCCGGAAAAAATGATATGGACATGCATGTGTACATAGTAAAAATTCATTTCTTCCTCTTTTTTACCAATGCAGCATAAGACATCGTTTTCAGAATGTAGTAACCTTTTTAACCTTTTTCACAATCATTTCAATCTTAAGTCCTGTGTTTAAAGCCCTCACACATGACTTAAGATTATCTCTTAAGATCCTCTGTTACCCACCTTATATACAGTAGTTTCAGACCGCCCCCCCCCCCCAACCAAAAAAAAAACAGAAGAGTTCAAAGACTACTAGCTTTTCCAAATTTTCCTTTTTGTCTGTCAAGATCTAAATATACAGTTCTTTCCACCAGGAAGAATGCCTTCACCATAAGGAATTGCTGAAATTTGCATGTTTGGAATGACTAAATCTTGTTTAGGAATGACCTTAATGCATGTATATTGGGATATAGAATTTTGAGCGTGGTCCATTTTTTCGGAGGATAGGGCTCATGGATTTCCTATTCTTCCATATATGCAGTAATGTTGATGAAGGTGTATAGAACCTTCAAGCTTTGGTGTAGTTGTAATTCTGAAATCTAAGCAGATGTTTCACTTGAATTGACTTGTTGTCTATAAACCAATCAGTTTCGGAGTTGAAATTTTTTATGGCTTCTGATCTACAGAATATCAGAGCTATTGGAATACTTATTTGATGGATGACTTTTGCATGTTATTTTATATGCTTCAAAGCATGGTCGTCTAATCTAGATGGGCATTTCAACATGGTGCTTGGTAATAGTTCTTAGCTTGTCTTGAATGTTTTATGTATGAATCACATATATTTTCTTTGCTTGTTAACATTTGTATAAGGGGGATCTGACACTTTTGTACTTCCTTGATCTGTGACTTGAGTGGATAGATTACCTAAGTCTTATTAGGTAGATGAAAAGGGATTGAAACCATCTTAGCCAATCAAGATCCTTTTTATGAGGTTTTTCTCTGATTGCAGTGTAATTGTTTAATGTTGATCCCTTCAAATGCCGCTCCATTTTACTTGCTTAGGTTGAATCATTTTTCAGGTTCATGCTCATCTCAAGGCTTCACAAAGCGCCATCTTTGCTTTATACCCTGGTATGATTCTGGTTGGCTAGACACTGTCATCTTACTTTATCTGTTTGTGTGTGTGCACAATACGTATGTGTATGTATATGCACAGCGAGTGTAGCGTGCATGTACACATGATTGTGTGTGTTTCGCTTAAGTTTTTGTTTAACTTAAATTTGTTCCTACATCTGTTTTTTTGACTGAAATATTTGTTTCTTTCGACTAATTCCTTGTCTTTCATGGTTTTCATTGTGGCAGCTCTAAATATGCTCCACTTGCTTGATTTCTTCCTATTTTTCTATTATTACTTATGAGGGTTCCTTTGTTGGACAAATCTTTTTATATGTGAATATCTACATGGTCTGGTATAAAAGAAGAGTAAGTTGTTACAAGAAATGTGTAGCCTTGTGCCAATTGAAAGTCTACCCTCTTTGCTTCAATAAGTGGTAATTTGTTTTCTTTGTTTCTATCTTCTTCCTTTCTTTGTAAACTTTACCTTTGATTTTAATAGCCTTATCCCATTCATTCTCTTTGTTTCTTTCTTCTTTCTTCCTTTGACAAGCAGCTACTGAGAAAAATTTTGTTGCATGTGTCATTGTGGGGCGAATAAAAAGATGCCAAGTGCACACCATAAAGGCATATTTAACTCAGAGGTAATGTACATAACTGAAACGGATCTTTCCATTATGGTCAGTTAAAATTTTCTTCTTTTATCTTTTCTTATCAGTAAGTTTATTACCTACTAGTGTTCCATTTTCCACTAACTGTCATGATCTTTATAGACTTTATTCTACTATTGAAGAAATATTTCTGAACCAAACTCTCACATTTTAAGGATAGCTTAGTTTTGAAGTTGTCTGACTAATTGATATTAACTCTCTGCTTTTGGGCATCTGACTGTACTAATCTCTTGCTTGCAGGATGCATTTGTCTTGTGGGACACTTAACGGGTTTCCCTTGGATCTGACTTCAGGTCTTTGAGTGTTCTATGGTTTATAATTTGCATATTTTCGTATCTGAGGGTGGTGAGTTGTACGTCTAGTCGTCACATCCGCCAAACTGTTTTGTCTATCAGCTAATGGCAGAAGAAAGTGGTCTAGCAGTCGATGTGGAGGGTTTTAATATCGCCATGGATGAAGCAAGGAAAAGATCGAGGAATGCTCAGGTCTAAGGTATTTGATCTTTACTTTTTTCATTTGTTCTCTTTTGCATCCATCATACTACTAGAACTTTTGAATGCACTCTTTGTTAACCTAATCATGCAGCATCTCATGCTAAAAAAAAAGGTGAAGGCAATAAGGAAAGGACAACTGTAGAGGCTGTGTGCCTTTTCTATGCTATTACCATCTGGATTTGCTGTTACGTTGAATATGCATGAGATACACCACATTGCTTATATTAATTTTCTGGCAGCAAGCTGGTGGTGTTTTAGTTATGGATGCTGATGCGACCTCAGAAATGCACAGGAGGGGTGTGGATGCAACAGAGGATAGCAGCAAGTTTATATGGTTTCAGGTTAGTAAAAACATACATTCATGTATTTTATTTGTAGAGTTACATCTGTGATTACTAGATGAGGTTTGCTCTTTGATGTGTGATTGAATGATGTTGCAAGGAAATGTTTGCTGAATAGATAAAGTGGGTTTAGATAATAAATTTCAGATAACAACAAAAAGTAGCATGTTGCTGGATAGTTAAAAAAGTCTTATTTCATTGTTAATTGTTTTAGCCACGATTCATCTTGATAATTTTAGTGCACCACCCTACCTCTTGTTTATCCTTCTCCCAACTGTTGTTTCCTCTGTTTAATGCCTTTGTTTGTCATGATTTGTAGCTAGTCAGCACATTAAGACTTGTGATTATCTTCCTCAATTTTTCTATATTGTTGCCAGGATCATGAAAGTTTAATAAAAGCTATCTACACTGGAGCTGAGTTCTTGGAAAGTGCTGCTGCTGGTGACTAAGTTGGTATTGTTCTGGAAACCACAAGCATCTATAGTTCTATGCTGAACAAGGTGGCTAGGTACTAAATACCCTACCAACTTATTGAGTTGTTTAATGTGATGAGCTACATATATCCTAATGACGACAATCATATAGACAAAAGCCCATATGCTAGGAAATTATTTTCAAGTTTGGTAAACCATGAATGACACTCTCACTAGAACTTCGTGTATATTGAATTTTTATATGCTAAGTTGTTGGTCTTCATGTATAAATTTCGAAGTCTATGATCTGTTACTTCAATTGTAAACACTTAGAGATTTTCATGAATTTTTTCCTGCAATTAAGGTGTGTTTCAGATGAAGTGATGTTATTATCACTCTTGTATTAACTTTGAGTCTTTGACAATGTTAGTTCTTTGATAAGTTGGAGAAGAAATGCTTTGGTTGAGATTGAAACATGATGGTGAAGAAGCAAATAAAATATGACGATTCACATTCATAGAAAACAAATCGTGTGCAAAATTTTGGATTTGCACTAATGGGAATGAATACCTAATGATTGGTTGGTTGTGTTCATCTGACGGGATTTATTTGGTGTGTAGGCACCAAGTGTACAAGAATGTTGTTTCTAGATTTCCAAGTCTTTCTAGTGTCTGTACTCTTGTCTTTCTGCCATTACTCTTACACCATAGCATGCGCCTTCCTGATTATTATTTTTGGTACTTGATGTGTTGTTAAAACCCACGTGGGTTTTCTTTGGCTTAGTTGCTGTTAACCTTTTACACTAGGTGCCTTTCTAGGTGATGAGGTTGCTTATTCTGCTAGGAGACGAGGTTGCTTATTCCAAGAGCGGATATGTGTTATCTCGGTTTATAATTATAAGTATGCTTGGTGCCTGATTGCAGGAGTTCAAATAAAACCATTGCTAATGCTTTCAGAAACAATGTGAAGTATGCGAAATTAGTTGCTGATCTGCTTTTCTTGCCTGATGTATATTCCAAAGCTCATTGAAGGACTTAATTTATCTGATGCTTATCTTCCTAATGGTACTTTTGTACTACTTGCGATACTCATATTGCTTGTCATGGCATCTTCATTTTTGGTTGTGGACTTCTGATGTCGGGAATCCAAGATTGAGTTGTTGTTTTCAGCTTCTTTTCCTTTGCTATTACTTCTGAATGTATAGAGATTGGACAAAGTGATGAACTGTTTCAAAATGATTGCAAGGGCACTTTACAGAAGCAAACCAAAGGAGTGTGTGTGTGATTTCATCTTTCTTGTATAATCCATCACTAGATCAGACGATTTTTTAATTTTGTTATGCTGCTCTTGGATAATGGCTAGGTGAGATTGATGATGTTTTTTTTTAACCTTTGGGCATTTGAGGCCATGTTTTGCGGAAGATTCTCCCTTCGATCCTTTTGTGAGGGCTTGAGGGAGGAGAGAATAGAGGAGTTTTTGAAGATAAGAGCCAATCTAATCTTGAAAATCGCAATGCTCTGGTGAGTGGGCCCTTATGTTGAAGGAATTCAATGGGGTATCAGTGATGGACCTTTTAGGTAATTGGGACAACCTTATTTATAGCAGCGGGAGGAAATCGGAGAGAGGCAAACCTTCTCATAGGAAGCTGAATGAATAACGGTAAAGCTCAATCTTGATGGGAGTGCTTGAGTCACCAGGATTGGCAAGAATTTTCAGAGTTTCTTTGGTATGATAGGGGTGAATTTATTAACTCTGTAGTGAAGCGGACTCCAGTGAAGGAAAAATTAAAGCCCTCCTACAGGGTCTCCCATGTTTTCAAGGACAGTTTTGAAATACTGCTTTATCAAAAAAAATAAAAAAAAAACTGTTGGAGGTCAAAGGGGATTTGTTGAGTACAAAAATCGGCAGAAGGTAAGGGGAGGGTCCTTGGATACTTGCTAGCTTGATAGACCACACAAGGGAGTTATTTAGAGGTTGACATTTCCTCATACTTTAAGAAGAAGAAATGTAGTGGATTGCCAAGAAATGGTGTACATGGAATTTACAGGAAATTCTTTTCCCTAACTTTTGTATATTTCATTATTATATACAACACAGAACAGTTAATAAAAAGAGGTGCCGTCATTCATGTTTCTTTTTCTTTTTCTTTTCTGATAAGTAGTCTGGGAACCTCTTGGTCACTATAGGCTCTCCCTCTATAGTACACATGTTATTTCTGTGGTTTTGTAAGTCATAAACCTTGCTTGTCTTGAGAATTGCTTGAGTTATATGTGGGAGTGTCTTGGTACTACAATCATTATTGACTATGTGGTATTTTGTAAAGTGAATAGAGTAATTAGTAGCCCTTCTAAGGGATTTCTGCAGATCTTGTTAGTGATTCTTAGTTTTCTTTTTTCTTTTCTTTATTTTAATATCTTTAGGTCCTCTGAACCACGTTTTCTCTTTTGTTTGTTCTAGGATAGGTACCCTTAGGAGAATTAGGACTCATACAGTCAACAGGTTTTATTTTAGAAGAGTTTTCGACAAAGGAAGGTCCACTGGTTGGACATTGAACTCCATCCTAGAGCCCCGTTGCTTGTTTTGATCCACACCTTTGAAGAAGCTTATTGTTGTTCTTTAAATTGGCAGCATAACCTTTTGTTCTGCTATAACATTGAAGTGATTTGGGCCTATCCTAAATCACTTTTTCACTTGTTAAAAATGATAAACAAAGTAAAGGACTAAGATGTTTTTTATTGGTTATGCTAGGACCAGGATGATTTTCCTAAGAATGGGCTCTGGCTGTGTTGGATGCCATATCAATCCCCCGACGTAACTCTAGATGACTGTAAGTAACTCAAATCTTACCAAGGAATGTTATCGCACTTAGTGACACACTTGTAGTACTATTTGGCAGAAATTTACAAGGATCCATTAAAGAAAAACAGTCTATATAAATATGTGATAGAGATCTATAAAAGAGAAAAGAAGAAACCCAAAGACAAGGGGGTCTTGATTGAAGAAACCCACTTGTAGTACTTTTTGTTATTTTCAGGTGGCCAGATTTGATACAAAAAGAAAAAGGGGGTCTTGATTGCATGTGGTTAGTTGAATTATTTTTTTTTAACTTTGCAACGGTCTGAAACCGTTGCCAATATTGTTAGAACCGCTTCAAGGTGTGCAAAAAGGTTTCAAAACAAAACTTAGCAATGGTTATTAACCGTTTGATAACTTAAGCCACCGTTGTGGTTTAACAACGTTGAAAAGGATATGAACCGTTTATATCTTTAGCAACGATTCCTAACCGTACAAAACATAATTTCAAAACAGTTTTCAACCGTTTCAAAGTAACTATTCACAATGGTTTTGAAGCGTTTCTAGTTTTGAAATGGTTCATAACTGTTGTATAAAGTTACTTTAAAATGGTTTAGAATTGTTGCTAAGTAGAGATTTACAACGGTCAAAATTCGTTGCAAATTGGCTTTTTTTTGTAGTGCCCATACTAGTCCAATGCATACAAAGAAGGAGAAATAGATTGTGAAGTATCTCTGGGAGTGGAGGCTGTTGACTGGCTTGTCCTTTGTAGCATTAGTGAGACTGAATGGCGTAATAGGATTCATGTTGCCTATCCCAGATAGTTAGTATAAAGCATACAACGACTTATGTGAACTACATATCAGCACTTCCATCCAAGGAAATAAATTTCCCGAAAGTAACGAAATATTTCGCGAAATATTTCCATTTTCTAGGTTATCGACAGGAAAGAATACATATACGAAATGTTTCCATACGTGTTGAAATATTTCGTGTTAACAGTAAATTTCGGTCAATTGACGGTGTAAATATGTATTATTTTGGTCGAAATGTTTCGATATCAATAGAAACATTTTGATCGAAGGTAGGAAATGTCCCATTTGAGCACCACAAATCCCATATTTGATCATTTAACCCATTTCCATATATATATATATAGAAGACCAATCCATTATAGACCGCTATGGTTATTCATTTCCACACTACATATGGTTGTATATTATGGTTTGATAGTTTATGAGTGTTTTTAGGCTTGTTTTTATCATTTCCCATACTTTCCACAGACATTTCTATAATATTTCCATCATTTCCGCATTATTTCCATCATTTCCACGAAAATGTATTATTTCCACACTGGTTGAAATATTTTCACGAAATATTTTCATTTCCGGGCCGGTCGAAATAAATGTCGAAACCGAAATTTATTTCCTTGCTTCCATCATTCTTTTTTCCTTGTAAGCATATAAAGCCAATTTCTCAACTCAACTCTGACAATTCAAATTCCAACAAAAAAATTTCTTTAAAACCCAAATGTAATCTAAGCCTATTACAAGGACAAAACAACAACAAAAAAAATAGAACAGAGAAGAGTCAACATATCGTTCTTTGTCAGAACATCAATTTGAAAGATGACCAAGAAAATGGTGGAATGTACTCTTCGTTGTTGAAGAATTGAAAAAATAACAGAGAAGTGCATGTGGTTCTTTGTCAATAGGCCCATTTGACAGATGACAAAGAAGATAAATTCTTTGGATGTACGCTATGCTCTTGAAGAATCCAAGGTTCACCAAGTAATGTCATAGTCAGTTGGAAAGAAATATATAAAAGTGCAACCATGGATGACAGCAACAATATTTTGACAAAGATTTTTATTTCTTCGAGGGTCAAAAAGAGATGTGCTATGACCAGCATGACTCAAAAGCACACTATTGAAGTTATTCAAGAACTTGAGGAATGTTGGTCTGCAAGCATTTGAGATGAAGGCGAACAATCTGAACTTATAGAAGGAGCAATTTTTAATCATTCAGAGAAATCGGTGTTGAAAAGACATGGGTTAAGAGGATTTGCAGAACAGCTAGTAAAATGAGAGATGATAAGGAATTCTGAGTCCTCAACCATTAGTTGGAGAAGTGAGGGGAGCAGCTGCCATGAATATGTGACCTGCAAATATAGTCATGTAACATATATCTTGCAAAAAAATTCTTGATTAATAGAAATTGCAATTTTTTCTCAATATCAAAAGAAAATACAAACAAATTAAACCAAATGGTTTTGATATTCTTTTTTTCTACTCTTCTCTTCCTACCATTCACCAAAATTAAGTCATCATCATCATCTATGCCTTAACCCTAATATTTGGGGTTGCCAACATGAATCCTATTTTGCCAAATCCAAATAGTTGGATAAAAAACACATCATACAAACTCAAAAGAAACAAAGTTTAAAGGAGGATGTTTTAACGGTGTAACGGACTGGGGGCGTTACCATTAAAACGGATTGAAACGGCCAGGGGTAAAAGTGGATAAAAAATGGAAAAAAGAAATTTAATGGATTTTAACGGAAAAAAATGACGCTGAAATTCAAAATTTGAAATTTCAAATTGAAAATTAAAAAAAAAAATTAGAATTTAACGGAAAATTAACGGATTTTAAAACTCAAGAGTAAAGAGAGGCTGTGGTTCTCGTCTCCACATTTTGTAAAAGTGCAGTTCGGGTATTACGAATTATTTTGGACTCGACGACACAATTGGAAACGTATATCGGTATAACAGCTTCCCACAACCACAAAAGCAAAATCCGTTCAGAAAGGGCTTCTGCTTTTGAGGTATTAAGGGCTTTGATGTCTTTTTAAAAGTGCGTTTTTTTATTTATTGATAAGTGCTTAAAAACTGCAAAAACTGGCTTATTGCGGTTTTTAAGCTTACCCAAATGCAGCCTTAGTTTTCTCCACCATACATGCTTTAATGTTGCTTCTTCGCCCTAGCTAGATTTGTATTGGCAATTTAAGTTCGAAAACAACTACTTATGATTCAGCATTTGTAGTAGGAAGATTAAACTTATAAGTGGTGCATCGCGCATAAGAGAAATCACCACATGTTTTAAAAGGAGATATTCTTAAAGTCGTGTGGACTCCATCTGAACATGTGCTCTTGATTAATGAGACCTCAACCTTGAAGTCGCGTTGCAAGAGACCAAGTTTTCTCCACCACGTATGATTGAATGTTGCATTTTCGCCCTGGATTTAGTGTTTAGGGTTTGAGAAAAAACTACTTATGATTCTGCATTTATAGTAGGAAAATATATTGTATATATTACCTCCCCCATTTTATATCCTCACAACATCTAGATACTTTCCATGGAGTTCTCGAGCAAATAGTCCTTTGAAGTACTCCTCAACCCCAACTCTTCTAAACAATGCTGGGGTAAGCGGCGTGATCAGGCTAGCTGCAGGGCCCATATCTCCATCTAGTTTGGGACTGTAGAATGTTGCGATTGAGAGCCGCTCCTTCACTGAGTTTACTGTTGCTCGATGCTCAATGCTACGGTAGATCCCATTGGTCACAATCTACCAAAACAAGAAAGTGAGCAAATAATAGGGATCAGCAGATATATGTAAACTTGGTCTATTAAAAACTAGCATTTGATTTTCTTCTTTGTATTTCCAAGTTGTTACCTCTAAAATGTCTCCAATGTTTACTATGAAAGCATTTGGAAGGGGTTTAACTGGAACCCACATCCCTTCTTTTCTTATCTGGAGGCCATCCATTTCATTGACTTGAAGGAGGATGGTGAGACCAACAGAATCCGTGTGAGGCGTGAGGCCAATGACCAGCTCTGGTTGAGGACATGGCGGATAATAACTCATCCTCATAGCTTGCCACCCATCTTCGAACAACTCTCTCATCTCCTCAATCTTCATATTTAGGGCTTTCGCTACCTTCCCCAAGAGAGTCATAGTGAAGTTTTTCAACTCTGAAGAGTAAGTTTCCATGGTCTCTCTGCATGAAATTTATTGGTTGTTACAATAGACAGCTAATTGATCACAGGAATTCAATTTATGATTAATTGCTTGAGAGAAACAATGATGAACTTAACTAGTCCTTTTTAATGTGCAAATATGTTTGGTTGGTCTCCTACATTTTAGGGCTCCGCCTGCCTATATGTTGCTACTCTCCTTTATCTGGCAATTAGACCCCATAGCAAATGTTGGGTCCAACCAAACAAGTTCCATAGAGAGCTTTCGCTACATGCGAATGGGTTCACAGCCCGGTTCCTCTAGTTCTGGTTTGGTCAAGTGGTTATAGCTCAAGTTGTCCCCTCTAAGGTTAAGGTCAGTTTCACTTAAAATCGGATCATATTTGTTGCTTATAATTGATTAGTTTTGTTAACAATTAGGACAGCCTACCAGAAGTAGGTTTGAAAACTGGTGGGATTAGGCTGATCTGGGATATCGATGGGGCCCAAAATATAGGTCCAGGACTAGAAGCTTGGCTGGGTCCAAATGAGGCCTTTGAATATATGGCCTGGCCTGGCCTAAGGTTGGATACAATATCCCAGGCCCAATAGTACTCTAGACAATTGGGGTCGGGCCCTTGACAAACCTAAGCCCGGCCCATCCAATTTTGCCTAAAATCAAAGCCAATCCCAGGGATAGCCTACATAGTAATCGGGCCTTGGAAATTACCCCCAACCCCGTCAACAGGGAGAACTTCTTAGCCGTAGTCCGGCCCACAATGGCCTAGGCCTTAAGGTCCATTGGGCTGGTTCGGCACGCTTGCAGCCCTAACCAGAATTGTAACTGAATAGTATGGGGAAATTTTGCTCTGCAGCAGTGGTGGTGTTTGTGTGTGAGAGAGAAAGGTTATGCTCTTACTTAAAAGAGAGAGGGAGCTTTGGAAATAAGTGGGTCTTCCTCATGTGGACAGGAAGGGTTGTCATGAAAAACATGGCTCCCCAATCAAGTTTCTGCTCCTCTGATACAACAAAGGCCTGCCCAAATCCCTCCAGTTCTCCGGGATTCTGCCAAAATTTCATTTTTTCTTCCATTGGAAGTTTAAAGAAATCTTGAATCTCTGAATTTACTTTCTCCACCAATTCTAAACTCACTCCATGGTTTACCAACTGCAATATATTTCCATATTATACTTCACAAAATTTATACTATCATATCAACTAGAGACACTATTGGGCATGCTTGGATAAAATCTAGGATAAAATCTCATTACATGTTTCTGTATACATGGAGGCATACCTGAAAGAAACCCCATTCTTTGCAAGTGGAGTGCAGTTTCTCCAATTCAGCGTCCATGGATTCCCCGGAAAGCAAACTCTTCATATCGATGACCGGAACAGTGGGAACGGAAGAGTGGTCGGAGATAATTGGAGGGTCTTGATCGGTGCGTATGTATCGAGACGAGACGGTGACCATGGGCTCTTTGGCCAACTCCTGAACGTTAGGTACCGGGATAGAAGTTCCTAGCCTCACCACCTTTGGTTTCTCCATGAATTTGCAGAAGTCGAATTAGATATGAAACCTTTGTGACTCTCTCCAATTCTTATAATGCCTACAAAACTATTCATACATACAGATTACATTCTCTAGAAGATCAATCTCAACTTCTTTTTCGTGTTCATTTCAACTAACGACTTGAAGAGTTGGTAGTAATTTAATAAAATAATATTAATCTCAGATGTTACCACCTGATTAGCTATTACAGTACGAAGTGGGCATGTGTTGCCCACTTTTACGGGTCGATTCAACCGGTGAGCTGCCGCTTCAGTGGACTGAAACATCATACTCATAGCAACAACTTACCGAACCAAACAGGAGATAAAACTTTCTCGAAAGTGAATATGTGGTTGGAACGTATAAAATGTTAGGAGTGTAACTCGAGTGGGTTGAGTTGGTTTGGTTGCAACCCAAGCCTCAAAAAACTCAATCCAAGCCGGGCCCAAAGGTATATGTGGAATGCGATCATTGGCGCATGATGGCCACTTAAATAATTTCTCAACTGTGTGTCCCTGTTAATCATCTAAAGAAGAATTGGGGGCACCTGCCCTGACGTGGGATTGAACCCCATATTTTCCCCATAGAGGGAGATACAGTAGGGAGTTTGTCTTAAATTTCTAGTTTCTAAGAACGTGATTAGATGAGTTAAAACCTACCAGAGGATCAATGAATAGTCGGCCTTCTACTTGTTGTTTTGATACTCGACGCGATTTGGAAGTCCGTCGAGTCGACTCAACTAGAACTCACGAGTTAACTCGGGCATCATTAAATAAAGTATTAAATATATAAAATAGATAATAGATAATACTTACTAAAACTAGTTAACAAACATAAACAAAATAATAGATAAAAATTATTAATAATATTTGGAGAAATATTTTGACCATAATATCCCTCTTTTTGGGAACTGAAATGTGACAAGCTTTTATACAAGGGTCTGGATTGGGGTACAACTATTTTTTTTTTGATAAGTCCAAAATATATTAATAAAAGGAGATTGAGAAGATCTCAAAATACAGAAGAGAAGAAAGCGCAAGAGAGTTTTATCAAAATTTGATCAAACTTAAAGACCCTGTCCCTAAAAAAAAGTACCCCTCATCTCATAAAAAATGTTGCCCCAACTAAATAAAAGAGCTTTAATGTTTAAAATGACTTCCTGTAAAGAGCACTCCTTCACCTTAAATGTTTTCTTATTCCTTTCCAACCACAGTACTCCCCATATGATAGCCAACAACGTTAGCTTCCAAAGCACATTTCCTCTTGCTGTTATATGAATTTTAGGCCAGCTCTCCAAGACTGCCCCTATGGTTTCCGTCAAGACCCAGCTGATGTTCATGCAAGAGAGAAAGAAACACCAAACCTGTCTGGCAAACTCACAATATACAAGACGATGGTTGGTGTTTTCCTCACCATAGAGATCATCCCCACCAAAAATCAGCCATTGATTCATCTTCTATGTGGGTACGTCAAAATGGGTGTAAAAAATGGCGGTAAAAAATGGAGGTCCCACGAGCTTGACCCTTTATATAATATGCAATTTTGACCTAATTCCACACATTTATTTGGTCAATTTTTGAATTTTGACTCACGAGTCGACTAGACATGACGTACTTGGCTGTGTCTCTATGTCGACCAAGTGGGTCATTACAGATCGAGTTACTAGATGAGTCTATTGAATATACGATCGAGTCGAGTTGACTCAGATTAGTTCCAAGTCAAATCGACCAATTTCAAAACATTACTTCTAATTAAGAAACATATGACGCTTGAAGAATCAATTCGTATCCTTCTTTGCCATATTTTATTTAATTTTAGAATATCCCTAGTATGAAAGCGAGCGTAATGACTTGGGAATCAATTTGTATCCTTCTTTGCCATATTTTATTTAATTTTAGGTCAAATATCCCTAGTATGAAAACGAGTGTAATGACTTGGGGTTTCTTTTGTACAACAGACTATCAAAATATGGCCTATATAGATGTACCTCTCGAAGAGAATCAATTAAACTGGAAAGAATCAATGAGAGTGTTAATGGTCAGCCTAGGTTCAGAGCAAAGTAATCCACACATTGTCTTGCCCTATACTCCAAAGAAGGAAGATATTTGAGAAAGGGATGTTAAATATATAAGTATACTGTTAAAATTGTCATATTATCAAGATTGAAACTAATATACCTAGAATCGAAATCGGAATTGGAATCGACCAGAATCAACCAATTGGTTCCAGTTACAGATCTATCATTCTGAGAATTGAAATTGATAAGAACCGACAAAATTGGTTCCGACTCTTGATACCTTAGGAACCGAACTGGAAGCACCATTGTGTGCAGCACCGTCTTAATACAAGTTGAGGCCTTAGGCGAAAACTCTAACTCTAACTGGGGCTTTTTTTTTTTCAGAAATACGTGTAAATCTAAGTAAGATGTCCCTTGAAAAATGTGTTATTTCAATGTTTTCAAAAAAAATATTTTATACACGTTTTTGAAAGAGAATTCAATGGTGGGTACAATGTTTGCGTACTTTTAAGTACTTGCAAATGGACAGGTGGGGCCTTTTCATAAAAAAATATTAAACACGCTAGTAAATTTCTGAATTTGGGGGCCTTACCTGTCGGGGGCCCTAGGCAACCGCCTCATCTGCCTAATGGTCAAGCCGGGCCTGATTGTGTGTACGATCACAAACACACTGCTCCCACTTTCAAAGCTTTCTTTCTCTTATGCTTGTGTATTTGCAATATGTGAAGAAGTGCAAGGGTAGATAAGGTCTTAGCGGAGTATGTTTAGGCATTAAGCATTTGGGGGGTGAAGAAGTCGCCCGGGTGAGGTGAAAGCAAGGGTTGGGGATGCTAGCGCCGAAAACACAACTTCGGGGTTGTGGCACATGGGATTAAACAATGGATTTGAAGGTTGAGGTCAAGGCAAAAGTTTTTAGAGTAAATGAATGAAGTGTGGTATGGCAATCGGAAGTGTTTCGACTGTCTGAGAGAAGACACACAGAGTAGACAATATTGATATTTCCATATGATATTTTGGTGTGGTTGAGGAATGTTTTGAAGACTGTGGCTGATATCAGATCTAGAAAATCATTCTGGAAGAATGTAACGCATGCAAGATGTATGTGGGTTGTTGAGATTGAAAGAAATAATGGTGGAAGGTACTTTCGAGTCTTTGAGTTTGTGGCGAATGGGCAAAATAAATTTATTTGTATACGGGGGGGGGGGGGGGGGGGGGGGGGGGTGGGGGCGGCGGGGTGGAGTAATGCAAGGTGGATAATAGTGGGGAAGATGTTGGAGATGGGCGAGCAGGAAATTGAGAGGAAGGAGAAGGGTAATTTTTTGCCTAGTGGCCATCAACGACAAGATGGAGAGACAAAAATGAATCCAAATGATCAAAAGGAAAAGAGAAAGGCTTCCTGGGAATGGTGAGGAACTAATACGGTAGGCTGGTTCAAGACCGAGGAGTCCGTTTGGTGCAAATGAGGTGCGCTTTGCATAGTGCTGCATCTCTTGGGCGATGGCGATTAGCTGCTATTTGTTACGTCTCAGTGCAGATCCAAAATGGCTAGATATTGGGGAGGCTAGGTGATTAGAGGAATTATGGGAGCAGAGAAGGTGGATTTGATCCAATTTTGGCCTAACCAACGTATGTTTTTCAGAGAATACAGATCAACTCGAGAGAATGTGTTTCTTCCGACCCGTCCATATAGATTCAGATCTGTGCACATTCGGGAGATGGTGGCTGATACAAATAGCCAAGAAGAAGAAGAAGACAAAAGACTTAATCAAACTCTCACATCTAGGGGGAAACATTCCAAAAGACCTTGTCCATTCAAATTTTCCATGTCAAAGTCTTATCCTACAATTGCGTTATAAAGGCTTACAAGATAATTCTAATTATTCTAATTTAAGTAAGTAATTAACTACCCAAATGACTCCACCATTCCACATATCGTAACGGTAAGTTAATCTTAAAATTAATAAAGTAATATTTCTACACCAAAGATTATTATTGAATTGTTTTGATTCTTTTCTTGCAGGGCCTTTAAAGAATTGGAAAGCTATCTAGACCATCAATTGAAGAAGAAAGAATCAACGTGGGTACTAGTACTTGTGCAGTTTTTTATTGGTCAAAAATTAATTCTTTTAGTTAATTAATGAATTATATTCTTGTACGTAGTGCCCGAAACAAGATGGTAGTACATCTTATAAATTTTAGATGAGGTACTCGAAGGACTTCACTAGTGATTATATTGAGACCATTCTAGTGTTTGGAAGGCATTTGTTCTTTCACGTTCTTGATGTCTTAATAAGTACAATAAATTTATTAATTAGAACTAGCTCTACTTATTCTTCTGATTAATTAGCTCCAAAATTTGAAATCGAAAGCTCAATACAACCTTGAAGAGCTCATATATTGCAGAGTTGAAAATTTGGGGAACTATATATTAACACCGTTTGTCATCATTTCATTTTTTTCTCTAAGCTAATGTGCATTTTCTGGCTCTAGCTAATTATTTCTTTGGTTTTTTATTATTACAGACTATTAGCCATTTTTCTAGGAAATGTACTTTCTTCTTTTAGTGCCAGTACTGTAAAACTATAATAAATTTTAAAACTATATCTTCTTTTATACTTTAATGGCTTTTTGTAGAAAATATGGAATTTCAAAATTCTGAGTTCATATCATGTTTGATAAACTTTTGACAATTTGTCTTTGTCAAGCTCTTGATTATAACACCCTTTTCATGTTCGAATTTCGGTTCATGGTAAAATCTCTTGTAATGCATTTTATTACGATTTTTTGACTAGTAACATGCTTATTGATTATTCCAATGGATTAACTCCATGTTGGTGGATTTATTGAATATGAGTAATTTGTTATAAGAACTTGTTACGGGTGATTTTATTGGATATGAATACATCTCCTATAACAAGTTACTCCTATCCAATACGAAGTTGTTATTGGAACTTATTATTGGATGATGATCCTCATATAGCTAGGAATTGAACTTGTTATACATGGATTTATTCCATGTGCATGTGTATTGTGTTTGTCCATCATTTCAGATATTGAGAATGTGTGTCCATTTGAATGTGATTTTGTGTGCTACAGGTAATTGTGGCAGGGGATATAGGTGACATAATAGAAATAGACTAGTCTAAAAAACAAGATTTAGCTTCACTTTTTCAAAAAATCAACGCTACATGAAATATATCGTGTCAGTTTTTCGAAAAAATCGACGATGTACCTTTAACCATGGTGTCACTTTTTTCACAAAACCGACTCGGGATATTGCATATAACGTCGGTTTTTCGAAAAACCGATGCTATAGGTGCTTCTTGATGGCCTTGGCACGTCGGTGGGTAACCGACGTCGTATCCGTATGACTTTTAGTGTCGCTTGGATTGGAGTCGGATTTTAGGAAAAAAATTGACGCTATTTGTCTATAGCGTCTGTGGAAAACTGACGCCATATGCGCTTTTTCTAGTAGTGTAATTAAAGACCGAAATACCCCTTAAAGAGGTTTTAGGGTATTACTTGTGTTTGCCATGCGTTTTGAGAGGTTGTAGAAAAGAGTCGTTGGTGGTGGAGATGGAGGTTTTTGAAACCCTAACCCATGATAGCAGAAGATGATTGAATGCTTTCGTTTTTGTTGTTGAAGAAATGAGGGTGCCGAGGATGGATAGATTAGGTCAATTAGCAATGGCAAACCCGCATGGCATGATGGAAGTCAATGAACAACGATGATGGATGATGATTCCTTAGCGATGTGATAGAGAAGAAGGGAGATTTTCTTGATCTTTTAAGTGATAGAGAAAGAAGGGTACCGAGTCACTTTGACACGATGGACATTGGACAAGAAAGTAAAACAAATTAAGAATTGTGTCGAGGCCGAGTTAACTCTGCAAGGAAAGGAACACTACAAATACTCAAAAAGATCTCGATCGGTTATAAAAATTAAAATGTTCTCGTTTAAAAGATAATTGAGATAGAAATAAAATTATAAGACTTTCTATCTCGGTTTCTTAACTAAATGGGATAGGAAATGAAATAGATCATGAGTTAACTCTGCAAGGAAAGGAAATAGATCATCAAGGTTTCGGCACGGGCAAGTAAAAAATAGATAACCAAAGTTTAGGCCCGATGGGCAATGGCGGTGCCGTCCATTGGATTACCTTGAGCTGTTACATTAATAGAAAATGGGTTTATTGACAACTCCATGCTTACATTAATAGAAAATGGGTTTATTGACAACTCCATGCAATACAACTTATTAGCAACTTCTGTTGCACTCTTAATTAGTGATGCTTCCATTTTTTATCCTCAAAACATCGATGTATTTTGCACGAATTTCTCCAGTAAATCGTCCCTTGATGTACTCCTCAACACTCACTCTTCTGAACAACGCTGGGGTATGTGGTGTGATCAAGCTAGGTGCAGGACCCATTTCTCCATCTAGTTTGGGGCTGGAGAATGTGGCACACGAGAGTCTCTCCTTCACTGAGTTTATTGTTGCCCGATGCTCGATGTTATGGTAAATCCCATTGGTCACAATCTGCCACAACAAGCAAGAGAACAAATAACAGGTATGAGTAAATCCATAATGGGATGATCCACCATATATGAATACAGTCACTTGACCTTTTCTTCTTTAAAGTTACCTTCAAAATGTCTCCAATGTTTACTATGAAAGCATTAGGAAGGGGTTTAACTGGAATCCACATCCCATCTTTTCTTATCTGGAGACCTTCCATTTCATTGATTTGAAGGAGGATGGTAAGACCCCCAGTATCAGAGTGAGGTGTGACGCCGATGACCTGATCTGGTTGAGGACATGGAGGATAATAATTCATTCTCATTGCTTGCCATCCATCTTCAAACAACTCTCTCATCTCCTCAGTCTTCATCTTTAGAGCTTTCGCCATCATCCCTAAGATAGTCATGCTGAGATTTTTCATCTCTGACGAGTAAGCTTCCAAGGTCTCTCTGCGTGGAATCATATTTTGGTTGTTATAATAGTCGGTTAATCGGGTAAAATAGCAAAATTTATGATTAATTGCTTGACAGAAATAATGAAGAACTTAATTAGTTTTTTAATGTTGGAGTTATTTTTGTTAGTATGGGTTGCGCTCCTTGAGAAACTTCCGCGTCCACCCCCAAAATGACACGTGCCACACTCTAGGAGAGCTCATTTTCTGTGACTTGAGAAGTCAACATGGTTTTTGAAAAAGGTTGAATTTCAAAAAGTGAAAGCCAGGTGTTTGTGTGGTGGGGAAGTGAAAGTCTCTAGTCACAGAAGCCCCACTGACCAATGAGTGTTTTGCCCTCCCCTTAGTCGATCTCCACACCAAAATCCATCTTGATTGGTGATTTATGGCCATTGGATTTGAGCGGTTTTCAGGGGTGATTCTAGCTGATTTAAGCATTTTTTGGGTACTCAAATCCAAAATGTCTTTGAAATCACATTGAGGCTGATTTTTGTTGTGTAAGCTACTAAATGGTAGGCCAAACATCCATTGGGTAAGTGGGCCATGGCATTTGTTCTCTTTTGATGGCCAGAAAGAGTGTACCACAAGGCTGCATTTGGCTAAACTTAAAACTTATCTTTAGTGCTTACCCATTAGCACTTATATGTAAAGTGCTAGAGTTAAGTTGTTTTAGTCGTTTGGTGACCATACAAGAAAGTGCTGCTTTTCTTAAAAAAAAACCCTGGTATGGCATTTGATAAAAAGTGCTTCTGAACGATGTTTCATAAAAAGTGCATCTTTGTTTGATAAAAACCCTGATATGGTGTTCTGCTTATTTTACAATGCAATGTTTTTCTAGGATGTAACTTCATGAAAAAACTGAAATTTAGTGTCGGAGACATATGTTTCCCTTAAATTTAGAAGATTATAGGTTCGATAGCCTCTAGGATCACCTCATTTTGATCTGAACTAGTCTGCCTTAAAATTTAGAGTAATTGCAATTACTCTCCCTTCATTTGCCAGTACCAATTTAAGCATCGAAGGCTCTTCTAGTGGGCACCCGCATTGGCTCTCGGTGCTTGCTATGTGAGAGTTTGTGCAGGACATCTTGGCGACCTATGTGAGCTTGAATCAACCTCAGCGCTGTTTATTTCAGATCTCGAGAGGGTGTGGGATTTTTTGCCCAGAAACACGATAGATATAACAATTTGGATCATATGCCTCTGATTTTAGCTCACGAGTGGGAACCATTCAATGTTGGACCCCGTTCCCTACTTGTGAAGCATGTGTACTACCATGCCTTTAGTAGACCCTCATTACGGTGTGATATGGACAGACAGAGAGAGAGAGAGAGAGAGAGAGAGAGAGACGAAATGCTCTTACCTAAAAGGGAGCTTTGGAATTAAGTGGGGCCGCCTCATGTGGATGGGAAGGGTGGTGATGTTGAAGACATCTGACCAATCAAGTTTCTGATCCTCTGATAGAACAAAGGCCTGCCCAAATCCCTCCAAGTCTCCTGGGACCTGCCAAAACTTCTTCTTTTCTTCCATTGGAAGTTTGAAGAACTCTTCAATCTCAGATTTTACTTTCTCCACCAATGAAGAGCTTACTCCATGGTTTACCAACTGTAAAACATTTCCACACTTTATACTTCACAAAGATAAGGAGCACACTCTATCGGGCGTGCTTGGGTGCAGGGATAGCTCTGTACATGGATAGATAAAATCTAGGAGAAGAGCCTATTCAATGTGTAATTTCAAGCATGGTTAAAGGGATCAACCAATCGCAAGTTGGATCGCCTGATCCATCTTAGGATCGGACCTTGTTAAGACAAAAATCAGTGTGGGGATCGGATCATAGTGGATTGCCAATCTACCGATCCAACTCAGGCAATCTGGCCCTAACTAGGCCAAATTGCCCAATGGATCGAATGGGGGCGATCCGGAATGGCAATCTGAATAAGTCCCTCGAAAAAACTTATAAGAAGTCAAATAATTGTGGAGGTGATTAGTCGGGTGGGAGGTGTGGTAGTGATGGCGGCAGCAGCGACACGACTGGTAGTTGCAGCAACGACGGATGGGTTGGCGGTGGTGGTGGTTGTGGTTGTGGTGGTGGTTGGGTGTGTGCGTGCGTGTGAAAGAGCGAAGGGGAGTTGAAGGTGAGTGCCTTAGTGAGGCTGGATCAGGTTTGGATTACACAAGTTCAGACTGATATTGTCGATGTAATCGACCCGGATCGGGATTGGCACTGACCAATCCAGACCCAGTCCCGAGACCTTGAACCAAGCTTCCAATTCTCAACAAACATTATCACTGGAAAGCTGCATTCACAGGTATAAGCGTACTCTTTTCAAAAGTGTTTTAACCTGATGCTGAAGCGAGTAAGAGTTATACCCTGCAGCCAAGCATGCCTTTTAGGCATGTTTTGCTACAAAGTTAACTTTACACCGAGCTGCATAGAAATTTTTGAAGCAGTGAATTTTTGAAGCGGCGGGCAATCACATCGCGCCACACTCCGCTGTTCAAATCATTTCTGGGTTTCTTCAAAAGCATCAGCTGATTGTGGCACGATGTAATTGGCCACTGCTTCGCCGCTTCAAAAACCCACTGTTTCAAAAATTCTCATCTTGTGGTACACCCCATAGCTCGCTACCGCTTCTCTATCAAGTAATTAGGACATCAGAATCATTAAAGACAACATACCTGGAAAATACCCCATTCTTTGCTAGCGGAGTGCAGTTTCTCTAGTTCGAGGTCCATGGATTCTCCACAAATCAAACTCTGCATGTCGATCACTGGAATTGTGGGAACCAATGTGGGGTCGAAGATGATTGGAGGGTCTTGATCGGGGCGTATGTATCGAGGTGGGGCTGTGATCATGGGTTGTTTAGCCAACTCTTGAACGCTCGGTACCAAGAGCGAATGACCAAGTCCGACTAGCTTTTGTTGCTCCATGAAACTAATCGTATATGAAAATCAAAGAATAGAGTAAAGCGAACCTTCGCCTGTCTTAATTATAAAGGGAATTGCTCCGGCCTTTTCTTTGGATATATATGATTTCGAAAAACTATCTTTTTTTCGAAAGATCGATCACAACATTTATTAGTGGGTCGGGCCTCGTCCTTTATATCATCTTAATCATCCTATCCTTGTCATTCGAGTCACTTCACTTCAGCCAACTTCTCAGCTGACTGATGAAAACTGTGAGCTGCAATCCGATCTAACCCCACCTTACAACAAGGGCTTACATCTCTTTAAGGGCTTAGTATATTCCTTTTCTCTCCTAATTATTTATTGGTTCCTAGTTGCTTTCTTTCCCACTTATGGTCAGGGTTTATCGTGTAATTATCTTTATCTACAAAAAGAGACAAAAAAGATGCAAAGATTGATTTGAAATATGTCCTTATGAAAGGTTTAGGGTTTCAATTAAGTGGAACTTGGACATGTTCACCTGTGCGACGTGACTTTAGAACTTTGCCGACGGATGACGAATCACATTATGAGCCACGTGGCATATTCTTAGAGACCACTGATCGTATGGATGTTTTGCCCAACCTAGGTGGACCTATACAGACCAAAACTTAGACTGATTAGTGATTTCTAAGCATTGGGTTGGAGTCATTTTCCTGAGCATCATTTTGGTTAAAAAGATTCAAAGTTTGAAATCACTAATCAGGCTGATCTTTCTTTAGGTAGGTCTAACTTGGGATGGGCCAAACACCCATACGGTCAGTAGTCTCTAAAAATCGGCCACATGAAAGTCACGTTGCAGAGGTGATATCATGTCCACGTTCTACTTACTTAATGGAAACTGCAAACCTTTTGTTGAGAGATGATTCAAATTAATCTTTGCATTATTTTTTTGTAGATAAAGATAATAAACCCCAATCATATATAAGCGGAAATGGGGAGACAAAAAGATATATTAAAACTGTGGTATGTCCACGTTCCACTAATTACTTAATGAAAGCTACAAACCTTTTGTAGGGAGATGTTTCATATCAATCTTAGCATTGAGGGCATGGTACAGTCCCCGTAGCCAATCCAGAGTATATGGACGGATCACCTTTAGCAATTTTGACGATTTAGATCTGTCGCTAATTTTTGACGGATTATATCGGTCGATCTTTATTTCTTTTGTTTTTTCAATACCATTGTTTCGAGATTGATCTCGGGATCAATACGATTAAAAAAAAAAAACCTATGAATTAGAGCAATTGACACTCAGAAGTACCGGAAAACGATCAGTAGCAGGCTTCAGGTCAAAACCATGACATGCATTTTGTACCCAAAACAAACGCGCATCGAAGCTGCGCTACATCCCTTTCAATTGGTCTACAGTGTCCAGTCCTTGAAAGCCTTCCTAGGCCTAGGCCTAGGCTGCGCGCTTTCCTCTTTCTCCACTTGAGTCTGAAGTTCGGCGGAGGTAGCCCACTTCCCACTCTCCCTCCCATGTTCCATTGCTGAAACGGGCCTCGCCTTAATTTGACTACAATGGAATTTCTTCCACTGCGCAAGAAGACTACCGCTCTTTTGTTGCATTCTTTCTGAGAGACTCTATCATGTAAAAATGGGAAGTCGGCACGATGCTATTTTGCGATGACTGAACCATTAATGGAAAAACCCTATTGGTCGTCCGTCGCAATAATTCGGTGGGAATCCAGCCTTTTTCTTTCCCTCAAAATTTATGGTATGCCATTTTCCATCTCTCTCACTATGGCCGACATCTTCATTCTGATTTCTAGGGCTTTTTCTCTATCTCCCTTTCCCTCTCTCAGTCTTTCTCTCGACGGCATCCCACTACTAGGTGATACGGTAGAAGGGATCCATTGAAAGATCATTATTGATGGAACCACAGTATATAGCAAGTCACTCACACTGTGGTCCTTCATTAAAGTTCTGCTCTATAATAATGGTGAAAGCAACAGTTGAAGGAGAAAAGTTTTAATGTTTGGCATTATTTTATATGGACATCATGCCACACTTAAAAGGTCTCGTGGCACACTCTTAGAGATTTATGATCATACAGATGTTTGAAACAACAGTTGAAAGCAATAGTTGAATGAGAAAAGTTTTAATGTTTGGCATCATTTTATATAGGCATCAGGCCACACTTAAAAGGTCACGTGGCACACTCTTAGAGATTTATGATTGTACGGATGTTTGAAACATTTCTAAGTAGACACGCAGACCAAATCAGTCTGATTGGTTGTTAAATGTCACTACCCAGAACATGTTTCAAATAAACGGTCATGGATCTCTAACAGTGTTCCACGTGGCACTTATAGGTGCGACTTGGATGGTAGTATTAAAAAAAGTTAGTGTTAATTTTTTCACGCAACATGAACTCATATTAATGCATTTACATTTAAAAAAAAATGCATAAAGACTTAAAAGCCCATATTAATATAAAGAAAAAATCAAAACAAATCAAAGACATTTTGGGAATGATGGGGATTGTGTTAGGCACACAGGAACCCCTTCCTCCATTAATAACTAGAATAGATTTTCCCTAATAAGCAGTTTTTATGAGTTTTGCAATACGTCTTATTAGCTACTAAATTGTTATAATTGCAGCTGTTTAGTTACTCTTAAGTAGTGTTGCTTCCATTTTATATCCTCAAAACATCGAGGTAGTTTGTATGGAATTCTCCAGCAAATCGTCCCTTGATGTACTCCTCAACCCCCACTCTTCTGAACAATGCTGGGTATGTGGTGTGACCAGGCTAGGTGCAGGGCCCGTTTCTCCATCTAGTTTGGCTGGAGAATGTTGCAAACGACAGCCTCTCCTTCACTGAGTTTATTGTTGCCCGAATCTCGATGCTATGGTAGATCCCATTGGTCTTCTTTATTTTATTTTTTATTTTTTGTACGCAAGTCATCCATATAACTAACCAAAAGAAAAACAGATCAAGAGTGGTCACTACTCTTATCCCGATCAATGGATTGCTGAAGCCAGGTTGGGAGAGTATGGGACCACTCTAGAGCAGTGGACCAAAATTTGGTCTTTGTTGCTAGGTCATGAGCAACCATGTTTGACCCCCTCGGGTGGTAGATCACATTGGTCACAATCAGCCAAAACAAGCAAGAGTACAAATAAGAGGGATGAGTAAATCCGAAGTGGGTGACATGAAGTACCCACTTAAATGTGTCGCCCATTGTCCCCTCCAATAATCAGGATGGGTACTTCCCTCTTTAAAAACCATAAAGGCAAGTAGATATTCTGCACTTCCTTGTTAACGTAGTGCCCATGGACGAGTAAAACTTTGATGACAGGGCCTGTCATCGAATCAGAAGACAGGGTACATAGGATAGACACGTAGATTCCACTTCTCTAGGATAACTTGGGTCAGGTTGAGTTAAGTTAATGGGACAAAAATAACCTTCCATCCCAGCCTTCTTTTCACTTCCCGCCACCAACATGAAAATATCCGCTCAAGAGTTTTAGTTTTTGTTTTATTTTTGTGCTTTCCTGTTTTATTTTTGTCCTTTTACCCAAAAAGAAAAGGAAAGAGATGGTTTCATGGTGGGGAGTTCGAGTTGAGTGGGGGAAATCAAATTTCAGACCGGTGGACCTCTTCTACTTGTTGTGAACTACTAGGTATAGGCTCTGTTTGGATCGCCATTTTCAGAGCTTTTTTTAGCAAAAAATAATGTAAAAAAGGAAAAAATGTTAGATGCAAGGACTTTTTCTGGCCCTACATACATAGTTCATTATACCAAAAATCAGTCCGATTGGTTTTCTCTAGCCGTAGGCTTTAAAACTTTTTCGGATTGATTCTAGCCGTTTGATTCAAACATCTTTTTTGCACGTCCGTTGCAATCCGTTTTAACGGTCCCTAGTCCCTTATACCATTAAAACAGCATCTTTTAAACCTTGGGTGAACCTACAAACCAGAAATAAACCTGCTCAGTGATTTCTAATTAATTGAATTGGAGTTATTTTCATGGGTTGATAACCGTAGGAATTTGAGCATTATCGAGCGTTATTTGGGTACAAAGATCTGAAGGTTGAAAATCACTAATCAGGCTGATTTTTTGGTTTGCAGGTCCACCGAGGGACTGGCCAAACATCCATAGGTTAGTGTCCATTAACAGTGTGCCACGTGCCTCGTATTGTGGGCTGGCTTCGCTGGTGTGAACAAAGGTTTACTCTAAAATGTTTGGTGTTGCTTCCCGGCATCAGAGATCCTTAAAAACAAATTTGCTGGGCAGCCTCAAGATTGCACTATTGAACATCAGACAATGAGTGTCGGACTCAAGCCCTAAACTGTTTGGAGCCGAACCTGATAATTGTCTGATGTAAATGGTCAATAATGCAAAAAGAATCTAAGAGTGATTCAATTCTAGGGTCTGCTTAAATCACCATTTTTGCACCCAAATAATAAAAAAAAAATTGCACAAAAAACCTCTTCAAAATACATATTTCTGGGGCAAAGCAAAAAATGGAGATCCATATTGGCTGCTAAGTCTTCATAGATATGCAATTTTCCTTGGGGGATTTCATAACAGAATCAAAATTCTGGCTCATACGCTTAATCTCTGGAAACCCATTAAGAATAAGAAGAGGACAAGGAGAGTAAGATCGGCGGGCAGAGCAAAGTGCTTTCACTATTTTCTCTTTGTTTGGCGGCGACAATCATGGGAGAAGCGGCGGAAGAAGCGTCAAGGCAACCCCTCCCATAAATCTATATAACCCTCATTAGGGGTCCTCCCCTCCATAATTCAATTTATATATTTTTTGGGTAGAGAATTATGTTCCCTTGTTGTCGTGCCACTCATCTCTCATTCCCTTATTGATCCATCTCTTCTCCCTTTTCAAACCCTAACAATACTACCCTATCCTTATTGAATTAAGGTTGTTGCCCCTTCTCCTCTTGCAAACCTAAACTGTCCCTATCTAAAATAGTCCACTCACCTTTCTTTCCCTCACCAAGTTGTGGCTTAAGGGATTGTTATCTGATGCAACGATCAATTAGGCAGATGAATCTAACTAACCGAACACCCAACCTTCCATTGACATCTTATTGATTTTACTTAGAAAATACCAAGAACAATGGGCAAGTAAAACTTGTTCAATCTTCAAGAGAAGAATACCAAAATAATAAGGTAGATAATAAGAGTCAAACTCAATTCTATTAATAAAATCAATCAAAAGTTAAAAGTTTCTTTACAATCATGTAATAAAGCCCTATTTATAAGCAAATAATAGAAAATGACGTAATAGCTAGAGAGAGTTAGTATGAAAAAGAAAACTACTAACTAAGAGTTTGTGCAAAAAAAGAAAACAAAACTAAAATTCAGACGAAATCTGAGCACGATCTGATCGATTGGCTATGGGATCCAATCGATTGGAGGCAAAATTGTCTAACAACTTTTTGTTCTCCAATTGATTGGCCATAGTGTCCTATCGATTAGAGGCAAGCTTTTTGGTCTCTAAACAAAACAAGGGAAAAACGTTAAAATGCCAATTTTTGGTCTCTAATTGATGTATTAGAACATCCAATAGATTGGAAGCCAATTTTTAATCAATCGGAGGCCAACTTATCAATCCAACTCCTCAACGTTAACTTCTCCGCACTCAATCTTCTCAAGATACTCCAAGGCCACCTGATCTGCATCATTATCTCCTTTAGATGATCAAAAACTCTGAAGAAGAAAAATGAAAAAAGAAGAAGAGAAGAAAGGAATAAAAGAAAAGAAAGTGAAAAAGATCTTACCATTTTCATACAACGAAAAATCTACTTTTTATGCATTCAAGTATGCTTATCTCCTTCCCTTGTTTCCATGGTAGTTTTTGAACCTAATATAATATATGTGCATGTTTTAAATCCTCTATATGATCTTAGTATACTTATTATAAAACATATATATATATATATATGTTCTGATTAATTATTTCTATGATTTCATCAAGCATGTTAACATATTTAGGTGATTTATGCATGTTTTAGAAAAAAAAGTTATTCTGTTGTTTTTAGGCTTGTATTTGATTTTTCATACTTCTCTATTATGTTAGATTATGTTTTATTAGTGCCTTTATAATTGGAAATTTTGTTGGGAGACGCATTGGCTCACAATGTTAGGGTTCGATACTTGTATCTAACCCCTTGGATGTTCTCATGAATCTTGGGTTACATGCTTAAAGAGCACGGAGGGAAGAGTGCCCTAGGGTGAGAGATCTGAAACCCCTTAGATCTATGTGGTAAAAATAAGACATTTGCTAGCTGTGTGAAAATATGTCCTATTATGTTTTGGTACATTCATAATCATCACATCGACAAGTTTCCTTATGGATTCGCCAATTTGGATTTACCGAGGAACTTGGTTTATTTTTATTGCACCTTTTATATATTGCATCGTACTTACTTTATTTGTATTTTATCTCTTTCTTAATGTTTTACCGTGTTTAGCCGCTCATCTATATGGTTTATAGGTGTTGAAGTGTGCTTATTAAGCTTTTCGACTCAACCCCTACTTACCATGTTTTAGATTTACCCGAAGGAATGGATGCTTAGTTCATTGGAGGTGGATGCTTTTACTTCTATTTTGTTTCTTTTCATTCCTAAAATTATGTATTAAGATTTATTATAGAATTTAAGATGTAATATACATTAATTACATGGATTTATATATTATTTCGATGATGATTTATGGGTTATGTCATGATTATGTATTATTTTCATGTTGTCTATCTATACATTTTAGTACTATTTTGAGCATTAATTTCTGTTGGAAGAATATTTTTTGATGATTTCAAAGCCATTAGTTTTCTAATTTTCAAGTTTATGTCCACACAAAAATCTAGAAAGAAATTCCAGCCACATAAAATATTTGGTGCTTAATCACAGTTTCTATTTAATTTTTAATTTTTTATAAATTTTTTGTAAAAACCCTGTACATAGGATTTTTTGGAAAAATTTTGTAGGTTTTCTTACTTTAGCCAAACCATGAAAAACTTAGGCCTTTGCGTAAACTTTCAAACCTCTTTGGAATCTAGTCATTTTGATCACCAAGTGATTTTATATGAAAGTTTTTACTTGGGATTATTTTCTATAAGTTTCTTTAGGTAGATTCTGAAATCCAACTTTGGGGATATAAACTTTTTATATTTATTTTAAACCATCTCCTGAAAATTCTCTAATAGATGTGTTTTTCTTTTATCATCCCAAATTAGGATCATGGTCACACCAAGAGAACTTTTTTATAAACTTTTATAACCCAAACACTACTAATATATCGGTTCTATTTTTAAAAAGCAAAAACATTTTGAGTTTGATACTATTTTCTGGGAAAAAAAACTTCACACAAAAACTATCTTTTTTATTTTATCCAAGTAGGTCTTTAATTCAGTTTTGAATTAAAGGTGGTAGGTTTTCTAGCTCTAAATAATGAACCCTAAGGAGCTTTTGCAACATAGACGTGTTTTGCAAAGTTTTGAAAAGTTAAAAAATTATATAGTTTTCATCATATTGTTTGCATACCTCGAATTGTTTTCTTAATTTCTACTTTTAACAGGTTTAATTGTCTTAATAAGGATCAAGGACCACTATTCCTGACCATCGGGAAGGAATAGAGTAAGGTCCCCCTATCCACCACCCGACTAGAACAGTTGCAAATCAAGTTCATCCTGTTCTCGAGCCAACTTGTGCTAATTACTGTGGGGTTAACATCCATCTAATTGACATGATTTTGTGGGGATACAGCACATAGATGAAAAACTGATATCTCCAAACTTCACAAAGATCAAATGGGGATTAATGGAGTTTTGATGGACACCATTCACATTGTGATTGTAGGTCTTGTGGGGTGGCTTTAGGAATTTTAATTGATTTAGATACATATATGTATATTGTAAACAAAGGTCAATTATGATAGGTATCAACCTACCTCTCTAGATGGCCCTACCAAAGGGAATCTTAAGCTCAATTTTGATGGTAAGTTTCAAGGTAACAATCACAAACTACTTGGACAAAAAAAAACATGTCTGTAGGGAGGTCCTGCGGAAAAATAACTCGACGCTGGGATAATAAAAAGCTTAAGACCTCTCATTCTTATTACTTATTCAATGTGAAAAAGTAAAAAAGAAAAATGGATAGCTCGTCTTATTCAAAACCCCGAGTATGACATCCCTTCTCTCTTACTTCATACCTCGGAAGGCACCATTCTTATAGAGATAGAGAGAAACGTACTTTCACATCTACTTAACCCAAAATAAAATGGATGAGCAGAGGTTTCCAATATTTTATGATTTTTTTTTTATTTTGACATGGATATGGCTTTCAAGAGTGGACTTAAACCTAATTAATTTGTGTGTCAAAACTTTGTAACAACCTAATCGGTTTTGTTACACTTGATTTCTATTTTATCCCTACATCTTCTCGGGACCATGGGTTTGGGTTACAGACTTTGGGCTGGACCAAAAATGTCACAGGTATGGTTAGGTTGACTCAAGACCGGACGTCACAACATGTTTGTCACTCTATGCATATAGTCACTCTACGCATATTTATTGGTATTACTTGATAAATGTTTGTTGTCATTTATTTTTTCCTGTTGTCACTAATTTAGTAATATGTTGTCAACTACTAAATGGTTGTCATCACTTAATCTTGAAGGCATGTATGTCATCACTATTCACATGTTTAGATTACTTCTTCAAATATTTGTCATCACATATTCTTATTTTTGTCATCACTTTTCATACAATATGACGCCATAAATTACTATATGATTGTTGTCACTTTTTTAATTATAGATATGTTATTACATGGTTATTATGCACATGCTTAGTGTCGCTTTTATAAATGTTTGTCAGCATTTTACATTATTTTTTTGTCATCGCATCTTTAATAGTATGTCGCTATGATTTGTGATCATGTTTACCGTGACTCCTACGCATTTGTTTAGAAGAGAAAATAGAAGAATAACTTAGGTGGGAAGAAAATGTCTTTTAACTTGAGTTTGAACATAAAAATTAGAAGTACAACGGTATAGAAAGATGTGAGCTTTAAACTTTTCAACTTGGAGCTTTTGAGGCATTTGGTTAGAAAACGCGGCAATGAGAAGGGTAGGAATAATTTCATCAAAAGAATTTCCTTTGGTAGAAAAAAAAAGCTTTCTTGGTACGAATTAATGCAATTCTGTTAATTATTTGAGAAATTCCCCTAGAAAAATTCCCCCAACAGAAATATTTATTTACAAACCCATGCAAAAAATTAAATTAACAAAGCCACAAGAAAGCAGTCCAGACTTCTAAAGGAACCTTGAACGTCTACATTCAGAAGGGAGACCATAAGGGAAGCGCTTCAAATCAGAGCAATAGTTGTAGATCATGTAGTTCTTCTGCACCCATCTAAGTCTCCTTCGGCTTATCGCGTCAAGGTCTTGACCCTGCCATCCATTGTCAGGCAAAGAATTTCTAGACTTGGAGGGACAAGAAGAGGAGCCAGAAGACCATATACAAGCATTGGCATTGAAGTTCCTATAGAAGGCTCTGAAGGGAGCTTTCGTCCAATCAGTTTTCACGAGCCCACCTCTTGTTGCCCAATCGTCGGCATTCCATAGGCTTGAGTAGATCCTCATGGAATGGTTCTTAGGGAACGGAACACCGACCGATTCTGCATTCTTGAATACTCTGATGGGGATTTTATCCACTAAGAAGCTGAAAGAGAGAGAAAATACATATTTTAGAAAAACAAATCTAGTCGCATTATAATAGTAATCTCTAGCTATGAATCCAAATATAGAATGAGAAAAAATAAGATTAGAAAAAGATTTGAGGTGAGTCATTCCTACATAATACGTTGGGAGTTCCAAATGATAGAGTAGGTGTGGAAGTTCCTGGTGGGGTCGAACCAGAGATAGAACTGTTGCTCCCTATTCCCCTTCCCTTGAGTGAACACATTGGTGTGGAGGATGTATGGATCTCCACTAAGGTTCCCCAAGAACTCGAAGTCAATCTCATCATGGATCGGACCTTGAGAAGACAACTGCATCAGAGTGATCAATATCAAGATTATTCAATTGATGTTACGAAAACTGAAAGCAGAAGAAGTGGATGAATGAAAACTTACATAGTACGTGGTGACGGTACCAGCAGAGTTGCCAGCGACAAGCTTGAGCTGCATATCAATCCTTCCAAAGAGATACTCTCTCTTGGATTTGAAGCCAGAACCGGAAAACTTGTCAAGGGACAACGACAGAAGTTGCCCTCCGTTTAGTATCTTAGCGCGTTGGTCGCCCCAAGTGATGTCAAAGTCTTGGTAGAAATTACCAGCGAAGGTAGCCATTAAAGAGCTCATCAATAGAGAAACAAACAACCTCACTGAAACAACATAAGATGAAGATGGTGACATTTTTTAATGAAGAGAGAGAGAGAGATGTTTTGAGTGATGGATGGGGGTTGTGCTGTGAGGCACATATATATGGTAGATTTTAGGAGTGAATAGAAGAAAAATCCGTGAATGCACATATAGATGACTTAGACGCGTTACCACCGAATTTAGAGGGAAAAGACTTCGCATTCGCAATTTCGCACAGCTTTGTTTTTTTCTTTCCGCGGCGGGTGGGATTTTAACTTTGTAAATTTGTATCTTGCGACAGTGGACCCCATTTTGTTTGTCAATCGTTTTGGAACGTTTGGTCTCATCAAATCAATAGTTGGCTATGTTTGTCCTAGTACTCCTACGTCGAGTTAATCTGCCACGTTGATCAGAGATATGTGGTAGTGCCTGCCTGCCTGGTCCCATTGAGTTTGATGGTGGACCATGGCTGATAATCCAGAGCAAGCTTGTCTGACTGAATGGTTGGGATAGACTTAGAGGGTTTGTCATTTACGGTAGCATTGAGGATGATCCGCCCTACACCCCATACTAGTAAACTGGCGTACCATCTCATCTGAACCGTGCCAACTGCTGTGCCAACTCATTAATGGGGAAGGGTCAGGCTCAGTGGCCACATATTTTCACACACAAAAAAAATCGTCGGGGTCATTATATAAATTAGAAGTTCTGGAATGGGATGATTTTTGTTAAGGATGGTCTCTATGGTGAGGAGATCACCCTCACAAAAATTCAAATCATTCTGATAATCATAGAATGGTTTACAAGTTGAAGAACCATGGACCATCTATTTTTTACCGTTAACTTGAAACCGACATTTTGATGGTGTTACAAGTTTCGGAATTGGCTGATTCTTTGTAGGGGTGATCTATATGGTGAGGAGATCATCCTCACCAAAAATCACCCATTGATTTATGTTCCATGTGGGTACACCAAAATTGTGTGAAATTGTGTGTGAAAATATGGGTCCGCTGAGCCTGACTCAATGGGGAATATCCCAAAAATAAGACGAATTATGAAACAGAGTAAACCTTCGCTCATAACCCGGTGTGAGCGAAGCCGATCACAGCCCACAGTACGAGAAATGTGACACACTGTTAGTGGACGCTGACCACATGGATGTTTGGCCAATCACTAGGTGGACCTACGAACCAAAAATGAACATCATCAGCGATTTCTAAGCGTTCGATATATTGAAGTTATTTTCATGGGTTGATTTTAACTGTAGGAATTTGAGCATTATTGAGCGTTAGTTGGGTCTAAGATCAAAAGGTTGTAAATCACTAATCAGGCTGATTTTCGGTTTGCAGGTCCACCTAGTGATTGGCCAAACATCCATACGGTCGGCGCCCTCTAAGGATGTGCCATGTGGCTCATACCGTGAGCTGCAATCGGAAACAAGTCTTTTTCCTGCGACATTAACTCTATTTTTCTTGATTACAAAAAAAAAAAAAAAAAAAAACCCTCCAATTTTCTTGTGCTAATCAATGTTTGAATTTTACCTGTAGATGGCTATTAGGATTTTTTGACGGTCGTGATGTACAAAGTAGACCTGACGCCTTTATAGTGATTTTTGCTATTCAGCTGCCATCTGGGCCCACTGACCGCACTGATGTTTAGCTCACCCATAGTAGACATTAATACCAAAAATTAGCTTGTTTGATGACTTTTAGCCATTAGATTAGTACCCAAAAAACGGTTTAATCTAGCGGCTTGAATCGCACCTTAAAAAGTACTAAAATCTAATGGGTAGAGATTACCACTCAAGGTATTTTCGGTGTGTATATCCATCAATGGGTGGGCAAAACATCCATTTGCGGTCAATAGGCTCGGTGGGTAACAAAAATGGCTATATCTGATGCCTTCAATCTTTTTACATCTTTTCCTTCTTTAACTAGACTCATATCCATCTGTCCGGTATCTCGGCGATGGGACGCCCTATCCACGCGGCGGCTCACCCGTTCAATCAAGAAGAATATATGAAATTTTAAATAACTTGGAATTAATTGCTCGTTCTCAGCATGGGCTTGGTTAATGAAAAAATATATTTAAATTACTTAAAAAGCATTTTAGATTTAAAAAACTTAATATATGTGAAGGAATTTTTTTTAGTTGTGTTATGTTTTAATTTGTACTAGTGGGTGGCCCGTGCCCACAGCACTCTCTGACAGAGCGTTTGCCAAAATCGGGTGTGAGTGGCTGAGATCCATCATCCATTTGAAAAATAAGATCTCAGCCACTCTTTGTTGAAACTGGATAAAATAAGCTAAGACAATTTTCCTGGTTTGTTACATAGACTAGTTGGTGGCCCGTGCCCACGGCACTCTCCGACAAAGCCTTTGCCAAAATCGGGTGTGAGTGGCTGAGATCCATCATCCATTTGAAAGATAAGATCTCAGCCACTCTTTGGGGGGACCCACGGCACTCTCCGACAAAGCGTTTGAGTAGCTGAGATCCATCATCCATTTGGAAGATAAGATCTCAGCCACTCTTTGTTGAAACTGGATAAAACAAGATAAGAGATAAGACAATTTCCCCGGTTTGTTATATAGACTAGTAGGTGCCCCGTGCCATCGGGACTCCTCGACAAAGAATTTGCCAAAATCAGGTGAGTGGCGGAGATCGACCATCCATTTGGGGGAGGATTAGATCTCGGCCCTTCTTTGTTGATGCTTATAAGAGGAGGTATAAGTTGGGAGACAACCAATGTATTTTGTTATATAGAATAGTAAATGGCCCATGCCCACGGCACTCTCCGACAAAAGCGGTTGCATAAATTGGGTGCCTTAGGCACTCAAACGGTATGACGGACTGGGGTGTTACCATTTTTTTCTATTATAAAGGCTGTTATAACAGATTGTAACACACGGAGGGAGAAATGGGAAAATAACAGAAATAACAAAAAATAACGGTGTTGAAATTTAAATTTTGAATAAATTGAGGTCAAATGAGACGGATTGAGTAGCTGAAATCTAACTGTCTACATTAGATCGATAGATTTGATCTCAACCACTCTTTATCTAACCGTCCACATTAGATGAATGGATAAGATAAGAGAATACAACTGAGTTGTCTTGATATATGCGTGGGTGGCCCATGCCCGCGGCACTTTCCGACAAAGTGTTTGTCAAAATCGGGTGGGAGTTAATCTCAGCCATCGATATGAAGCACAATGGATCTCAGCCACTCATTATTGGAGCCATGTAAGATAAGAGGGTATAAGCAAACCATTAAATTTCCGTTAAATTCTATTTTTTTTTTTAATTTTTAATTTTTGAATTTTAATTTTGAATTTCAACACCACTTTTTCTGTTAAAATCATTAAAATACATTAAAATCTATTTTTTTTCATTTTTGCTCCTCGGCGTTTCAATCCGTTTTAACGGTAACACCCCTCTCGAGGCATAAAAAGTGGGGCTCCTGAACCTGACCCTTGGGCTATATGTAAATCCAACCCATTTCATTCCTTATATGTAAGTAAATAGTAGGTGACCCGTGCCCACGGCACTCATCAACAAAGCGTTTGTCAAAATTGGGTGTGAGTGGCTGAGATCCACCGTCCATTTGGTGTGATAAGATCTCAGCCATCCTTTATGAAGCCGGATAAGAGGGGAGACAACCGTCCTGTTTTGTTATATAGATTATCTATACTAAAGCTCGAACCTACTTAGGTGGTGCTCTCCATCTTTTTTACACTATATTTTCTAAAACATACCCTTGACCTCTTTCCTCTATGGTCTTTGTATCTAATTTTAACCCAAAATGTCTCTTCCTATTCCTGTCCCTCCGCCTCCATAAAATAATTCCTACTCTACCATAAATGCTAAATCCCTAAAATAATTCATACTCTTACCATAAATGTTAAATTCTCTTGTCTCTTAACACACATTTTACAATAAAAAAACGTAGATCTTTTCATTACTCCCAAAGATGTCTTTCTATCTCCCAAAAACTCTCTCCAACATTCTTACATCATCTTTTCCCCTTCCCATCTCTCCTTTCCCCTAACGTCTCTCCATTGCCCCATGGAAACATTTTTTTTCCTATAAAAGAGGTCATAGCAATGATGGAGACAAGAGAGATCGCATGTCAGATTGGCCACCGTGGGTCGATTTCACCATAGTTGAAGTGGTCTTAAGGTTTTTCTTTCAAAGGAGCATATCTGTTCTATGCCAGCGCGGTTGTTTTTGCTATTGTCGTATTTGTCGTGGCGTCTATAGCATTGCCAAGCTCTATGGCATCCATTTTCAGGCTGGGCAGTGAGAGGGGGAGGTATTTTCGCCAAGGATTGAAGTATGGAGGCACCCTCAGATTCTTGCCAGTTAGGTTGTGGCGGAGATTTGCTAAACAGTATGCATGCATAAAGAAAGTCTCTTTCTCCTATAAAGAAAGTCTGTTGCCATATCATAATTCATAAGTCATAACCAACACAGAAAAGGGATTGTCGAATCCAAAGGGTCCTACCATTGAGAATTCTATATCAGAAGTAGATCTGATCGTATGATCATAGCCGTCTGATTTACAAACATTTTCCAAGTATTTCCTACTATTTGTTTACAGTATAAAATTTGATCATCAATTTGAAACTTGAATTTAGCCGTATACTAGCTCATCAATCCAAATCGTATTATCTTAGCCGTCTGATCAATGGCATTTTTTTAAGTTGTTTATACTTTATACTAACAAGATATTCTCGATCTCCAATCGATGAACCATCTCTTCAAAGTCTATGCTAATCAACCTTTTTGATTGGTTGTTGATGGTTTGATGTCCGATTTCTGTCCATGGCCCACTGATGGAACAATCTCAGTCTAATTTAGTAGAAGAGTATTTGTACACAGATTTTCTGTGCTCCCATCTATAGCAGAGAAGTGAGCAGCGTCGTTCTCTCTCCTCCACATCAAGTTGACGTGGCACTCTCCTCATGCAAAGTGCCATGTTAACAACCTAAAATTCTCTTTCCTCTCTCATCCACTTGACTCTACCCTATCTTTTTTGTCTTTTCCAAAAACACCCCTTAACACTTTAAGTAATGCACCTCAAACATTAAGGACTTTTTAGACTTTCTAACCAACTCAATTTATTTTTCTTTAAAATCTCAATTATTTATTCTTTAATTCTCTCTTTCATTCTTAAATTATTTATTCCTTCAATTCGTTCTTAAATTCGTCTTTCCCAACGTCTCTTAACACCTTTTTTATTTTCCAAAACATAACATTTACAACCTTTTATTTTTGTTTCAATCAAAACATTTATCCATTACCACAACTTTCATTATGGCCTTCTAATGGCTTTCCATCTCCTTCTTTCAATTTTCATGACATTCTCTTTTTATTTCAATTGAAACGTTTTTCCCATTAACATCACTTCTATTATTGACATCTAATGTCTCTCCATATTTAGTTAATAAATAAATGTCAATTTAATTAGCCATTAATTCGGTCATATATAAATATTAGGATTTAGACAGGGTTCTCACATTTTCTCTCACCGACTGAGCTTCTTCGAATGACAAAGATACAAAATAGGAGAAAAGTCAATATGGTTCGATATCTTTACCATCTCTTCTAAAACTTTTTTTTTTCCTTCAATGAGTCTTCTCTGCTGAATACTTGATTTGGGCCTCTAAAAGATTGTTTGTTTATTTGTATGGTTTCAATTTTTTAGGATTATATAAATCTTTGAAGGTAAAAACGAAGATTATGAATTTTTTTATTTTCTTCTATTGTTAGCCCTTTTTTTTTATTTTCTTATCATGTTTTACAAGCTAAGGAATGTTGTTGAAGATAACGAAGAAATGATTGTGAATAAAAATAATATGAAGATGGAGAGAACTAATGAAATGGTCATCACTATTATGGACATAGTGGATGTGCCGTTGTGCGATGCTTGAATGTAAAAATGAAAATTATAAAAACTTATTTTTTATTTTCTTTTGGTGTTAGCAATTTTTTTCATTTTCTTATCATGTTTAGAGAGGATGAAGAAAAAGAGAATAGTTAAGCAATTTTTCTGTATTATTTCCTACTACAATTAGATGTAGATATAAAAATTAATTGTTGCTAGTGTCTATTTTCTATTTCCACCCGTGCTTTAGCACGGGCTTTCATTACTAGTTTAATACCAAAGGTAAAGTACTCCTACTATGTAATTCAATAAATCACATGTCATCAACCAGTCAACCACATGCAAATAAGTCCGGGGTCACAAAATGTTTTTTATTACCAACGAGTCCATGGCCCTCTTAGAGACTACTAACCGTATGGATGTTTGACACATCCCTAGGTGATTTCTAGCTGTTCAGTCTAAGTACTACAAATAATACTCGAATCCGATGGCTGAAAATCAACCCATTAAGAACAAATCTAATGGTTATAATTCAGGAATCAGGCTGATGTTTGGTCAGTAGGTATGCCTAGGGATGTTCCAATTATCCATACAGTCAGTGGTCTCTAAGAGTTTCCCACGTGGCTCTTACGGACTTTTGTGATCAAAGATGTTCGAGATGGAAACCAGACGGGCATGCTCTTACCTAATTGGTTTAATAAAGGACTGATATAACAAAACTAACAACCGTTAGAAATAACCACATCATTTTCAAAAAAATGGATTTTTTACCAACGGTTTTTTATATAATATTAATATTCTAATAGACGTGACCTGTGTCACAAGATGTTGTGACGGAAGCCGGTCACAGCACTCAATAAGAGCCATGTGGCACACGGTCAGAGGACGCTGAATGTATGGATGTTTGGCCAGTCCCTCAGTGGACCTACAAACCAAAAATCAGCCTGATTAGTGATTTACAACCTTTGGATTTTTGCACCCAAATAACCCTCAATAATGCTCATATTCCTATCGTTAAAATCAACCCATGAAAATAACTTCAACCGAATCGGTTAGAAATCACTAATCGAGCTGATTCTTTGTGTACCGGTCCACCAAGGGACTGGCCAAACATCCATACGGTCATCGTCCTATAATCTTATGCAACTTGGCTCGTATTGAGTGCTGTGACCGGCTTCCGTCACAACATCTTGTGACACAAGTTTTACTCCCATAATAATGGTCCTACCGTGAGTACAACTTTGTTTACACGCACTAGTCAGAAAAGTTGCAGACCACAATATGAGCCATGTGGCATATTATTATAGATTTCTTACTGCATGGGTGTTTGGCCCCACCTTAGATGGTCACATAGACCAAAATTAACCTGATTAGTGATTTCTAAGCGGTGGATTGGAATTGTTTTCATAGGTTGATTTTGAACAATGGAATTTGAGTATTTGGGGTACAAAGATCCAAAGGTTTGAATTTTTTTGAGATTATGCTGTTGTAACCCCTACCTAGATTGGATCACCCATCAATAGTTTGAAGCCCATGATGAAAAGTGTTTGAATTCTAGGCTACAAATCACCAATTATATATGTTGATTTTGGTGAGTAGGTCCACCAAGGTGTGGACCAAACATTCAGGGTAGTGGGCCCGAAAGAGTAGACTGCATAGAACATAATGCACACATAAGAAGCCCCAATTTACAACTTCAAAACCAGCTTGGTTCCAAAGGGATGAACATGATTATCTCCACGAATACTTGCTATTTAGGTAATCTATCACAGCATCTTAAGCAATTAGTTTTGTTTCTATGCAAAACTTATCATTTGACATCTAAGGTCTTCGTCCAATGCATGTGACTTTGGCATTAATTTGTCATTTATATAGATGTAGTATTTTAGAGATTGAGAAAGAATATTAATATTTTTTTAACTATATTTAACATTACTATTACTATTTTTATTTTTTATTTCTTTGCCGTGCTTAAGCACGGGCCAATAACACTAGTATAGATCAAGGTTTAAAGGGGACAGTTATAATGGTATAACGGACTGGGGGCGTTACCGTTTTTCCGTTATAACGGCCATTATAAAGAGAAAAAAAAAACGCTCAGGGGCAAAAATAGAAAAAAATGGGAAAATAACAGAACATAACTGAAATAATGGAAAAAAAAATGGAAATAACGGAAAAAATGGCGCTGAAATTCAAAATTTGAAAAATTGGAAAATAACAGAAAAAAAACGGAATATAACGGAAAAAAATAGAAAACAATGAAAATAACAGCCGTTTTTTTCACAAAATTTTTCAGAAAATAACGGTCGTTATTTTCGTTATAACTGCCATTATTTTCTGGGCGTTTTAACGGTCCATAATGTAACGGGTAGGTCCGAATCCGTTATAACGGCTGTTATTTTTGTTATAATGGCCATTTTTTATACCTTGGTATAGATGTATAGTGGGTGGCTCTTGCCATCGGGACTCCCCTACAAAGCATTTTCCAAATTCAGGTGTGAGTGGTTGATCCATAGTCCATTTGGAGGATAAGATCTCAGCCAACTTTGTGAAGCCCATAAGAGAGGTATAAGTGGGGAGACAATTTTTCAGTCTAAATTTTATTTTATGTAAGGGTTGATATGGGCCCTTGAATATATGAAGCCTATAAGAGGGGGAGACAACTTCCCTATTTTGTTATACTAGTAGGTGGCCCGTGCCTACGGCACTCCTCGACAAAGCGTTTGTTAAAATTAGGTGTGAGTGGCTGAGATACACCATCCAGTTGGGGGATAAGATCTCAGTCCTTCTTTGTTGAAACCTATAAGAGGGGGTATAAGTGGGGAGACAACCACCTTATTTTCTATATAGATGGATTGCATGTTTTCTTTAAAAAAATTTCATCTACTTCAAAAAGCGTTAGCTCTTGAACTATACACTTATGACATATATTTTTATTTCCATATATTTATTTATATGAGTTGGAATCTAATATAGATCCACGGGATTTGAACCGTGTCCATCTGATTGATCTGAGCAAACGTTGTTAACATGTATCACCTGACTAATTAATATGTCCTAGTGGTTAGGGCCATCTAACGTCTCAGACAGTAAGGTGGCGCTTGATAGAACTTGTTCTCAGACCTTAAGTCTGAATGGGCTGAGATTCCCTAAGTGGTGTTTGGTAAAAAACTTAATCTCAATACGGTATTCAGACAAAAGTCATTAAGCCATCAGACCTTGAGCACTTTAAGCTTTTAGATCTGACATTTAATTTACCAAACTCCACCTAAGAATAGTATAGGATTACTCATGAAAGTAGTCCACTTAGGGCCTGTTTGGTACGTGAGAAAAAGAGTTCCGACGGCGAATATTTAGCCAGGCGAATATTATCTTGGCTAAATATTTGCTCATAGCAATATTTAACAATGTTTGTTACGTGTACGAGCTAGCTCACTTCAGCTTACTTCATTTTCTTTCAAATTGAGTGGGTCCCACATATCAAAGTAAGTCAAAAATAGGTTGGGTCAGTGCGGAAACCACATATTATGTCAAAGAATAAAAAAAATTTTATTTTTATCTCTTTTATATATTAAAAAATTAATTTTTATTGAAAATAGTGATTTTTCGGCGAGAAAATAAAATTTTCTCACCAAGGCATAATTGGCGTGAAAATATTTTCACAGGGGGGGGTGATCAAATGTTTTCCCGCCGCGGAGGGCAAATATGTGGGCCCAGCTAAATATTCACCAAGGGCGGGTGGCTGCCAAACACAGCCGGGCGAATATTTGCGCGGCTAAATATTTTATTTGCCCGCCGCGGTGCGTTACCAAACAGGCCCTTAATGTTCATTTAAGATTAATAAGATGGGGATTATGAAACATAGACTAAACAAACCACTATGGATGAAGTGACATTACAAACGGGTGATTAAAGTAAAATAACTGTTGAGAGGTTGTAGGAACCAAGGTTTAAAAGGGGTCGTTATAATCGTGTAACGGACTGGGGGCGTTACCATTTATCTGTTATAACGAAAATAACGCTCAGTGGCAAAAATAGAAAATAACAGAAAAAACGTAAAAAAAAGAAATATTGGAAAATATGGAAATAACGAAAAATAACGGAAAAAATGGCGTTGGAATTCAAATTTTAAATTTTGAAATTTGAATTTCAGATTTTCAAAAAATAAAAAATAATGGAAATAACGGCAGTTTTTTCCTCAAATGTTCCAGAAAATAACGGTCGTTATTTTCGTTATAATGGCTGTTAAAACGAAAATAATAGCCATTTTTTCTGGGCATTTTAACAGTAGGTAACGTACGGGGGAGGTCCAAATGCATTATAACGGCCGTTTTTTAAACCTTGGTAGGAATCACTTAGGCCGTGTTTGATTACCAAGTGGAAAAATTGCATTTTTCTTGGGAAAACACATCTGTCCATTGTTAAATAGCCATTATAAATCTGTATAATTTTTCCTAACAAGCCATTTAAATCTGGATAATTTTCCCTACCAAGCCCGGAATTCATTTCCCATCCAAATAGATGAGAATTCATTTGCACCTGAAAATACACATTTATTTTCTCACATGAGTGAAATACGTGTTCTCAGTTGCAATCAATCAACCATTTAAGGCATATCCCAGATGTATTTTCTCGGTAAAATTTTCCGTGCAATCAAACACATGGCCTTATAAGAAAAAAAAGATAGAAGGAAAAAATGTAACTCTTGGGTAGTGAAAATTAAAGTTGATAACTTGGCACATTGTACGTTGAGTGAGAGGTCTCTACTTTAGTATAGATACATAGATGATTTAGTACTCATTTTATATATTATTAATTGTTGTTTTAACTTTAAAGCATGTTTTAAAAAAATTTATACCATTTTTAAAAAAAAGGCCGTTATGATGAAAATAATTGTTGTTATAACGGTAATGCTCCGACCCTGTTTCATGATGCTATCCATTGTTTAAGTTGATGAGGGACCTAAGTGTAGGGCATGTGGCACACTGTTAGAGGCTATACTAACTAAAATCTATGGTTTAACATAATTCATGAAAAGGACTCTAATGCAATGGATATAAATTAGTAATCAGGTTGAATATTGGTATATAAGTCCAACTAGAGATGCATAAAACATCTATACAGTCAGTAATCTCTAAGAGTGTGCCACGTGGCTTATAATATGGTCTATCGTCGTACATAAATCACTATTTAAATAGTAATGATCACATGGTTCAAGAGCCATGGAAGTTATCACATTGCATTAGTGGTGTCGTTTTGTTACTAGACAAATAATTCTCAAAATCCATAGTTAAAAACAAACCAAAAAAAAGACTCTTAATTAAGTAATGAGTAGAAATAACTAATCAGGATGAATTTTCGTATGTAGGTCCACCTAGGGAAGGGCGAAACATCTATACGGTCATGAATCTTTAAGAGTATGTCATGTGTAAGGTGCACGTGCATCGCACGTGGCTGTCGGTCCCCTAGTAACATTAACGTTATGGGACAGTTATACCGTTGCGAGGACCATTTAAAACCTTGGTTTAAAGTGTAATACAAATTACTGATTTGTTTTGATATCAATAATAAAATACATATTCTTTTGGGAAATGGTTTTTTACATCTTCCGGTCACCATTTGACTTTTGAAAAGATAAATACGGACAAAGGGTATTTCCCTCTTCTGTGTGAAAGAAGAGGTAAAACGGGTTAGGGGTAGGCCCGTCAATTTTACCCGATTACCCGATACCCGATAAGAACCGAAACTGAATAAGCTGGTTCTGAATTTTTTTTTGGAACCGTATATAAATCGGGTCTTTATCGGGTCTACCCGTTTTGTAACCGACCAAAATCGGTTCTACTCGGTTATACCCGTCGGGTACAACAGGTATTGAAAATTTTAAAAAATACAGGGTTAAAAGTGGAATTTCCATGTGAAATATATATACTCTCTTCGGTTAGGGGTTGACGGTGGGTGAGGGCAACCCCGCATTATTATTTTATCATCATAAGAGATTGTTAATTTCCTAAAGATACTATGTATCATAAATAAGATCCATATTGTTAATTCTGAGTGTTTATTAATGAACACTTGGAATCCCCATGTGTGGTAGTTGCACCCCTCCCTGTTCTTTTTCGTTGTGTTAAGACCGCTTCATCCCTTTTGAATGGCTCGAGTATTTGGTGGGCAGCAAAACCTCAAACCCCACAAATTTGTGTACTGATTCTCTTTTCTTCTCTTCTCTTGTTTTTCTTTTGTTGTTTTTTGATTTCCTTTTTTCGAGGAATCTAGCTTTAATTAACCCATCCTTCTATGTATATCTTTGCCTCTTTTAATATTACTGTCAGGCTCACTAGCCCCCTCTCTTGGGAGTCGTGTCCTTGGGCATTGATTTCGAGAATCCAACGGTAGTCAATGTCAGCTCAGCCCTATCAACCACCGTTGGATTCTAGAAATCCCTATTCTTGAGAGGGATAAAAAAACGGGGGCTCCTGAGCCAGACCCTTAATATTATCATCATTTAGCAAAAAAAACACAAAGTAAAAAAGTTTCAAAATAAACCAAATCTGAAATTTTGAATAAAATGTTCTCTTATATATTAAAAAAAAATTTAAAAAAAGAATGCAAACATAAGAAAATAATAAATAATATCTCATCAGGGTACAGTTCCAACAACTTTGTTGTCGTGAAGTAGGTTGATCTAATCAGTTACATGCTGCTTCTACTACTGGACGTTCTAATTGATCCCAATTAGTGGTCAGCCTTTTCAATTAAAAAAATGTCGGCCGGTTGGTTGAAGAAATGAACAGGGGCAGTTCGTCAAGATTTTGCCTTTTAATATGAAGAAAAAAAAGTATTCTTGGTCTCAGATTTTAACCTAGATTCCATTAATTCCATTAATTATTTGTTGAAAAAGACATGAAAATCAATTCTTTAAGGTAGGGCTTTTATCCCAAATAGGACTTCTTGGGCAGCCTCTCTTAGATTCTACCCCACATCTTAATCAAGTTCTTAGAAATTATAAATTAACATTGTCTAAGGTATATAGAAATGACATTAGGCTCAGTTTTAGCAGTCCCTACTGACCATTGTCCCTATCGTTGTCCCAAAGGCCACTCTGCGTCACGATTTAAAAATCATCCAATGGTTTGAACATAAAATGACGCTACGGCAGCGATCGATCGAGGATGGTATTATCATTTTCCTATAAATAGATCCACAGCTAGCTCACTTGCTGCAAGGAGAAAAGGTCATCTTTACTTTCTGTTCTTCAATTTCATGAAATTAGAGAAAGTAACAAAGATTTCATTGATTTAGACTTCTTGCAAAGTCATGGAGGAATCAAAGCCATTGATACTTGGAAGTTCTCTCTTGGTACCTAGTGTTCAGGAGTTGACCAAAGAGCCAATGATCACAGTCCCACCGCGATACATACGACCCGATCAAGACCCTCCGATCATATCTGACTCCACTTTGGTTCCCAAAGTTCCGATCATCGACATGCAGAATTTGCTTTCAGGAGAATCCATGGACACTGAATTGGAGAAGCTGCACTCCACATGCAAAGAATGGGGTTTCTTCCAGGTATGCCTCCATGCATGATTTTTACGTATTAATTACGTACTAAATAGAGAAGCCACGCACAGAGAGCTATTATCGCCCAGTAGATCCTGTCATACTAAATTAAGCGGTGCAAAGTGAACGTTACAACGGTTAACGTTCACTTTGCACCATCCCAATTATCTCTGCAAGAAAATAATGAACAAGCTCTTGAAGTACTATAATGTGTGGAATGTTTTGCAGTTGGTAAATCATGGAGTGAACTCTTCGTTGGTGGAAAAGCTGAAATCCGAGATTCAGGAATTCTTCAACCTTCCAATGGAAGAAAAGAAGAAGTTTTGGCAGGTCCCTGGAGACATAGAGGGATTTGGGCAGTCTTTTGTAGTATCAGAGGAGCAGAAACTTGATTGGGGTGACCTCTTCGCCATCAGCACCCTTCCTGTCCACATGAGGAAGCCCCACTTAATTCCAAAGCTCCCTTTACGTTTCAGGTAAGAGCATATCACAACTCTTACCTTTCAAGTAAGAACGTCTCTCTCTCTCTCCTTAGAGGCTGAGAAAGTCTACCAAGACAAAGCGGAAGAGAACAGAGGAAGAAGCAAGCAAAATACGAAGAACGACAAAGAGAATAAACCCAAACCCCTCAACCGACTTCCCTCCCAATCAGAGACCATAGCCATCTCTACCATAAGGCCTTGGGCCCCAGTGAGAGAAGTCCCCATCCCACTAACCACATGGATGTTTAGCCCACTCCTTGTTGGATATACAAACAAAAAATTAACCTGATAGGTTATCTCTAACCATAGATTTGATCCTTGCCATTGGATTCAAGCTTGTGTTTTAAGTAGTAAATCCAATGGCTAGAAATCATCAATCGAACTAATTTTTAGTGTGTTTATCCACCAATAGATGTGCTGAACATCCACACAGTCATTAGGGGCCCAAAAAATTATCTCTTGAGAGTACTCTGCATGGAACTGCAACGGAACTATGGGAATCCTTTGCATCTAAATTTTTCCGTAGCTTTGATTATCATGAATGGTTGTTAAATAAGATTTACTCCTATAAGGAGAGTTAAAAATTTTAATTAAAATCATATATTAATATATTAAATATAAAAAAGACCTCACCGAGTTTTTACCTTAGGCCTCAACTTGCATCGAGACGTACAACCCTATCAGATACAATCAGCTGAACACATCACTCCCTTCATCATATAACTTGACCCACATATAAACGAGACCCTAATCTCCAACCAGAGAGCTTCGGCGGACGAGCTTCTACCCTCAAAGACCCTATTGTTTCGCCTCGCTCTCTCTAAATACCCCAAATGATAGCTAATGGGACAAGGGCACACTGCTTTTTCCCAAGGTCCCCAAACGCCTTGTAGAGCCAGACTAGAAGCAGATCTCTCTCTCTCTCTCTCTCTCTCTCTCTCACACACACACCATGATGATGGTTTACCAATGGCATCATAGTACACATGGGGATGGAAACCAACATTGACCAGTTCCCCCTTGAGATCTTGTGGGTAATAGCGTCACATTATCCAAGTGCTCATATCTATCATGATCTTCCAGAAAAATTGAAAGATGGTACATGGTATAGAAAATAGTCAATAGATCGATCTAACGGTTTAGATCATCTTTTTAAGTTGATTTTTTGACTATGGAAATTCAAATTCAGATGAAGTCAATTGGTGGAAACACTTTCATGTGCAGACCATAGTACTCACTTATGGGTACCGTTAATTGTATCTAGGAGTAGGGGTCGCAATAGGTGGTCTTCGGAACCGGTTGGAGCCAACCTTATCAGACCACGATTTAATTGCAACGGACCAAAACCTTTTACCTAGGGGTGTTAATGGGCCAGGATGCATGGGCCAGGCCTAAATCTGCCCACAGTTTGGCCTATAGGCCCATTAAAAGATAAAAACGAGTCCCGCCTTATAAGTTTTGACCGGGCCTATAGTAATTTTTGTGAAACATTAAGCCCAAGCCCTGTCCATTTATCTATCAGGCCTAAAAATGATACCCTAGCTCAGCCCATCGAGCCTATAAATATAGCCCAAGCATGGGACCATTAGAGCCGGGCCTACAACCCACGGGAAAAAATTGAGTTCCAACCAGGTTGCAGGGCCGGCTCTACCTTAAGGCCATTAAGGCAGATGCCTAAGGCCCCCTGGTGAGAAAAGGCCCCCAGCCCAGGTCCCACTAATCACATGGTTTTTTAGCCCACCTCTTATTGGATATACAAATTAACCAAAAATCAACCTGATCGATTATCTCTACCCATAGATTTTAGTACTTTTTAGGACATGATTCTAGCCGTTGGATTCAAGCATGTTTTTTGGGTAGTAAATCCAATGGCTAGAAATCATCAATCAAACTGATTTTTAGTGTGTTTATCCACCAATAGGTGGGCTGAATATCCACCCAGTCATTGTGCCCAAAAAATGATCTGTGTAGGGCCATGAGAGTCGTCGGCAGTCCTCTGCATCTAATTTTTTTTCGTAATTTTTAATATCAAGAATAGTTTTTATATAAAGATTTCTAATAATATAGAGAGCTTACTTTTTTAATTAATGCCATATATATTAAATATTACAAAAAGGCCTTATATAGAGTTTTCGCCTTAGGCCTCAATTTGTTGACCCAACTAACATTCTTGGGGTGCCAATGAAACCGGTTTGGCTAGGTCCAATACTTGCTATGGGGTGTCTAATAACCAGCAAACGGAGGAGTAAAATATAGGAGAACAACAAAAAATACTCCACCATTATAACAATTAAATTATCTTTCCATGCAGAGAGGCCTTGGAAGCTTACTCCTTGGAGTTGAAAAACCTCGCCATGACTATCTTAGGGATGATGGCAAAAGCTCTAAAGATGAAAACTGAGGAGATGACCGAGTTGTTTGAAGATGGGTGGCAAGCAATGAGGATGAATTATTATCCTCCATGTCCTCAACCAGAGCTGGTCATTGGCCTCACGCCGCACGCGGATTCCATTGGTCTCACCATTCTCCTTCAAGTCAATGAAATGGAAGGCCTCCAGATAAAAAAAGAAGGGATGTGGGTTCCAATTAAACCCCTTCCAAATGCTTTTGTAGTAAACATTGGAGACATTTTGGAGGTAACAGCTTTATAGTTTTGAAAAAAAAAATAAAAAATAATCAAATGCCACATCTACTAGCCTCTTCTTGGATCTACTCATCCCTATTATTGTTTCTCTTCATTGCTTTGGCAGATTGTGACCAATGGGATCTACCGTAGCATCGAGCACCGGGCAACGGTAAACGCAGTGAAGGAGAGGCTCTCAATTGCGACATTCTACAGCCCCAAGCTAGATGGAGAAATGGGCCCTGCACCTAGCCTTATCACACCAAATACCCCGGCATTGTTCAAAAGACTTGGAGTTGCGGAATACTTCAAGGGACTATTTGCGCGAGAACTCCGTGGCAAATATCTTGATGTTGTGCGAATAGAAAATGGGGAAGAAGCACTACTTGTAGCATAACTAGATAGGTGGAGATATAATAAACTATGTTGCAAGCTCTAATGAATTGTGTACTCACACACGCATGCGCACACATACATGAACACTGGTGCACCATGTAGAAGGTTAGTTTTCCAACAATAAATGTAAAATCATGAGAAGTTGATTTCTCAATCCAAAACTGGCAAAGCTTAAATTGTGGGAGAAGAAGCAACATTGAAGCATATATGGTTCGAAGATCTAATCCATCTGTGCCATAGGGTCACTTGTCGTTGTATACCTAAAGTGTCTAATTGTTAATGAGTTCCCGCTTACCTAGGGAATCCAACCCTTTTTTTATTTTTTGAAAAAAAATGAAACATGCAAAAGAAAGTGGGAAAACCAGTTGGCATGGTCTCCTTGCTTCCTTAGGTACAAGTGTTGTGACTTCATTGGTGTTGGACATGAGACTACAATTGTCCTAGAAAATATAGGACGAGGGGAAAGATAAAAGTTACTTAATTGCAGCTAAATGATCCAAAAAAAATCAGCATTGTTTTTTGGGAAAATTACTTTTAAGTCCATATTTATAAAAATACCGACCATTTAGTCCCCTCTACAAAACTATGGACACCTTGGTTTAATTGTCTGCTCATTAAGGCCTTTCTTTTGAAATGACCATACTACCCTCCAGCTAATATCAGTTTGAATTGATAGTATCAATTGATTTGAGGTTTGACTGACGACATAATACCGTATGTCAGTTTTGTCCAGCTCCTTCCCTCCATTTCCTTGCTCTTGAGCTTTTTCCCTCTATTTCCTTCTTCTACAGCTTTTTTCCTCTATTTTCTTGCTTCGCAACTCTTTGCCTCTATTTTCTTCCTTTATAGCTCTTTGCAACTCATTTATACTCCATTCAAGGTGAAAAAAGATGAAGGTGATGCAAGTTTAAAAGATTTCCTTCTAGTCATCTATTTTATAGCATCCCAGTTATCCTTTACAATTCTTTGCAACTTGTCTATGTGTCATCGAATGTGAATAAAGAAGGCGACGTTGGTTTCAAGGGTTAGTTAAGAAAGAAGAAGGTGAAGATGGAACAAGAAAGAAAATGAAGAAGATGGTTACTACTTTAATTTTCATTAAGCAAGAATCTTCAAGGAAGAAGCTGAGGAAGATGGTTATCACTTTCCTTTCTGTTAAACAAGAATCGTTTCTTAAGTTTTAGTAATGATATTCACAAAACTGGTTGAACCATGACCATTTTTCCCAAACCTATTGAATCAGTACTATTTTCACAAAATTAGTTGAACCAGTACCATTTTCATGATATATGTATCTGTTTACAGTTTGAATATTGAGCTCAACTTAGTTGAAACACTAACACAATTAGACTATAATGAAAAGATGATGAGAAAATGCATCTCCACGAAGAAGAACCCATGTAACAATGTTGGAAACTGAATAATTTTTTTTTTAAACCGGTTGAACCAGTACCATTTTCATGAAACCTGTATTAGTTTTTAATTTGAGTATTAAGCACAACTTAGTTGAATCACTAACAAAATTAGATGATAATTAAGAGAAAATGAAAAAATGCGCAACGAAGAGGAACCCCTTGTAACAATAGTAAATCAGACAAAATTCTGTCAAAGGAATCATTCAACTTGATCGAACCAGTATCATTTTCACGATTTTGTTTTCAGTTTGAATACTAAACCTTAAAATATACAAGCAAAGCTTCATCTCCCTGACCGTTTCTATTTTTTAAAACATGTTTAAAATTCCGTTTCACTCTCAATACCTTATCAATTTCTTTAACGATTTTGTTAAGTCTGTATTTTATTTCAAGATTGAGTATTGAGCTCAAACTGGTTGAACCAACATCATTTTAGTTTCAGTGAATTAGTTGAACCAGTAACAAATGGTGAAACGGATGTCAAAAGTTTTTCAAATGAATTAATTATTCAAGCGTCGTAAACAAGAAATTGTACAGGATAAGGACATTGTCGTCTTTTCATTCTGTCTTAAAATATATTTAATAGTAAAAATAACCAAAAAAGACTTATTGGTCAATCTTTTGATAAAGCAATATTAATTAGAACAAAAAAAATTCTTACGACTTGAATGGTCGAGTCGTGCGTACACTACAAACTTTTTGGTACTTTTCGCTTGTTTTTTTGTAAGGCGGATATAATAAATAGAAAGACCACAAGAAAGGCTTCCAACTACACTGTGGTTATGACACCGGCCAGATCCCTGGAAATGGCATAACTTAGTCACGCGGGGAGGCCAGAATTCAATAGTCGTGGGTGAGAGAAAGTATGAGCCCTCTCAGCAATAGTATGAGCAATATAGTTATACAACCCATTAGTAAAAGAAAAAGATAAGTTCGAGAAGGAAGATGAGAGTTTCGAAATCCTTACACAATTGGAAGCCTCGAACCGCCCTATATCTTGAGATCATATGAAGAGATTCCACCAGCCCATTTACATCAAATTCCACCAAAATAGAGTCCATATCAACGTCATGCGCCGCTTGGAGGCCAACTAAGATAGCCTTTGCCTCTGCCTCCTCTGCCGAGCTAGCTCTAGAAGGGTGGGCTCCTACTAAGATCAAAGTGGAAGAATTATATCTCTCATTATAAAACCCATGCTAGATATACCAGTTGACGCCACACAGCATCCGTGTTCATTATAAGGGAGCACATGGGGGGAGGTTGCCAATGAGACTGGGGAGGTTCTTGGTCTATCTGAGTGTCCAAAAGGATAAAGTTTAAGATGTTCAAGACTGTTTGTGGATTTGGGGGAGATGCTGAAAAGATAGCTCTGTTCCGGCAAAGCCATAATCTCCAGAGAAGGTTACAAGCATATGCCAGCAAGTATTTGTAACTCGGATTACTCTTCTTCTTTGAGCCCTTTTTTAATAGATCCCCCAAGCAATTAAGAATATCAGTTTGGGCGATGGGGGTTGTCCTGATAGAGAAAAGGGAGGCAAACCAAATGAAAGCATTAAAAGGGCAGTGTAAAAGAGCATGGATGGTATCTTCTCTACTATGCATATATATACCGAAGACAGGAATAGTCTATATGAGTAATTCGTGAGTTGAGTTTGTACTTAGATGAAGGAGATCGCTAAGTGCCAGATAAAGAATTGAGCACGATAAATGATTAGAATGTGCCATATCAAAGACCAGAATGCTATTGGGACGTAGGCAGCACGAGCTCCTTGAAGAGGTAGGGTGAATGGAGCTGTAGGCCAATTAAACACTAAAGATGCCTTTTGGATGAGGTACCCAAAAGATATTATCTCTCTCCAAAAGATTATATTAATGGGGTTTTTTGAATGAGGGACCTGATCATGTGGCTGTCAAAAAGGGAGATTAGTAAATCCGTACTCCAAGAATGTTCAACTGTTATCAGATTTACCACTTGTTTGTATATTGAGTCTGGAGATCTAGGGCCCGACATAATAACGCCAGGCAACTCGATGACCCAAGGGTACGGTCTTCCCAGATTACAGTGTTAGCTCCATTAGGGATCTGCCAGATGAGATGATCCTTGATTGTACATGGTTTTTGCAGTCAGGATACTCTTCTAGCACCATGAGTTTGAATAGTGACTTTCAGCTTATAATAGAGATCGATGAGGGAAGTATTTTGCCTTCAGAACATATGCCAATTGAGACAGCGGGTGGCTAAGGATTTTCCAAACATCTTTTGATAATAAAGTGATATTCATGTTGCGAAAAGAGTGGAAACCCAACCCTACCATATTCTTCAATTGACATAATTATGCCCAATTTGTGAGGTGAATAGTAAGTTTTTCTGAGGAGCCATTCCACCAGAAGTTGTTAATTAGGGAGTCCAACTTTCTACACAAGGATTTGGAAAAGAGAAATGATTGCATTTGATAAACTAGGATGGCACTGGCAATTGCTTTTATCATCATTGTTCTCCCTACTTGCGCTAAAGTTCTAGATCTCCATCCGCTTATAAGGTTGGCACTTTGTCCTGGATTAAATTAAGAGAACGTTCTTGTTTTAGACCGACCAACAAAAAGCAGTGTGCCTAGATATTTCTCCGAGATGTAAATATTTTTTATCTGGAGGATGAAGGAAAGTATCGTTTTGTGTCATCGGTGAAGCTTAGAATTGAACGTGATCCCAGATTTCTCCAGATTAATTTCCTCATATGATGCCTTGCAAAGCTCTAGTAGAAGATCTTTAAGTTGACGAGTTTCCACAAGGTTAGCTCTAATAAAAATCTCTGTTTTAAAACTCGCCAAGTCGACTCGGGACTCGGCCAAGTCGACTTGACTCAATCGTATTTCGAGTCGACTCGACACACAAACTCGAATTTGCATGCTCTCCGAGTTGACTCGGAAACTCGGCCAAGTCTTTACCGAGTCAACCATTTAAAGGCCGAGTCAACTCAAAATTAAATGTCTTTTTTTTTAATTTCTAAAATTTTTTACTATATTTTATAAATTTTCAAAATTTTTTTAATAAATATTAATTTTATATATTTAAATATTTAATAATTAATTTAATGACTCGCCGAGTCGACTCCCGAGTCTTTGAGGTGACTCGGCCCAATGGACTTCCGAGTCGCGTCCGAGTTCCGAGTTTTAAAACATAGATAAAAATAAGACAATCATCTGTGAAAAAGAGATGGGAAACGAGAGACCACCCTTGGAGAATTTTTGTACTATGAATGTGATTGTCTTGTTCGACTTTTTGAAACATGGCTGACAAGATATTCATTTTGATAACAAAGAGGAAGTGAGAAAGGGGTTCTCCTTGGAGAAGACCTGTAGATGGAGTAAAGAAGCCTGTGGGATTGCCATTAATGAGGACAAAGAAAGAAGTAGAAGTAATGCAATTCATCATCCATGCAATACACTTAGTGGCAAAGTCCATGGCTTCCACCATTTTTTGAAGAAACGACCATTCCATTTTGTCATACACTTTCGAAATGTTCAACTTAATCGCCATGAGTTCCACTAGTCTTCTTTAGTATCAAAGGCTTCTTGAGCCAAAATCACATTATCAGATATTTATCTCCCTGGAATGAATGCTGCTTGATTGGGAGGAGCAATATACTTTGAGACAAGTGGCTAGGATTTTTTAGATGATTTTGTAGGAGACATTACATGGACTGATGGGCCAGAAATGATTGATGATCTCGAGTGCTGTTTGATTTTTTGGGGATCAAGGTTAGATTAGTTTGATTGATATTGGTCAGTGTGGACCTATCTCAAAAACTACCTTTTTGATTTCCTCTTCCGATATTGATCTAGTGAGATAGTCATTGTCCTCCATTGTTATTTGGAGTAGACTCACCGAAATTAGGGCATTCAAAATTCGCCGGTAGAGAAAAAATGAAGAGGGAGTGGAAGGACACAAACTCTTTAATTACCAATGGTGGATTGCGTGGACAATCAGTTGTCGTTGGGGTATTCATTCTTCTACGAATGATGGTTGAGAGATGAAAGAATTTGGAATTTCTATCCCTTTCTCGAAGCCAAACTTCTTTAGATTTAGCAACCCAAATTATTTCTTCTTTTAGAAGCACGTGGTCTAGCTCCTTAGAAAAGAAATCATCCCTGGAGTTTTAATATCGTTCTTTGATTGGAAGATTAGATCTTATTAAGATTCGCCTTCAAAAATTGCACCCTTTCATGGACATTGCCTTGATGTTCTTTATTTCCTCCTAGGTTGAGTTTGTCTACTTCCAGAAACATTCTCCTTCCAAGTTTTGTCAATGATAAGATGACATTCTGACTTTTTTGTCCGCAGAGATCGGAAACGGAAAGGTTTTTCACCTTCTAAGGGGTGGGGGAGGGAATCAAGCAGAACGAGACAGTGACTGGAAGCATAATGGATTAGATGAATAAATTTGGCATCGGGGAAGAGGATACGCCAAGTTGCGTTGGCAATGGCTTTGTCCATGCGCTCTTGGATATGGACAATACCTTGACATTTGTTGATCCAGGTGTATGAGCTAGCAATTGGACTCAAGCATGATTTTTGAGTAGTAAATCCCATGGCTAGAAATCATCAATCAAGCTGATTTTTAGTGTGTTTATCCACCAATAGGTGGGCTGAACATCAACGCAGCCGTTAGACCCAAAAAATAATTTACGTAGGGCTTCGAGAGTCCTCTGCATGGACTGCAACAGGGCTACGAGAGTCTCTACATCTAAACTTTTTTCGTGGCTTTTGATTTTTCTGAATAGTTGTTAAATAAGATTTTCAACTATATATAGAGAGTTAATATTTTTAATTAATACCATATGTATTAATATATTAAATATTTAAAAAGGCCTCATATGGAGATTTTGCCCTAGGCCTGAACTTGCATCGAGACGGCCCTGCACCTCACAAAGCCCAAATTCGACCCAAATTACTTCCAACCCGACCCACAAACTGACCCAAATCCATGCCCACCACCTGACCCAAAGGCCAAAGATCCTATACCAAAAACCCGACCCAAAAATAGACTTCAAACCCACCTCAAAAATCACAAGCGTGGCAGCACCTCAGAACAGACGTGCCACCCAAACTCAAAAGAAGAAGAAAAAATGGAAAAGATTAGAGAAAAAATTTGTTAAAAAAAAAAAAATAAGACAAAAAAAGGAAAAAAGAAAAAGAATTGAAAAAGAGAAAAATTGGTAAGGAAAAGATAAACAAAAGTAAATTATTTATATAATATAGTAAAATATATATATTGAAAAAATGAGAGGAAAAGAAGGGGGTTAAACCTCCTTACAGTTGGTGGTCACCAACAATGTGCCACCTTTAGTGCTCCAAATCCGCGGCTACAAATAAGCAACGAAAAAAAAAAAACACTGATCCGACGGTTAGATACACACCACTCAGGTTGAAATTCTGGTGTGTAGGTCCAGTTAGAAATGGGCCAAACATCTGCACGGCCACTGGCCTCCAATAGGGTGCTACTTTCACCCGGATGATGCTCAATTCCATGGATATAAATAACCCATGAAGAAGACCTTGATCCAACGTTTAGAAAACTCCAATCCGACTGAGTTTGGTATGTCTATGATCCGGTTGAATATCCACACGATTAATGGTCCCAAATAGTGTGCCACTTTTTACAAAACTAGTGCTCAAGATCCACTGTTAAAATCGACCCATGGAAAAACAACTCCCATCCAACGTTTAGAAATCACTAAACAGGCTGATTTGTGTCCATTCAGAGACAGGCCCAACACCCATACGGTCAATGGTCTTCAACCGGGCGACATTATCATCCAAATATACTTGTAACCAAATCATGAATAAAACTCTAATCTAACGGCTAGGAACCCCAAATCAGGCTACAAACAAGCATGTGGGCCCACCTAGGAATGAGTCAAAATTGGTATCAAATAGAATCCCATTTCTTTTATACTTACAAGTCAATGGTTACAAGCAACCCATGAAAAAGATATAAATCCAATGGTAAGATCTACTAAGACTTGTTTTGCATATGGGTCCACCTAGGGATGGGCCCAACATACACACAATCAGCAGTCTCACATGGTGTGCCTCTTCTTACATCAATTCTCAACATCCACAATAGACTCTAATCTAACGGATAGAAATTTATAATCTGCATGAATTTCGTAAGTAGGTCCACTACGTGATGCGCTCAACATTTATCCGGTCAGTGGCTTTGAAGTGTGCACCACGTTTGTGGTGTGCACATGCAAGTGCTGCCACGTGTATGTACCGACATGTGTAAGGTGTAATTAGTGTAATTTTGACGAATTAGAACATACAATTCATGTATTTTAAATTACAAAAAGAATTGTTAATATAAAGATAAAGTTGAGAAATTTGACAAATATAGTTAGAAGTACTAAATAATAGAGAATTGCACATCAAAATAGAATTCAACAACTGCGGGTTACATCCGAGATTTTAATAATCTTATTTAAAAGTCCAAAGCATATATTTTTCAAGCATAATTAAATTTTCAAAGTTGACCTAAAATGACTTTTCAATTAAAATAAACTTTTTGACTTTTTCCAATTTTATTCTTAGCTCGATGAATTTTTGGTTTTTGTTTATCTCGATATTTTATCGAGTTTTATTTATTTCAAATATTTATCAAATTTTGCTTTATTTTAATCAATTATTTGACTAACTTTGACTTAGATTAACTATTGAACTGTTGGATTTTCATAAATTATTTAGAGAATCAGGGGGTGTTTGGATTGCCATTTTTAGACTTCAAAAAGTATTTTTTTTCCACAAAAATGCTTTTTTCCAACACAATTGATTGTTTGGATAACCATTTTTTAAAATGTATTTATTTCATAAAAATATATTTTTAAGCCAAAAAGTCTTTTTATAAAAAATAGCTGAAAGTAGTTTTTCAAGTAAAAAAAAAAAGACTTTTTAAATTTTGCTAGCTCAATGAACATAGAAAACAAAGAAACAATTTTTGGTAGAAGTTCCTTCCCAAAAAAATAAAGAAATTATAGTGGTGGGCCCACTAAGAGAATATAAAGACATTTTGCATATTAATGATGACCCAAACGACCTTTTTAAGAAAAACACATTTTCAAAAATATATTTTCAGAAAAGTCTTTTTTTAAATAATTATTTTTTGAAAAATGGTGATCCAAACATCCCCTTACTTTTATCAAAAAATGAGTGAATTTTCACTCAATTGTGTTTATTGGATTTTTCAAGGAAATGAAAAAATGTGTTTGATCACTAGTACGTCTGAAGGTGTGAGATGCTTAGACTACTCCAGATTGTAAATTTATGGATTTGGACTTTGTTTGGGTGCCCAAATGGACTCGTGGGTGCCAATATACATTTGATTATTTTGGTTAGTTTCATATGGAATTTGAACATATGAATTACAAGGTTGGGGCCCCTACTAGCATACACACACGTGAGAGTACTAAATGATCAAATAAATTAATGGAATAGAATGAAAAAATTTTAGAGAATAATCAAGAAATTTAATTTAGAACTAAAAGCTTTAAAGCGGCTAGGTTTATGTATCATGGAGAATTAAAATGTTCAAGAGATTCTTAGATAGAGGCGGTACCTATGTGTTCTCTTGATGGGATGGGGCATTATTAGAACCATGGGATATTAGCAACTATCCCAGAGTTTCAGTTCTTTTAAGAAACTCAATATGATGCATTATTTATGGTAGATTAATCGAGGGTTACATTGCATGCCTGATAGGCATTTAGACACAGGGCATGATGTAATTCTGCCAGAGCTTTCTTTAGATTCATAAAAATTCTGTAGTCATCGAACGTTTGGCTAACATGATAATTGTGGCCAACGGCAACTTAAGTCGGAGACCTAGGTATAGCGTAGGACCGACGCAGATGAGCTCGATAGGTGTCAATGATAGTTCCCAAGCCTGAGAATCAAGACAGGCGAAGACCGCACAACCCACATTAATGGGCTAATGATGGTATCCCACAACAATGAATTTTAGGATGAGCCTCAATCGAGGCAAGTAAACCGGTTATAGTCTAAGGTGAAATCTCTTTAAATTATGCGTCATCAAAACTATTATCTATATTATAGTGTGAAATAGATGTTGGTACGTTTTAAAATTGTGGATATTATAATTTCTGATATTGCTTAATTATCTGCTTTAAATTTTCAGTACAATATTATTATTTTAATATACAAATTCATGTATTATTGCTTTTCAAGTACAATAATTGCAAGTCAATAGACTATTCATGTTATTGCCTTATGATTTTGTTTTCATGTTTTTATTGGCTCATTTTCTTGGAAATGAAATCGTAAAAAATTTAAATAACTTTCTACTACTAGGCTTTTCTCCAAAAGCTCACTCACCCACAAACTTTGTATAGAGAATCGAGAATAATCAAAAGATCGAGTAGATTATAGAAACAATCCTATTGAGGAGAATTGTTAAAGATTTCTAGAATAAGCGTGGCCTTTAAATTGAGGTTGCTAGCCAAGAAGAGTATTTTGAGGGTTGCACGTACAGTACTAGATCGAGATAGATTATGCTTGCTGCGATTATACTCTGGTAATTTTGGATAATCGTATATATTTAATTTACAACAAATACATCATATATGTATATTTTCATATTTGATCATTTCTTTATCTTACATATATTTGAATGATATGTATAGAAATTTAATGAAATTGCTTCAGCCCTTTATTGGTAATACAACTAAATACTATACTAGATACCATATTTTCACTGCTTATCAGCGTCTGGAGTTATCATTATAGCTTTGTAGCCTAGTGACTTGGTAGATGAGTAGACTATTAGGTGACCGCTCAGACCTCTAGATATGTGTCAGATTTTGGGGCGTGACACCATACCCTCTTTTTTCAATAATATATGTCGTATCAAAGTTACCCCAAAAAATAAAAAATTTCAAGTTAGGTAAATTAAAGTTTTTATCGGACTACAATTGGTCTTTCATTTCTCGAAAATGTATTCGACTGCGACGACGATGAGAACCACCTTGAAAAATGAGGCAATGAAGACTTCCAAACTTAAAGAGGCATGATATGACAGTTCACCATATCTATTACATAAAATGTTTTCATGGGATGCTTCTCCACCATCTTGAACTACCACACACCGACTAGTTCATTTTTAATGTGTAACTTGAAAACCACATTTGATGGGGTTAGAAATTTCATAATGGGCTGGTCTTTTGTTGGAGTGATCTCCTCACCATAGAGATCATCCTCACCAAAAATCAGCCATTGATTCCTTTTCTATGTGGGTACGTACTAGATATCATTTTCCCATAAATAGATCCACAGCTAGCTCACTTGCTGCAAGAAGAAAAAGGTTATCTTTACTTTGTGTACTTCAATTTGAAGAAATTAGAGAAAATAGCAAAGATTTCATTGATTTAGTCTTCTATTGCAAAAGTCATGGAGGAATCAAAGCCATTGATACTGGGAAGTTCTCTCTTGGTACCTAGTGTTCAGGAGTTGACCAAAGAGCCCATGATCACAGTCCCACCGCGATACGTACGACCCGATCAAGACCCTCCCATCATCTCTGACTCCACTTTGGTTCCCAAAGTTCCCATCATCGACATGCAGAATTTGCTTTCAGGAGAATCCATGGACACTGAATTGGAGAAGCTGCACTCCACATGCAAAGAATGGGGTTTCTTCCAGGTATGCCTCCATGCATGATTTTTACGTATTACGTACTAGATAGAAAAGCCACGCACAGAGAGCTATTATCGCCCAGTAGATCCTGTCATACTAAATTAAGCGGTGCAAAGTGAACGTTACAACGGTTCATGTAACGTTCACTTTGCACCATCCCAATTATCTCTGCAAGAAAATAGTGAACAAGCTCTTGAAGTATAATGTGTGGAATGTTTTGCAGTTGGTAAATCATGGAGTGAACTCTTCGTTGGTGGAAAAACTGAAATCCGAGATTCAGGAATTCTTCAACCTTCCAATGGAAGAAAAGAAGAAGTTTTGGCAGGTCCCTGGAGACATAGAGGGATTTGGGCAGTCTTTTGTAGTATCAGAGGAGCAGAAACTTGATTGGGGTGACCTCTTCGCCATCAGCACCCTTCCTGTCCACATGAGGAAGCCCCACTTAATTCCAAAGCTGCATTTACCTTTCAGGTAAGAGCATATATATTACACCTCTCTCTCTCTCTCTCTCGAAAGGAGAAAATTTATTAAGGCACTTAGATGCTGAGAAAGTCTACCAACGCAATGTGGAAGAGAACTGGAAGAAGCAAGCAAAAAATGAAGAACGACAAAGAGAATAAACCCAAACCCCCCAACCGAATCGATCCCTCCCAATCAGAGACCATGGCGTCTCTACCATAAGGTCTCAGGTCCCAGGTGAGAGAAGGCCGCATCCCACTAACCGCATGGATGTTTAGCCCACCCCTTGCTGGATATACAAACCAAAAATTAACCTAATAGGTTATCTCTAACCATAGATTTTAGTACTTTTTAGGATTTGATTCTCGCCATTGGATTCAAGCATGTTTTTTGAGTAGTAAATCTAATGGCTAGAAATCATCAATCAAACTGATTTTTAGTGTGTTTATCCACCAATAGGTGGGCTGAACATCCCCGCTGGCAAGTACTATGTGTGGACTGCAATAGAACTATGGGAGTCATCAACATTTATTTATTCTCGTCGGACGAGCTTCTACCCTCAAAGACCCTATTGTTTCTCCTCATTCTCTCCAAATACCCCAAATGATAGCTAATGGACAAGGGCACACAGCTTTTTCCCGAGGCCCCCGAACGCCTTGCATAGCCAGACTTTAAGCAGATATCTCTCTCTCTCTCTCTCACACATACACAGACACACACACACACCATGATGATGGCTTACCAATGGCATCATAGTACACATGGGGATGGAAACCAACATTAACCAGTTCCCACCTTGAGATCTTGTGGGCTATATATAGCGTCACATTATCCAAATCTCATCTCTATCATGATCTTCTAGAAAAATTTAAAGAATGTACATGGGTACCGCTAATTGTATCATGATCATCTTTTTAAGTTGATTTTTTTACTAGGGAAATTCAAATGCACATGAAGTCAATTGGTGGGAACACTTTCATGTGCATACCATAGTACTCACTTATGGGTACCGCTAATTGTATCTAGGGGTAGGGGTCGCAACAGGAGGTCTTCGGAACCGGTTGGAGACAACCGGATCACACCCCGATTTAATTGAAACGGACCCAAACCTTTTACGTAAGGGTGTTAATGGGTCGGGATAGGCCAGGTCTAGATCTGTCAGAGCCTTGCCCAAAATACATTAGCTAGCCCAGGCTAGCCCATTACAAGCACCACAGCTTGGACTTTCGGCCCATTAAAATATAAAAACGAGTGTGCCTTATAAGTTTTGACCGGGCCAATAGTAATTTTTGTGAAACATTAAGCCTAAGCCCTGTCCATTTATCTATCGGGTCTAAAAATGATACCCTAGCTCAGCCCATTGGGCCTATAAATGTAGCCCAAGCGTGGGACCATTAGAGCTGTGCCTACAACCCACGGGACAAAATTGAAATCTAACCGGGTCGACACAACCTGAAACTAATAAAAACAAGTTTGTTCAGACTGGATTATCCGGTTGACCCAACTAAGATTCTTGGGGTGCCAATGAAACCGGTTTGGCTAGGTCCAATACTTGCTATGGGGTGTCTAATAACCAGCAAACGGATCGGATGAGGAGTAAAATGTAGGAGACCAACAAAAAATTATATCCACCATTATAACAACTAAATTATCTTTCCATGCAGAGAGGCCTTGGAAGCTTACTCCTTAGAGTTGAAAAACCTCGCCATGACTATCTTAGGGATGATGGCAAAAGCTCTAAAGATGAAAACTGAGGAGATGACAGAGTTGTTTGAAGATGGGTGGCAAGCAATGAGGATGAATTATTATCCTCCATGTCCTCAACCAGAGCTGGTCATTGGCCTCACGCCGCACGCGGATTCCATTGGTCTCACCATTCTCCTTCAAGTCAATGAAATGGAAGGCCTCCAGATAAGAAAAGAAGGGATGTGGGTTCCAATTAAACCCCTTCCAAATGCTTTCATAGTAAACATTGGAGACATTTTGGAGGTAACAGCTTTATAGTTTTGAAAAAAAAAAAAAAAAATCAAATGCCACCTCTACTAGCCTCTTCATGGATCTACTCATCCCTATTATTGTTTCTCTTCATTGCTGTGGCAGATTGTGACCAATGGGATCTACCGTAGCATCGAGCACCGGGCAACGGTAAATGCAGTGAAGGAGAGGCTCTCGATTGCGACATTCTACAGCCCCAAACTAGATGGAGAAATGGGCCCTGCACCTAGCCTTATCACACCAAATACCCCGGCATTGTTCAAAAGACTTGGAGTTGCGGAATACTTCAAGGGACTATTTGCTCGAGAACTCCATGGCAAATATCTTCATGTCTTGAGGATAGAAAATGGGGAGGAAGCACTACTTGCAGCATAACTAGATAGGTGCAGATATAATAAACTATGTTGCAAGCTCTAATGAATTGTGTACTCACACACGCCTGTGCGCACACATACATGAACACTGGTGCACCGTGTAGAAGGTTAGTTTTCCAACAATAAAGGTAAAATCATGAGAAGTTGATTTCTCAATCTAAAACTGGCAAAGTTAAAATTGTGGGAGAAGAAGCAACATTCAAGCATATATGGTTTGAATATCTAATCCATCTGTGCCATAGAAACTAGGGTTTTTATAGGGTCACATGTCGTTGTACACCTAAAGTGTCCAATTGTTAATGAGAGTTTCCGGCTACCTAGGGAATCCAACCATTTTATTTGAAAAAAAACAAAACATGGAAAAGAAAGAGGGAAAACCAGTTGGCATGGTCTCCCCGCATCCTTAGGTACAGATGTCATGACTTCATGGGTGTTGGACATGGTTGGACACTACAATTGTCCTAGAAAATATAGGATGAGGGGAAAGATAAAAGTTACTTAATTGCAGCTAAATAATCCAAAAAAATTCAGCATTGTTTTCTTTGTAAGGCAGATATTATAAATAGAAAGACCACAATAAAGGCTTCCAACTATACTATGGTGATGGCACCGGCCACATCCCTGGAAATAGCATAACTTAGTCATGCAGGGGGGTCAGAATTCCACAGTTGTGGGTGAGAGGAAGTACGAGACCTTGGGCAATAGTATGAGCAATATAGTTATACAACTGAGGAGTAAAAGAAAAACATAAGTTCAAGAAGGAAGATGAGAGTTCCAAAATCCTGACACAATTGGAAGCCTCGAACCACCCTATATCTTCAGATTCTATTTGAAGAGATTCCACCAGCCCCTTTACATCAAATTCCACCAAAATAGAGTCCATATCAATGTCATGCGCCGCTTGGAGGCCAACTAAGATAGCCTTCACCTCTGTCGAGCTAGCTCTAGAAGGGTGGGCTCCTACTAAGATCAAAGTGGAAGAATAATCTCTCATTATAAAACCCAAGCCAGATATACCAGTCGATGAATCTCATGCGGCATCCGTGTTCATCATAACGGAGCACGTGGTGGGAGGTTGCCCATTAGAATGGAGAGGTTTCTTGGTCCAATTGAGAGTCCAAAAGGATAAAGCTTGAGATGTTGCTCAAAAAGGTTTGATGATTTGGGGGAGATGCTGAAAAGATAGATTTGTTCCGGGAAAACCATAACCTCCAGAGAAGGATACAAGCATATGCCAGCAAGTATTTGTATCTCAGATTAATCTTCTTCTTTGAGAGCCTTTTTTAATAGATCCCCCAACCAATTAAGCATATAAGTTTGGATGAGGAGGGTTGTCCTGACAGAGAAAGGGGAGACAAACCAAATGAGAGCACTAAAAGGGCAGTGGAAAAGAGCATGGATGGTATCTTCTCTACTATGCATATACTGAAGACAGGAAGAGTCTATATGAGTAATTCGTGAGTTGAGTTTGTACTTAGATGGAAGGAGATCGCGAAAAAAAGCGCCAGATAAAGAATTGAGCACGATAAAGAATTAGAATATGCCATATCAAAGACCAGAATGCTATCGGGATGTTGCGGCACGAGCTCCTTGAAGAGGTAGGGTGAATAGAGCGGTAGGCCAATTTAACACTAACGATGCCTTTTGGATGAGATACCCAAAAGATATTCTCCCTCGAAAAGATTATTAATGGGGTTTTTTTTAATGAGGGACCTAGTATGGCTGTCAAAAATTGAAATTAGTAAATCCGTTCTCCAAGAATGTTCAACTGTTATCGGATCTACTACTTGTTTGTATATTGAGTCTGGAGATCTAGGGCCCGACAAAATAATAATGCCAGGCAACTTGATGACCCAAGGGTTCGGTCTTCCCAAATTACAGTGTTAGCTCCATTAGGGATCAGTCAGATGAGATGATCCTTGATTGTGTTTTTTGCAGTCAGGATACTCTTCTAGCACCATTAGTCTGAAGAGTGACTTTCAGCTTATAATAGAGATTGACGTGGGAAGTTTTTTTCCTTCAGAACATGAGCCAATTGAGATAACAGGTGGCTAAGGATTTTTCCAGACATTTTTTTGATAATAGAGCGATATTCATGTTGCGAAAAGAGCAGAAACCCAATCCTCCCATATTCTTCGATTGACGTAATTTTTCCCAATTTGTGAGGTGAATAGTAAGTTTTTTTCTAAGGAGCCATTCCACCAGAAGTTGCTAATAATTAGGGAGTCCAATTTTCTACACAAGGATTTGGAAAAGAGAAATGATTGCATTTGATAAACTGGGATGGCGGTGGCAATCGCGTTTATCACCATGGTTCTCTCTGCTTGCGCTAAAGTTCTAGATCTTCATCCACTTATAAAGCTGGCCACTTTTTCTTGGATTAAATAGAACATTTTTGTTTTGGACCAACCCACAAAAAGCAGTGTGCCTAGTTATTTCTCTGAGATGTGAATATTTTTTATCTAGAGGATGAAGGAAAATATCATTTTGTGTCGTAGGTGAAGCTTAGGATTGAACGTGATCCCAGATTTCTCCAGATTAATTTCCTAACATGATACCTTGCAGAACTCTAGTACAAGATGTTTAAGTTGACGAGTTTCCACAAGGTTAGCTCTAATAAAAATAAGGCAATCATCTGCAAAGAAGAGATGGGAAACGGAAGACCACCCATGGAGAATTTTCTACTATGAATGTGATTGTTTTGTTCAATTTGAAGCATGGCCGACAAGATATTCATTTCGATAACAAAGAGGAAGTGAGAAAGGGGATATCCTTGGAGAAGACCTCTAGATGGAGTAAAGAAGCATGTGGGATTGCCATTAATGAGGACAGAGAAAGAAGTAGAAGTAATGCAATTCATAATCCATGCGATCTACTTAGTGGTAAAATCCATGGCTTCCACCATTTTTTGAAGAAAAGACCATTCCATTTTGTCATACACTTTTGACTTATATATCCAACTTAATCGCCATGAGTTCCACTAGTCATCTTCAGAACATCAAAGGCTTCTTGAGCCAAAATCACGTTATCAGATATTTGTCTCCCTAGAATGAATGATGCTTGATTGGAAGCAATAAATTTATCCAAAATAACTTTGAGACGAGTGGCTAGGATTTTTTAGATGATTTTGTAGGAGACATTACATAGACTGATGGGCCAGAAATGATTGATGAACTCGAGTGCTTGATTTTTTGGGGATCAAGGTTAGATTAGTTTGATTGATATTGGCCAAGCTTGGATTAGGGTCGAAAATTTTTGTCACCGTTTTACAAACTGAATCTTTAATCTCTTTCCAATAGTGCTGGTAGAACAGCTAGCGTTGTAAATCCGTCAAGCCCAAGAACTTTGTGTGGACCTATCTCAAAAACTACCTTTTTGATTTCCTCTTCTGATATTGATCTAGTGAGATAGTCATTGTCCTCCATAATTATTTGGAGTAAACTCACCGAATTAAGGCATTCAGAATTCGCAGGTTGAGAAGAAATAAAGAGGGAGTGGAAGAAGGACACAAACTCTTTAATTACCAATGGTGGATTGCATGGGCAATCAGTTCTCGTTGGTGTCCCAGATGCACTCAATCTTATTCTTTCTTCTACAAATCATGGTTGAGAGATGAAAGAATTTAGAATTTCTATCCCTTCTCGAAGCCAAACTTCTCTAGATTTATCAACCCAAATTATTTCTTCTTTTAGAAGCACGTGGTCTAGCTCCTTAGAAAAGAAATCATCCTGGTGTTTTAATATCGTTCTTTGATTGGAAGATTAGATCTTATTAAGATTCGCCTTCAAAAATTGCACCCTTTCATGGACATTGCCTTGATGCTCTTTTTTTTCCTCCTAGGCTGAGTTTGTCTACTTCCAGAAACATTCTCCTTCCAAGTTTTGTCAATGATAAGATGACATTCTGACTTTTTTGTCCACGGAGATCGGAAACGGAAAGGTTTTTCACCTTCTGAGGGGTGGGAGAGGGAATCAAGCAGAAAGAGACAGTGACTGGAAGCATAATGGATCAGGGAAGAGGATACGCCAAATTGCGTTGGCAATGGCTTTGTCCATGTGCTCTTGGATATGGACAAGACCTTGACATTTGTTGATCTAGGTGTATGAACTAGCAATTGGACTCAAGCATGATTTTTGAGTAGTAAATCCCATGGCTAGAAATCATCAATCAAGCTGATTTTTAGTGTGTTTATCCACCAATAGGTGGGCTGAACATCCACGCAGTCGTTAGACCCAAAAAATGATCTATTAGGGCTGTGAGAGTCCTCCGCATGGACTGCAACGGGAGTCTCTACATCTAAACTTTTTCCGTGGCTTATGAATTTCATGAATAGTTGTTAAATAAGATTTTCTTCTATAAAGAGAGTTAAATTTTTAATTAATATTATATGTATTAATATATTAAATATTAGAAAGGCCTAATATGGAGTTTTCGCCTTAGGCCTGAACTTGCATCAAGACGGCCCTGCACCTCACCATAGTTCAGCCATGGAAACAAAGCCCAAAACCTGACCCAAACTACTTCCAACCTGACCCACAAACTGACCCAAATCCATACCCACCACCTAACCCAAAGATCCTACCAAAAACCCGACCCAAACTACTTCCAACCTGACCCACAAAAAACTGACCCAAATCCATGCCCACCACCTGACCCAAAGATCCTACCAAACGACCACCCAAAAATTGACTCCAAACCCACATCAAAAATCACAAGCGTGGCAGCACCTCAGAACAGAGGTGCCACAAGGTGCCCTTATTTTCATTATAACCGCTGTTATTTTCTGTTATAACGAAAATAATGACAGTTATTTTCTGGAAATTTTTGTGAGAAAAAACGACCATTCTTTCCATTATTTGTTCGCTATTTTCCGTTTTTGTTCGTTTTTGAAATTCAAATTTCAAACTTTGGTTTTCAGTGCCATTTTTTTCTATTATTTTTCGTTATTTTTTATTTTTTGCCCCTGACCATTACAATTCGGTATAACGGAAAAACAGTAATGCCCCCACTCTGTTATACCGTCATAACGGCCCCTTTTAAACCTTGGGTTCACATGCCAAAAAAAAGGAAAAAAAAAAAGAGAAGTTTGTAAGGAGAAGACAAAATCAAATAAGAGAAACAAAAGAAATATATATATATATATATATATATATATATTGAAAATATGAGAGGAAAAGAAGGGGGGCCAAACCTCCAACAATGTGCCGCCTCTAGTGCTCCAAATCTACGACTACAAATAAGCCATGAAAAAAAAACACCAATCCAACGGTTAGAAACACACAACCAGGCTGAACATCTTGTGTGTAGGTCCAGTTAGAAATAGGCCAAACATCTACACGGCCACTGGCCTCCAATAGGGTGCTACTTTCATCCGGAAGATTCTCAAATCCATGGATATAAATAACCCATGAAGAAACCTTGATCCAACGGTTAGAAAACTCCAATCCGACGGAGTTTAGTATGTAAGACCACCTATGTTCGGGTTGAATATCCACACGATTAATGGTCCCAAATAGTGTGCCACTTTTTACAAAATTAGTGCTCAAGATCTACGTTTAAAATCGACCCATTGAAAAACGACTCCCATCCAACGTTTAGAAATCACTTAACGGGCCGATTTGTGTCCATTTAGAGACAGGCCCAACACCTATACGGTCAATGGTCTTCAACCAGGCGCCATTATCATCCAAATAATACTTGTAACCAATCCATAAATAAAACTCTAATCTAACGGCTAGGAACCCAAATCAGGCTATAAACAAGCATGTGGGCCCACCTAGGAATGAGTCAAAATTGGTCTCAAATAGAATCCCGGCCCATTTCTTTTATATTTACAAGTCAACAGTTACAAGCAACCCGTGAAAAAGACATAAATCCAATGGTTATAAGATCTACTAAGACTGATTTTCCATATGTGTCCACCTAGGGATGGGCCCAACATCCACACGATCAGCAGTCTAAAATGGTGTGCCTCTTCTTAAATCAATTCTCAACATTACGATAGACTCTAATCCAACAGATAGAAATTTATAATCAGCATGAATTTGGTAAGTAGGTCCACTACGTGATGGGCTCAACATTTATCCGGTCAGTGGCTTTGAAGTGTGTACCACGTCTGTGGTGTGCACATGCAAATGCCGACATGTGTAAGGCGTCGCCACGTGAAGGTGCCATCACTTGAAGGCGCTACCACATGAAAGGCACTATCACGTGCAAGGCATTGCCACATGTAAGGTGCATATGCATCGCACACAATGTCCCCTAAATAAGGATGTAAATCTATATATCAAAACAGGACGGTTGTCTTCCCCTCTTATCCGGCTTCATAAAGGATGGCCGAGATCTTATCACACTAAATGGACGGTGGATCTCAGCCACTTACACCCAATTTTGACAAATACTTTGTCGATGAGTGCTGTGGGCACGGGTGACCTACTATTTACCTACATATAAGGAATGAAATGGGTTGGATTTACATATAGCCCAAGGGTCAGGCTCAGGAGCCAAAATTTTATGTCTCGAGAGGGGTGTTACCGTTAAAACGGATTGAAACGGCCAAGGGCAAAAATATAAAAAAATAGATTTTAACGGAAAAAAGTGGTGCTGAAATTCAAAATTTGAAATTTAATGGTCTTCTTATACCCCTCTTATCTTATATGGCTTCAATAATGAGTGGCTGAGATCCACTATGCTTCATATCGATGGCTGAGATTAACTCCCACCCAATTTTGACAAACACTTCGTCGGAAAGTGCCGCAGGCATGGGCCACCCACGCATATATCAAGACAACTCAATTGTATTCTCTTATCTTATCCATCCATCTAATGTGGACAGTTAGAAAAAGAGTGGTTGAGATCAAATCCATCGATCTAATGTGGACGGTTAGATTTCAACCACTCAATCCGCCTCATTTGACCTCGATTTATTCAAAATTTAAATTTCAACACCGTTATTTTTTGTTATTTCTATTATTTTCTCATTTCTCCCTCTCTGCATTACAATCTGTTATAACAGCCGTTATAATGGAAAAAACGATAACGCCCCAATCCGTTATACCGTTTGAGTGCCGAAGGCACCCAATTTTTGCAAATGCTTTTGTCAAGAGTGCCGTGGGCATGGGCCATTTACTATTCTATATAACAAAACACATTCGTTGTCTCCCTACTTATACCTCCTCTTATAAGCATCAACAAAGAAGGGCCGAGATCTAATCCTCCCCCAAATGGAAGGTGGATCTCCACCACTCACCTGATTTTGGCAAATTCTTTGTCGAGGAGTGCCGATGGCACGGGGCACCCACTAGTCTATACAACAAAACAGGAAGTTGTCTTATCTCTTATCTTATCTTATACGATTTCAACAAAGAGTGGCTGAGATCATATCCTCCAAATGGATGGTGGATCCCAGCATCTCATTCTCGATTTTGACAAACGCTTTGTCAGAGAGTGCCGAGGGCACGAGCCACCCACTAGTACATAAAATAAGAGAAGTGAAAACAAAACATATATGAATACCTATATACATATGCATAGAAGATATACATATAATATATAAAAATAATATAAACGAATTGGGAAGCTACCAAATAAGCAAAAAAATCACAATGAAGAGGATGGTAATATAAACATATAGATATAAAGATATATATTTTATGTAAATATCGTATTAAGGGTAACACTCGGAAAAAAAAAAAAAGTAAATATATTGTAGGTTATTTTGTAATGACATAAGCAACATTTCAGTCATGTAGGACAAAGATTTGAGGAAGGGTGAAAAATACAAGTTAGGGGTATTGGTCCAACGTCCAATGGTGAGCGCATATTGACCCATACGAACGCACCTGGAGTAACTAAACAATCTATCTTATTTTTATATAATAAATTTTAGAATACGTACGAAATCAGTGTAATTTTGACGAATTAGAACATACAATTCATGTATTTTAAATTACAAAAAGAATTGTTAATATAAAGATAAAGTTTAGAAATTTGACAAATATAGTTCGAAGTATTAGGATCTGTTTGGTACGCATGCAAACCATTACGCGTGCAATAGTTTGCGTGTGCAATGGTTTGCGCACCCATACTATTTTCTTGTGTTTGGTTCGCACAACTTTGCATATTTCAAAATTTACGCATTTCATATTTACTATCATTTGGTTCGCGCGCATGCTCACTTAGGAAAGTACAAAATATGTGGGCCCCACATATTAAGTACGAAAAAAAATAACGAATTTTCTGTACTTAATAGGTGGGCCCCACATAGTTGAACATTAATTTCAAATTTTTAAAAATAAAAAATGAAAAAAATAGAAAATAATGGGTAATAACAGAAATAACGGATTTTTTTTTCACAATTTTTTAGAAAATAATGGTCGTTATTTTTCGGTATATTTTTTCAACGTTTTAACGGTATATATCGTAACGAGGGAGGTCCGAATCCATTATGGCAAAAATAACGGCTGTTGTAACGGATTCGGACCTCACCTATTACGTTATGTACTGTTAAAATGGTCAAAAAATAAAATATGGTTATTTTCTGTTGTAACGTAAATATCGACCATTATTTTTTGAAAAAAAATTGTGAAAAAGGGATATTATTTTTTGTTATTTTTTTCCTATTTTTCTCATTTTTTTAAATTTAAATTTAAAGGCCACATTTTCCATTTTTTTTATTTTTTTATTTTTTTTTGAAAGATAGGGCTTGATTTGAGAAAATATTAGATTTTAATGTGTACCTTATACAAATTGTTTGCATAAGGAGGTTGTGTAAACGATTGCTCAGGGGTGAAATGGGTTTTTAATTGCTAAAGAGGGTGAGCATTCATTTGCTCGTGTGCATGTGCAAATCGTTGATTGCACGTGTAAACCTATTTGCACACCCAATTTGCACGCGTATCAAACGCACCCTTAAGGAATAGAGAATTGCACATCAAAATAGAATCAACAACTACAGGTTACATCTAAGATTTTTATAATCTTAATTAAAAGTCAAAAGCATATATTTTTCAAGCATAATCAAATTTTCAAAGTTGACCCAAAATGACTTTTCAATTAACATAAACTTTTGACTTTTTCCAATTTTATTCTTAGCTCGATGAATTTTTGGCTTTTGTTTATCTCGATATTTTATTGAGTTTTATTAATTTTAAATATTTATCAAAATTTTGCTTTATTTCGATCAACTATTTGACTAACTTTGACTGAGATTAACTAATGAATTGTTGGATTTTCATAAATTATTTAGAGAATTACTTTTAACAAAAAATGAGTTAATTTTCACTCAATTGTATTTATTAAATTTTTCAAGGAAATGAAAAAGTATGCGTGATCACTAGTACATCTGAAGGTGTGAGATGTTTAGACTACTCCAGATTGTAGATTCATGGATTTGGACTTTGTTTGAGTGCCCAAGTGAACTTGTGAGTGCCAATATACACCTAGTTATTTTAGTTAGTTTCATATAGAATTTAAATAAATGAATTACAATGTTGGGGCCCCTACTAGTATACACACATGTCAGAGTACTAAATGATCAAATAAATTAATGGAATAAAATGAAAAATTTTCTAGAGAATAATTAAAGAGATTTAATTCAAAACTAAAAGCTTTAAAAAGACTAGGTCATATATATACGGGCTAGGATAGAATGACTTATGCTATTCTTACTAATAGAATGACTAATGGACGTGGGGGGCACATGAAGATGAGTTAACGGCTAATTTTTGGTGATATATTTATATATATATATATATCATCCCTTAACTCATTCGCATGTTGGCCCCACGTCCATTAGTAAGAATATCAGTAAGAATTCCATCAGTCATTCTATCCTAGCCCTATATATATATATATATCATGGAGAATTAAAATGATCAAAAGATTCTTAGATAGAAGTGGTACCTATGTATTCTCTTGATAGGATGGGGCATCATTAGAACAATGGGATATTAACAACTATACCAGAGTTTCGATTTTCTAAGAAACTCAATATGATGCATTATTTACGACGGATTAACCGAGGGTTACATTGCACATCTGATAAGCATTTAGACACGAGGCATAATGTAATTCTACCCGAACTTTCTTTATATTCATAAAAATTCTGCAGTCGTTGAATATTTGGCTAACGTGATAATTGAGGCCAACGACGACTTAAGTCGGAGACATAGATGTAGCATAGGACCAACGCAGATGAGCTCGATGAGTGTCAACGATAGTTCCTAAGCCAGATAATCAAGACAGACAAAGACCGCACAACCCACGTTAATGGGCTAATGATGGTGTCCCACAATAATAAATTTTGAGATGAGCCTCAATCGAGACAAGTAAACCGGTTATAGTCTAAGGTGAAATCTCTTTAAATTATGCATCATCAAAACTATTATCTATATTATAGTGTGGAATATATGTTTGTAAGTTTTTAAACTATAAATAGCATGATTTATTTATATTGCTTAATTATCCACTTTTAAATTTACAGTACAATATTATTGTTTTAATATACAAATTCATGCATTATTAGTTTTCGAGTACAGTAACTGCATGTCAATAGACTATTCATGTTATTGTCTTATGACTTTATTTTCGTATTTTTATTGATTGTTTTCTTGGAAATGAAATCGTAAGATATTTAAATAACTTTCCACTATTGAGCTTTTCTCCAAAAGCTCACTCACCCACAAACTTTGTATAGAAAATCGAGAATAATCAAAAATTTAATAGATTATTGAAAAACTCCTATTGAAGAGAATTGTTAAAGATTTCTAGAATAAGTGTGGGCATTTAAATTGAAGTTGCTGACCAAGAAGAGTATTTTGAAGGTTGCAGGTACAGTACTAGATCGAGATAGATTATTCTTATTGCTACGTTTATACTCTAATAATTTTGGATAATCATATATATTTAATTTATAAGAAATAAATCATATATGTATATTTTCATATTTAATCATTTCTTTATCTCACATATATTTGAATGATATGTTTAGAACTTTAATGAAATTGCTTAACCCCTTTATTGGTAATACAACTGAATACTATACTAGAGACACTATTTTCGCTGCTTATTAGCGTTTCGAGTTATCATTATAGCTTTGGAGCCTAGTGACTTGGTAGATGAGTAGACTATTAGGTGACCGTTCACTCCTCAAGATATTTGTGAGAGTTTTGGGCATGGCACCTTAACCTCTTTTTTCAAGAATATATGTCGTATCAAAGTCACCACAAAAAATAAAAAATCTGAAGTTAGGTAAATTAAAGTTTTTATCAGACTACAATTAGTCTTTCATTTTTCGAAAATGTATTCGACTAAGACTATGACTACGATGAGGATCAATTTGAAAAAATGAGACAATGAAGACTTCCAAACTTGAAGAAGCATGATATGCCAGTTCACCATATCTATTATATTAAATGCTTTCATGGGTTCCACACCATGTATTGTCACACACACTTTGATTCCTTACCTCAATGTGACTCGCTGGACTATTTCTGTTGAGACATGTCCATTATGTTGAATTGACTTCTCTTGGAGCTACAAATTTTCACATGGAAACAAAACGAATTTGTTGACTTCTTGTTAATCTGAGCCACAAATGTCAAACTATGCAACGTTGGAACACAAGCATGATGTCTGATCCTTGCATTTTTTTTCTTTCATTTCATGATCCTGGATTGAATTTCATGACTGAAAGGATAAGATTAACTATTAACTTAAAAAGTAACAATTAAAAGAATGGTTCCAATTCTATACCTTCCAAAGTTGAACGATTCCCACTTTCAATACTAGACCTAGATCCTATGTAATACAGTAGTGTACGATTTTGGATACACTATAACTTAGATCTGCCCATAATAGGATTCACTAAGTATCGAAACCAACCTATATAATATTGCTAAAGATTTCAAATTTCTTCCAAACTTATGGGCTTCTGATACTAGATGAGAACCGAATATTTGTTAGTTCAAAATATGGGACCACCTTTTTTAGTACTAGAACCAAAATCGGTAAGAGCAGGAACTGTCCTCTAGACACATTGGTACATGAACTGGAACTAACCAATTGAGATCCCTAGTCATGGATAATCAGATATCCATTATAATTGTTAATAACAGTTTTATAACTGCTTTAGCACATGAAATATTTTGATCCGTAGGATGCAATATACCTAAAGGGGGGTGAATAGGTATTAAAAAAATTAGCCTAATCACTTTACTGGTATTTGTCCAAGATACTAAATCGCATGCGTACAATCCTAGATGTGATTGATTTTATTAAAGCAATTAATCTAACCGACTCAGTTTAAATATATCAAAGATATATTCAACGACATTGATTCATTTTATATTAATCCCACAAGAATAATAGCATAAACAAATCAAATCATATGCATACGTTTTTATGAGGAAACCAATACAACGTGTAAAACCTCAAGACCATGTCCAAATAAGAAACGTATCATTATACAAAATTCACGAGCATAGAAGTTATCCACAAACAACATTCCACAGAGCTTCCAACTCGAATCACTCTTCAACCCACTGTCGTTGCTTCTGCACCTTCTTGAACTACCACACACCGACTAGCCCATTTTTACTATGTAAGTTGAAAACCACATTTGATGGGGTTAGAAATTTCAGAATAGGCTGATTTTTTGTTGGGGTGATCTCCTCACCATAGAGATCATCCTCGCCAAAATTCAGCCATTGATTCATCTTCTATGTGGGTACGCCAAAATGGTTCTCAAAATTGGTTGTCCCCCGAACCCGACCTAACCCATTACTAAAATACCCTAAAATTTAAAAACGTAATATCAATGATGTTAATAGTTGACATCTGTTCTTTGATGCAGACTTCTGTACCAAAATTTTGATGCAGAAGTCCCTCAAACTGCAACGTAGTAGACTCCTTCGGGCCCACTTGCCCCTTGAATATCTGGCCCACACTATGATAGACATACACACCAAAAAGCAGCGTGGTTGGTGATTTCTAGCTGTAGGATTTGAGCACTTTTTCATCATGGGCTTTATGAATAGGACTATGAGTTTGTTCCAAGCCCATGATGAAAAAGTGCTCAAATCAAATGGCTAGGAATTGAATCACTAATCAAACTGATTTTTGGTGTGTGGGTCTACCAAGATGTGGGCCAAACATTTAGGGGGGCAGTGGGCCCGATAGAGTGTACTACGTAGCAAATTTAGGGACTTCTGCATCAAAATTTTGATACAGATGTCAGTATCATAGATTTTTCCAGTAAGTTGTACATTTGGGAAAAGTGGAAAAATCTATGATACCGATTCTGTATCAAAGTTTTGATGCAGAAGCCCCCCAAATTTGCCGCGAAGTAAACTCTTTCGGGCCCACTGCAACCATGAATGTTTGGCCCACATCTTGGTGGACCCACACACCAAAAATCAGTGTGACTAGTGATTCCTAGCAATTGGATTTGAGCACTTTTTCATCATGGGCTTGGAACCAACTCATAGGCCTGTTCATAAAGCCCATGATGAAAAAATGATCAAATATATGGCTAGAAATCACCAACCACGCTGATTTTTGGTCTGTAGGTCTATCATAGTGTGGGTCAGACATTCAAGTGGCAAGTGGGCCCGCACGAGTCTATTACGTTGCAATTTGATGGACTTCTGCATCAAAATTTTGATAAAAAAGGATGCATCAAATAACAGCCCGGGAAAATTAGAGACGGTGGGTCCCGCCTCTCAAAGTCTATAGTCAAAAGTGGCCACAACAGTTCCGAGGCAAGAACCACGTGGTCTATGTGATTCTTTTCTACCTGTATCTGACCCTACCAACGTGAGACGGGTCCGATTAAAAGACATTTGACACGTCAACTCAATGGCTAAGGTCAAGATATCTAAGTCTAAATTTTGACTGTTGAATCTAAAAACACTATAATTTTCTTAGGGTCGGGCTCCAGTGACCGCCTAAGATGACAGGCTCCCGTAGCATGACACAATATAAAACACGTGGCACACTCTTAGATGACTCTGACCGTATGGATGTTTGGCCAATCCCTAGGTGGACCTACAAACCAAAAATCAGCCTGATTAGTTATTTTTAGGCGTTGGGTCTTTGTACCTCAAATACTGCTCAAATTCCCACAGTTGAGATCAACCCATGAATAGTAGGTCCACCTAGGGATGGGCCAAACATCTATACGATCAGTGGTCTATATGAGTTTGTCACGTGGTCACAAACATCCATGCGATAGAAAGGAACGTAGGTCTCTTTCACTTTCTCTCTCTTTGAAAACTCGCCCACTTAAAAAAAAACGAAGAATTCAAACTACGATATTTTGGTTTTAATAATGAGTAGAACTTTGTTGACCGCTCTCCCTCGTCAACAATGATGACGGGCCACAAATTAGCCACATGGCACACTTTTAAAGACCACTGACTGTATAGATGTTTGGTCTCTCTCTAAGTGGACTACATACCCAAAAAAACAGCCTGATTAGTGATTTCTAACCTTTGGATCTGAGTACCCACAGAATAATGCTCAAAATCCACGGTTGAAAAGAAACCAAGAAAAAGTCTCTAATCCAATGGATAGAAATTAATAATCAGGCTGAATTTGGGTATATATGTCCACCTAGGGATGGGCTAGACATAAATACAGTGAGAAGTGAGAACAATTCCAAGGACGCTATTATCATTTTCCTACGATTAGCTCACTTGCAACAAGGAGGAATTTCTTGCAAATTCATGGAGGATCCAAAGCCATTGATACTGGGAGGTTCTATCCTGGTACCTTGCGTTCAGGAGTTGAGCAAAGAGCCTATGATCACAGTCCCACCTCAATATGTACGAGACGATCAAGACCCTCCGATCGTCTCCGACCCCAGTTTGGTTCCCAAGGTTCCGGTCATCGACATGCAGAATTTGCTTTCTGGAGAATCCATGGAAACCGAATTGGAGAAGCTGCACTCCAGTTGCAAAGAATGGGGTTTCTTCCAGGTATGCCTTCATGATTTTGATGTATTACATAAGCTCTAATCCTGGATTCCGTCTATCCAGTACAGTGCAATATCTGCATCCAAACATGCCCAATAGAGTGTATATATTTTATTTTTCTGAACTAAATGTGGAAATGAATGATTTGCAGTTGGTAAACCATGGAGTGGACTGTTCATTGGTGGAAAAACTAAAATGCGAGATTCAAGAGTTCTTCAATCTTCCAATGGAAGAGAAGAAGAAATTTTGGCAGGTCCCAGGAGACGTGGAGGGATTTGGGCAGGCCTTTGTTGTATCAGAAGATCAGAAACTTGATTGGGGAGACCTCTTCGCCATCAGCACTCATCCCGTCCACATGAGGAAGCCCCACTTAATTCCAAAGCTCCCTTCAGCTTTTAGGTAATACCATATTACCTCTCTCTCTCTCTCTCTCTCTCTCTCTCTCTCTCTCTCTCTCTCTCTCTCTCTGTGAAAGATGGTACATGGTATTCACTTCTCGGTACCTTAGATTTTTTTTTCTGGATCAAATTTGACAAACAAAAGCTAATTCTATCTAGTAGTAGTGGTGGCACTGGTGGTCTTCCCCACATCTCTCTCTTCTCTTCATCTCTCTCCATCTTTCTTTTTCCTTTCCCGTCTTTCGTCTCCAATTTCTCTCTCCTCTGTTTTCTTTTTTTTCTCTCTCCTCCGTTTCTCTCACCCCCTCTTTCTCCCATAATAGACCGACCCGACCAAACCAATCTGGTTGGGCTCGGGCTGGGCATGTCAGGTCCTTTCCATCTCTCTTTTTCCTCTCCCGTCTGTTTTCTTTTATTTCTCTCTCCTCCGTTTCTCTCACCCCTCTTTCTCCCATACCAACCCAATCTGGTTGGGCTTGGGCTAGGCATGTCAGGCCCGACCTTGGGTTGAGCTCGGGATTGGGTTGGATGGTCTAAAGGTCCGGTTGGGCTCGGATTGTCTCCCAACCAGCCCAAGTTGCATCCCTAGCACCGGTTTGAGCCAACCTGAACACAACTTGATTTTAATTGAAACCAACCATAACCTTATACGCAAGGGTGTTAATGGGCTTGGCCTAACTCTGCCAATCTGCATGAGCCTGGCCAAGATACATTAGTTAAGTCAAGCCTAGCCCATCCCAATACAAACACTAAGCCCAAGCCCAGTTCATTTATCTAAATCAGGTCTAAAAATGATACCCAGTAAGCTTAGCCCATCGGAGTATAAATGTAGCCCAAGAATGGGACATTACGGCCGGGCCTAAAGCCCATCAGGCCAGCCCGGCACAGTAACACCCCTACTTATACAAGACAAGCTTGAGATCTAACCGGTTTGACCCAACCCGAAACTAATAAAACAAGTTTGTTCAGACTAGATTATCCTGTTGACACAATTGACACTCCTAGGGTATGGAGGTTGGAACTCTAAAATGTTGGAGACCAACTAGAAATACTCCAACATGAAAGAAATAATTAGGTTCATCATTGTTTCTCTCAACCAATCAATCATAAATTGCAGTCTTGTATAGCAACTAAAACATCTTTCCATGCAGAGAGCCCTTGGAAGCTTACTCCTTGGAATTGAAAAACCTCGCCTTGACTATCTTAGGGATGATGGAGAAAGCTCTAAAGATGAAGACTAAGGAGATGACAGACTTGTTCGACGATGGGTGGCAAACAATGAGGATGAATTATTATCCTCCATGTCCTCAACCAGACCTGGTCATGGGCGTCACGCCACACTCCGATTCTGTTGGTCTGACGATCCTTCTTCAAGTCAATGAAATGGATGGGCTCCAGATAAGAAAAGATGGGATGTGGGTTCCAATTAAACCCCTTCCGAATGCTTTCATAGTAAACATTGGAGACATTTTGGAGGTAAACAGCTTGGAAATACAAGTATAGAATATCTACTTACCTCTTGGATCTACTCATCCCAACTGTATTTTTTTCTCTTGATTGCTTTGGCAGATTGCGACCAATGGGATCTACCGTAGCATCGAGCACCGGGCAACTGTAAACGCAGTGAAGGAGAGGCTCTCAATTGCCACATTCTACAGCCCCAAACTAGAAGGAGAAGTGGGCCCTGCACCTAGTCTTATCACACCACATACCCCAGCAGTGTTCAAAAGAATTGGGGTTGCGGACTACTTCAAGGGACTATATGCTCGAGAACTCCATGGAAAATATCTTGATGTTGTGAGGATAGAAAATGGCAAGGCAAAAAGCATCGAATAAACTTCGCGTAGAATTCAAAACATCTGTTAGTAGTATTTCAAAAAATAAGTTATAACGAGTTATGTACTCACACACATGCACGCACATTCATGTCGGTGCACCACGTTGAAGGTTTATTTTCCTACAATAAGTCCCTGCTTGGTATCCTGTCTGTAGTTTGCAGTAAAATATTTGTAGACAAATATTTGATAATCAAATATTTTCAATGACAAATATTTGTTGGGAAAATATTCATATGGTTGGGGAAGACCAAGTGGAATGAGAGTCATTTGCCTATTGTTTGCAGCTATTTTTTGGCTGCAAACATTAGACCAATTTTTGGCAAAAAAATGGCGGGGTCTAATACAAATATTTGTTGTATGTTGCGCCACCAAGCACATACAAATGCCACAAGCGTAATCCTATTTTGAATTCTTGTAATGCTCTCTATATAAGAGCTTTGAATAAGTCTATGTGATCATCAAAAGTTATTCAATAAACTTAAAATTCTACAATCCTTAACAGAATCTCCTAGTCGAGGTGGGGCTCGGGGGACCCCCATGTTTTACCCCCATTTTGGCGTACCCACGTAGAAGATGAATCAATGGCTGATTTTTGGTGAGGATGATCCATCAAGAGGTGGCCAATAATTCATTGGTCAGTGGGCGTGAAAGTATAACTCCCGCATCTGACCTTTGAAAAAGACAGGTAGGGACAGTTTTGCAATAAGAGCATTTTAGTCAAACATTTTCCAATGTTAACGGGAAGAGGTCAAAAGCTCACTGGAAAAATCATTTTCCAAGATCAATTTTCATGAATCAATGGCTGAGTGAGCCAATAATTCATTGGTCAGTGGGCACAAAAACTCCCGCATCTGACATTTGAAAAAGACAGGAAGGGACAGTTTTGCAAGAAGAGCATTTTAGTCAGACATTTTCCAATGTTAACGGGAAGAGGTAAAAAGCTCACTGGAAAAATCATTTTCCAAGATCAATTCCCATGATAATATCATCTTGAGTTGTCCCTAGGTCTGGACCGATGGATGGCCTTTCAGATTATGTGAGTGAGGCCGATCTCGAGGACCATCAACAGATTATGAATTATTGATGTTTGGACCATCCCTAGGTGGGCCTACAGACCAAAAATCAGCCCAATAGAGTGTCCTCTTATTTTGTGAAGTATGATGTACATGGAAATGTATTGCAGTTTGTAAACCATGGAGTGAGCTCTTCATTAGTGGAGAAAGTAGTATCTGAGATTCAAGATTTCAAACTTCCAATGGAAGAGAAGAAGTTTTGGCAGTATCCAGGAGAAGTGAATGGTTTTGGGTAGGCCTTTGCTGTATCAGGGGAGCAGAAACTTGATAGGGAAACTTGATAGGGGAGACCTCTGTTTCATTACCACCCTTCCAGTGTACTGTCTTACTTGCCAAACTGATTAGTACATTAAATTTCTTCAATCAATTATGAGCGACAAAAACAGGTGGTCTTCGGCACTGGTTCGGGCCACACCAAAACCAACCAGAACCTGACACAAGACAAACTTGGCTCTAACAGCTCGACCGAACCCCAAACTAATAAAAACAGAATCATTCAAGACTGGGTTACAAGGTTTAGTTGGGTCGAACACTTGCTAAAAGATCTAATAGCCAGCTAATGGAAGAACAACGCCTACAGGTGGATGGAGAACTAAAATGTCGGTGACTAATCAAAACACACCCACATTAAAGCACTAATTAAGTCCATTTTTTCTCCGAGCAGGAAATCATAAATTGCATTCTTGTACTCGAGTAGCCGATTGTTACAACCAAAATACCTTTCCATGCAGAGAGGCCTTGGAAGCTTACTCGTCAGAGTTGAAACCATGACTTAGGGATGATGGATGAGAAGAGTTGTTTGAAGATGGATGTCAAGCGATGAGGATTAATTATTATCCTCCATGTCCTCGACTAGAACTGGTCATCGGCCTCATGACTCGTGCAGATTCCATTGGTCTGGCCATCCTTTAAGTCAATGAATTGGGCCTCCAGATAAGATAAAGGAATGTGGATTCCAGTTAAACACCTTCCAAATGCTTTCATAGTAAACATTGGAGACCGTTTGGAAGTAACAGCTTGGAAGCACAAAGATCTCAAAATGCCCACGTTTTAGTAGACCCTAAGGGCAATCTGCTATCCTGATATCATCACAAACGGTACACCCACGATTTTTGAAGGATCCTTACTAGAAGAATTCACACCGGATCAAATGACCATAACAGTCTAGGCTATCAGATTCTTTTGGATGATTACAAAATATGACAAGAAGTTGATCACTGACACTGATATAAGTAGAAACCATCAATCTCTCGAAGGCACATTACTATATTACCTGGGTATGTCAGAAACCCGACAGGATTTATCATGGAAACGAAATTTAAACTTAAGTGATGAAGTGTCCAAGACGGATAACATTGGTGCACTGAGTGCATAAATATGGAGATGGTGGATTGTCCATAGGGACTACTTAACAAAGACCTAGACAGAATATCAACTTGTTTCTTACAGTATATTAAGATGGAAGTCTCCGTACTGATCAATGGAAGGAACAAGCGGCCACACATTCAAGTGGCTACACCCAGTTTGGATCTATTCATCCCTATTATTTGTTCTCTAGCTTGCTTTAGCAGATTGAGACCAACAGGATCTACCGTAGTATCGGGCATCCGGCAGCAGTAAATTCAGTGAAGGAGAGGCTCTCAATCGCCACATTCTACAGCCCCAGACTAGATGGAGAAATGGGCCCTGCACCTGGCCTGATCACACCACATACCACCGCATTGTTCAGAAGACTTGGGTTGAGGAGTACTTAAGGGACTATTTGCTAGAGAACTTTGTGGAAAATAGCTTGATGTTGTGAGGATAAAAATTGGGGGAAGCAACACTACTGAGTTTCTGAGTAACTAAACAGGTGCACACATACAACTAATAAATTGTCACAACAATATCCAGGCTCCGTGATGCAAAGAAGATGACCTCAGGAAGAATCAACAGAAACAGATGAACTATCAGTGAAATTCAGTATTTTTTATTTCGAGCAATTATTAAATTCCTAGATTGTAAATGCACAAGAAGTTATGTTTGTCAGTAGCAGGTTAACAACAGAATGCCAAGTATACTAGCACGTACAAGTATAGAAAAGAATCAGACAGAAGAACAAAGACAGAAATTAATGCACTGCAGTTAAGATCCAAATAATTTCAGAATAGCTAAATCCATTACAGGACTAATCAATATAGTACAAATATTTATATGCTATGCGGACCAATGGCTTCATCCCCCTACTACAAACATGCTGTAGTTACCAGTTCATATATTCCAATAGTAAGGACAAGGGCTAGAAAATTCTTTCAGTTATGACACTGGAACAACACATAATCCTTGAAGCGAGCATCACCGTCATCTCTGAACCTACATATGAGTAAAAGAAAGAGTATTACGTAAAGTGCTAGCTAAGATTATAAACAAAAGATGGCTTTTTTGGATATTAACTTCTATTAAACAAAAATTAGCACCTTAGTTAAAAAAGGCCGAGAATTGCATATTTTAATGCTATGTTATCCGTGCCAGATGTAACAGTTAAAAGTTGAGTGCATCCAAACATGTTTCTTAGAGCAAACTCAGACAGATGAGGGAAGTAATTGCACAAACATATTGCTGATATAAAGGAATGAAAATTCTTCCTTAAGGAGGGTAAATCGCGGTCATGAAAAAGCATCTTTCTTAATGAAAAATAAAAATTCTGGAATCAGTCAAATTCATATTGTTTATACTGCAAAGGAAGTTCTGTGACTCGATCTCAAGGCCTTTAGTTACAAAAATATTAATTAAACCAGTATACTAGAGGTCATAATTTAGGTTAAATGTGCAAATTTAGGATTTAATATTTATAATGCTTAATTAAGCTAAAATATAACGTTTAGTAAAATAATATTAATTGTTATAGCATATCTATATAACAAAACAGGAAAGTTGTCTCCCCCTCTTATAGGCTTCATAAAGAAGGACCGAGATCTTATCCCCCAAGTGAACAGTGGATCTCAGCCACTCACACCCAATTTTGACAAACGCTTTGTCGAGGAGTGCCGTGGGCATGGGCCACCCACTAGTATATTACAAATACAAGTTTCCTAATTACTTAATTTCCTACTACGAGACAATACATTCTCTTATATATTGTTTCTGTACCTTACCGGATTGAGATGTCTAGGCTGAGACATTCCGATACTGAACGATCCTTTCAGACATGGTTATAAGCATATCCCATATAGAGGCAGGTGTAATCATCTAAACTAGGAAGTGAACTCTCACATGTTATTTATAAGCCTTGTGCAGTACACTCCATGATTCCCCGCTTCCTTGGGTAATTAACAGTCGCTTAACAACTTATGCCCTGAGTCTATGTTATTGATACATGCCATTTAGATGGAGTACCATATCTATACCCAATGCAAGAGGTATATCCTTCCCATTCTCCACCTTAAAACTCTAATTTCCAAAAACCTTGGTATTTTTAGACTATTCTTGGCACTTTACCTATTTCCATAAGCCACTCATATATAACTTTTAAACTATCAAAGATTTCTTATAAAGCGCAAAACGATAACCATACCCATGTACCCTCTTTTTCATTGGTATTAATATAAGAAGGGAGCATATTGTGTCTTAGTACTCAGACGGTCAGACCCACAATGTCCATAAGCCATAACTGGACACACATCTCATGTACAGTAGATCAGGCCCACCACTGAATGGGCCTCACCTAAGAGATTTCTCAGGCCTTATATCAGCATGATTGGATGATTTTTTTATGTCTAGCCTATAGACTTCTTTTTTTGAGCTTTACAAGCAATGTCTCACCGTCCAAAGGAAGTCGTAAAAAAATTGAATGGTTGAAATCATCTAATCACATAGATAAGATATCTTTTTTTTATAAGTTGGGATTGATATTAAAGAAGGGCAAGCCCCGGCAAAAACCACCAAGGGGAGTCTCAAGAAGAGAGTCCCACAAAACAGAGATAGAGATCAAACCAGAGGAGAGCCAACTAGTAGCTCCTCCCATCTGAAAACAAAATCTTCAAAAAAGCAACCCCTAGACTATGGGGCTACAGAAGACCAAAAGAACAAATAGGCTTTAACCATAAGAACAACTCTAGGAATGTCTTCTTCTTTACCATCAAAAATCTTGGAGTTCCTCTCTTTCCAGAGAGCCCACAACACAGCAATAGGGAGGATCTACCATAGATACTTGCTTCTTCCTTTGAACATGTCTATGGATGCTCCTTGTACTAAAGTAATCACATGCTCCGGCACCACATACGCCATTCCGAAACAGGAGAAAAAAGCTACCCAGATGGAGGAGAACGGACACTGCACCAACAGGTGATCAACCATCTCAGCTCTCGATTTGCACAAAGAACACTTGTTGGGAATCATCATGCACCTACTATTCAAATGATCCACTGTCAATATCTTATCCAGTATAGCTGTCCAAACGAAGAAAGACACCTTTGTGAGAACAGGGGGCCCCCACACCAATGACGTTGGGAACGAACCATCCCCCGACCAGTTGATGTGAGAAAAAAAAGATCTTACCAAAACCCTTGGAGTCCCATCTCCACTCCCTTTGGTCCTCTTCTGTCAAAAGGCTGTCGCCATCACTAATCCTAGTCAAGAGTGAACACATGCTATCCACTTCCCAATCATTCAAGTTCCTTCTAAAACCAAGACGCCTGGACATCACACCTTCTCTTTCCACTGCACAATCCTGAATTTTGGCCTCATGAAGATCAGAAATGAGATATAAAGATGGAAAAGTGTCTTTCAAGGACTCCTCTCCACACCATAGGTCCTCCCAAAAATGGATCTTATCCTCCTTCCCTAGTGTAAACTGGATACCTTCTTTGAACCTGTCCAACACCCTCAAAATGCCCTTCCATACACTAGTCACGTATGATTGAGGAACAGGAAGCTCCACTCCCCCATCCAACACCACGCCATATTTTCCCGCAATGATAGCCAGCCATAGACTATCCTCCTCTCCGAACTGCCACAACCCAACCATTTGCCCAAAAGAGCTACATTCATCTCCCTCAAGAAGCGAAAACCTAGCCCCTCTTCCTCCTTAATCCTACACACCTTGTCCCATTACACCAGATGGAATTTGTTGTCATGCCCCCCTTGCCACAAGAAGTCTCTCATGATCTTCTCCAACTCTAAAGCCACACTAGTCGGGGCCCGAGATAGTGAATAGAGAGAGATAATGGATGGGTAAACTAGAGAGAGTGCTCTTAATCAAGGTTATCTTACCACCTTTGGAAAGATACCTCTTATTCCAACTCGCTAACCTTCTACCAAATTTCTCAACAATCGGCTCCCAAATGGACTTGACCTTGTATTTAGCTCCTAATGGAAGTCCCAAATACGAAGTTGGAAGACTACCAACCTTACAACCCAAGCTCCTTGCCAACTCCCTCAATCCCGATACTTCTCCCACAGCAAACACCTCCCTCTTCATGAGGTTTACCCGTAAACCAGATAACACTTCAAAGAATCTCTGGCTAGTCCCTTAGTAATCAACAAATCCAAAAATCCCTCTTATGACTTTAAATGGTAAATTGCAATCACTCCATTGGTGAGCATCTCTCTCACAATGTATCTTCCAATGTATATGCCGGTATTTCTCTTTATACGTTTATTTCTTACTCTTGTTTAGCAACCTTGTAATCACTATAATAAAAGTAGCAAGTATTGGCTTTTAACACAAGGTACATCTATTAGAAAGATTTTTCTCAAAACTCAGCCATTCTATCAAGGCTTGCCTTCTCTAAAATAATGTGTTCTAACCTATGTAACAAGGACACCGACACGGATGTTGGTGTCCGACACGACAACATAAAAAAATCTGATACGGAATCTAATGGGTACAAAATCAAACTGATTAAAATGTTTTAATATTTTTTCTAGATAATGAGATTGTGATAGGTATCTGGTCACAAGGTAGTTAAGGGCGCACTTAAGGCGCTAGGACCTCTAGCGCCTGAGACGCAAGGCGAGGCACGCGCCTGATTGAAGTGAGGCGCAATATTAAAAATTATAATAAATATAAGAAATATAAAAAATAAAGAAAAATAACACCATAAAATAACAAAATAAGTAATCATTAAACCATAAAACATAAAAGATAGCAAATGTCGAAAATCTCAAATAACTCAAAAGCAATTCTAGTTAACATTGTTAGTATCTAAATACAAAACAAATAATCAAAAAGCCATAAAACATAAAAGATAGCAAATGTTCAAAATTTCAAATAGCCCACAATTAATTCTAGTTAACATCGTCATCATTTAAAATATAGTCATTAGCTTCATCCCATCATCATCAGATGTGTTAGCCTCAATATATTCTTCTTCTTCTATCTCCTCCGAATTGGCATCTTTCTCTTCTGGCTTCCTTTAAGCCCTTGCTCTTACTCTTGACCTTGATTGTGATCTAGTATTTGATGTTGATTCACCAACTCCAGCAGCTCTCGCAACAACACTCTATGTCAAGCTATCATCCTCAAACACCAATTCATCTTCTGCTACTCCACCTTCTGTTTCCATCTCCCCAAGTAGTCATTCATTGCTTTCATCAATGTCTTTCAATGAGATAAATTCAATTGTATTTCTCCTATCATACCGATGTTTAATATAATAGGCCAAAGAACAAAAATTTTATAAAAAATTATGTATTTTAGTGAGGCGCGCACTGATGCGCCTGGAGCCTGGTTTGAGGCGCGCGCCTACTAAACATGCCTTGCCTTGACCCTTCTAAGGCGCTTTAGGTGTGCCTTGCACCTGAGGCTCGCACCTTGACTACAGAGTCTGGTCATTAGCTCTAATTACTTTGATTCCAAAATCACAATAGCAATTTTAAGTTTTTCATAAGGAAAATACTACCCAAGAATCTCTTGGTGACCTTTATAGTTTATGAATCCATTCTTGAAGTTAGCATATCATCGACGTATGTACATATAATCAGGTACCTTTAACCTATTGTATACACATTTATTTGATTCTTTTATGCTCAACCCATTAGATAGCATTACCCTATCTAATTTCTCATGCCATTGCTTGAGAATTTTTTTTACACTATATAATAGTTCAATTAATCTGAAAACTCTATGTTCTTGCTCATAACAACAAAGCCTTCAGGTTGATTCATACATATCTCTTCTTTAGGTCACTATTTAAAAAGTTTTTTTAACATAATCTAGCGGATTTCAAGGTTATAGATTGCTACAATTAAAACTAATGCAAAAAAAGTGGTCATCTTAGTCACAAGTGAGAAAGTATCAAAGAAACCTATTCCTTGTTTTTACTTAAACCTTAGGCTGCCAACCTAGCCTTAAACTATTCTATGGATCCATCTTATATAACTTTCTTTATGAACACCCTTTTACAACCTACGTGTTTGTAACCGGTGGTAAGTCAAGCAATTCCCATTGGTTGACATAACTGAGTCCATTTCACCATACAGAGTGGCATCCGAAGAATACATAGCTTCCATACCACCATCTACTTTGTAGATATAAAAGTTAAGACTAAAAGTGGTTCTCTTCATTGCTCACATACTTCTCTTAAGCTCTACTTTCTCTTCATCACAAGCACTACTACAGGTTATAACAAGTTACCTCAAAGAAAGTTCACTTCTAACATTAGGACTTCAACTTCTATGAATTTCATCACAGAGTTAGCATTTATACCAATGTTCTCAAAGACCTACTATTTGTATTAAGTGTGATAGCCAAGTATTCATTGACTTATTATTATGGAATTATAGATGTGCTTTTCATCCTATAAATGTGTGTGTTTTTCATCATATAAATGTGTTTTGTTAAAAACATCTCAAACTTTAAATATGCCTTGATATATTTTTATATACATTTTTATTTTTGCCGATTTCTGTCGATTTTTACCGAATTTTTCCGACTTGACCCCTCGACGATTTATTGCCGAATCCCAACTTTGTGACTATGCCTCTTATAAGAATTAGGTTGATTACCTAGAACAATCATGAAAGCCCGGATGCAAATAGGACCATAATGTGCAAAACTACTAAATATCCATTATACCAAATTGTGTGCAATATGTTTACTTGGTCATGAAGCAAGGTGCTCAGTTCAAAAGTTTGTTCACCAATCACCTCATGAACTGACATATCTATCCAAAAGACACCTTCACCTATTCACATTAATATAACTACTACTTATTGGTTTGGGTTCCAAATTTTGAAACACATTGAGAATTATTCGTATTATATTATTTAAATATGTTTCAAATTTTACATAATTGTGCTCTTTCTTGTTGAACTATCTCCTGCCAATTCAAATATGCTTTTGAGTAGACCAATGCGAATAAGTGAAAACCTTGGTCGAGTTGACCATTGTTCTTCACCTAACATTTTACCATTCTATCATGACTGTTTCTCCACTACTTCTTTCACAACTGTACCCAACTGCTGTTGTAAAGCTATAAAAAGAAAAGGTCTCTCCTCCTTGTCAAACAATGAGAAAGCTACGATTGTCTCTCTTTCTCATGGTTTTAAGTCTCAGATGATCCCGTGTTCAATCACCTTGGACCGAGACATGATAAAAGTATGCTGACTCTCCTGAGACAGCTCTTGCATCTCAATTGAACAAAAGGGTAAATTGTTGGCAGGCTAAATCTGTCCCAAGGACAGAGCATCTAACTCTTGACTCAATCACAAAGTTTCTTCTATTTACTTTCTTCGTTTGTACCAGGTTATTCAGATAAAATATGCTCTAGTCTAATCAGTATAACAGATTTCAATCGATGAAATTTCCTACTACTTTATCATTTAAGCAATTTGATATTTAATTAGATATTGATTAGTTTCATTCAAAACTAAATTGCATTCACTATTATTATCCGAAATTGCTTGCATAAGTATGATACTATGACCTAACCAGATCTAACATTAGAAATTTACTTATTCTTTTCTGAGATCAGTTATAATCTGTTTTCAAATATAAAACAAGCTTGTTAAGTATTACCTGATATCTAATACCATTTTGCTAACTGCTGTGCATTTTATCAGTTTTATAATCTGATTTTTCAACAAAAATTTGGCTATGAAGACCTTCTTTTACCAATGGATCCGCATTCTCGTTAGCACTTCTAAGAGTGTATTTGTATGTACAAAACGTCAAGCCCTACAATAACATCTTTAATGTGCTCTACGATGTTTGATATTCTACATGGACCACCGCATAACGTCTTTTTTGAAGTATCAAACTATCAGTACCCATGACAAAATCAATACCTCTAGCCTTGAATGCACAATGTACTCTGGAACATAATAAACTCTACATCTATATCAACAGCATCACTAACATCATCATGAAGGAATCCACTCAAAATGAACAAAAAATAACAAATAAGCATCATCTTATCTACTCTGAAAACCCTAACCTAAAGAACAGAAATGAGGTTTTTTGGGTCTTTCACTAAAGAAATAAAACCCTAATAACTTTTTTCCGTTACCTGCCCTTCCACGTGAAGAGAAGCGGAGATGATGGTGATGGGGAGGACTCCATGAGATGGTCAGCATAACAAGCTTGGGTTCGAGTTGCAGGGGACATTGAAGAGGAAGGAAGAAAATCTCGAACCCTAATTTTCTTCTCTGGAAGATCTTTTGTTTTGATTCTCTAATAAGCTTCTACTGTGTTTGTTTTGCAGCTGCAGGATTCCTTTTTCCGGAAAGGAGGAAGCACGAATCCAGAGAGAAAGAGAAAGAGAGAGAAGGTTTTTCGCATCCCGGGGGGGAACATTTGGATTTGAAATGGACCCCCCGCCTTGTACTTTGCAACGGCCCTTTATTCTGGTTTGGGTCTTTTGTTGTTGTACTACTAAGGCGTGTTTGGCTACAGGGATTGTATTGTCCTCATTGAGAATTGGGTTTTAAACGGCCCACTTTCGTTTTGTGCTCTGTGATATTTAATTGGTACATACTGTATCTGTATGATGTTTAGACCAAGGCTTAAAGGAGGCCGTTTTAACGGTTAAACGGACTGGGGGCGTTACCGTTTAAACAGCCATTAAAACGGATTGAAACGGCCAGGGGCAAAAATGGAATTAAACGGATTTTAACGGTTTTTAACGATTTTAATGGAAAAAAAAATGGAAAAATGGCGCGGAAATTCAAATTTTGAAATTTGAAAATTAAAAAAAATGGAATGTAATGGATTTAAACGGAAATTAAATGGATTTTAACGGAATTAAACGGATTTAACGGCCGTTTTTTCACAAAATTTTTCAGAGTTAAACGGCTGTTTAAATGATTTTAACGGCTATTTAAATATTTTAACAGGCCGTTAAAACAAAAAAAATGGCCTTTTTTTCAAAACCGTTAAAACGTGTTTAAACAGTTTTAACGGAAACGGGCATGGGGCGTTACCGTTTAAACGGTCATTTTTAAAATCATGGTTTAGACTAAGGTTTAAAGGAGGCCGTTTTAACGGTTAAACGGACTGGGGGCGTTACCGTTTAAACGGCCGTTAAAACAGATTGAAACGGCCAGGGGCAAAAATGGAATTAAAAGGATTTTAACGATTTTAATAGAAAAAATGGAAAAAATGGCTCTGAAATTCAAATTCTGAAATTTGAAAATTAAAAAAAAAATAGAATTTAACGGGTTTAATGGCTGTTTAAACAATTTTAACTGCCGTTAAAAAAAAATCGTAAAAAAGTGTTTAAACGATTTTAACGGAAAAGGGCTTGGGGCGTTACCGTTTAAACGGGCGTTTTTAAAACCATGGCTTAGACCAAGGTTTAAAAGGGGCAGTTATAACAGTATAACGGACTGGGGGTGTTACCGTTTTTCTCCGTTATAATGGCCGTTATAATGAATTGTAACATTCAGGGGCAAAAATGGAAAGTAACGGAAAAAAATGGAAAAATTGCGCTGGAATTCAAATTTTGAAATTCGAAATTTCAATTTTTCAAAAACAAAAAATAACAGGAAAATAATGAAAATTGTAATACCCAAAACATTTTTCAGGATATTTTGAAAAAATAATTATGATCATTTATTTATTTGTATTAAGTATTAATGTTTATTTCTATGTTAGTTGAATTATAATTATTGATTTGGGCCTTTAGGGTAAATTTATCAACTTTTTTTGCCTAAAAATTATCCTAAGTAAAACCTAGTTGATACCTATGGGTCTTAGGCTCATTTCTAACTCATTAGTAACATAAAATAAGACTTTTAATATGTTGATAAATTTAACTATTTTAAAGTGACAAAAATTACTATTAATTAGTTATTAAGAATGTTAGTCTCACATCGGATAGGTGAGAAAGTTGATGGTTTTAAAAATCTATAAATAAGGGTGAAGGCATAAGCTTTTAGAGGAGGATAAAACATTATTTTTCAAGAGAGAAAAACTAGAAAACAAAAAATAGCCGATTCTCTAAGTTTATGTGAGATAGAGTTTATGCATCTTGACTTCTCTTAAATGATTAAAAATCGTAGATCTTTAACATTGACCAAGAGTTAGATCAACTCTCTATTAAGGTAAGTACACTCTACAATATTGTATATTTCTGTTAATTACTATAGTTTTTGTTAATGATTATATGGTGTATTGTTTAAATTTTTATCTTATTTGTTAATTATATGGGCAAACGTCATAAATTCATAATTTTCACATTCATTTGTAAGAATTCGTTACCCTTGGTGGGAAATCATTACCCTTGGTGGGAAATCGTTGCCCTTGGTGGAAATTCGTTACCCTTGGTGGAAAATCGTTGCCCTTGGTGGGAATTCGTTACTCTTGATGTGAATGAATGAGGAATATAGTGCATTTAATATCATCATCATGATTGGTTATTTTAGATGATTTGATCTTCTTGATTTTGGGTTAATATGTTAATTAACATGTTAAAATAATTATGATTGGATTATCTTCATTGTCTTGTATACTTGTTGTACTTTACTAGACTTTCGTTCACGGTATTACACCGAAATATTTCAGATTTTATTAATCTCGGTGAGGAGGATATTCTAAAAGAAAGAAGTCGATTGATGACACAAAAATTGAAGAATAATTTATTGATTAAATTATTTAAGGGTTTTAATGATGTAATAATGGGTTCTTAACATGTTTGGGTCGTTGGGACCATTAATGGTTTGACTAGATTACTTTACTTCTATTTTTTTACACATTATGTTTTTCAACATCCTAGGCGAAAATATTCATAAAATATTTATACCATAATATTTTAATATAATTATAATGATGTTAGGACCCTAACTCAATGTAGTATTTTACTGAACTATTTCGTGATTTTAGGAGTTATGTAAATAAATGCTGTTTGGCACAAATCTCAAAATTTATGTGCTGATTTTGCAGAATCAACACCCTTATTCTGACTTTAAGCAGCTTTAGCACCTATTAGATGACCGAATATGGTCAAGGGTAAAATACGAAAGTTGTAGATTTTTAAGTTAACTTTTCATCTATATATAGTGGGTTAACAAATTCGATAGGATGTATTCTATAGAGCTATTTTACTAAGAGGAGGTCAAAACTGCCTGACTGTAAAATATCTGATTTTTACAAACCTTTGTCTTAATTTTTTCATAAGTTGTAAAATATGACCACATAATTTTTATTACATGTAAATTTTGTTTATTTTGAATAGATAATAACCTATATGTTATTTACTTGATTTGGATTTTGATCAAAATTATAAAAATTAATAGAAGTGAAAAATCTTACTTTTTACATATTTTGATGGTTACCATTATGACTGAATTGAGAGTGGAGAACTGATTCAAAAATTTGTAAATGTCTTTTTTAGCCAAAGTGCCTTTGTTAAAATTATATTTATGATTTTTAGAATAAAACCCTCCAAGAAAAATAATTTTTTGACATACTTTGAATTTTGATCAAAAGTTGACCATTTTTCTTTGAACCGCAAAAATCAAGTTTCAAAACTATCTTAAGTGGACGTTTTGCTTAAGTGTTTTCACAAAAGATGTTTGATATAAATTTTAGATAATTATAGAGACCTTAATTAGTGATATTGACTAAAACTAAAAGTTTGACTTTGATTTTGATTTTGGTTATTCCACCGTAATAGCTTATTTACGCTTCCGCATTATTTGACTATTGGAGTTGAATCGTTCTTTATTAATCACGATGGTGATTCTTGATATTTTCTTTATTTTTTTTTCAACATTTTATTTTTTATCACACCTTGAATCTTGGGTAAACGGATAAATCACAAGCATTCGGATCGAATTTAGGTGCCCGGATTCGGAGCGTGACAGAATGGTATCAGAGCATAGGCTTCAGATACCTAGGGATTTATGTGTAATGGGTCTATATATATTGAATAATATGCGATTAGTTATGAACCAGGTGATGACACTAAGTCAAAATTTTGAATTGTATTATATATCTATATAAATCTAAATATATATATATATTGTGATTATGTTGAGTTTTCTTATAATTGAACTACTAACTTAAATGCATAATTCACTAATTTTAATAAATTAAAATATCTAGGTGAAACTTAATAGGGCACTTAGGAATTTAAGCGCAATAATTTGAATTTCGAAGACAAAATTATATTTAAGGGGGGTAGTTTGTAATACCTAAAATATTTTTCAGGATATTTTGAAAAAAAAATTATGATCATTTATTTATTTATATTAAGTATTAATGTTTATTTCTATGTTAGTTGAATTATAATTATTGATGTGGGCCTTTAGGGTAAATTTATAGATTTTTTGGGCCTAGAAATGATCTTAATTAAAGCCTAGTTAATACATATAGGTCTTAGGCCCATTTCTAACTCATTAGTAACCTAAAATAAGACTTTTAATATGTTGATAAATTTAATCATTTTAAAATGATGAAAATTATTATTAATTAGTTGTTAAGAATGTTAGTCCCACATCGGATAGGTGAGAAAGTTGATGGTTTTAAAAATCTATAAATAAGGGTGATGACATATGCCTCTAGAGGAGGATAAAATATTATTTTTCAAAAGAGAAAAGCTAGCAAATAAAAATTAGCCGATTCTCTAAGTTTATGTGAGATAGAGTTTATGTATCTTAACTTTTCTTAAATGATTAAAAATTGTGGATCTTCAGCCTTGACAAAGAGTTAGATCAACTCTCTATTAAGGTAAGTACACACTACAATGTTGTATATTTTCGTTAATTATTATAATTTTTGTTAATGATCATATGGTGTATTGTTTAATCATTTGTAAGAATTCGTTACCCTTGGTAGGAAATTATTGCCCTTGGTGGAAAATCGTAGCCCTTGGTGGAATTCGTTACCCTTAGTGGGAGATCGTTGCCCTTGATGAAAATTCGTTATTCTTGGTATGAATGAATGAGGAATATAGTGCATTTAATATCATCATCATGATTAGTTATTTTGGATGATTTGATCTTCTTGATTTTGGGTTAATATGTTGATTAACATGCTAAAATAACTATGATTAAATCTTCATTGTCTTGTGTACTCGTTGTACTTTACTGGGCTTTCGCTCACTGTATTACATCAAAACATTTTAGATTTTGTTAATCTCGGTGAGGAGGATACTCTGGAAGAGAATAAGTCGATTGATGGCATAGAAATTGAAGAAGAATTTATTGATTAAATTATTTTAGGATTTTAATAATGTAATAATGGGTTCTTAATATGTTTGAGTCGTTGGGACCATTTATGGTTTAACTGGATTACTTTACATCTATTTTTTAACACATTATGTTTTTCGATATCCTATGCAAAAATATTCATAAAATATTCATACGATAATATTTTAATATAATTCTAATGATGTTAGAACCCTACTCAATGTAGTATTTTACTGAATTATTTCGTGATTTTAGGAATTATATAAATAGGTATGGTTTGGCACAAATCTTAAAATGTATGTGCTAATTTTGCAGAATCAGCACCCTTATTTTGAGTTTAAGCAGCTTTGACATTTATTAGATGACCGAATCTGGTCAAAGGTAAAATTTGAAAGTTGTAGATTTTTAAGTTACCTTTCCATCCATATATAGTGGGTTAACAGATTAGATAGGATGTATTCTATAGAGCTATTTTACTAACAGATTAGATAGGAATGATTCTAGCCGTTGGATTCAAGCATATTTTTTGGGTACTTAATCTAACTGCTAGAAATTATCAATCAGACTAAGTTTTGGTATGTATATCCACCAAGGGGTGGGCTTAAAATCCATGCGGTTAGTGGGCCCAAAAATGTTTTATGCAGAGCCAGAAGAGCCCTCTGCGTCGACTGCATCCAAAGTCCTTTGCATCTAAATTTTTTCCTATACTGGGACATGATCAACCAATGCCACAGTTTTTAACGATGGTTGTTGCCATGGTCTAATAACGGCATTATAATGTGCCTAGGATCATGCCCCATTTTATTAAATATCTTTACTATTATAAAGGCAACCCTTAAGTGTAAAAATGTACGTGATCAATATATTTTTGCCACTTTTTTTTTTTTTTTACGATTCTTTCAATCTATCTATACTACTTTAAAGGAAAGAAAATTGGGTTGGCAATGTCGCGAGCTTCACAGGAAATGATGAACCCGCAAGTTGCAAGTCAAGAAGAGGAGAAATGACAATGTGGGTGTCAAAATTGATATAACTCAAGCTTATGACACCCTAAGTTGGGAGTTTTTGTTGGATGTATAGGATAGATTTAGCTTCACCAGAACTTGGTGCAAGTGGGTGATGGAAGTGATTAAGCACTGCTCGAATCTCCATCATGATTAATGGTGGTCCTTGTGGTTTCTTTGGTAGGGGCCTACGACAAACGGGGATATTCTATCACCATTGCCTTTTGTACTAGTTGAAGATACCCTTAGCAAAGGTATTAATTGGCTCCATGAGAAGGGGATGGTTCAGCCCATGGTGCAACTCAAGAATTGTTAAAGAGTGCAAGCAGTTTATTAGGAACTTTATTATTTGGTCGAGTGATCCAATAAAGACCGTGGAATGGGATAAGGTGTGCAAACCTCGGAAGAAGGGTGAATAGGGGTTGAGAAGATTGTCGAAAATAATCTTGCTCTCCTTATAAATTTTGTTTGGAGAATGATTGATACTAATGATGATTGGGCCATATTTATGAAAATAAGTTTATAAATAGACAAGGTGATATGATCTCATATAACAAGAGATCTTCCATTTGGCCGGGTATTAGATGGGTGCTTTTGGAGGTTAAAAAATACTTCGGCAGGATCGTGGGAAATAGCAAAGAAATTGATATTTGGCGGGATCCTTGGGTAAGTAACTATGCTATCAAGGATGTTATTCATGGTAACAACAGACTTTGGAGGGACTGCAAAGCAAACGTGACTGACATTATTGATGGCAATAGATAGGTCATACCTTCAGCTTGAGTCAAGGTTTTAAATTTCAGTTTTGGTAACAATTTCGGTGATGTCAAAAATCAAAATTTCGAGCGAAATTTCTAAATTTCGGTAGATTTCGATTTAGAAAGCTATATTTCAGGGATTTCGATACCCACCAAAATCGAAATTTTGGCAATTTCGAAGGGTACTACGATTGCTCTTGCCAAAGGATGAAACTCCATTATTTGGATTGAGTCAGATTCTTCGAAGACTGCTAGTGCGTTTAATTCTAAGAATATTCCTTGGAAAGTCTGATCAAGTTGGGATTGTATCTCGCAAGAGTTTGATTTTATTTTGATCGCCTCTACTCGGAGGGAGATTAATTTTGGGGCTGACAAGTGTGCTAATAAGGGATTTGGTTTAAGCTACGGGATTTCTAATTGGTGGAACCAAGACTTGATTTCTTGCCATCTATGGAGGATTGAAATTAGGTTTTTTTCGTGTCGTCAGATTTTAATAATATTTATAATTTCGGTTCACTTTAAATCCTACAAAAATACAGACTTTGTATAGCGATATGTCGGATGTCAAATCTGCACTCGGAGTTAGGGAACACAATTTATCGGAACATTAGAACAATAGAAAGTATTTAAAAATATGAATGGATGGGTGAGAGTGGTGATTAATGATTGAGATTTAAAATAATCTTTTTGGAGAGATTTCTATAAACTAATTAACATAAGTAAAGAGAAATAAACACCATAAGCGGAAAAGAGAAACTTATTTGTTAAAATAATACAAGTTACAATACTTGAATCTAATTTTTTCATAAAAGAAAATAGAAACAAATAACCATCACTTTAGAAAGCATTATAAGATAAGAAATATAAAGAGAAAGAACGTGTTTACTAAAACTTCTTTTTTGCTTGTTGTAAAAATGATGACCATTAGATCTCTCTAGATCCAACGGTTGGGAATGGGTTAGTTAGATGAGAGAGAGTGATTAGGATAGAGAAAGATGGGGGAGAGAAGAATCGGTCAAGTGAGACCAATTCTCTCTTGTTATTGCAAATGGGCATGGGCATGGGTATGGGCATGGGTCATGGGTCATAGGCTTAGGTCATGGGCCAAGAAAGATAGAGAGAGAAATAAGAGAGAGGTGAGAGAAAAATATAAAAATAAAAGCATTGGAGGGTCTCGAACCTTAGTCTTCTTTATTCTTTCTCGTCCGCTCTACCAATAAGTCAAACTTATCCTTTGATATCAATTGGTATGGCCTTTAACACCTAAGTCATTCTCTTGGTCTCCAGCTATTCTTCTCTCTCTTAGTCTTTGTTCCGGCTCTATGATCCTCTAGCTTTGCCCATACATGTCTTCTATCTTTTTATCCTAGCCTGTTGGCTCTTTAAGCTTTGATAGAAGACTTCTGTGGTTGATCGTGGGCCCGTCAGTCCTCGAGAATCGCCCGATAGGGTCTCTCCTACAAGTGAAAAAATGCGTAATGAGATTTAACTAAAATGGCTTGAGACTGGACTATCCGAAATGCGTATATTTCATGCAAATAGTCGATTTTCGTCTAAAAAATGTGTTCTACATAATAGAAGAAACTTTTATGTGGAAAAGTCGACGAAAAGACAAGTTTTACGTAGGAGAATGCGATATCACTATATAAATAATGACTTAAAATAAAAAATTTTGAGCAAATATCAATGATCCTCACATGATGTACTTTAGTAAACCCTTGTTGGGTCTTAGGGGTGTGATGTGCATATGATTGTTGATGGAGGGGGTGCCAACCTAGTTGGGATGCCTTCCATCATTGTGATGCGAGGCCTAACCTTGTTTGTTCTTGTATTTGATGTTAATTTATCTATTTTTTTAATAAATTTTATATCAATTAGCAAAGAAAAAGAGTTTGTTTGAAGCACAATTTAAAAAATGGCCATTATAATGAAAATAATGGCCTTTATGACGGATTCAGACCTACCCCATTACGTTATGAACCGTTTTAACGCTCAGAAAATAACGGTTGTTATTTTCGTTTAACGGCCATTTTTTTAAATAACGGCTCGTTATTTTATGAAAAAATTTGTGAAAAAAACCATTATTTTTGTTATTTTCCTTTTTCTATTATAAATCTTATTGAAAAATTGAAATTCTAAATTTGGCTTATTTTTTAATTTTTCGTTATTTTCATTATTTTCCCATTTTTCTGTTTTCCATGTGCATTACAATTCCTTAACGTCCATTAACGTAAAAATTAAGGTAACGCTCCTAGTCCATTGATAAGTCATCAATTTATGCATTTTTTTCTCGTTTTTCATAAAGAATTATCATATTTTTGTGTGTTAATCGCCCATTGTTGAAGGTTCTACAAGCATGAGGGCATTTTGGGTCATTCATATTTATTATGTCTATTTAATTGTATTTGATGAATTTGTATCGAATATCTTGTGATTCATTTTATCTCATTAGGTGATCAAGATCAAGGTCCATGTACAAGCACACAAATTCAATCCAAATGGCCGATGGGCCTTGATGGCAAACCTTGATGATGTAACACAAAGGTTTTCTAAAGGACGTTGGACTGAAGTGATGGACTAGCTTGCTTGTGGGCAAAAAGGTGGCAGCCACTTGCTAAACTTGTTGAAGTGGCCTAAAAAGGTAGAGCCAATGTAAAAATGTTGATGTTGCTTGCTAAAGTTGCTAAAGTGGGCCAAAAGGTAGAGCCCACGTGGAAAGGTGGCAGATTCTTAGTCAAACTCCTTAACCCCTCTATCACTCTAACAACCCCTATATTACTCTAACAACCCAAATCTCAACCCATGGTTCCTTCATTCCCATAAAAAGCCATCTCTCATAACAACACCGGGATCTCATCTATCCTAGTGATCTCTCTCACACCAGCAACATATCTTCTTCACCTTACCTCTCCTTTACCCCATGGCTTCACCATCTCCAATTACCACACCTCTAAATATACAACTATCATCATCACCACTTCTTGAGCTCTCATGATGTATATGGGCAGATCTTCTAGTTCTTCTCTCTTAAACGGGCAGCAGCAACATTGCTTTGAGTAGACCGAGCTCAACTTGGATCATCAAGGGTGTAGCCTCAATCTCATCTTAACATCTATCTCTCATTCTCATTTTATTTTTCTTCTTATTTTTTTTATTCTTTAGTTGCTTTGTAATGTTTGCCGGTAATTAAAGAATATGAAAAACTCGACAATGATCGGCTAAATCTTCTTTTCTAAGGCTAGGGTTGTGAAGCCTTTTTCTTCTTTATGTGATTGATTTGATATCGTGAACTGTTAATCCAATTGAGTGAATTATTTTATTTTGATATTTGTCTACTTTATATGTTCTTTGATCTGTTATGATCTCCAGATATATCAGATGCTCGGATCCCCTGTGAGTGAAATACAATAGTGTTAATTTTGGTTTTCCTATTCGGTTAAATTAACGGTTAGGTTTTAGTGTCTTACTTTCCGTTCGGATTAAAAATCTATTTTAATTCTGGATGTGTGTTTATCAAATCGAAGCATAGAGAGAAAAATGTGGATCTTCCTGAAACATTACTTGTTATTTTCATTCTCTCTTCGACTTTACGAAGTCCAATAATCTTCCTCCATTCTTATTGAGTGGATACTAGCCTTACAAGTCTCCTCTTGAGTCTCTCTTTCTTTTCTTTTGTAGTTTCGTGTCTGTAGTTCTTGCACACAAGTCAATCATTGTGGATTCAACCTTGTTAAGTGCTACAATATACAACTTGTATATTTGCAAGTAAATTTTACCCTAAACGGTCGGTTCAATATTTTTGATCAAAAGTCTGGCTGTAACATCCGTTATAACGACTCCTTTTAACCTTGGTTTGAAGTTCTCCCTCAAAATGAGAAGACTTGCCTGACCACCTAACCACCCACAATATAAGCCACATGGAAAGTTATTAGAGGACACTAATCATATAGATGTTTAGCCAATCCCTAGGTGGACCTATACAAACCCAAAATCAACTTGATCAATGATTGTTAAGCGTTAGTTGAAGTCATTTTCTTTGGTTGATTTTAACCGTAGGAATTTGAGCATTATTTACCATTATTTCTGTACAAAGATCCAAAGGTTTGAAATCACTAATCAGGATTATTTTTGGTTTGTAGGTCCACTTATGGATTGGTCAAAAATCTATATGGTCAGTGTCCTCTAATAAATTGTCATGTAGCTTATATTGTGGGTGTTTAGGTAGCTACCTGACCTGGGTGGTCAGGCAAGTCTTACTCTCTCAAAATATCACATGGCACTCTTTAAGTTCCCACTTTATGGACGTACATTCGAAAATAACTTAATCGATGATTTGTAGTCGTTAAATTTGAGTTGTTTTTTTATTGTGGTGAATTCTGGATGTTAATTTTTATTTTTTTCTGCGGTGCCAAAATCTAACACATATATAGAAAGCATTTACACGAGAAAACAGTTCTAATGGTTCAACCAAGGTTTTAAATGGTTCGTTATAACACTCCTATAATGTTACCGCTATGACAGTTATTACGGGTCACATCAGTCACTTTTCAGTAAAAAAAAGTTAGAATATTAATAAAATATTAAATTTTTTTATTTTTCAAAAAACCTCGGTAACTATAGAAAGCATTTTTTAATGAGCATTATAATGAAAGTAATGGACATTATAATAATGAAAAGCATTAAAAGTGTAAATAACATAATAGGGTAGGGGGCATTACCGTTATAGCAGCCATTTTTTAACCATGGGTTCAACCGTTCAAACTAATATTTTTATTTTTTTTTGTTATAATGCAATGTAATGTGCATCAAACCTAGGGCATATTGACAATATCCACCATATAACATGGTTGTGTTTGAAGCGTAGTTGTTAAGTTAGGATACAACAAAAGTTCGTGGCAAGACACTTTCGAGCTTAAAAAATTCAATAAATAATTTGGCCTAAAATTCGAGGAACGACGAAAGTTCGTAACTATATTTATTCGTGTTTAATGCAACTATGATCCAAATATTCAATGTTAAAAATTCACTATTAAAATAAAAAGGTATATAAGACTTAGAAGAGATTAAAGTTTATGACTGTTCATGAGTCCCCACTTACTCAACTAGTGGAAAAATGGTTAATTTAAGTTTGTGTTGGGCCACATATTGTAGTTAAATTCAAAATTAAAAGTGATGTGTAGACTGTGAAGTGTGAAAGAGACTATAAGTTGCAACTTGCAGGTGGAGTCGTGCGATGAGTACTGTAAGGTCTATATTTTTATATTGGTTAATCCAATGTAACAAAATACTAATGTGTATTCCAACTTACTGTATTGTGTGGGTAGTTAGAAAAGTGAGAGTGCCAGTTTGAGGTTGCATCACTGAAGAACTATTTGAAATCTGCTAAATTAGAACATCAAGATATCTGAAGAATGAAATTAAGTTTTAACCAATCGCACGGTATTAGGTTGGTAAATAACCTAGAGGCCTAGAGCTTTGATGATTAACTCATATAATAAAAATCCTAAGTGTACTTAAACACGTGTTTGAAATAGACCGAACGGATATATTTTCGAAGAATCTATTCAATCCAATCGATTAGACTTGACATTGACACTCCAACGATTGGAGATGTATCCTTTTGCCTATGTTTCAATCGGATGTCAGTTAAGGTCTTTGATGGGAGTCCAATCGATTTGACTAGTCCAATCGATCTGACTTTTTTTATAAGTCCAAAATATGTATTAAAAAAGATCGAGAAGATCTCAAAATGTACAAAGAAATAAGAAAAAGAACAAGATTGCTACACCCACTACTCTCTCCCCAAAATAGCGTCCAACCTGAACACCATATCCCAAAAATGCACACCTCTCATTTCTGAAAACATGTTCCCCCAACTAAATAGAAACGTCATTATACTGATGAGAGTGTCATTGAGGGATTTCTCTTTGTTTCTAAAAGTCCTCCCATTCCTCTTCATCCAAATACCACACATAATCGCAAATGATACCATCCTCAAAATAATTTTTCCTACTCCTAAAAGGGATAGTTTAGGCCAGCCTCTCAATAGAGCTGCAATAGATTGATGCATAACCCAAGCTATACCCACAAGATCTAAGAAATATGATCATATTTGATTAGCAAAATCAAAATATAACAAAAGATGACTAGAATTTTCACCATTGGACTTGCGCATTACACAATAATTAATCAGAATCTATTTCCTAACAATCAAATTATCAATCTTGAGCAATTTATTAATCGATCAGACTTGTAGGAATAAAATTTCCATGTTAGAGAGATTTTCTATTATGATTCAAACACTTTCTATTTTAAATGAGAAGATGAGATAGTGCAAAGGCGCTAAGGGGACGGACCAGTGAATTGGAACTTGAGGAGGCGCATATGCAACGACATTGAGCTTGAAGAGTCAAGTAGAAAACTGTAGGAATGGTGTCGTGCTAAATTATGTATTTCTTTATTTTTTTTCTATTGTTTCAGAACCCGATTAATTTGGTCAAATTAATCGCCAAAAAGTTGTATTTGTGTTCCATTTGTGAAACCCTATAAAATCACGAATTATTCTAATTTTTTACGTGTTCGTCCGTATAGTATGGCTACCACCTAAAAGTGATTAATTTATGAATTAATCACAAGTTAACAACTAGGGTCTGAAGTACAAATCATCAGTGTAAACCCGGATAGTATTACGTTGCTTGATTCATAATATGTACATAACAATGTGCGTCAAACCTAGAGTATATTGACAATATCCGCATGAAAAGCATGTCCCTGTATTATATTTTGAATATAGCTAACTACTTAATTTCTTCCTTTCCCATTTCATCCATCTAGCTAACCGTCTCTCACGTCTGTTAAAAGGATGTTGTAACACACACGTCTAAGTTGCGCCAAACGTTGACAACCAATAATATCTACTTTTTGAATGGCTAGGCATTGTAGATATGGCCCACCGTCTCAACGGTTGGATTAATGAATTGGTATCAATTTTTTTTATTAATGATTTTGAATGGTTAAGATCATTGTATTAACTACGTCCCATCCATCAGATGTCAAACTCATAGTACAGATCCATGAATTTGAAGTCTCTCCTCCTGAAAATGCCACGTGGAGCACCCTTAAGGCGCACTGGCCTTTCGGATGTTTGTTCTACCTCTTGGTGCACCTATATACAAAAAATCAGCATTATCCATGATTTCTAACATTTATATTTCAGCATAAAAAAAAATGTTCAAATCCAACGGCCATATCACAAATTTAAAAACTACATCTAATGGATAGAAATCACCAATTACACTGAATTTAGATATGTAGATCCATCAAGAGGTGGACCAAACATCCATAAAGTCAGTAAGACCTAAAGAGTGCTCCACGTGGCTTTATGGGAGCGGGACTTCAAACTCAATCTCGTGTCTAATACACTTCTTGGTTGCCGTCCAAATTTGAAGTCTCCCTCCCATGATGGAATTTGGAATGACAGTTGCCATTTAAAATCCTCGCACCATCTCGACTTTCTCTATCTTTGATTTTTTTTTTTATTTGGAGGAAGATCTCAAACTTCGATCTCATTTTATATTAATAATACAAGTCAAATGGGTAAAAAATGAAGTCAGATGGTCAACATTAAATCTCAATCGTTGATTGTGATAAGTATGGTGGTTCGATGGATTTGGGCGATCAAAATCCGGATCGACGCCCATCTATTTGGATTGTATTGGGGTTGTCTCGCCAGAGACAAGACTTCTGCAACGAGGGCATCACGTCGTCTCGATCGTGACAACCAGAGACCGAGTTGGATTGGGATCCATGCTCACCAATCATGCCCCCAATCCCGAGGTTTACATCCATAGTGATAAGGGGTCACTTCGATGAAAGGGTCAGATTGAGCCACATGACCATGAGATCGTGATACGCATTCTATCAAACAACCATCCTCAACATGCTCCCAAAAACCATGGATCTGCATGGAACATCGCTAATCAGGTTGGTTTTTGGTCTGTAGGTCCACGTAGGGATGGGCCAAACATTTATATGGTCAGTACTTGGTTCTCTGAGTGTGCCGCGTGGCTCAAACATACATGCGTGCTCAAACACGTCCGTGAGAAAAATGGACTCAAATTTTGTTAATTAATACTAATCAGCTGATCAGCGTGTTTTAAAAAATATGTTTATTTATAGCATCAAGACTTATTTGCAAAAAATAAAAATAAACTAATTAATAAATAAATAGCTCAAAAAAAAAAGGAATTAACTTTTTTATTATTATTTTGACCATTTTTTTATATTATGATGTGTCCACTAACAGACGCACATAATTTAATTGTTAAATTAAATGAAATTGTTTTTTTTTTTTTTGTAAGCAATTTAAATGAAATAGTTGAATAATTGAAAAATGAGATTACACAGATAGGCACGAGGGAAAAAAAAAACTAAAAAATACAAAAAAAATTTGAAAAATTGGATCCCAGTCCAACGCATCATAGCTACCAAGAAATTGTTTACAATGAAAAATATTTGCAGTCCCTCGAGGATTTAAAAAATTTAATGTCTTCTCTTCCCAAAATGTCACTTGGAGCACTATTTCCGACCCACTAACCTCATCAATTGGTATGTAGGTCCATCAAGAAGTGAATCAAACATGCATGGATCTGTGGGCCCAGAGAGTATACCACGTGGCTTTTTTGGAAGACGACTTCAAGGGGACAGCAAACTCGAGCTCGCCGAACATGTGTTTCCTTATAAAATTGTAATGCAACATTATACAAGATGGGTCTTGTATTGCATTCTTTGTTAACAAATCTCTTTCATTTCTTTCTTCCCACCCCGAACTAGAGATAGAAGATGCAGAAGCAAGTACCCATACAAACTTCCTAGGTAAGACGACCGGGCTCAACCATTAGGCGGTGGAGACAACTGTCTGCTGCGGCGAGAATGCAGGTGAAGAGTGAAGCTAGCTAGCACATCCTTTTAGATTGGGTGAGAAGAGGTGGGTGCTTGCTCTCTCCACCTGCCCAACGACGTCTCCACACACCCCACCCACCCCCCCCCCCCTTCCTTAGTTTCCACTATTTTTATGATCTCAAATCTTAAAAACAAAAAAAATCAACTTTTATTTTGTAATTTCTAACTCTTTTTTCTCTCAATTTTCAAATTACTTCTACTAAAAAGAAGTTATACATTTACCATTTCAATAAATTTATCATTTTTACAAAGATAATTTTTATTTAGGCATCATATGTATCACATGTGCACTCGGTTAAGGGGCCTTAGATGAAGTGTGTTTTTTTTTATTGAGTTTCTTTTTTGGGGGCTTTAAAGTTAAAAGGACAATAAACGTGAGGTTTATGGGGCTTTGAGTGGGGTGTTTTGTTTAAGTATTATTGAGATTTAAGAGAAAAGTGAGATTTTTTTTAAACTAATTCTAATTTATATTAGGTTGTGTTTGATTGCACTGAAAATTTTCCCGAGAAAACACATTTGGGATATGTCTTAAATGGCTGATTGACTGCAACTGAGAACACATATTTCAATCATGTGAGAAAATAAATGCCTATTTTCAGGTGAAAAAGGATTCTCACCTATCCGGATGGGAAATGAATTCTGGGCATAGTAGGGAAAATTATCCGATTCAAATGACTTGTTAGGGAAAATTATACCGATTTATAATGGCTATCTAACAATGGAACGTTGTGTTTTCCTAAGGAAAATGCAATTTTCCCACTTGGTAATCAAACATGCCATTAGTATTTTTAAATAAACTATGCCTCAATTAGGATTTTTGCCTTAGGCTTCAACTTGTATTGAGACGACAGTAGGTAATTTTTATTTTATTTTTCCTGAAATTTAAAGTTCCTGAGTCTCCTCTTTTGCTATTTTGATTCATTATTCTCGAGTAAATTAAATTTTTTTAGTTTATATTTTCTATTGTTTTGCCAAATTTTCTTAATTTTTGTGTTTGGATCAGATTCTTGTTCTGGGTCTTTCATCTTTTTTAGTTTTAATATGTGTTCATCACTGAATTATGTCCCAGAGGAAGGTTTCTTGGCCGGCTATAGGAAACAACAGAGAGATCAAGAGAAAGGGAGATATATAGAGATGGAAGAGAGAACTGAAAATGGAGACGCATTGAAGAGCAAAAGAGGAGAATCGGGTCATGGAGGAGATGAAGAGAAGATTCCGTTCTACAAGCTCTTTACATTCGCAGACCGACTCGACATCGTGTTGATGGTTGTTGGGACGATTTCTGCCATCGGAAATGGTCTCGTCATGCCGCTTTCGACACTAATATTTGGTCAGATTATCAACTCCTTCGGTGATTCAGACAATTCAAATGTTGTTCATGAAGTATCCAAGGTATGTTTTACGATATGGTGATTTTATACCCAATTGCCGCTGAAAAATGAAAGAAAGATGGTAACCATGGTTTTAAAAAAAAGTTATAACGGCCATTACAAGCTCAAAACCAGAAAAAAAAAAAAACAGGCTTAGCGGCCCGTTTACCGTTGTCAAGGTTATTTTGAAAAAATAAAATAAAATAAGAATTTATTGACCATTTTTTTCTCAGATGTTGTCTATTATAACTGACTTAACGGTAATGTTAACTCTCCGTTGCAACTTTAAATTGGACCATTTCTTTAGGTTTTATATATTTCTCCCTTAATTCCAACAGAAATGTGGTGATTCGCCAAAAATGTGGATTAAATCGGGTTCTAGCCCAATTCTCATTAGAAAAGATGGAACAAGGTAGCAAGGTTTAAAGGGGACCGTTACAACGGTATAACGGACTGGGGGGTTACCGTTTTTTCTGTTGTAACGAAAAAACGCTCAGGGGCAAAAATGAAAAAAATGGGAACATAATGGAAATAAACAGAAAAATAATGGAAAAATGGGCGCTGAACTTCAAATTTTGAATTTCAAAATTTCAATAACGGAAAAAACGAAAAAAAAATGGCCTTTTTTCACAAAATTTTCCAGAAAATAACGGTCGTTATTTTCGTTATAACGGCCGTTATTTTTTGGGCGTTTTAACATTCCATAACGTAATGAGGGAGGTCCGAATCCGTTATAACAGCCATTATTTTCGTTATTACGGCCGTTTTTTAAACCTTGCAAGGTAGACCTCACACCAAAGGCATCAGGTCTAGCGATCATTGCTGCTCTGGGCCTACTGACTGCATGGATGTTTAGCCCACCGTTGGTGGATATACACACCAAAAATCACCCTGATTGGTAAACTCTAGCCATTGGATTTTAGCACTTTTTAAGGCACTTTTTAAGGCATGATTCTATCAGTTGAATTCAACCCTTTTTAGGTACTAAATCCAACGGCTAGAAATCATCAAAAAAGCTGATTTTTGGCATGATGAGTGGGCCTATAAGACAGAGGTGAGTAACAAAAATGACTAAACCTGACGCCGTTGATGTGAGGTCTACCTTGTTACATCTTTTTGTCTACCTTGGTATGAATATCTACCAAGATGTGGGCTTGTTTTTATAGCCCAAGCTTTTTGATTTCATGTGAATTTATTTGTGTTTAATCGTGTGGTTGTAGGTTTCCCTAAGGTTCGTGTACTTGGCCATCGGAGCGGGAGTGGTGGCGTTCTTACGTAAGTGCAAACAACTTCCTCTCTTGCATGTTTCTGTTGCTCTTTATTCTAGGCCAGGGTTGCACATGGGCTTAATTAGTCCAAAAGAAATCCAAGCCCATCCTTAAGATTAGGTTTAAGGCCTAATACTTGAATGGGCCCAGCTTGGATCCAACTTTTAACAATAAATTGATGTCTGAATTGATTATTGGGCCGGATTCTTTTTTCCCTTGACAACATTATTGGGCTTAAGCTAACCCTGGTCCAGCTCGGACCATGAGCATTCCTACCATAAGCTCTTTTGTGCTTTCCCAGAGCAATAATGCCAACAAAACTGCCGTGCTCCACACGTATGGAAAACCGGCTTTGTGAGACGGCACTTCAACCCTCAGTTAGGTGCTGTAACTTAGCCAAGCTGAAGTCAAAGTTTCGGATGTAATTTGAAATGACTATTAGAGGGTGCTAGGTAAATCATTTTTTTTTCAGACCTTTAAGTCTGAATTCACTTATTTTCAGTGATCTCAAAATAATCAGATTGTTCGGTAAAACTATTGGAAAACTTTTTTAAAAACAAAAATTTATTTAAACTTTTTTTATAAATGTTTTGGTTTTGGTGATTCTTTGTATCAAGTAAATGCATTTGAAACAAATTCATTGAAATTGGTTCATTTTTCATCAAAGACCTTGAATTCATATTTGAATTAATTGGGATATATATATATATCAAATTGATTGATTATTTTAAATGATTTTTGAGTTTTTCCATGTGGGGATTTACATGGAGAAGTGATGAGTTAGTTCAAAGGCCATTTTTAAGGTTTATTTATGAGTTTTCAGATTCTTTTCACTTACCTAAGTGTTGTACATTCACTTAAGGATCAATTAAGAGTATTTGGTGACTCTTGGCTAGCTTTTCAAGGTCTATATAAAACCACCAAAGTGTTAAAATGATAATGCACTTGAGTTGGCATTTGCAGAGCTTTAGTAGTTCTTCTAAGATTGAAACTCTTATTTTCTTAGTTTTTTGTTTCTTATTGGAGATTCGATAAATCAGATTATGTTCTCGGGTCTTTCAGTGTCATGCAAACACTAAAAAAGACTTGAAAATGTCTAAGCTTGGTTGAATCTCGAAGATAGGGCTGCTATTAATCTCTTGCACATTTTGGGAGGCAACGACTATCATTAAGAAGCATTTACACGCCTCTAAGCCTTGGTTCTGATTCACCATTTTATCTTCACCAATTTTTAGCAAATTGTCATCAATTTATTATCTGTTTTACAATCAAGGTTGATGTGAGTTTAATTATTTATTTAAATTATTTATAATTATTTTTATGTGCAAGGAATTTTCAACAATTTGAAGATAAGTCTACTTCAATAATGGTTGTAAATATCTGGACTCGATCTTAATATTTTTATCACTTGCCTAGATTTGAATATAGTATGAATGCATATTTATTTTGAAATTATATTGACTATATTTTCTAAGAATTTTTTCTAAATTCGCCTTTAACTAGACCAATTAGAGTAGTGAGACTACTATATATATATATATATACTGAATGAACAATTGGTTGTGGTCAACTTGACTAGAATGAATGAATTGGTTAATTTTACATCAATTTAAATTATCACTTTTATTGTAATAATTTTGTGTGTATCTCTTATGTAATAATAGCAATAGAATGAACATGAATTGTGTACCCTTATCTAATATTAGTGATATTAGTTTAAAAGAGCTCATAGTTATCTCTATGATATTTTAAATAGTAGGGGTAAAATTACAAATAATTTCAAAGAGTACAATATAAAGATACTAAAAACTCCAAATCTCTAAGAAATACAAATATACTTTGATCTATGCCCTAAATATTCAAAATATCTCAAAGTCTCATGAGTGTTGAGACACATGGACTTTAGTGAAACTAGAGATAATCTAAGAAAATTGGATAGGTCATATCTGATAAATGAAAAAAGTTTTTTGATACTTATACCATGTGTTATAAGAATGCGTGCCTCATTGCAAAACGAGAAGATTATAAAAAAAAATGCTTAAGTTCTTTTTCAGACTAAAGCAAGAACTAAACTTTTGGTGTAACTAGATTGAAAATTCTTCTTGAGAGTTATAATAATGAAGAGACTCTGATAAGATATTTTCCTTCATAAATATTAATATTGCGCATCTTAAGAATCTGGTATATATGAGCTATAAATTTGATTGTTTTAATAATAAAAAATGATTATAACCAATTGAGTGGTTTATTATTTATTATCGTAATAGGCTGTTGTAATATGCAGGTAAAAGTGTAGCTCAATTTGAGTGCTCCTAAGAAATCAAAAATTTGCTATATGTCATGCACTGAACAAGGTCAAACGTTTCCTACGATAAGAAATTTGAGCAAATACACTAGTGACCAAGAAAGGTGCACTAGATGCACTGACCAGAGTTCTCAAATATCTTAAGTGTAACATTCATTATGGGAGTTGTCCAATATATTATACGATGATGAAAGTTATCCACTGTATTTACAAAATATGGTGACGAGACTTAGATGTTGGATCTCGATGTGATTACTTAGGAAAATATTTCCTAAATACAACATTCTTAGAGTTGTTTGAGGTGTTTGACCTCTCATCCATAGGAGAGGAAGCTAGAGTGTCTCTATTTAAAATTGGAAGATGTACCCATTAGAGCAATCTTATGCAAACAATCATAATTTACTATAATAATCAGGCTATTATGCTAGAAGCATATAACATATCCAATACTAGCAAAAGATGGAGTGTTGAGGGCAAACTATAATGAGAAGGGTTTAACGACATTGAGGCCAGAAAGAGAGAGATGCGATCCTGATGACCCTATTCCAAGGATATTAGATGATACTAGGAACTCATTTCCAAATGAGCCAAAGTTGGTGTATGTTTGGATATTTTTCCTAGGAGATGGTCTCTTGGATGAAGCAGACATGTATAACTCATTCCTAATTAGAATCATAATTTATTGCCCTTTCATTAGTAGGAGAGGAAGACAAAGTGGACCAAATCAATATTGATAAACATATCAATTTGGAGTATGGCAATGCCAAGAAACACAAATATGTGATAATAAGGCTGCACTGATGAATCTTGAGCAAGCCAATCTTGGTGATCACATCCTATTGTGAGATTAAAGCTGCATTGATGAGTGCTTATAGCATAAACGTCTGATGACAATGGTAATCCAGACAAATACGTCTATTGACAATGGTAATTCTGAAGCACAATTATGCTATAATGGGAAATCTAGATGAATAGATTAAAGCGCAATCATGTGATGAGTCAAATCACTTATGGTATTGTGACCATACAGTATGAAAATTTATTAGACCCAATAATAGATCTTAGATGAGATCTGATCTCAATGACATCAAGGGGAATGGGATTGAATGCATGTAATTAAGTTGCTCTTGGTGGATACTCAACTTGATGAATTTCCCAAGTTCAATGGGAAAAATAAGCCAATGAGTTAACATATATAAAAGCATTACAAAATGATTTTTTTTTTTTTTTTGAGCATCCATATCCTATCTTGTTAGTAACACTAATTTTATCCTATAGAGTGGAAGGTTGAGAATTTTTTTAATGAGTTTATAGATTATTTTGGTTGAAATGTTTACAGGATCACTTTTGATAACCTCACCATGTTGAGTGTGGAAGTTAGTTATTTCCTATAAGACTTTAGGCAGTCTCTAGACCACTTAGTTAAAAATGGGATTAAGATAGACTCAAAAAGAATTAGGCTCATTGAACACTAATCTCTAAAAGAAATGTGTGTGTGACAAGTTCAGTTTGTCAATATGAGTTCGATAGTTCAAGATTTTGTGTGAAAAACTTTGATTTGTTTACACTAAGCGGATGTTCAAGTCCACGAGATACCTTCATTTATGCATGCCTTTCCTAAATGTCTAATATGATTTTGTTTTAAAATAAAACAAGTCGGGGATTGTTGGAATATTTTATTAAAAATAATTATTCAAATTTTTTATTTATAAATGTTTTGATTTTGGTGATTCTCTGTATCAAGTACATGCATTTGAAACAAATTCATTGAAGTTGATTCAGTTTTCACCAAAGACATTGAATTCATATATAAATAAATCTGGATACATGTACATGTCAACTTGATTGATTATTTTAAATGGCTTTTTAAGCTTTTCCATGTGGGATTTACATGGAGAAGTGTGTTAGTTCAAAGGCCATTTTAAGGCTTATTTGTGAGTTTTGAGATTCTTTTCACTTACCTAAGTGTTGTAGGTTCACTTAAGGCTCAATCAAGAGTCATCTTAGATCAAAACTCTTACTTCTTTATTTTTTTTGGTTGAGCATTCGGCAAAGGAGATTACGTTCTCGGGTCATCATGTGCCGTGCAAGCAATAGAAAAGATTTGGAAAGGGTCCAGGGCTTGGTTGAATCCCCGGGTTAGGATTGCTATTAATCTCTCGGACAATTTGGAAGGATTCGACTATCTTCAAGAAGCATTTACGCGCCTCTAAGCGCTGATTTGGATTCACCATTTTATCGTCATCGATTTTCAGCATTTTGTCATTGGTTGCTATCAGTTTTACAATCAAGTTTGATTTAAGTTCAATTATTTACAACCATTTCTATCTGCAAGAAAACTAGCTATTTCCAACAAAACTTATTTTAAGTCATGATGTCTCAAATTCACTTAAAATAATTTTTTTTTAAGTAATCCCCGCATGACTTCTTTTTTGTAAGTGGCAAATTGCTTGCTTAATCAATTCTTACCATTTTCTCTCTTGGGTTTCCATGTGAACACTAAGTTAATTGCTAGTTTTCATCCATTGTAGAGGTGTCCAGTTGGATGGTAACAGGAGAGAGACAGGCAGCCCGTATTCGGGGTTTGTACCTGAAAACCATACTAAGACAAGACATCACATTCTTCGACACTGAAACAACAACTGGAGAAGTCGTCGAGAGAATGTCTGGGGATACCATTCTCATTCAAGATGCCATGGGTGAAAAGGTAAGTATACTAGTGTTTCTTTTTTTAGAAATTCAACTAGACAAGTAATAATTGTTACAGTTCATCACATAATTTAAAATTTTGTCAGGTTGGGAAGTTCATACAACTCATTTCAACTTTTATTGGCGGTTTTGCAATTGCATTTGCAAGAGGGTGGCGTCTCGCACTGGTAATGATGTCATGCATTCCTCCCCTTGTAATTATTGGCAGCACCGTGTTTATATTCATTACAAAAATGTCTAGCCGTGGACAAGTTGCATATGCTGAATCCGGAAATATTGTAGAACAAACAGTCGGAGCTATTAGAACTGTAAGGCACTAGTAATCTTTCATATAAGATCAAATCTACGTGACTTGAATACATTTGTAGCATTTGAATATTGAATAGTTTTTTCCTATATTCAAAATGCAAGGTTGCATCCTTTACCGGAGAAAAGTTTGCCAAAGAAAAATATAACAGATCACTACGAACTGCATATGCCTTCACGGTTAAACAAGGGTCCGGTTATGGCTTAGGAATCGGTATAGTTTTAGCAGTCATGTTCAGCAGTTACGGACTAGCTGTGTGGTATGGTGCCAAGCTGATCATCGAAAAAGGATACAACGGCGGACAAGTCATCAATGTCATAATGTCAATCGTGACTGGGGGAATGTAAGTATGTAACCAATTAGCAAATGAATTTATACTTAATATGGTACTCAGCTTCTTCTGAACAGTGTACTTTCTCTATTTTTTTGTGTTTTCTCATCTCTTCTTGGACTCTTGAACCAGGTCCCTAGGTCAGGCATCCCCAGGCTTGAATGCATTTGCGGCAGGGCAAGCTGCAGCTTACAAGATGTTTGAAACAATCAAAAGGAAACCACTGATAGACGCCTACGACACGAGTGGGGCAATATTAGAAGACATCAAGGGTGATATTGAATTGAAAGATGTGTACTTCAGTTACCCGGCAAGGCCTGATGTTCAAATATTTTCTAGCTTCTCACTGTGTGTTCCAAGTGGCACAACGACTGCATTAGTTGGACAAAGTGGAAGTGGGAAGTCGACGGTGATCAGCCTGGTGGAGAGATTCTATGATCCCCATGCTGGTGAAATTCTTATCGATGGTATCAACTTGAAGAAGTTGCAACTCAAATGGATAAGGGAGAAGATTGGGCTCGTTAGCCAGGAACCGATATTGTTTGCAACTACTATAAAAGAGAACATTGCATATGGGAAGGAAAATGCGACATATGAAGAAATTAGGACAGCAATTGAGCTTGCTAATGCTGCAGAGTTCGTTGACAAGTTTCCCAAGGTTAATCTATTCTTTCATTTGGTGAAACTTTTTGTTTCCGAATTAAGTGAAAACTTTCAATGTCTCAGTGTTGTGCTTTGATTACAGGGGCTTGACACAATGGTAGGTGAGCATGGAGCCCAACTGTCTGGTGGACAGAAGCAAAGGATTGCAATTGCAAGGGCCATCTTAAAAAACCCAAAGATCCTACTTCTTGATGAGGCAACAAGCGCATTGGATGCTGAGTCTGAACGCATAGTTCAAGATGCACTAGTAGGAATCATGTCATATCGAACTACTCTGGTTGTCGCTCATCGTTTGACCACAATTAGGAATGCCGATATCATAGCAGTGGTGCATCATGGGGAGATTGTGGAACAAGGTAAGTGGAGCCTAATATGCTTTAGGTTCATCAATTTTTGTTCATAAAGTTCCTCAATTTTGAACTAGTCACTCTTTTCATTAGGAACTCACAACGAGTTGACCAAGGATCCTAATGGGGCTTACTCTCAACTCATTCGTCTGCAAGAGGGGACTAAACAAGCTGAAGATGTGCTACCTGAGGACCCAGATGAGGCAGATTTGAGCGTGGATGCTGATATGACAATTGGCAGATCTGGGAGCCAGCATAGGCTATCCGTAAAGAGATCCATAAGCAGAGGTTTGTCAGGAAGTCGTTCTATAGGCCTTCATGAGACTGAAAATGGAGAGGACAAAATTGAAAGTGGTGAACAGGATGAGGAGGTGCGCCGCAAGGTCTCCATTACACGGTTGGCATACATGAACAAGCCAGAGGTGCCAATTCTGTTGCTAGGATCCATTGGCGCAGCCATACATGGTGTGATCTTTCCTGTGTCTGGACTCTTGCTATCGAGTGCAATCAAAATATTTTTTGAACCACCCCGTGAGCTCCGAAAAGATTCTAGGTTTTGGGCCCTCATGTACGTGGTTCTAGGTTGCATTGCTCTAGTTTCCTTGCCGGTGCAGCAATACTTCTTTGGAGTTGCAGGTGGTAAACTGATCCAACGCATCCGATCCATGTGCTTTGAAAGGGTGGTGCACCAGGAAATCAGCTGGTTCGATGACCCTACAAATTCAAGGTTTGTTGACTAAACTTTAAACCCACAACTGCTTCAACATCTTGATTCTCTAAAGATGAAAGTTCTAGTTTTGTTTCAGTGGGTCGATTGGTGCAAGGTTATCTGTTGACGCTTCGACTGTGCGAAGTCTAGTTGGCGATGCCTTGGCCCTAATGGTTCAGAACATATCAACAATGATAGCAGGACTTATCATAGCATTCACAGCTAATTGGCGATTGGCACTTATAGTTCTGGTTTTACTGCCCTTGGTGGGTTTGCAAGGATATGCTCAGGTTAAGTTTTTAAGGGGTTTCAGTGCAGATGCAAAGGTTGGTCCTCTACACAGTTAAGACTAAAACCATCTTCCACAGCCACTAATTATGAAACTACTTTTAATGAATTAATGCCACAATACTTTCAAAGCACAAGATACACTTTGTGTTATGTTAAGAACATGAGGTTTGTTGCAGATGAAGTATGAAGAGGCAAGTCATGTTGCAAATGATGCTGTGGGTGGCATCCGAACGGTTGCTTCCTTCTGTGCAGAACAAAAGGTGATGGATCTTTACCACAAGAAATGTGAAGCTCCCATGAAACAAGGAGTCCGACTAGGAGTAGTAAGTGGTGCAGGCTTTGGCTTCTCCTTTGTTGCACTGTATTGCACGAATGCCCTCTGTTTTTATATGGGAGCTCTTCTTGTACAAGATGGGAAAGCAACTTTCGGACAGGTTTTCAAGGTAAAAGTAACATTTATTTCTTTCCTTATTCTTTTTTAATAGTACTTTGGTTTCAATTTCTAATCATTATTTGTTTGCAGGTTTACTTTGCTTTGACAATTGCAGCAGTTGGGATTTCACAAACAAGTGCAATAGCTCCAGACACTAACAAAGCTAAGGATTCCGCTGCTTCCATTTTTAAACTTCTTGACAACAAATCCAAGATTGATTCAAGCAACGATGAAGGCACAACACTAGCCAGTGTGAGGGGTGACATTGAGTTCCAACATGTCAGCTTCAAATACCCAACACGCCCAGATGTGCAAATCTTCAAAGACTTGTGCTTGAGCATCCCCTCTGGAAAGGTATTTACCATCAGTCTTACTTGTTTCATGGTCATTCTTGCAAGTATAAGTCTCAGCAACGAAAACCATTCCAAGATTTGTTTTTGTAAGTATCAAGGATTTATCGAAAAAGGCCTATGGAGGCTAAGGAAGCCTGTCAAAAAGCCAAAACGAATACAAAGGAAGAGAACTGACAACAATAAGAAAAGAACAAAACTAAACACTTGCCAAACCCCACCCCTAATCCCTCTCACTGTTAACCAGATCAGTCCACTTAAATATAATATCTTCAAAAGAAATACCTTTCCCTTTCTCATACAACTCGACCCAAAAATAAACCAAAGATTTAATCTCTAACATAAGTTGCTCCTCCTAAAGGCTTTTGCTCTCAAACACCCTATTGTCCTCTCCCTCCACAATCCCCAATTAACCGCCAAGTGAGTCAGGGCCTACATCCTTCTCCCAAGGTGACCTAAAGCTTTTCCTCTCCAAGCCAAAAGTAACTCCTTGATCGACATGGGAGCTACCCAAGACACCCCAAACTCCTAGAAAAACCCTATCCATATATATGATCCAAGCACTTTTACAATGCAATAACAAATGAGCTACTAATTCCAGACTACATAAGCATAAAGTGCAATGATCCAAAACTCTCACCAGTCTCTTCCAAAGAAAATCCATGGTTTGAAGTCTTCCTCGAACCGCATACCAAGTTAGAAAGCACACTTTGGAAGGAGCTCGACTACCCCATACTCTAGCCGCGGGAAAGTTCTCTACATCCCCCTTCCAATGCCCCCATAAAGGGAATGAACAGAAAAAATACCTTTACTATCAAAGGTCCACCACCTAGAGTCATTCCTTGAGCTAAGAGAAAGAGTCTCTCATTGATCATGGGATCTGCCAATCGATTCACCTCTCAATCATAGAGCTGATGAGGAAAGACAAGCTCCCAAACTGGTAAACCATCAGTAGCGACCTACATCTCGCTTACAGTAGTAGAATTCTTATCTAAAATAAGAAAGAGATCATGAAACTCAGACTTGAGGTTGCCCTTCATACACGATCTATCCTCCCAAAATAAAATTTTATTCCCTCTACATACCTTAAATATCACCCCTCTTCAAATTTATCTAAACCATTCATGATGCCCCTCCACACACTACACCCATACGCCCCTCTTGGCCTACCGCTACACCACCCCATAACTCCTTCCAAAAACTTGTCCACGACAACTCTATGCCTTAAATTGTCCCTCTAAACCCCAAACCTCCAAAGCCATTTCCCTTTCAACGCCTCATTCATGCTACTTAAGTTTCTAACTCCTAAACCGCCTCTCTCTCGGCATCGTAATTGTCCTCCACCTAACAAAGCTAATCTTTTGCTGATTACCTTTCCCACTCAATAGAAAGTTTCTCATCAACCTCACCACCCCCATCTCCACACTCACAGGCATTGAATATAGGAACATATAGTGGAACGAATAGAGATGTGGTTTTAATGAGCACTAGTCTGCCCCCTTCCGACAAAAATCTAGCTTTCCACCTAACTAGTCGATAACTTGCACTCAGAGGCAAACCGAGCTATTTTGTGGGAAGATATCCAATCTTGCACCCTAAAATGGAGGCTGCCTCACTAATACCCTAGGCCTCACCAATTTCGAAAACCTCTAATTTCGCTAGATTGATATGTATCCCAAAAAATAGCCTCAAAACAACATAACAATCCCTTGGGAAACACAATCAATCCTCCCACCTTAAAGAAACAGAATGGTGTCATTGAAAAATTGAATGTGAGAAATCGACAGACCGTTCCTGCCCACCCTAAAACCCTCAAGCAATCCAAGGTCCTTAGTTTTTTCACCATCAAAACAAACAAAAAGAGTGATAATGCACCCCCTGCAAAAATTTAATATATTTTATTTACTATTTTTCTCAAGATTTCTTTAATTACTGTAAATTATCATCGCCCTTCTTTATTGTTAGCATGAAGTTGAGGGATTCTTATGTTTACAGACTGTTGCTCTTGTGGGAGAGAGTGGTAGTGGGAAATCAACAGTCATCAGCCTACTAGAGAGGTTCTACGATCCCAACTCAGGCCATATATTGCTAGATGGAGTGAAGATTCAAACACTCAAGATAACTTGGTTGAGGCAACAAATGGGCTTGGTAGGCCAAGAGCCTATACTATTCAATGAAACAATTCGTGCCAACATAGCTTATGGGAAGCAAGGAGGTGCATCTGAAGATGAGATCATTACAGCAACAAAAGCAGCCAACGCACATAGTTTCATATCAGCGCTACCGCAAGGCTATGATACCTCGGTAGGGGAGAGAGGGGTACAATTATCAGGTGGACAGAAGCAACGGATAGCTATTGCGAGGGCAATATTGAAGGACCCTAAGATCCTTCTGCTTGATGAGGCAACGAGTGCCCTAGATGCAGAATCAGAGCGTGTAGTACAAGATGCATTAGATAGGGTAATGATGAACAGGACGACTGTTGTTGTTGCTCATCGCCTATCTACAATCAAGGGGGCTGATATCATTTCAGTGGTGAAGAATGGTGTGATTGCGGAAAAAGGAAGACATGAGGTATTGATGAAAATAAGCGATGGGGCCTACGCATCTCTTGTGTCACTTCACATGAGTTCTTCCACATAACGAGAAAGGAAAGAAGAGCTCGGTACATTCACTGTATGCTTATATCACACAATGTTTTAGCAACCAATGGATCAATCAGGTGAGGATGGGCATGACTTATTCCTACAAGCCAGTCTGAGAAATTACCAGTGATGCTAACTGTACCCAACTGTTATATAAATATAGTACCTAATGAATATAATTCAAATTAAATAAATGAATAAGTACTAGAAATAGAGAAGGCAACAATAGTAATCTGCAGAACAGTAAAGAAGAAAATGCCACCATGCTTAGCATGATGTCGTTAAGGTGAAAATGCCACCATATAAATGTTGTCGGCTTCTTAGAGCATACAACCCCCAGGATTCAACCATTAACTCTTCCAATACCCAACACAGTACGAAGAGATGAACGTACTTGTAATGTTGTAGAAAAATAGAGAAAAGAAATCGAAGATAAGAAATAGAGAGATATTGTAATTGCGTGTAAAAACTAAAAGAGAAATTCTGATTAAATAAAGAGTTCTCCCAACGGACGCATCCTATTCGTGGGAATGCTCAAGGTTGAAATGAGCACAACCGTATATAAGAATTCACTTTTTTTTGGAATAGTCATGTGTGCAAAGTTGGACAATTCAAAACAAAAGTTCAATGACCATCTAGTACACCCGATGGACCAACATTAAGTAATAATTCAAGTTGGAAAGACACCGTTACCAATGCACGATCGTTCCATTGTACTCCAATTTCTTTTTTCATCTAATTTTTTATTCATGTGGGGATTGTTTGATTTCTATGATAAAATATGAATACAAAAATATTTTTAGTTTAAGGTGTTTTTTAAATAAGCAAGTCGTCTAAGAGGTTTGACCGTAGAACCTTTTGCCTTTGAGCTTTTGTCCTTTTTGCTTTTGTACTACTAAAAGTTCAAACTTTTGGATTGAATATTTTGGAAGGAAAACCAAATGTTTGTTTATGCTTTTAGACTAAAGTTATAGTCTTACATTGCTTGAGAGAGTGACTCTTTGAGTATATAAAGAGGAGAGTGGAACCTAAAGGGTGGGTCCCTTAGGTCCCCCATTTTTGTGCCCATTGACCATAACTATTCACAACCGAAAACACACATACACACATGCCATATCAGGCTGGGCATGGGTCGTGAGTCATGGACTGTGGATTGTAGGTTGTGGTATGTGGGTATCCAATCATATCTTTTTACATAAAGATTTTTAGTCCTTTGACACTTTCTTTGGAACATTTTCTTATCGTTGGTTTCCTACCATTGTGTAACTTCCCACGCACCTGTTCGTGGAAAACTGTCTTCGCGAGTGCTCTAGAAAATTAGCTATAATTCTCATAGGATGTGGCCCCACTTCCATACTTATATAGGTGCTTCTATCATGAATGTAAGGTATCATTACAATCCATTGAAATAATCCAGCTATAGAAGCATTAAGAGTCCCAGACTGAAGCTCTCATCGATACTTATGGTACTACTAAATCATTGTTGACACTTCAATCTTTAGATAACTTATAACGAGTGATATCAATTACTAAAGAACTAAGAAGAACTAAGTGTTCTTGGGATTAACAACATAGACTTTTCATAACTGTCATTGACTGATGTTAAAATGTGACCTGCATCACAAACTCGTTAATGAACCTATAAAAGGGCTAAAATATTGCCGATATAACATAAATATTGCATGATGCAAATCATGTTTTAACGTTTGTAAATGACAGCTAAATTAGGTCAAGGGTAGTCTTAAAGATTGAAGTATAAAGGGAATTACTAATTATATTTTATTCTCGGGATGTTCCAAAAATAAACAAAAGTGGTTCAAGTTGGAAAATAATTGACCCCACAATCCAACTTTTTTTTTCATCTACACAATCTGTACTTTTTGAAGAATAGTGATGTAACTAATGAGCTCCAGAAACCCCTAGGGGCCCACTGAACTTTTGGATATTTGTTCCACCTCTTGGTGGACATAGATACCAAAAATCAGCTTTATCGATGATTTCTAATAATTATATGGGAATTTTTGACATGCCCCCCCATGTTATCTTTGAAATTTGACATATCCCCCCACACTTTGAAAAAGCTGACATACCCCCCTATGACTTGGTCCAAGGTCAGTTGACCAATGTTGACCCGAGTTGACTATAATATTTTACATTAAAAGAAAGAAATACCCTTGTCTTCAACCATGGACCAAGGGTTTGGATCAAAACCAAACCCCCAAATCAAATGGATGTAGTGGACGGCAAGCCAAGAGATACCAATGGGTTATTTGTTCATCACCGGAGACCAACCCACTGGAGTCTCATGCCGGTCATCCACCACTCCGACGAAAATTAAAAAACCCATTGATATCTGGAGTTTTACTTTTTTTTTTTTTTTGTTATTTTTTTGGGAACACCAACTTAAAAAAAAAAAGAAAAAAACTTCTAGGGTGAAGTGGCATTGTAATACAAGTATTAAGCTCTGAATCTTTTCTTGGTATCTCAACTAGCATTGGGGATTCCCACTCCATGTATTGATTGGATATTTTTGAACAATAATAGTTAGGAGATCATCCATTTTCAAGCTAAAATTGGATGGGAAATACAAGCTCGAGTGTATGGTCGGATACCCAATGATTTTTTTAATTTTTGTCGGAGTGGTGGATAACCGGCATGAGACTCCGGTCATTTGATTTGGCTTGCCATACACCACAACCATTTGATTTGGGGGTTTGATTTTGGTCCAAACCCTTGTTTTAAGGTTGAAGACAAGGGTATTTTTATATTTTAATGTAAAATATGCTGGTCAACTCGGGTCAACATTGGTCAACTGACCTTGGACCAAGTCATAGGGGGGTATGTCAAAAATTCCCTAATTATATTTCATCAACCAAAAAAATCTCAAATTCGACAGCCAGAAATCATGATATTAAAATGCTAAATCGAAGGGATGGAAATCACCAAATACAGTGACTTTTGATATGTAGATCCATCAAGAGGTAGACCAAACATCCATAAGGTCATCGGGCTCGCGTCTCATACACTTCTTGGTTGCTTCATAGGAAGTAAATATTTGCTGTCCTTGGAGACTTAAAAATATTTACTCCCATGATGTTGGAATTTGGAATGTGGTGGTCCTCCATCACCATTGAACTTGGTGGTGTTGCCCACGATACCTGAAATCTTGGACCGAATTCTTTTTGTGGACCATCTCCCAGCCATGGGGAAAAAAATAAAAAATAAAAAAATCAATAAATCCATCTTAGTGGGATTCCTCTAACCATCTCTGCAATCATTTAGAAGACCTGAACCGTTCACTATGTATTTAAAGGTTTGTTATAGGGTCACCTGTTGTTGGACACTTAAAACATCCAATTGTGCATGAGAGTTCCAGGCTACATAGGGAGTTTATCTCTTTTTTTGAAAAATAAAACATGCAAAAGAAAAGGGAAAACGGGTTGGAGCGGTCTCCCTGTTTCAATAGGTACACATGCTTCCTCATCAAGTAATTAGGGTGTAACCGATATAGCCGACCCGGCCGATAAGTAGTCAGGTATGAAAGACAACATAATGCTGGCCATATGGATCAGGTAAATCGAGTAATCCATTGCCAGAGACAAGACATTTGCAACAAGGGCATCACATCGTCTCGACCGTGACAACCTGAGACCGAGTTTGATTGGGATCCATGCTCACCAATCATGCCCCCAATCTCGAGGTTTACATCCATGGTGATAATGGATCACTTTGATGAAAAGGGTCAGCTTGAGCCACATGACCATATCTTAAGAGGATAATTTCCCACCAATAAAACAAGGGTCGGGCTCCGTTGACAGCCCTAAAATGACAAGATTCTGTATTGGACACAAATAAGTGCCACATGGCACACTCTTAGAGGACTCTGACCGTATGGATGCTTGGCCAATCCCTAGGTGGACCTACAAACCAAAATGCAGCCTGATTAGTGATTTCTAGGCGTTGGATCTTTGTACTTAGAATAGTGCTAGAATTCCCACAGTTGCGATTAACCCAAGAAAATAAGTCCAATCCAACGTCTAGAAATCACTAATCAGGCTGAATTTTGGTTTGTAGGTCTACCTAGAGATTGGTAACATCCATACGGTCAGAGTCCTCCAAGAGTATGCCACGTGGCATATATTGTGTCCTGTACATAATCCTGTCATTTTAGGGCGTTCAACGGAGCCTGACCCATAAAACAATGCATCTCAGCTGTTGGAATTTGGATGTTAGGAACAAATCTCAAGGGTTGATCATGGACAATAATCCGCAATGAGATACGTAATCACTCAAGCAAACATCCTCAACATGCTCCCAAAATCACCAATCAGGTTGGTTTTTGGTCTGTAGGTCCACATAGGGATTGCCCAAACATTCATATGGTCAGTGGTCTCTAAGAATGTGCCACATGGCTCATACAGACATGCGTGCTCAAACACATCCGTGAGAAAAAGTGGACTCAAATTTTGTCAATAGATAATAATCAGCTGATCAGCATGGTTTAAAAGAAATGTTCTCAGTCCAACGCATCACCTACCGAGAAATTGTTTACAATGAAACTTAACAAGGAGGTTCGTTTTTAAAACATAGAAAATATTTGCTGTCGATGACTTCAAAATTTGATGTCTTCTCCTCCCAAAATGCCACTTGGAGCACTATTTTTCGGACCCACCGATGTTTGGCCCACTTCTTGGTGAACTCATACAACAAAAATCAACTTGTTTGATCAGAAATCACCACATTAAAATGCTCAAATCAACGGTTAAAAATCATCAATTATGTAGGTCCACCAAGAAGTGAACCAAACATGCATCTGTGGGTCCAAAGAGTGTATACCTCGTGGATTTGTTGGAGGGCGACTTCAAGGGGACAGCAAACACGGGCTGGCTTTTGTCCATTTTTCTCTATTTAATGGGAATTTGACTTCTTTTCTGATTTTTAAGTGGAAAACAAAGCCGAAAACGTGTTTTCTTATAGAATTGAATGTAGAATTAAAAACCCATTTTAAAGCATAAAGTATGACATGCATCCAAATGGATCCTATTTGAATGCAACACTATAAATAGTCTGAGATGGGTCTTGTGTTGCATTTTTTGTTTACAGATATCTTTCATTTCTTTCTTCCCAACCCCAACAAGAGAAATATAGAAGAAGCAGAAGTACGTACCCGTACCTTTGTTAACAGTACCCGAGGAAGGTTTGTGGGCTTATAGGAAACAACAGAGAGATCAAGAGAAAGGGAGATAGATCAAGAGATGGAAGAGAAAACTGAAGATGGAGACGCATTGAAGAGCAAAAGAGGAGAATCGGTTCATGGAGGAGATGAAAAGAAGATTCCATTCTACAAGCTCTTTACATTCGCAGACCGACTCGACGTCGTGTTGATGATTGTTGGGACGATTTCTTCCATCGGAAACGGTCTCGTCGTACCGCTTTCGACACTAATATATGGTCAGATTATCAACTCCTTCGGTCATTCAGACAATTCACATGTTGTTCATGAAGTATCCAAGGTATGTTTTACAATAACGAGATTTTATATCCAATTGCATGCCGCTGAAAAAATAAATTAAGAAATTAAATATGGTAACCATGGTTTAAGAAAAACATTATAATGGCCATTACAAGTCCAAAACCGGATAAACAGGCTTAGCGGTCCGTTTACCGTTATCAAGGTTATTTGAAGAAAAAAAAAAAGCAATAGAACAAGAATTTATTGACCCCTTTTTTTACTCAGATGTAATCCATTATAACTGACTTAACGGTAATGTTAGGTGTCTGTTGCAACGTTAAATTGGACTATTTAAAGCCTTAGATGGTATCAGGCCATGGTTACTATGTTCTTTAAACACTGATTGAAGATCAGTTTAGCAAATTAAGTTGCCACATTAGGTTCTATTTCTCCCTTAATTCCAACCAAAATATGGTGATTTGCCAAAAATGTGGATCAGATTAGGATCTAGTCCCATCTCATAAGAGAAAAGATGTAACATGGTAGACCTCATGCCAAAAGCGTCAGGTCTAGCGATCACTGCTGCCCTCCAGGCCTACTGACCGCATGGATGTTCAGCCCCCTGTTGTGGAAAATGAGGATCGACCACTCACGACGATAGAAAACAAACAAACAGAAAAAAAAAAAAAAATCACAGCACAAGATCACAAGATTTTATGTGGTTCACCACTAAGGGCTACGGCCACAGGAAACGGCGATCGCGAGCTTTTTCACTAGTCTAATTGAAAGTTACAAGAGAACCGAAAACAATGGCTTATATATGGGTCTGACACCTTAGTATCAAATCAACAAGGAATCCCACACGCAATAGGAAACTATGTTATTTCCCAAAAAGAGCTCGACCCATGTCTTCAAGTGGGCTCTGACGGCGTGACAATAAATATGTAGAATTCGAGACACCAATAACACATTCAACAATCTTCACATTGGATTGAATTCTATCGAGCCTCGACAAAGACATTCATCGAACATTGCACCTCGCAAGGTGCTGAAAATCAGCTATGTAGAACATTAATCAAGTCAGAATAATGCTCGAACATGACTGCTAGAACTAGCTTCGTCAACATATCTGTTGGATTATCTTTTGTGTTAACCTGTAAGGAACCCGAAATAACCCCGCGTATGAAATGATACTGAAAATCAATGTGTATGGTTCTTGCATGATGAACTTGATTCTTTGCCAAATAGATTGCACTCTGATTATCATAGTTCACCTCAACTCTATCATGCAAAACACCCAAGTGACAAACTAATCCTCGAAGCCATATAATCACTGCCATGTATTATGCCTCTGCTGTAGAAAATGTACTTGTCGGCTGTAACATTGACCTCCAACACACTGGACCATGCGCTAGAGTAAATACCTAGCCTATCGTGGACCTTCCGTTATCGAAATCACCTACATAATCTGCATCCACATACCCAGTAACACTATCATGGGTACCATCGTCCCTCTAAAAAAAGGTCCTACATCTGAAGTACCTCGTAGGTACCTGGAAAATCCACTTCACAGCCTGCCAATGCACTTTTCCTGAGTTTGCCATATACCTGCTAATTAACCACACTGACTGCATATGAAATATCTGGATGAGTGCAAACCGTAGCATACACCATGCTCCTAACTGTATTCGCATATGAAACTTGAGACTTAATCTAACTCATCCTGTGTACTGAGAGATAACATAGATGAAAGCTTGAGTGGGCAGCCAATGGAGTGCTAGCTGCCTTAGCATTCTCCATCCCAAAATGTTCAAGGACGTTTTCAACATACCTCTTCTGAGATAAATATAATCTGCCCATTTTTCTTTCCCTATATATCTCCATACCTAAATATTATTTGCAGCATCCAAATCCTTCATCTCAAACTCTTTGCTAAGTTGATCCTTCAATTTTATAATTTCAGACATACTTTTGGCAGCAATAAGCATGTCATCAACGTATAACAGAAGTTAGAAAAGTGATCCATATCAATAAGTCCTCTAAAATAAACACAATTATCATACTCACTTCTAGAGTAGCCTTGCACCATCATGAACGTGTCAAATCATTTGTACCATTGCCTAGTAGACTATTTTAGGATGTACAATGATTTCGCTAGCTTACATACATATTCTTCTTTTGCAACAACCTTAAACCCCTTAGGCTGATGCTTGTAGATCTACTCCTCTAACCCACCATCCAAGAAAGCTATTTTGACATCGCGTTTCTCTAACTCAAGGTCTAACTGTGTCACCATGGCCAAGAAAAACATAGATCGAAGTATACTTACAATTGGCAAAAATACTTCATTGTAATCCACACATTCTTTCTGAGTGTAGCCTTTAACCACCAATCGTGCTTTATATTTAACACCACTAACCTCTTTAGTTCCTTCTTTTTTCTTGTAAACCCATTTGCAACCAATTGCCCTTTCCCCCTTGGGTAACTCTACGAGATCCTGAGTTTTATATTTCTAAAGGAAATTCATCTCTTCACCCATGAAAACCTTCCACTTCCTACTTTTGTTGTCATTCACTACTTCTTGGAACGTGGATTTCATTTCAATGATTAATGCATATACAACCATGTCTTCAAAACTATATCTATCTCACACCTTGATTGCTCTTATGGGTCTACCACCTGCTAGGGTATGCTATTGTATATTAGTTGTCTCCTTGTCATGCCCCGAATTTGGGCACCCGAACCCGACCCAAATACTCGTGGATCGGCCGTTTACCCGAAATTCAGGGTGATAAAAATTAAACTTTATTTTAATTTTCTGAAATATTTTTTATGATTACCATAATTCTTCATAAATCAAAACAATAACCTTTTGTAAATGCGCTTTGGTTAATTCGACTATTTAATATGTTTTTAGAATTAAATTTTTGCAATTTAATGGTACGGTACCCAAAATAAGAGTTAAATTTATTTCTACCAAAACTATTGGTTAGGATCTCTATAATTATTTAAAAAATATTTTTATCAATAAAGTTAAGCTAAATCATTCATTTGATAGGTATTTGAAATTTATTTTTCATAATAAATAGTAAACGGTCAACTTTTGGTCAAATTTATAACATCTTCAAGTGGTTTTGTTCTAAATATCATTAGAAACAACTTTTATGAAGATATTTTTGAAGAAAATATAATTTGCTATTTTAATTAAAGGGTTTTACTCTTATCAAATCAGCTCTAACGGTTACGATTATAATTATGGAAGTAGAGAAAATTTTAACTTGCAAAATTATTTAAAATATCAAACAAAAGCCAAATCAGTATAAAATACTTTATTCCAATCAATAACCTTTCAAAAATAAATATGAAGTAAATCTAATTATCTAATTCGGCCTCATTCAATGGTTCTTCATGTTCAAAAGTTTCATCTTCTCTGGGTTCAATCAAATCAAGTATGAGTGAGCTAACCGCCTATTAGAATTTTTTACCCCTAGTAAGTGAATCAAGACAATACAAGAGATAAATATTGCATGATTTAAAAATTAAGCAGTAAATGTCATGAGTGCAAAAAATATGTAATAATGATAGTTAAATAAAATGGTCAACCTATACGGATGGTCTCCTTCACTCATACAAAGGGTCTTCCTAGGGTTTTTGGATTTTTCACCCTGAGAATTCACTCCAAGCTTGCTTAACGCTTCTCAACATTATTTATGAATGCATACCTTAATAATCACAGCAATAACAATATTCACACAGGAGATTTCCAATACGAGACATGTTATAGCATTCTAATCGTGCACCAATGTAATACAATAATGAGATTTACAAGTAACAAATAATCCATGTTCAAAAGTATAGAATCTAATAGTAAAGTGATCACAGGAAAATGGTACATACCTTCAATTTTTGTGTAACTCCTAATTTTTCTTCAGGTTCTTTAATGGAGTTTTAGAGAGATAAAGAAAAATAGATATGGAGGAAATGGCTTGCCCAAAAATGGAAGGGATGTGTAGGTTATCCTAAGGAGGCTTAAGGCCTTTTATATTTTTAATATTAATTAGAGTTTTTGGGAGCTCAAGTCGTGACCATTGGATTTGAGGTTAATAAATGGTTGTGATCAATTAGAGCTTACCTAATAATAGGGTTTAGGGTTTTTGAGAGATATTCGGAGAGAATATCTCCAAAAGTTGTGATCTAACTAGGTTTCTTATTTGGTCTCATATTAAAAGTGATTTGAGTAAATTTTACAACCCATTAAAAGGCTTATTTTAAGTTGAATATGAGTTAAAAATGGGCCTAGAACCTATATGTATTAACTAGGCTTTAATTAATATTATTTTTAGGTCTCTAAATTGACTCTAAAAGTCCACCTACTAATTTTAACTCAAACAATATGCAACCAAGTATTAATGCTTTACGTTTATTAGTGAAATATCATTAAAGTAATTAAAAATAATAAGTTTAATTTCTAAAATACCCTAAAAAAGTTCAGGGTATTACACTCTTCAACTGAGACATCTTCATTAACTCAAGAAGATTCCAGCACCATTTTTTTCGTATTGATAACCCCAGATGTATCAAACTCTACCAGCACAGAATCACCCATACCAACTTCTTGAACCCCATTATGCTTGTTAGGAGTTAGCATATCAGACTCATTAAATGTCACATATCTGCTAATTATAAATTTCTGTGAATCTGGACACCATAACATGTATCCTTTCACATCCTGTGCATAACTTAGAAAAATGCACTTCTTTTCCCATAGATCTATTTTATTATCCTTCACATGAACATAAACAGGGCAACCAAATATTTTTAATACATAAAAATCAGTAGGTGTACCAGACCATACATCTTCAAGAGTTTTGCAATCAATTGCTATGGAAGTTATGTTAATTAGGAAACATGCCGTGTTAACTACTTCTGCCCAAAACTCTCTCGACAAGCCTGCATTGGACAATATGCTTCATGCTTTCTCAATTATCGTTCTGTTCATTCTTTCTACGACCCCATTTTGCTGTAGGGTACATGTTCTAGTGAAATGTCAAACAATACCTTCATCCTTGTAGTACTTTATTAACGATTTATATGGATACTCCCCACTATTGTCAAACCTCAAACGCTTCACTTACTTTCATGCCCGCCTCTCAATCATGGCGTTTTGGTGTTTGAATGTTTCAAACACTTCATCATTGGACTTCAATTATTAAACCCAAACTTTCTGAGAGTATTCATCTATAAAAGAAACAAAATATCTTGATCCCCCATCGAAGTAACCTTGATGGGACCCCACACATCTAAATGGATGTAATCTACAGTTCCTTTGGTATGATGAACTGCTATATCGAACTTTACCCTGCACTTCTTCCCAAGCACACAATGCCCACAAAAGTCCATTTTCACTGTCATCACACCACAGAGAAAATATTCTTTACTAAACTTTGTAAAACCTCGGTCACTCATATGACCAATATGCATATGCAACAAATGTGTCTGAGTTTGAATCTAGATCAATTGTTGTGGACACAACTACTCCACATATAACTATACTTCCAGAGAAGCCATACAAATTGCCAACCTTATTGCCTTTCATAAGAACTAGAACACCCTTCACCAACTTCAAAACTTCACCTTCTACTACATACTTGTAACCATTGGAATCTAAAGTACCCAGAGAAATCAAAATTTTCTTCAACTTCATAACATGCCTTACATCTGTCAGTGTCCTCACAATCCCATTATGCATCATAATTCCGATCGTCCCCATCCTAATGGTCTTACAGGCCATGTTATTACCCATTAAGATAGTACTACCATTAATGGATTTAGGTGGTGAACCAGTCCCTATTGGGACACATATGATAAGAACAACTAGAATCAAGATTCCACTCATCCCGTGAATGATCACCATGTGCGGTCACTGAAAGAATTGTTTCTGCATTGTCTAAAGTTTCTTCAGCCACACTCGCTACGTTAGAGGGTTTGGACCTTTTCTCTTCTTTCACTTTGAGTTTAGGAAAATCTCTCTTCAAGTGCCCCTTTGTACGGCAATAATAACACTCCACATTATTTCTTGACTTTGACTTTGATCTGGATCTATTTTTCCTAGAACTAGGTCCAAAACCATTCTCGTTTGCCCTCCCTCTAGCAACCATGCATTCTACTTGATAATCATTACTAGGAACCCGTTTCCTTAACTCGTAAGAGAATAGGGCTATTGTAACATCATCCAACTCGATGGAATCCTTCCCATAGAGCAGCAAGTAATGAGATGCTCCTATGATGAAGGAAGAGAGGACAATAAGATTAGGGTTTTATCTTCATCATCCATTTTAACTTCAATACTCATTAAATCAGAGATAATACAATTAAAATCATTTCGATGATTTAGAGATACTCATACCTTCCTTCATACGCAGTGTATATAATTGTCGCTCAACCTACAACTGATTCATGAGAGAGCTTGTCATATACAGGCTTTCCAATATAGCACATAACTTTGCTGCTCATGCACCACATTATAGAGCACCTCCTTAACGAGACATATTCAAATCATACTCTCAGCCTTCAAATCGTATTCCTCCTAATCGTCCTTAGATATATCTGGATCCCTTCAGTCCTTTCAACGCCTTGTGCAAACCCTATTGAATCAGGATATCTCGGACCTAGACCTCCCAGAGATCAAAGGGTTCTTTCCATCAAACTTCGCCACCTCAAACCTTGTGTTCGAAACCTTTGTAGCCATCCCTAATTGTACTTGTGGCTTTGATACAAGTTTGTTGCGAAAAATGAGGATCGACCACTCATGATGGAAGAAAATAAACAAACGGAAAAAACAATCACAGCACAAGAACACATGATTTTACGTTGTTCACCACTAAGGGCTACATCCACAGATGATGATGATTGAGAGTGCTTTCACTATGCGAATAGAAAATTACAAGAAAGCCTAAAACAATGGCTTATATATGGGTTCAAAACCCTAGTTCCAAATCAACAAGGAATCCCGCACAATATAGGAAACTATGTTATTTTCAAAAAGAGCTAAACCCACCTCTTCAAGCAGGCTCCGCTAGTGCAGCAATATGTGTAGAATTCGAGACACTAATACCACATACAACAACCCCTTGGTGGATATACACACCAAAAATTACCCTGATTGGTAATCTCTAGCCATTGGATTTTAGTAATTTTTAAGGCTTGATTCTATCATTGGATTCAACTATTTTCTAGGTACTAAATCCAACAGCTAGAAATCATCAAACGATAAGCTGATTTTTGGTATGATGAGTGGACCATGAAGATAGAGGTGAGTAACAAAAATGACTAGACCTAACGCCTTTTTTTTGTGAGCAAAGGATTTTATATAGAAAGGGATGGGCATGTATTTATGATTATCTACCATGTTACTTCTTTTTGTCTACCTTGGTATGATTATCTACCAAGGGATGGGCTTGTATTTATAGCCCAAGCTTTTTGATTTCATGTGAATTTATTTGGGTTTAATCGTGTGGTTGTAGGCTTCCCTAAACTTCGTGTACTTGGCTATTGGAGCGGGTGTCGTGGCGTTCTTACGTAAGTGCAAACAAATTCCGCTCTTGCATGTTTCAGTTGCTCTTTATGAGATGGCACTTCAACCCTCAGTTAGGTGCTGTAACGTAGCCAAGTTACAGTCAAAGTTTCAGATGTAATTTCAAAAATAATCAGATTGTTTGGTAAAAATTAATTAAGTGCTGAATGTTTCAAATTCACTTAAAATAAATGTTTTTGAAGTCATCCTCACATGCCTTGTTTTTTTGTAAGTGGTAAATTGCTTGATTAATCAATTCTTATCTTTATCTTTCTCGGGTTTCCATGTGAACACTGAGTTAGTAGCTAGTTTTCATCCATTATTGCAGAGGTGTCTAGCTGGATGGTAACAGGAGAGAGACAGGCAGCCCGTATTCGGGGTTTGTACCTGAAAACCATACTAAGACAAGACATCACATTCTTCGACACGGAAACAACAACTGGAGAAGTCGTCGAGAGAATGTCTGGGGATACCATTCTCATTCAAGATGCCATGGGTGAAAAGGTAAGTATACTGGTGTTTCTGTTTTTAGAAATTCAAAGCACAACACTGATAAGCTAGACAAGTAATAATTGTTACAGTTCATCACATAATTTAAAATTTTGTCAGGTTGGGAAGTGCATACAACTCATTTTAAGTTTTCTTGGTGGTTTTGCAATTGCATTTGCAAAAGGGTGGCGCCTCTCACTGGTAATTCTTTCATGCATTCCTCCCCTCGTAATTGCTGGCAGCGTCATGTCGATATTCATTTCAAAAATGTCGAACCGTGGACAAATTGCATATGCCGAAGCTGGAAATATTGTCGAACAAACAGTCGGAGCTATTAGAACTGTAAGGCCCAAGTACTAATCTTTCATATAAGATCAAATCTAAGCAACTTGAATACATTTTTAGCATTTGAATATTGAACCACTTTTCCTATATTCGAAATGCAAGGTTGCATCCTTTACTGGAGAAAAGTTTGCCATAGAAAAATATAACAGATCACTACGAACTGCAGATGCCTTCACCATTAAACAAGGGTTCGGTTCTGGCTTAGGACTCAGTGTAGTTTTAGCAATCATGTTCAGTAGTTATGGACTAGCTGTGTGGTATGGTGCCAAGCTGATCATCGAGAAAGGATACAATGGTGGACAAGTCATCAATGTCATAATGTCAATCATGACTGGTGGAATGTAAGTACTTTCTCTTTTACAGTATACTTTTTTTATGTATGTATCTATCATTTTTGTTTTCTCATCTCTTCTTGGTCTCTTGAACCAGGTCCCTTAGTCAGGCATCCCCAGGCTTGAATGCATTTGCGGCAGGACAAGCTGCAGCTTACAAGATGTTTGAGACGATCAAACGGAAACCACTGATCGATGCCTACGACACGAGTGGGGCAGTATTAGAAGAAATTAAGGGTGATGTCGAATTGAAAGATGTGTACTTTAGCTACCCGGCAAGGCCTGATGTTCAGATATTTTCCAGCTTCTCACTGCGTATTCCAAGTGGCACAACTGTAGCATTAGTTGGACAAAGTGGAAGTGGGAAGTCGACGGTGATCAGCTTGGTGGAGAGATTCTATGATCCCCATGCTGGTGAAGTTCTTATAGATGGTATCAACTTGAAGAAGTTGCAGCTCAAATGGATAAGGGAGAAGATTGGGCTCGTTAGCCAGGAACCGATATTGTTTTCAACTACTATAAAAGAGAACATCACATATGGGAAGGAAAATGCAACACATGAAGAAATTAGGACCGCGATTGAGCTTGCTAATGCTGCAGAGTTCATTGACAAGTTTCCCAAGGTAAATCTATTCTTTCATTTGGTGAATCTTGTTGTTTCTGAATTAAATGAAAGCTTTCAATGTTTCAATTACATAATTAGGAGAAAAAGACATGTTTGTGATGTGCTTTGATTACAGGGGCTTGACACAATGGTAGGTGAGCATGGAACCCAACTGTCTGGTGGACAGAAGCAAAGGATTGCAATTGCAAGGGCCATCATAAAAAACCCAAAGATCCTACTTCTTGATGAGGCAACAAGCGCATTGGATGCCGAGTCTGAACGAATAGTTCAAGATGCACTAGTAGGAATCATGTCCTATCGTACAACTCTGGTTGTCGCTCATCGTTTGACCACAATTAGGAATGCCGATATCATAGCAGTGGTGCATCATGGGAAGATTGTGGAACAAGGTAAGTGAAGCCTAATGTTTTGCTTTAGGTTCATCAATTTTTGTTCATAATGTTCCTCAATTTTGAACTATTCACTCTGTTCATTAGGAACTCACAAGAAGTTGACCAAGGACCCTAATGGGGCTTACTCTCAACTCATTCTTCTACAAGAGGGGACTAAACAAGCTGAAGATGTGCTACCTGCGGACCCAGATGAGGTAGATTTGAGCTCGGATGCTGATAATACGACTGGAAGATCTAGGAACCAAAGGCTATCTAGAAAGAGATCCATATGCAGAGGTTCATCAGGAAGTCATTCTATTGGCCTTCATGAGACAAAAAATGGAGAAGACAGCCTTGAAAGGGGTGAACAGGATGAGGAGGTGTGCCACAAGGTCTCCATTACACGGTTGGCATACATGAACAAGCCAGAGGTGCCAATTCTGTTGCTAGGATCCATTGCTGCTGCCATACATGGCGTGATCTTCCCTGTTTCTGGACTCTTGTTATCAAGTGCAATCAAAATCTTTTTTGAATCCCCGCGTGAGCTTCGAAAAGATTCTACGCTTTGGGCCCTCATGTTTGTAGGTCTAGGTTTCATTGCTCTAGTTTCCGTGCCGGTGCAACAATACTTCTTTGGAGTTGCAGGTGGTAAACTGATCCAACGCATCCGATCCATGTGTTTTGAGAGGGTGGTGCACCAGGAAATCAGCTGGTTCGATGACCCTACAAATTCAAGGTTTTTTGACTAAACTCAAACCCACAAATGCTTCAACATCTTCATTCTCTAAAGATGAAAGTTCTAGTTTTGTTTCAGTGGGGCGATTGGTGCAAGGTTATCTGCCGATGCTTCGATGGTGCGAAGTCTAGTAGGTGATGTCTTGGCCCTAATGGTTCAGAACATATCAACGATGACAGCAGGACTTATCATAGCATTCACAGCTAATTGGCGATTGGCACTAATAGTTCTAGTTTTGCTGCCCTTGGTGGTTTTGCAAGAATATGCTCAGATTAAGTTCTTAACGGGTTTCAGTGCAGATGCAAAGGTTGGTCACTCTTTTTTTGCTAAAGGTATATGGTATTAAAGGAAGAGAACTGTACAAAGAACAAAGGGGAAGAAACACTGACCAACAGCAACCCAACTAGGTTGGCTCCCTGAAGGATCAAGTACCCACCCCTAAGGCAAAAACAAAATCAACCAAATCTGTAATACAGGGTATTAGGATCCTCCATTTTCAGGAATGGAGGTCGCTTGGCAAAAAACTCAAAAAAATCATCATCGAGGTTGGCTCCATGATTAGCTAACTTGTCGGCTGCAAAGTTGACTTCTCTCCAAGTGGAGGTAATGAAGCAATGGTAAGTTTTAGAGAGCGCTGTCTCCCATTACGGTCTGACTCTCCACGGGATCTTTCCCAAGCCAAAGGCTTGGACTGTTGCAGTCGAATCCGATTCTATCCAAATGTTCTTCCATCCATTGCTAGTAGCCCATTTCAATCCATCGACTGCCCAACATTCAGCCATAAAATTGGAGGTCACTCCCAATCCTTTACTCAAGGCTCCCCTGAAGATGCCATGGTGATCACGGAAGATGACACCTAGATCCCCTCTCCCGGGGTTGCCTTTAGCTGCTCCATCGCAGTTCATCTTAATGAAGTTGTCAATACCATGCCTGGAACCATCTTCCACAACCACTAATTATAAAACTAAATTTAAGGAATTATTGCCACAATACTTTCACAGCACAAGATGTGCTTTGTATTATGTTAAGAACATGTGAAGTTTGTTGTAGGTAAAGTATGAAGAGGCGAGTCAAGTTGCAAATGATGCTGTGGGTAGCATTCGAACGGTTGCTTCCTTTTGTGCAGAACAAAAGGTGATGGATCTTTACCAGAAGAAATGTGAAGCTCCCATGAAACAAGGAGTCCGACTAGGAGTCATAAGTGGTGCAGGCTTTGGCTTCTCCTTTGTCGCACTATATTGCACTAATGCCATCTGTTTTTATATTGGAGCTCTTCTTGTACAAGATGGAAAAGCAACCTTCGGACAGGTTTTCAAGGTAGAGTAATTAACAGTTATTTCTTTCCTTATTCTTTTTTAATACTACTCAGTATCTAATAAGTATTTGTTTGCAGGTTTTCTTTGCTCTGACGGTTTCAGCAGTTGGGATTTCACTAACGAGTGCAATAGCTCCAGACACTAACAAAGCTAAGGATTCCGCTGCGTCCATTTTTAAACTTCTTGACAGCAAATCCAAGATTGATTCAAGCAACAATGAAGGTACAACACTAACTAGTGTGAGGGGTGACATTGAGTTCCAACATGTCAGCTTCAAATACCCGACACGCCCAGATGTGGAAATCTTCAAAGACTTGTGCTTGAGCATCCCCTCTGGAAAGGTATCCACCATCAGTCTTACCTGTTTCATGTTTATTCTTGCAAGTATAAGTCTCAACAACGAAAACCATTCCAAGATATTTTTTTTTGATTAGTATAAAGGATTTATCGAAAAAGGCCTATGGAGGCTCAGGAAGCTTGCCAAAAAGCCAAAACGAATACAAAGGAAGAGAACCGACAACAATAAGAAAAAGAACAAAACTGAACACCCGCCAAACCGCATCCCTAATCCCTCTCTCTACTAACCAGATCAGTCCACTTAAATACAATATCTTCAAAAGAAATACCTTTCCCTTTCTCATACAACTTGACCCAGAATTAAACCAAAGCTTTAATCTCCAACATATGTTGCTCCTCCTGAAGGATTTTGCTCTCAAACACCCTATTGTCCTCTTTATCCACAATCCCCAATTAACCACCAAGGGAGTCAAGGCCCACATCCTACTCCCAAGGTGACCTCAAGCTTTTCTTCTATCCAAGCCAAAGGTAACTTCTTGATAAACGTTGGAGCTACCCAAGACACCCCAGTCCCTGAAGAACCCTATCCATGTGATCCAAGCGCTTCTACAATGTAATAACAAATGATCTACTGATTCCACATAAGCATAAAGGGCAATGATCCAAAACTCGAACCTCACTCTTCCAAATAAAATCCACTGTTTGAAGTCTTGCTCGAACCGCATACGAAGTTAGAAACCGCACTTTGAATGGAACTCTACTACCCCATACTCTTGCCGCGGGAAAGTCCTCTACATCCCCTCTTCCAATGCCCCCATAAAGGGAATGAACAGAAAAAATACCTTTACTATCAAAGGTCCACCACCTAGAGCAATTTCTTGAGCTAAGAGGAGTCTTTCCTTGATCACGAGATCTGCCAATCAGGCACCTCTCAATCATAGAGCTAACGACGAATGCCAAGCTCTCAAACCTGTAAACCATCAGTAGCAACCTTCATCTCGCTTACAGTAGCAGACTTCTCATCTGGAATAAGGAAGAGATCAAGAAACTAAGACTTGAGGTTGCCCTCTATACACCATCTATCCTCCCAAAATAAAACTGTATTCCCTCTATATACACACCTTAAACACCACCACTCTTCAAATTTATCTAAACCATTCATGATGCCCCTCCACTCACCTCACCCATAAGCCCCTCTCGGCCTATGGCTACGCCACCCCATAACCCCTTCCCAAAACTTGCCCACTACAACTCTATGCCATAAAATGTTCCTCTAAATCTTGAACCTCCAAAGCCATTTCCCTTTCAACGCCTCATTCATGCTACATAACTCTCTAACTCCTAAACTGCCCCTCTCTCTTTCGGCATCGTAATCGTCCTATACCTAACCGAGGTAATCTTCCGCAGATCACCTTTCCAACTCAGTAGAAAATTTCTTATCAACATCACCACCCTCTTCTCCACACTCATGCATTGAGTATAGGGACATATAGTAGAGTGATATGCCAGAAAGGGTGCTTTTACTAATCACCAGTCTGCCCCCTTTCAACAAAAATCTAGCTTTCCATGTAGCTAGTCGATTCTCTAAGTGTTCAATCACAGGATCCCATGTACCCTTACTCCTACAACTCACACCCAAAGGCAAACCGAGGTATTTTATGGGATGATATCCAATATTGCACCCTAAAATTGAGGCTCCCTCACTAAGACCCTCAGCTTCATCAACTCCAAAAACCTCTAATTTTGCTAGATTGATACGCAACCCAAAAATAGCCTAAAAACAACATAACACTCCCTTGAGAAACACATAATCAATCCTCTCACCTTCAAGAACATAATGGAATCGTTGAAAAACTAAATGTGAGAAATCGACAGATCGTTCCTGCCCACCCTAAAACCCTCCAGCAATCCAAGGTCCTTAAGTTTTTTTCATCATACATCTATAAACTTCCACCACCAAAACAAACAAAAAGGGTGATAATGCTCCCCTGCAAAAATTTAATATATTTATTTACTATTTTTCTCAAGATTTCTTTAATTACTGTAAACTATCATCACCCTTCTTTATTGTTAGCATGAAGTTGAGATTCTTATGTTTACAGACTGTTGCTCTTGTGGGAGAGAGTGGTAGTGGGAAATCAACAGTCATCAGCCTACTAGAGAGGTTCTACGATCCCAATTCAGGCCATATATTGCTAGATGGAGTGAAGATTCAAACACTCGAGATAACTTGGTTGAGGCAACAAATGGGCTTGGTAGGCCAAGAGCCTATACTATTCAATGAAACAATTCGTGCGAACATAGCTTATGGGAAGCAAGGAGGTGCATCTGAAGATGAGATCATTACAGCAACAAAAGCAGCCAATGCACATAGTTTCATATCAGGGCTGCCGCAAGGCTACGATACCTCCGTAGGGGAGAGAGGGGTACAGTTATCAGGTGGGCAGAAGCAACGGATAGCTATTGCGAGGGCAATATTAAAGGACCCTAAGATCCTTCTACTTGATGAGGCAACTAGTGCACTAGATGCAGAATCAGAGCGTGTAGTACAAGATGCATTAGATAAGGTAATGATGAATAGGACAACTATTGTTGTTGCTCACCGCCTATCCACAATCAAGGGGGCTGATATCATTTCAGTGGTGAAGAATGGTGTGATTGCTGAAAAAGGAGGACATGAGGTGTTGATGAAAGTAAGGGATGGGGCCTACGCATCTCTTGTGTCACTTCACATGAGGTCGTCCACATAAGGAGAAAGGAAAGAAGAGCTTGGTACATCCACTGTATGCTTATATTACACAGTTTTTTAACAACCAATGGATCAATCAGGTAAGGACTGGGAGGACTTATTCCTACAACACCAGTCTAAGAAATTACCAATGATGCTAATTGTACCCAACTATTACAAAAATAATGTTCTTAATGAATATTATTAAATTTAAGTAATCATGAAATAGAAATTCACTCACAAAATAAGTACTGGAAATAGAGAAGGCAGCAATAGTAATCTACAGAACAGTAAAGAAGAAAGCTCTTATCGTTAATGACGATTGAGGTTCATGCTTAGCACGATGTCGTTAAGGTGAAAATGTCACCGTATAGATATTGTTGGTTTCTCAGGACATATACCCCCCAGAATTCAACGATGAACTCTTCCAATATCCAACACAGTACGAAGAGACGACGAACTCACTTGTAATGTTGCCAAAAAAAAAAAAAAACAGAGAAGAAATCGGAGAGAGAAGAATTAGAGAAGGGTATTGTTGTCACGTGTAAAAACTAAAAGAGAAACTCTGATTAAATAAATAGTTCTCCCAAGGCACGCATCCTATTCGTGGGACACGTTTCCCACGAATAGGTGCGTGGGAAATTACACAACGGTAGGAAACCAACGATGAGAAAACGTTGCAAGGAAATGGTCAAAGGAGGACTAGAAAACCTTTGTGAAAGGATATGATTGGATACCCACATCCCACGTCCTAAAACCCACAATCCACTACCCATAACCCACGACCCATGCACAGCTCGACATGGCATGCGTGTGTGTGTTTGGTTGTGCATAGTTGTGCCCAATGGAAAAAAAAATGGGAGACCCAAGGGCTCCACACCTTAGGTTCCACTATCCTCCTTGTATACTCAAGGAGTCACTCTTTCAAGCAACGAAGGACTAATAATTTAGTCTAAAAGCATAAAAAAATATTTTATTTTCCTTCCAAAATATTCAATCCAAAAGTTTGAGTAATTTGCAGTACAAAAGCAAAATTAGACAAAAGTGTAAAGAATATTTTCATATTCTAGTTTTGCAAGTATTCCATTTAACATAAAACATTATTGTAATCGTTGCTACGAACACAAGTGTAGCATTGAAGATGTCGTGGTACGCATACTTCGCTGACTACATGAAGACTAAAAGACGAAGATCGCAAGAATCAGATTGTTGATGTACGACTTGAGTCATCTGAGTAACTGCAATTTGTCCGTTAAATATCATGCCCGCTCGTATAGGAATGTAAGTGACTTAGTAGCCATAGGAATAAGATCTTAAAAGATTAATCATAATGGTTGAACCTTGTCAAAGTACAGACCCAAGTCATTTCAGTGCAAACAAGTCAAAACATGACTAAGGGGAACTCCAATCGATTGGACCTCTGTGTACAATCAATTGGAAATTATAAAATAGAACGTTTCTGTTGTGCAATCGATTGGAGTTTACTCTACAATCGATTGGACCTCTGTGTACAAATCGATTGGACTCAATAGGACAGAACACACTCTCTGTTGTATAATCGATTGGAGTTTACTCTATAATCGATTGGACTAGTAAAAATAGGTTTTTCCATGTCGTCGGATCAGAAACCCGTATTTCAACACATTTTTAGTAATCCGCTTCATTGTCTGCAAAACTTAAGAATTGTCGCATAGTGGAAGTGTCGGATGTCGAATCCGCACTCGGAGTGAGAGATTAGCGCAAATGATTGAACAATAATAACGGAGAATCGCCAGAAATAATGGTGTGATGAGAATGGTGGGTGAGATTAAAACATGCTTTTGATTTTTAGAGAGAGAACTACAATCATATCAGAAAATGATGAAACAAAATTAACTTTATTAATCAAATCAAAGTGGCTTACAAATAGTAAAAAAAATTAAAACAAACATAAAACAACTACTCTAGAAAGCAATAAAAGAGAGAGAATGGCTTAGAGAGAGAGAATGAGAGACAAAAATTAGGTAGAGAGAGAAAGAGAGTTTTTAAAGAGAGAGGGTGAGCATTATTTTGTATCTACTTTCATCGGAGATTATTTATCAGATCAGTGATTTAGACCTCTTAGTTATAATGAATTTGAATCCTTCAAATCTCCAAACACTTAAATGAGAAAAAGTATGTGTTCTAGATTAGAGAAGGATCAGAGAAACTAAGGGCCTATTGGACCTAAAAAAGTTTTTTTAATCACAAAATGATTTTTTTTAAATAACAGATAGTTGCATTTTGCCAGTATTTTTTATTTTGGAGTAGGAGATCTCTTTATCTCTACATCCTGTCAAATGGCCATCTGGATTCACAAACTGAATCCCAAGAATGATCCAACAGTGTAGACCTGACGGAGGACGTCGTCCACATGATGATAATATTTTAGATGGTTGGCTCAATTCTAGGCAGTTATGCCGCAAAAAAAAGAGTAATAAGGACTTTCTTTTTGGAGTAGATTAAATTTTCAATTCTTTAATGAACCAGGAAGACTTCAATGAAAATTTTCATATCATTTAGATCTAGGTCCTATGGATTTCTTTTAACCTAGAAAAATATTTTAAAACTCTTTGCACTGTAGGATCTATAAAATCAGTGGCAAAGAAGGTATCATCAATTAGAAAGAAAAAAAATTTGTGGAGTGGATTGTAGCAAATTTTGCAACATTATGGAATTTTTCCTTCAATTTCTGGGATCAAAGATTTGTTGGGCCATATGTGAAATTACATCGGTCCGTTCTCTTTAATCCAATATACCTAGAAGAGGGGTTGATTAGGTATTTAAAATTAATTATACATACATAGTTTTACTGGTCAATGGTAGAGGAACAAAATCGTATGCCTTAGTTGTTTGATAAAAGATTATCACAACCGACTTAAATCGAATATACCTCCGTGGTATATTTTCTTTTCGTCGTTTGATCTAATCAAGATAGATTGCGGAATACAAACAAACAATCACACAAGACAAGAGATTTTTACGTGGAAACCTTAGCCAAGGAAAAACCACGGGACCACGTCGAGACGAAAAGTATCACTAACTGAAAAGTTAAATGAAACAAAGGTTACCTACGCAGCACCGTTGCAAATACAGCTTCCAACCATAGCCAAGGCCTATTGCCGATGAGTCCACGTCCTCTGAATCAATGCTACGAATCCACACGCGCCCTTCAGGCCAAGAAGCCTTATCCGCTTGTTCAGTTTGGTATACCCCAAGCCTACCGTCAATCGGCTCCTCTGATCTTAATTCTCAGCACTCCCGCCTTTGTAGAAGGTGAAGGATTCAGTACACCCTGAACCCTTGGTTGCTCAAATGTGTTGAGTCACAGTGGTACACTCAGGCTACTAGGTCGAATATATGAGTAGAATACCTAAGCTGAGGGAAGGATCAAGTACTTGGCTTTAATCAAGAAGAGAACAAGCGCACAAGATGTGAATGGAAAACAAGCTTATTGCTCTTCAAATAGACACTTTAATAAATAAAACATTTTTTTCTCTTTCTTGAAGAATGAGTCATTTTGTGTCTCTGTATGTGTTTAGAGAATGTATAGAAGGGTTGTATTTATAGAATTCGTAACCCTGTGTCATGTGAGACGTGGGATGATGGAACCACGAAATTCAAATCTGAGAAAGACTGAGTTCGAACAAGGTCCAATCGATTGTATTCTGGGTCCAATCGATTGAACCGATTGGGTATAAGTGTCCAATCTATTGGCCTCAATAAGTTTCATGTTCCATAGGCTCCAATCGATTACACAGAGGTCTCCAATCGATTGGACTCAAAAAAGTTTCTATTCTGAAGACTCCAATCGATTTCACAGAGTCTCCAATAGATCGGGCTGAAATAAGTTTCTGCCTCGTAGCTTCCAATCGATTATACAGAGTTGGTCATTGATCTGAGTAGGAATAGCTTGAGCCTTAACAAAAATCGTCTTGGAAGAAGACCCTTTTTCTTGATTTTGTTTGTAACCCAAACCTTGTTTGTCTCCATAGACTTTTCCCACACGAAGAATCTCATCAAGCTTTGTGGAGCTAGATGAGAATCCTGACACATCACTCTTGGATTTAAGAAGCTCATTTTCCAGAGATTCCTTATGTGTCATGCAAGTTTGGAATTCACATTCCAGTGACTTGTTCCTTTTTAGCAGAGACTCATTCCTTTGCTCTAAATCAGTAATCAACACTTTTAATTTTTCAGTGTCAATTAATAAGGCTGTATTTTCAGAGTCAAGACATTTAACTCTGTCAGATAAAACTTTACTAGCCTTTATGAATTTTATCGATTTCTCGTACAGTTCTTTCACACCAACTGTCGTGTCATCCGAGTCCCCATTGCAAGAGTCTTCCTAGCTCTCATCATCACTTTTCTTGGAATCTTCATAAGATCCATAGAGACTATTAAAACAAGCAACAAAAGCTGTATACTAATCAGTCTTTTCATTGCTATTAAAATCATCAGAATGATCTTCTGATTCTTCATCCCATGTGGCATTGAAATCTTTTGCCTTGCCCTTATATTCTTCTTTGTTTGGGCACACATTAGCAAAGTGACCAAAACCCTTACATTTGAAATATTGGGGTTCGCTTGAGCGGCTTTCCCTAGGGTTCCTTTCACTTCTGCTACCTCCCTCATGAGGTCTGGCATGTTCCTTAGATTTATCAAAAGTTTTATTGTTCTTAATTCTATCGTTTTTAGAACGAAAAAACTTTTTAAACTTTTTCACAAATAATATCATTTCAACTTCAGAGTCAACATCTGACTTTGAATCTTGAGCTTCAGAAACTTTAAGGGCAATACCTTTTGATTTATTTGGTTGTCTCAAATTTATCTCATATGTTTGTAGAGACCCAACCAGCTCATCAATTTTGAGAGAGTCAACATCTTTGCTCTCCTCAATAGCAGTAACCTTAGCCTGAAATCTATCAGGTAAGGATCTCAAAAAAATTTGAACAACTTTAGATTCAGGAATGATTTCACCCAAGTTGCATGCAGAGTTCACAATATCACTAAGTTGGGCATAGAACTCAGTAAATGTATCATTCTCCTCCATTCTCATGGATACAAACTTAGAAGTCAGTATTTGAAGTTTAGAGATTTTAACAGTTGACGTTCCTTCATGTATGACTCTAAGAATGTCACATGCTTCTTTAGCCAAAGAACAAGTAGAGATTCTTCGAAACTCATTCTTATCAACCGCATTGAAAATAGCATTTAGCCATTTGCTATTTAGACAACAACAGTCTATGTCCTATTTGCTCCAGTCAGCTTTAGGTTTAAGAATGGTTTTATCTCCTACAGCCATTGTGGGTGGTGACCAACCATCCACTACAGACATCCAGACTCTTTCATCAATAGACTTTAGAAAAGCCATCATCTTAGCCTTCCAGTAGGCATAGTCTTCTCCATCAAACAATGGAGGTCTAGATGTGTTTCCACCTTCTCTTTGCATTTTGACAAATTAATGAAAATGGACTGATTTCTCAAGAATCTAAATTTAGGTGATTAAACCTTAAATAAAAATACTCGCTCTGATACCAATTGAAATTACACCGGTCCGTTCTCTTTAATCCAATATACCTAGAAAGGGGGTTGATTAGGTATTTAAAATTAATTATACCTACACAGTTTTACTAGTCAATAGTAGGGGAACAAAATCGCATGCCTTAGTTGTTTGATAAGAGATTATCGCAACCGACTCAAATCGAATATACCACCGTGGTATATTTTCTTTTCGTTATTTGATCTAATTAAGATAAATTGCGGAATACAAACAAACAATCACACAAGACAAGAGATTTTTACGTAGAAACCTTAGCCAAGAAAAAACCACGGGACCACGTCCAGATGGAAAGTTTCACTAACTGAAAAGTTAAACGAAATAAAGGTTACCTACGCAGCACCGTTGCAAATATAGCTTCCAACCTTAGCTAAGGCCTACCGCCGATGCATCCACGTCTTTTGAATCAATGCTACGAATCCATGCTCGCCCTTCCAACCAAGAAGCCTTGTCCGCTTGTTTAGTTTGGTACACCCCAAACCTACCATCGATCGGCTCATCCGATCTTAATTCTCAACAATCATGTCTTTGCAGAATGTGAAGGATTCAGTACACCCTGAACCCTAGGTTGCTCAAATGTGTTGAGTCACACTGGTACACTCAGGCTACTAAGTCAAATATATGAGTGGAAGACCTAAGCTGAGGAAATGATCAAGCAGTTGGCTTTGATCAAGAAGAGAACAAGCTCACAAAATGTGAATGAAAAATAAGCTTATTGCTCTTCAAATGGACACTCTAATAAATAAAAAAATTTCTTCTCTCTCTTGAAGATTGAGTCACTTTGTGTCTCTGTGTGTGTTTAGAGAAGATATAGAAGGGTTGTATTTATAGAATTCGTGACCCTGAGTCGTGTGGGACGTGAGATGATGGAACCACAAAATTTTGATTTGAGAAAGACTGAGTTCGAGCGAGGTCCAATCGATTGGGCCATGTCCAATCGATTGGGTATAAATGTCCACCCAATCAATTGGCCTCAATAAGTTTCATGTTTCGTAGGCTCCAATCGATTACACAGAGGTAAATCGATTGGACTCAAAAAAGTTTATCCCAAAAACTCCAATTGATTTCACAGAGTCTCGAATCGATCGGGCTGAAATAAGTTTCTGCCTCGTAGCTTCCAATCGATTACACATAGTATCCAATCGATCGGGCTGAAATAAGTTTTTGCCTCGTAGCTTCCAATGGATTACACAGAGTCTCCAATCGATTGGGCTATGTCCAATTGATTAGGGATAAGTGTCCAATCGATTGGACTCTCCCATTAGTCAATATCTTTGACTTAGACTCGGGTCTGTCCAATGACTAGGTTTAACTATTATATTTTATTCATTTTAAACCTATTTTTATGGCCACTAAGTCACTTACCTTCCTAATCGAGCGTACACGATCGTTAACTGACAGATGGGCAGTTACTTAGATGACTCCTGTCGTCAACCATCTGATTCTTGCTGTCTCTGTCTTCTAGTCTTCAAGTAGTCGGTGAAGTATGCGTACCACGACATCTCTACACTACACTAGTGCTCGTAGGAACGGTTACAAGAATGTTTATATGTCAAACAGAATCTTTGCCAAATTGAATACGAAAATATTCCTTATAATATGTTACCTAATGAATTTCCTCTGTCTCATGGAATATTTGGAGGAGCCTTATCATAACATTATATCTACAAGGTGGTTATTATTATCATAGAAGGTTTTAAATCCCATATCTCAAGTTAAGTAGCCTAGTTCAAAATCTAGTACAAGTCTAGTTTGACTCATCCAAGTCTAGCATATCCTTTGTTGTAACTTTGCATTTAGTCATATTTCTCCAGCAGAAGTCGGCACTCCTAAAGAGGCCATACCTACAAAATTGGATAAAACCTAAATAATAGAAAAAAATACGACTCTTACAGAAGTCTGCGTTCTTGAAGAGGCCACACGTTATCAACAATGTATTTGCCAATAACTTTTAACATCATAAAGAATGATGAGGATATCCTAAACCACATACCGTCGAAGAATGCCAAGGTAGAAATAATTGGTCAAAGTGTAAAGAAGCAATCTAGACAGAGGTAGATTCACTAGTAACACCCGAAACGGTAAAAGGACCTATAATCCTAACACTTAAAGTTGTAAAAGAACTTGTAGTCCTAACACTCGAATTTGTAAAAAGACATGTAGTTCTAACACCCGAAGCTATGAAGGGACATGTAGTCCTAATACCTAAAGCTGTAAAACTTGTAGAACATAAGTGGGATGTTCATATGAAAACATAATAAAAAATAAAGCGAGATCATCAAATATAAAGCACAACTCATAACACAAGGTTTCTCGCATAGACCCAATATCAATTATGAAGAAACGAATTCCCTTATGACGAATGTAGTTTTTAATTAATCTAACAATCTTAGAAGGACTCGACATGCATCTTCTGAACGTGGTTACAAACATATTTATATAGAATGTTAGACACGGATATCTATATAAAGATCTTAGGATAACTTATATACTGCCAGATGTTAATAGCTTGTATGCAATCAAACTACTACGATCCCTCTATGGATTAAACAATCGGATAGGCCCATACATTTTGATTAAGAAATCAGAAATTGGATTTGCCATCATCGTAGTGTATGTAAATGATCTAATATTGTTGCGACTCTTGAAGAGCTCAAAATCTCCGTATACTTGAAAAATGATTTTGGAAAAATATAATTTTACCTTGGCCTGCAGATCGAACATCTCCCAAGTGGGATCCATGTTCATCAATCCACATACACTGAAAAGTCTTGAAACACTTCAATATGGATAATACTACTTGCATCACACAAATTAAAAGTGGATATATTAAGGGTAAAAGAACCAAGTATATTTTACCAAAGTTATTTTACACGATCACAAGCTCTAGTAGAGCCACAATATTGATGTCCAATGGAAATATTCCAACAACAATCTTGCAGATCTATTCACCAAGACGCTACCGACATCAACATTAAAAAAAATTGACATATTACATTAGTTTACATCGGCTTTACAATTTTTCAGTTGACATGTTTATATTCTCATTCACATCAAGGGGAGCGTCATTATGAAAGGGGAGTCATATTCTAGAAGAACATTTGAGCACTTTATTCTTTTTTCTTGGCCTGGGTGTTTTCCCACATAGTTTTTCTAGACAAGGTCTTAATGAGACAGTCTTAAGCATGTCCATCACCACCACCTTGATTCACCGATACACTATACTCTTTTTTCTTCAATTAGGTTTTATCCTACGGGTTGTTTTGACAAGATTTTAATGAAGCAGTTTACATAAAGCATCGGACATCCAAAGGAGGAGTGTTGTAAACGTAATGGTTGTAACCAATGGCTGACCGCCACTTATGTGGCGTCAGTTACACTATCAGTATTTACTTTGTAACATCTGGATATATGTAAGGGTTGATCTCTCTCTCTCTCTCTCTCTCTAGAGGTAGTAATGAAGCAGACCATTGTCTAGATAAAAGGTTCCTCAATTGGATTGGATTCCCCGTGAATGGACTAATATCCCGCATTATAACGGAAATAACAACTTTTTTCAAAAATAAAATAACAGGCATTATAACAGAAAACATTAAAACGGAACATTACAGGATAAGGGTGTTACCATTATAACGGCTGTTATTTTCATTATAGCGGCCACTTTTTAAACCATGGGCTCAACCAGTCAAACTGGTCTTTTATTTTTTGTTATACTGCAATGTAATGTGCGTCAAACTTAGGGCATATTGACAAGGGTCGGGCTCAGGAGACCCCCTTTTTTCTGACCCCTCTTGGTGTTCGTGTGCTCAGCCGTGGATTTCAAGAATCCAACGGTGGTTGTCCACGCCGAGCTAGCATCACTTTTTTCACTTTTGATGACATTGACAATCATTGTTGGATTCTTGAAATCCACGGTCGAGCGCGCGAACACCAAGAGGGGTTAGAAAAAGGGGGTCCTCGGAGCCCGGCCTTTGTGGATGGAGTGGCTGAATGACATTACTAGAAGTCGAATGCCGCTTGAAAGTAGAATTTTTCCGCGTCGTTGGTTACGGAAACCCTAACTTTAACACATTTATAATTTGATCCGAATTTTAATCCTGTAAAATATGAGCTTTTGTATAGGGATTCGTATCGGATGTCGATCTGCACTCAGGATTAGTCGGATTAGCGCAAACAAAAACATAAAATGACAGATAATATACAAGAGAAAAAGGAAAATGATGGAAGAGATGAGAAGGGCGAGTCGATTTAAAACACATCCAAATAAGATCCAGAAAATACTAAATTCATCGAAATCAAATTGCATTAATCGAACTGTTGCTTACATGAAATAAATGACAGAAATAAATAAAACAGTAAATCTATTCTAGAAAGCATGTAAAGAGAACTTTTAGAGAGAGAGGAAGAAGGTAGAGAGAGATTTTTCACACCTCGGTCATTTACCGGCCGACAAGGTAGAGGTGAGAGAAAAACTCACCCTCTTGCATTCACCGAACGGAGTCGGCGGTGCAAAAAGGCGATCAGTCTAGGGATCCTAGAGAAATTCACTTACCCAAGGGAGAGAAAATGAACCCTAGAAAGAGAAAATACCTTATGCATACTTGCCATGATTTGAGACCGGGATCGGCCCGGTGAGTGGTTCGGCCCGGGTGATCGGCCAACGATTGATGATGCCCAGCCCAAGAAAAGGTGGTTGATTGTTGAGGTGGGTTGTTATAGGCCGTGCAAAGAGGCACACCTTGGGGAGGACGTTCGGTTTTGCATTATGGATGCACAACACGTTGTTGTCCTGTTAGTACACCGCTGGCCGAACCTGCTAAAGGGAGTTGCAGCAAGGAGATGATGGATTGTCCTCACATTCCCGCTCAGTGGTTTGAAGTGGGATGTCGCCCATAGAAGGTGATGGTAGCAGTATTTGGTATGAGCAGTGGGGGCTCGCTGTTGGCAGTCCGGTTGTGCATGGTGCCGGAGTTGCTGATCACTGGACTGGTTGTTGTTGACGTGGGGACCTGCAACTTGTGAAACAAATGTCTGAAATGGTGGGAGGAGAACCGTCCAGATCTGGGATGGGATTTTTAAGGCAAGAAGACGAGGGGCGGCAAGCTATGGAGGAGCACGTGCACAAGGAGCACCGGTTGTGGTGCAGGCCATGGGGATGCGATGGTGCAAGCGACGGTGGCGAGTTGCAGGTTGTCGGACTGGAGGAGCATAGAACCGCCAGCCCAGCAATGGAGGATGATGCTCCTCCTTCTTCTTCCTCTTCTTTTTATCTTCCTCTTTTTCTTCTTGTTTTTCATTTTTTTTTTCTTTGAGAGGTCTTCCAATGGAGATCGTGGAACAGACCTGCAACTAGGAGTTGCAGGTCGTTAAGGGTTGGGATTTCTAACCTTACATGCATGTGGGTAGCAGCGTTGGTGCGCACTATAGCAGCAAAAGCAGGTTCAGGCGGTCTTGATGGAGGCACTAGCAGGTGGACGGTGGTTCAGTGGATGGAGACGCTGCAAGTAGCAGCAGATGCGCTTAGGAGAGGAGTCGTATTGGCGGTAATGGAAGAGAGGATATGGAACGTGGGGTTGCAGGCTACAGGCCAAAAATGGCCAGCAACGTGGAGAAAAGTGGAGCCGCCTGGTTCTTCCTTCTTTTCTTCTTCCTTTCTTTTTTTTTTTTTTTGGTTTTCTTCCTTTTTAGAAAGATAGAAGATGGTGAAGACGATTGGGAGAGAAGAGAGAATTAGAGTCGAAGGGAGAGAGGGAGAGATTGGAATGGGGGTGATAGCAGCGTGGGGCGAGGCAGGGGGAGATGTTGCAGGTGCAGGCGACCGGATTTAATGGAGATTGCCGGAGTTCTGCAACTCCGGCGAGCTCTTTTTTTTTTTTTTTTTTTTCTTCTTCTTTTTTAATAGGAGGAGCCGGCTGCTGGGTTGCTAGTTTCATCAACAAGAGGGTGCCCAGACGAAGCTTGGACGCTGCTGGAGATGCCTGCTGGAAAAGATGGAGAACCTGCCGGAAGTTGCAGGTAGCTCCAGTGAAGAAGCTTGCTGGTTTGGCCAGCGTAGCAGCAGCATCGTTGTGGGGTTTCTCAAAGAGAGGATCGGTGGCTGGCTACAAGAGAGTGGTAGGTTCCATGGCTGTAGAGAATAAGAAGAATAGAATGGGAGAAGAATGTGGGGTCGGTGAAGAAAGGGTGAGAAAGAGAAAGTCCAAGAAGTTTTCTTTTTTTTTTTTTCTTTTGGGGTTGACGGCTAGGTTATTGAGTGAGAAAGAAAAGTGATTAGAGGGGATTAGGGTTCCCTCCCTTATAAAGGGATAAGGTGAAAGGGAATGGACAGCTAGGATGGTGGACATGTGAGATCAATGGGAGATGTGTGGTGGTGATGGGAAGTTGCTGTAACCGTGGAAAGCATTCCTCCCAACATGTTTAGAAGTTCCCATGTCCACTTAGTTTGTGGGCCCCACCTTTATCATTTAACACCCTTATTTGAACCTTCATACGCCCTTGCCTTGGAGACTACCATGTTGCTTTATTAATTGAGTCTCACTGTATGGAACTTAACAATCCATGATTAGGGTCCCACCTTCTCCTTAGTGCATCAATGTGTAGCATTCTTCAGCAACTTTTGATCTTTAATACATGGGCCCCACTTGATTAAGAAATCATATCCCATACCAATTATTCACATCGTCAACCAACATTCTCTTTGGATAATTTAGTTTGTCCTATCCATCTTTCCATTGTTTTCTTGATCATTAATCCCACCATCATTTACTGTTAACCCCATGATCATCAACCCGTGATCACGACTCTTCTTCATTTGCAGATCAACCAGTATCATTTTTAACATGCATCAATTAGTGGAATTGCCAATCTACAACTCCATTTCGCGCTTCAACAAGCAATTATCGGAAGAGATATTGATCCAATGGTCTGATTTGGAGGTGATCAAGCTTAGGTGTTTAACACTGTGTGGGGCCAGTTATCCACAAGTTCCAGTTTCTTGTACAACATCTGTTCAGGCTAATCCCCCTTTCATTTATATGCATCAATAATCCCTCACCTTCATTTAGCAACTTGACTAATGTCATGGTTTAGCATCGTGGTCCACTGATACATCCACATGGCACACCTTCGTAGCCCAACTCTGTAGTCACTTGATGTGTAGATCCGTGCACGATCATCCATGTACGCATCACATCTGCCTTGATCATGCCTGCTTCTTTACGATCTTGTCATCCATTGACTTGGTCAACATTTGGTCCATGGTCCACTGATTTGGCCAATGCTTCCTAGATCTTAGGAAATTTCCTGAAGGAATTCCTAGAACTTGTGTGCAACACCAATCTTGGCGATCTTCCCCTTGCGGTCATCTTTATCTTGTTTAACGGATCAGTTGACTTCTTGGTTCTTGGTCTGGCTCTTCGATCCTCTAGATTGGCTCGTTCTTGGCCCATATCTTCTCGTCTTAGCCACGGTTCTTTAAGCTTTGATAGTGGGCTTCCGTAGTTGATCGTGGGCCTGTTAGTCTTGAAAATAGCCCGATCGGGTTTCCTACAAGAGAAAAGCACGTAATGAGACTTGATCAAAATGGCTTCATATCTAGACTCCCAGAAATGTGTTTAATGCATGCAAATATGACATTTCGTCTAGAAAAGTGTGTTCTAGGCAATGAAATAGACCCTTACGTAGAAAAGTGGATAAATAGAGTAGTTTTACGTAGAGAGTATGATAACGCTTAGAGGATAATAATGAAAAATACATACTTTTAAGCGAATTAATATCACCGCTCCCGTGAACATGTCGCACAGTAGTGGCCAGCAGGCTCGTCGCCCTCAGCTATCCATACGCCGGTAATACCCCGACCTGCTTGGTGACACCCTGCACCTAACTAGTCAAACAGGTCGGCTATCAAATTTGATTCTTTATTGTGACTTTGTTGAGGACTTTATAGTCCATTTACAGGCGTGTTTGATTACCAATTTTCCCATGGAAAAATCAATTTTTTTAGGAAAACTGAATTTTCTATTGTTTCATACCCATTTTAAATCGGAAATTGTCCCATCCATTGGTGGTTTATATCAAGGTTTAAAAGGGGCCGTTATAATGGTATAACGGACTGGGGGTGTTACCATTTTTCCCGTTATAACAAATTGTAATGCTCAGGGGTAAAAACAGAAAATAACGGAAAAAATAGCGCTGAAATTCAAATTTGAATTTCAAATTTTTCAAAAAAATGGAAAAATAACGGAAACAAAGGCCATTTTTTTTTTCACAAAATTTTTCAGAAAATAACGCCATTATAACGAAAATAACGGCCGTTTTTTTTTTGTGTTTTAACCGTACAGTACATAACGTAACGGGGGAGGTCCGAATCCATTATAACGGCGGTTTTTTAAACCATGTTTTATATCTGTCATAATCTCTTGGTTGTACAATCTCTTGGTTTTGAACACTTCGTTGTTTTCTGGCTTATAATCAATGGCTTGAACTTGTAGCTCATGCCCCATCCATGAAGTATGAAAATCATCTAATTTTGAAGGTGTCAGCTTGCTCAGTTTGTAAAGTTTGTGGGTGATGATACCATAGACCTGGGTTCAAAACCTGCCTTCACCAAGTTACTAATCTCTTTAAAAACAGGCTTAACTACCAAAAAAAAATCATTTAATAAAACAAGAATCAAAAGTTCAACCCTGTACGTCCTAGTTGGACCTACATAACAAAATTAGCCTGATTGTTGATTTCTAGCCGTTGGATCTAGGTACCACAAATAATGCTCGAATTCCACGGTTGAAAATCATCCCATTGAAAAATACTACGAATCCAACTGTAAGAACTCACAAATCATGCTGATTTTTAATCATTCCATTCCCTTTGTCATGTTTACTGGGTTAAAACCCCCAGTCATATATTATCCAACATATTCTTCATGTGGGCCCCACCAACGGATGTAAGAATAGGGTGTAGCTCTAGACAGACTATATATATATACTAGGGTCATTGCCCCGTGCTAAAGCACGGGTGAAGATATAAGAAAAATGTATATTAATAGTAATATAAAATAAATATAAGTATAAGAAATAATGGTCAGGTTCGGGGGACAACCATTTTTTTTACGACCATTTGGCATACCCACATACAAATGAATCAATGGCTGATTTTTGGTGAGGAGATCATCCTCACAAAAATTCTAATAATTCCAATATTCCTAGACTGGTTTAGAAGTTGAAAAATTATGGACTGTCCATTTTTGCCGTGTAACTTGAAAACCATATTTGATGGGGTTAGAAATTTCAGAATGGGCTGATTTTTTGTTGGGGTAATCTATATGATGAGATCATCATCACAAAAAATCAGCCATTAATTCATCTTGTATGTAGGTACATCAAAATGGTTGCCCTTGAACCTGACCCTTAAAATAAGTCTTTTCAATCTTAAAATTACATGATACATTGTTGACATGTAAGTTTTTTATTTGTTTCATCATTTTAGGTGTCTTATTATCTCAATGGTTTCTTAAAGGGAATGGAATGATTCGAATATTTTACATGCAGCCGTGTGATCCAATCATAGGGCAAGGTATTTTTTACTTAGATCAAAACTTAATAATTGATGTTTGATCCATAGAAATCACTAATCAAGTTGAACTTTGGTATGTAGGGCCTTCCATAGAGATGGCCAAACATCCATAAGGTTAGGGCATCTAAGAGTAGGCATGCCATGTGGATCACACTGTGGTTCGTCATTGAAATTTTGCTCCCAACCAAACATGGCCAGTGAGCTCAAAAGGGCGTACACACAGTATGGTGTTGTTATTATATTTTAGTGTCCAAGATTTTTCCGGTTTAGGAACCCACCATTCTAGTACGACTTGGGTCGTATTTCATTTTTTAATGGCATATGTTTCTTAATGTAGAGCAAAGATACCATGTATTATATAATGTAGACTTGGTCATATAAGCCATTTCTCTATTGTCAAGTTATCTTCAATCAAGACAGACATCCATGGAACACCCCTGAGTGGGTCAATGCCTAAGATAAGCACCATATAGGGAAGTTCATAACCATCAATCAATGATCAAGAGAAGCCCATTCATCAAAATTTTAAGAATTGGACGATCCATACAATTTTTGGCTATGACCCATTAGTGGGCTGTCCCATTACTACATGTTCCTCCACAATGCTCATCCTAATATATTGAGTTGAACTGTAGAGATGGCCCGATACACTGAACTATCATACAAGGCAACAAATATACAACTTATATAAATCAGAAAAAAAGAAATAAAATAACAATAAATAAATAAATAAAATTAGAAAAAAGCTCTAAAAGGGTCCAAGAATAAACAACAACTGACATTTTTCTTGGCCCCGATTGTAAATCCCTTTTCTAGATTCTCGAGGCCGTGCGAACTACAACAAATACCAATTTTGATTTTTCATATTTTTCTTCTGTCATCCAAATCCTAAAATCAGTAATATTTCTGGTTTTAGAGGATTTAGGATGTATAAATTCTTCAGATTTTAACCCCAAAAATATTAGTTCAAGAATTCATTTTCTGAAACTGGGTTTCTCTCAGACATGGTTGAGATTTGTCTAATGGCGTCTTCTTCTTACCATCCTAATCCAAAAGAAAACCTCAACTCATTAAAAAATAAACAAATAAAACCTCTGGTGAAGAGTAAATTTTTGCTCTCCTGACGTTTGGCGTTCTAATGTAAAGTAATTTTTTTGCTCGTGCATTTTTTGTTCCTGGTGTCCGAAGTTCTAATTGAATGAAATTTTTGCAACTCCTTGGAGAAATGCTTTTTGATCCCGATATCCGCTGGACTATTGGAGAGATATTAATAATAATTAAAATTATGATTAATTTTGTTTGTCTATGAAGAAAATACCTTAGGGCATGATTGTTGCTTGTTTACTATTTTTGCGGCAAACTTCCTTAAACAAAGAATAAGAACTTATCAGAAAAACTTGATTCAAGGAAAACAAAGGAATTTAACAAAAGATTAAAAGTAAACAAAATGTCATTTTCTAACCTTAATTGGTCAATGCACTGGAATGGGCAACTTGTTATCACAGATTACTTGTTTTCTGAATGAAAAAAAAAAAGAACAAAGAAAAGACAGAACATGAATAATAACCAGGTTGAGTTGAGTTAGGATAGAGTTCACATTTTTCAGCACGGGTTGGGTTCAAGGTGGCTATTCTCAATTCAACCTCAGGTAGGGTAGGTTTTATGGTTGGCCTTTTGTTAACTAAGTCGAAGATCAATCTGACCAAACCCAAACCATTGCCACCTGGCCCACCCCTATGTAATTGTTATGGTCAATTGACCTCATTAATGGACAACAACACTTCTCTTGGCCATATGCCAAACAAAATCCAACAGCAACCAAATAAGCCTGATTAGTGATAAACAAAATCCAGCTTGGCCTACAAAAAAAAAAAAAATCAGCCTGAGTATAGTGATTTCAAACCTTTGGATCCTTGTACCCAAATAATGGTCAATAATGCTCAAATTCCCATGCTTAAAATCAACAAATGAAAATGACTCCAATTAATCCAACGCTTAGAAATCACTAATGAGATTGATTTTTGATTTGTAGGTCCACTTAGGGATTGGCCAAACATCCATACGGTTAGCGTCCTATAAAAGTGTGCCACGTGGCTCATATTGTGGGCTGTCATCATGGGCGGTCAGCGAAGTTTTACTTAGAACTGCCTTCATGATGCTCACGTGTTGTCAGAGAGAACCCCAACACTTACGATGTTAGGCATATTCTAAATTTCTCACTAAAAACAATTTTCTTTACCTAAAACAAATCTACTCAATTTTTGTGACTCCCTTCTTGAGTTTTATTTTCAACCTCAAACTAAAGATACAATCGAGATGCCATTTTTTCCAGTGATATAGCAATAGTAGTAAGAGTTTCTATAAAGTAAACTAAAAAAAGAGAGAGATAAGAAGGTGAAGGGTTTTACCGACAAGATGAGAGGCAATGCCTGGTAAGAGCGAGGAAGAACGACTCCGCGATGTCAAAGTAGGGCAATGAAAGGCTGTGGCAGCACTCCCTCAACGATTTTGTGGGGGTAAAATGTTCTGCAAATTTTGTTGGTAGCAGTAAGACCTTAGGAAAGTTGCAAGCGAGAATCAAGAGGGTGACTATTTCTCCTTTAGATATAGGTTTAAATGTTCTACAAACGTTTCTACTACTCTTTGAGAGGATTTGAAATGGTTGTGTAACCATAGGGAAGAGAAATTAAGGTTTTGTAACGGTAGGTAATTGAAACAGAGACGATTGGGAAGAGAGATTGTAAAGGTGAAACGTTTAGATGTTTAACCGGTTGATAAGTTGAAGGAAACATTCAGAGAATGTAAGTCATTGATGTGGAGAAACGTTTGGAGAATTAACTATAGTGTTGTGGTTGAAAATAAAATGTTTAAAGACGTTTTGGTTGGGAATGGGAGGAGATATTTGGGTTAAGTTATTAGGGTTATTTTTGGAGAAAAAAATCAGGGAGAAGGCCATATATAGAGATACATAGATTCCATATTTAGTTATTTAATTTGAGCAATTCTATGAAGAATTTTAAGAGAAAAACAAAAATGGGATATGGATAGGCACGGTCGGAATTCGAGTTAATTCCTTATTTAGTTATGGGAGAGGGAGAGATATGGATGGGAGGTGGAGAGTAAATTGATGATTAAGGGGTATTTTTGAAATATGGTAAAAAAATTGGAGACTTAAAAAGGGAGAGAGAGGAAAGGGTGTTTTTGTCGACCTAGTTATTATGGCCCGTACTAAAGCACGGGCGAAGAAATAAGATGATGAATCATTTAAATATTACTGTACAATAATGTCGAAATCACCTATAGTCGATAATTATCTTATATAATGTCTCATTATAAGTTTTATTTTATGACGAATCATTTAGAATTATTTAGAAAAAACACATTCAAATTGTGTTAGATCATCACAAGTTTGAATGCCAAAAAAAGCAAATATGATCCTATTTGATCTTGGTAGAAATATCCTTTTATAGTTTTCTATTTGATTTTCGAAATCGTGTTCAAAAAATAACGTTCTCCAATTTCTAATCTGAAGGCATATATGATAAAGGAAGATCAATTAAGTATTATGTATAGAGTATTCTTACATGCAAATTAAACAGAGATGATCTAAACAACCTGGTTGACGACTTGAAAGAGATAAGTCCCAGAGTGCAATAGCATTAACGACACAACTCCAACAATTTTCGAATGGTTAGTCTTCGTTTCTGTGGATGGATATATGGATGGGAGTGAATATTTGGTAGGTGAGGGTTTAATTACTTGCCGCTCTCAAGGCAAATCTCTACTTCATTACTGTCGTTGCTTTCTATGAGCATGAATTTAGTCTCCGAGGGAACATTCTTCCCGTTCCCATTCAAATGAACAATAGAAGCTTCAAACCCAATTACTTGAACTTCTAACGAAGCATCCCATCGATCCTCAAACTAGATTAAAAGCCCTAGAATTCGGATAAAAGTTCGATTTCAAATTCGGATATTGATATGCATAATGTTGAAAGCCTATAAATCTGCATAACCTATCAAAACCCAACAAAAAACTCTTATATTTCAAGATAGATACCCATTGGTTTCAATCCAGGCAAAAAAAATTAATCAAACCATCCTGTCCGACTTATACCCCAAAAACTCACTTGCAAAGCACTACCACGACCTAGAGACTTTGTTAAGCAATGCAATATCAACACATACAAATGATCACAAACTTGAATGAAAAAAAAAATACAAACCTCCCGAACCTGGGTTTTGTATATTGATCCCTTTGATGTTTGTAAGGTCGATCAACTTCAACACATGCAAATGCCAACAAACTTGAGTGAAAAAAAAAAATCATACCTCCCGAACCTGGGTTTTGTATATCTTTTTGATTAATGTAATGTTGATCAACTTCAGATGGTAATAGCTGTAAGTACTGTTCATACACCTAGTGGAGGCAAGTTCCCCAATGAGTTGTAACCAATACGTACCTTTAAAGAGCAGCAGAATATTGCATATGGCTGATGCCAGAGCAGTTCCAACATGGGGTCACCTCCTTCGCCATCAGAACTCAGCAGTTCTGCCCCTAAATGGCAACTGAGAAATGAGAATAAATACATGCGAGATTTTTGGGAAAGGGAAGGGGAAAGAGGAAGACGTTTAGGGAGATGGAGAGACATTGACGTTGGGAGACATTAGAAGATGAAAGATTAACGAAGAAGACATCGGTAACCAATCGGGTGGAAAAAAGAATGTGAAACTTGTGGGGAGAGTAAACGTTGGAGAGTAGAGCATATGACGTGGCACATAGAAATGGCGCATGACAAGGGGAGGAGATAAAGAGATGACGTTTTGGTAAGTGACCGAGGAGAGATACGGGTCAATTAAATTAAGGATATATTTGGAAAAAAAATGGTGAAAAAAATTGTAGAGAGCGCCACCTCAGCAGTGCCGAGCTTTAGTATAGATAATAGATATACCGGTCAGGCTAAAAAATCTAGATCCAAGTCTAATTCGGGCTTCAGAAATGCCAGCCCAAGCCCGCCTTCAGGTTGGGCCTGTCCAAGTTGCATTCCTAGTTGAGAAAAATGCTGCTGTTTGGGATACAAAATTTTGATACAGAATCGCACCTAGTACACTCGTTCAGGCCCATGAATATTTGGCCCACACCCTGTTGGACATAAACCAAAAATCAGCGTGATTGGTGATTTCTAGCCATTGGGTTTGAGAACTTTTCATCATGGGCTTCATGAATAGGCCCATGATGATAAAATGCTCAAATCCAACGACTGACAATCACCGATCACACTGATTTTTGGTGTGTAGGTTCATTAAGGTATGATTCTTACGTTCGTGGACTAGTGGACCCAAAAGAGTACCACGTGGCAATTTGAGGGACTTCTGTATCAAAATTTTGAATCATAGATTTTTCCATCTTCAGTGGATTATTCTCTTACTTCGAAGATAATACAATTATCTTACATGTAAATGTCACAAAAAAGCAACCGATTCTAAAGCAATATGAATAATTTGGTTCTAGAAACATTGGATACCTTTCACTGCTCACGGCACCAACTTCGTATATGGAGGATGACAAGTGGGCCCAAGGTGTATCCTCTACTTCAAGTATGTTATGATTCTCCCCTTCTAGAACCTTATTGGTCTGCCTTTGCCTTAAGGCCACTATTTCCCACTTGATAGATGGTCCCACCAGTCTCCATGAATTTGGAGCAAGGAATATAGTGCACTTTAGACTTGGTGTTATATTTATTGTGAGTGTGTGTTCCCGCGCACGTTTTGTGTTGGCCCAATGACCCATTGTTGTACATAGTTGTTTCGCCTTTCCCCAAAAGGTTGATTTTTTGGGGTAAATGGTTGTTTAACATGGTATCAGAGCCTTAAGGTGTGGAAGGTCGCATGCTCAAGTCTCCAGCAGAGTGTATTCCCGTTAAGGGGGTACCGGTGTGTAAGCAGATGGTGTGTTCCCGCGCACAATTTTGTTGGCTTGACAACCCGTTGGTATACATAATTGTTTCGCCTTTCCTCAATAGGTCGATCTTCTGGGATAAAATGGCTGTTGAACCAAGAGAGAGAGAGAGAGATGAACATAATAATCACGAGTTTTTGTGTTACGAAGGGATATGGGTACCGCAAATAACGGGTCGGGTTCTTGGGCCTGAAAGATGGATCCAGCACTAGCCAAATTGACCACCAGGTTTATAGGGTAATCAGATAATGACTAGAATACTGACAAATCATGATGTTCGGAACCAACCCGAATATAAGTCGGGTAGTCAGATAACTGGATACACATTGACATTCCTACTTCGTACTGTACCAGGCCCACCAATGAGTCAGACTAGAGAGAGGTAGGACTCCCCTAAGATGGTGTTGAGCTTCCTACCCATCTAATTTATTTGACTTTTTAGCCTATCCAAGATTTTCACCCGTGAACAGACGATTAAGATAGCTAATCAGTAAGATTTGGGTTCTGTGATTAATCCAAAAGCTGGCCCACCAACTAACGGTCTAGATCAATATGTCAATCCCACGTGGGCCATGCGTACAACTATGTAGGTATCACATATCCAATAAAAAAAATAAAAAAAGTAAGATCATATCTAAATTAAAAACATTGTTAATTAGATTCTATACTTAATCTCTCTTTTTTTTTTTTTTTGAAAGTAAAAAAGGTGAGACATATCTTCTCCGTTTCATCTATTTTGTCGGGATCCTTCTTTCCTTGAAAGCCAAGGAAAGATTTTGACTACACTTAAAAAAGTAATCAAGAGTCAAGACACCTTACAATAATAATATTATTGTCTATTAAAGTCAGTCTTTAACCGTTATCCATATCAAGGTTTAAAAGGGGCCGTTATAACGGTATAACGGACTGGGGGAGTTACCGTTTTTTTCCGTTATAATTGTTGTTATAACGAATTGTAACACTCAGGTGCAAAAATGAAAAATAACGGAAAAAAAAAAAAAAACACATAAATAATGGCGCTGAAATTGAAATTTGAATTTCAGATTTCAAAAATAAAAAATAAAAAATAACAGAAAAAACAGAAAAATAATGGAAATAATAGCCGGGTTTTTTTCCCACAAAATTTCTGAGAAAATAACGGTCGTTATTTTCGTTCTAACGGAAAATAACAGCCATTATAACAAAAATAATGGCTGTTATTTTGTAAGCATTTTAACGGTTGTTATTTTCGTTATAGCGGAAAAAAAGGTAAGATCATATCTAAATTAAAAAGATTGTTAAATAGATTCTATACTTAATTTCTTTATTATTTTTTTTAAGTAGAAAAGGTGGGACGTATCTCCTCCGTTTCCTCTATTTTGTCGGGAACCTTCTTAATTTCCTTGAAAGCCAGGGAAAGATTTTGACTACACTTAAAAAAGTAATCAAGAGTCAAGACACCTTCCAATAATAATATTACATATATCAATGTCTATTAAAGTCAGTCTTTAACCATTATCCATATTCCATAGCAACGTTTAAAAAGGGGCCGTTACCGTTTTTCCATTATAGCGACAATTATAATGAATCGTAACGCTCAGGTGCAAAAAATAGAAAATAAAGGGGGAAAAACAGAAATAATGGTGCTGAAATTTCAAATTTCAAAAACAAAAAAAAATAACAGAAAAATGGAAAAATAATGGAAATAACGGCCATTTTTTTTCCTACAAAATTTTCCAGAAAATAACGGAATAGTTCAACTCCTATCATTCTATTTGAGAGTCACTCTATTTTTCGATTCCTTGAGGGGATCACAATCTTGACACCTTCATGCACTAAAGGTTTTTTTTCTCTATTCATTGCTCAACAATCGGTTACATTATACATAGAGAGTCTCACCCTGGAGACCTACCTAATCCCAACCTCTAATAAAAATGAAACTAATTCAAATCCTAACTACGATGGGAAATTGTTAAAATGGACGTTTCAAAACATTTAAACTTGTAATCCATTATCATAATTGAGGCTAGACATGCCAGAAGACTCAGAACCAGTGTTTTAAAACTCGTCGAATCAACTCGAAACTCGTTCGAGTTGACGCCACTCGGCTGAATTTTGAGTGGATTTGAAATAAACTCGAATCGAATATACAACAGACTTGGTGCGTTTTTTCTGTAAAACACGACACACCAAGTACGTTGTTTTATAATCAACGCACCAATAAGTTTCTCGAACACTTAGTCAACTCAAAGTCAACCAAATCTTATAAATTCTGCTTATAAAAATATGATATTTATAGAAAATATATTTATATAATATTAATATATTAATCGAGTCGAGTTACTTCGGGTCAAGTTCGAGTCTTCGAGTTAACTCAACTCGGTAGACTTTCGAGTCAAGTCGAGTTTTCGAGTTTTCAAACACTGGTCAGAACTAACTGGTGTTTTGTAAGAGTGATATCCATGCTTAGAAGAACGTCCTCACCAAAAATAATCTCTTAATTCATCCATATGTGGGCCTCAAAGCCATTAATCATTATATTAATGACAAAAGCATTAGTTATCCCAACCCATATCTATCACTCTTCTATAAATCAGCTTAATTGGTGATTTCTAGCCGTTGAATTTGAGTAATTTATTGAGGTGATTTTAGGTTATTAATTTTTTGGGTGTTCAAATCTAACATAAAAATTTCCAAACCATGGGTTCAACCGTTCAAATTGGTCATTTATTTATTTTTATTTGTGTTATGGTGCAATGTATATCTATCGGCTAGACCATTAGGATGGCCCACCAATGGCATAAACATAGACATGCAGATAGGAGTAAATCTTTGATGATGGACGTTGATGACCAACCACATGTAATATGGGACACGCTAAAGACCGTGGTTTAAAAAATGGCCATTATAACGAAAATTACGGCCGTTATAATGGATTCAGACCTCCCTCACTTCAAACTTAAGGCATATTGACAATTATATCCACCATATAGCTAGCTTGGAGGAAAATTGTGCCTCACGCAATACTTGACCCACGCGATGCTTGACCCAACAAGTCATCAATGTAAAATCGGATAAAATAGTAGTTGCCTCATGGCCTGTGGATTTCTTGAATTCAATGATCAATAGCCTCGACCAAATACTTTTTTGTCCAGTTATCCATTTGGTAGCACGACTCTTTTTAAAATAGCCAACTACTTAATTTCTTCCCCTCCCATTTCATCCATCCAGCGGTCGCTATCATCTATTGGAAGGATGTTATAACACACGTCTAAGGTTCACCAAATCGCGGGTAGTCCAATAATATCTCCTGTTATAATTCGTTAGTGTTTGAATTGCTAGGGACTGTAGACATGGCCTACCATCTAAACATTTGAATCCGATAAAATAGTTGTTGCCTCATGGACCATGGATCTCTTGAATCTAATGGTCAATAGCCTCAACCATATACTTTTTTTGTCCAGTTATCCATGTACTAACACAACTTGTTTCCAAATAGGCAACTACTTACTTTCTTTCCCTCCCATTTCATCCATCCAATGGTCGCTATCGTCTATTGGAAGGATGTTATAACACACGTCTAAGGTTCACCAAATGTGGGCAATCCAATAATATCTTCCGTTATAATTGGTTAGTGTTTGAATTGCAAGGGACGGTAGGCATGGCCCACCATCTAAACATTTGGATCGGATAAAATAGTTGTTGCCTCATAGACTGTGGATCTCTTGAATCCAATGGTCAATTGCCTCAACCATATGTTTTTTTTTGTTCAGTTATTCATGTGGTAGGAGGAAGCTTTTCAAAAAAGCCAGCTACTTAATTTCTTCCCCTCCCATTTCGTGCATCCAGCGGTGGCTATCACATATTGGAAGGATTTTATAACACACGTCTAAGGTTCACCAAACATGGGCAATCCAATTAGTGTTTGAATTGCTAGGGACAGTGGACTGGCCCACCATCTAAACATTTCGATCAGATAAAATAGTTGTTGCCTCGTGGACTGTGGATCTCTTGAATCCAATGGTCAATAACCTCAATCATATGTTTTTTTTGTCCGGTTATCCATGTGGTAGCAGGATGCTTTTCAAAATAGCCAACTATTTCCTCCCCTCCCATTTCAAGCATCCAGCGGTCACTATCATCTATGGAAAAGGATGTTATAACACCCGTCTAAGGTTCACCAAACGTGGGCAATCCTATAATATCTACCATTATAATTGGTTAGTGTTTTAATTGCTAGGGACTTTAGACATGGCCCACCATATATCTAAACATTTGGATTAGTGGATTAGTGTCAATTTTTTGATCAATGGGTTTGGATGGTTAGGATGTATTGATTATGCCCCGCCCATGACCTGTCAAACTCATCGTACAGATCCATTGATGTATGCTTATCTTCTTCTTCCTCCAATTAGATTATTTTAATGAATTATAATTTCCAATATATATTATCATTTCCTAAACTCTAATTATTTGATTGATCAAATTATTTCGTTACTTACTAATCTTGTTGGAAATTTTATTTCGTTACTTACAATGTGAAAAATGGAAACGAGAAATGGCCCCAGATAAGTTTTCTAGGATTTTTTTTTTTTTTCCTGCATGTAAGACTGTACATGGTTGCTATGAAAATGTTTTCTACAAATGATTTTTACAAATAAATGTCATAAAATGTTTTCTGTATCAACATTTTCTGATATACAAATTCTTTTTTCTGTAAAACTTTTTGTTGATCACCATGCAAAGTCTAAATGTTATAAAAACTTTCTGTATCCTTACAGAGCCTAGTGGATTTATATGGAAAATTTTGGAAAGAAAAAAAATTAGCGGAAAACAATCTCTTAATCATTTTTTTTACCAAAAAATGTGTAAAATCCCTTAAATCCTTTTTTAGAGCAATCTCTTTGAGAGAGAGAGAGATGGCTTCGGTCTCTCATGAAAAATATTCATAATTGGGTTGACGTCAAGGTTCAAAGTCTCGACCGATCCTGTTCGATCCGGATCGGGATCGGAGCCCACCAATACGATCCAAAAATGGATCGTCTCGGGCGAGATCACTGTTTCCCTTGGGAAGTCTCACTTTGTCTCGGGGCGAGATGCGCCAATCCCGTTCTGGATCGGCGAGCCTACCAATCGGGCCTCTGATCCCGAGATTTTGAACCATGGTTGACGCTCATAGCCCCTGAAAATAAAAGGGTATTTTTGGCAACAACTGAAAATATAAAATAATAAGTCATTTCGCTACACTTTCAAACTTTAGGAATAACATCTTGACCTCGGCTGATTGTTATTGACCCTTGTTTTTCTTTTTCTTTTTTAAACGTGACTTGCATCACACACCGTCGATGCACCTATGAAAGGGCCAAGCAGATACAACATTAACGCCACGTGCTACAAGTCGAGTCAAAAAGTCAATAAATGACAGCTAAAGTCATTTTCGTTGAGTAAAACTTCTGTCACAATGGGATTGCAAATCACACAAAACACAGCCAATGTGTTCTCGGCGGCACGTACACCTAAAAAGCAAAAAGCCCATGGGTACGTTGCAAAAGCACTTGTGTACGTGCCGAGAACTCATTGGCTGTGTTTGTGTGATTTACAATTTCGTGTGATGGAAGTTTTACTCATTTTCGTTGGTTGATTTTAACAGTAGGAATTTGAGCATTATTTACCATTATTTACGTATAAAGATCCAACGGTTTGAAATCACTAATCAGGCTGAATTTTGGTTTATAGGTCCACTTACAGATTGGTCAAACATCTATACGGTCAGTGTCCTCTAATAAATTGCCACATGGATTATATTGTGGGTGGTCAGGTAGGGTGGTCTGGCAAGTCTTGCTCCTAACTTAAGTCAAGGGGTATTCCTAAAGATTGAAGTAAAAAAAGTCTAGATTGGACCCCACAATGACTTTTTTTTTCCTTTTTCATCCACACAATCTAGACCAAGGTTTAAAAGGGACCATTATAACGGTATAACGGACTGGGGGCGTTACCGTTTTTTCCATTATAACGGCCGTTATAACAAAAAAAATGCTCAGGGGCAAAAATGGGAAAATAAAGGAAAAAATGGCTCAAAAATGGAAAATAACGGAAAATAACGAAAATAATGGCTGTTTTTTTTCACCAAATTTTCCAGAAAATAACGGTCGTTATTTTTGTTAAAACAAAAAATAACGGCCGTTATTTTCTGGGCGTTTTAACGGTCCATAACATAACGGGGTAGGTCCGAATCCGTTATAACGGCCGTTATTTTCGTTATAAAGGCTGTTTTTTAAACCTTGATCTAGACTATTTGAAGAATAGTGACGAACTGATACAAATTTAGGTTGGTTGATAGATCACCTACCCATGGACCACCTTTAGATTGTACCCGAATCACTTTAATAAATTGTCTCGCGATCTATTTATATTTGTAATAATAATATACTCCCACGATGTTGGAATTTGGGATGACATACGCCATTTAAAATCCTCCTACCGTCACAAGTTTTTAATACTTTTATTTTTAAATTTTTTTTTGATTCTTGACTTGAAAACAGAGCTACAGTCACTATTTAAGAATCCTTTTAAAGAAAGTGTATATGGTGGTCCTCTATCACAATTAAAGTTGGTGGTCTTGCCCACTATACCAGTTACATAGGGTCAACCAAATCACTGATTTGGACCGAATTCTTTTAGTGGGCCATCTCATTCTTCCAGGGATAGGCTGATCCCATTTTGGATCGGCAATCCGGGTCTGGGTCCAGGTCGGGGTCTATCGATCAGGATCCTAGTTAGCAATTCGGCATACAGAAAAAATTCTGGACGGGAATAGTACGAATATAATCCGTTTAGAAAATTTTGCAATACGGTAAAAAAAAACGGTCAAATAAACAGGAAATGGAAAAAAAAATAGTTCGAGAATAATTCGTGTATAATACGATTTAGCATAAAAAGTCCGGCATCAAAAATTCGTGTATATATATATTTGTACATATGGTCCATTTTTAGGTGTGGTCAGGCTCGGGATAAAAATCACTTGGATCAAAAAAATTCTCACATGGAACACTTTTACAGACTATTGAGACTATTGATAGTATGGATATTACGCCCATCCCTAAGTGGACATAGAGACCTAACATTAGTATGATTAGTGCTTTATATCCGTCACATTTTAGTCTTTTTCATGGGTTGATTTTTCAACCATAGGATTGGGTCATTGTTTTGGGGTGGGTACAAAGGTCCAATGGCTAAAAATCGCCAATCAAACTGATTTTGAATTGAGATCGGAGATCGTTCAGATAAAAAAAGAGTCAGGACATTGATCTCTAAGAATGTGCCAATGGACTTTTTTTCGCACGTTGAAGTATTATTGGAAAGTTTTATTAAAAAAAATGGAAATACGTGTTTTAATTGATTTTAGAGAAAAAACGGAGTATAGTCCGTACAATTCAATGTATATGTTGTTTAAAACGTTTTCTCAAAAAAACCTACTATTCAGGTATAAATGCGTATAGTACGCAGAATTGCTAACTAGGATCAGGATGGTCTTGAGGTTGTCTCGCCCGAAATAAGATTTTGCAACAAGGGCCTCATATCGTCTCGAGCTTCACAACCCAAGACTGAGTTGGATCTGGCCTATCGAGATCAGGATTGACACTCACCAACTGAACCACCCGACCCCCAATCCTGAGGTTTACATCCATTGTGATAAGGGGTCACTTCAATGAAGGGGTCGTGCCGCATGGCCTTGTTTTAAGAGGATAATTTCCCACCAAACAATGCATTTCAGCTGTTGGAACTTAGATCGTAGAAATAAATCTCAGCGGTTGATCATGGACAAATAACCTGCAATAAGATCGTGACAAAGAAAGATTACAAATTACCAAGTGGGAAAATTGCATTTTCCTTAGGAAAACACAACTGTCCATTGTTAGATAGCCATTATAAATCTGTATAATTTTCCCTAATAAGCCATGTAAGTCTGGATAATTTTTCCTACTAAACCCGGAATTCATTTCCCATTCAGTTAGGTGAGAATTCATTTCCACTAGAAAATACACCTTTATTTTCTCACATGATTGAAATATGTGTACTCAGTTGCAATCAATCAGCCATTTAAGGCATATCCCAAATGTATTTTCCCGAAAAAAAAAAATTGTGCAATCAAACACGGCCTTAGTGTATAACTTTTCCACCAAGAAAAGAATTTAAGAATTTCAAGTAGTTGATTCAAGATCAATCAATGGTAGGCCAAGGAAAAGTCAACTTTTACTAAAAATGGAATATAGATAAAAAATAAAATGGTAAATTAGTATGAACCCCCTTAAAATTGGAGATATAGATAAAAAAAATAAAATGGTAAATTAGTATGACCCCCCTTAAAATTGGAGATATATATTTACATAACCCATGTTAGTTTCACTCTGTTGTGTTTACCCCTTTGACTGTTGCTGTCTATCTTTGACTCTAAACAGACTGTTTAACTTTAGTCCTATAGACCAAAATATCCTTACTCAAATTATGAAAATACCAACTAACAACCCGTCATTATTTGGAGGACTAAGATCTAACAGTTAAAAATCACCAATCAAGCCTATTTTTGGTTTGTAAGTCCACTTAGGGATGAGCCAAACATCTATATGGTCAGTCATCTCTAAGAGCATGCCACATGGCTTTTAACGCGAACCCGTCATTTAGCAAAGATGGATTCAAATTTTGTCAATTGATACTAATTAGCATGGTTTAAAAATAAAATGTTGAATGTCCGTCACAGCTGTTGGTACCATATTTTTCAGCCTATCAAATGACTACACATGTTCATGCCACAACACGTGCGGTATGCAAAAACAGACACCTAACACCTCGAAGCACGCGAGTAAGTGAGCCTACAAGAATCGCCCAAGACAATTATAATCTTTTCAGCAGTATACCAGGTGCATCATAAAGAGCCATGTGTATGATTAGATATCCGAGGAGTTACATCTCGGGAAAGGCAAATAACGAAAAGAATTTAACTTAGCGATCAATTTCTCGGTCAAAGACTTCAACCCTTTCCGACAAGTCTTTCATTAGATAATTGACAGTCAAAGCATTCAACCCTTCCCGACAAGTCTTTCAATAGATACTTGACAGTTAAGGCATTCAACCTTTCCCGGCAAGTCTTTTATTAGATACTTGACGAACAGAACATCCAAACTTGCTCGACAAGTCACAACATCAAATTCTACGAACAAATAAGTATCATGATCGATGAATTAAAGATAGATCAATATCTATACAATATATGCCACTTGGCAACATATCCGATCATTGCAGTCATCCCCGCCACTTTTTCATTCAAATATCTATCACGTAAGTCGCTACTTGGGGATTTCCTGATCTAACTAAATGAAATAAGTTCAGATCCAACAGGAAGTGGTTGCGTCAAACAGATTCTTCCAAAATTGGATTTGACCAATGAGAAATTTGGATTAAGCTACAACTTGTTACATCGCGACCCCTTCTTTCCCTTCTTTTTATACCGAGAAAATGAGATTCCAGCCATGGCAAAATGGATTCACTCTAGATACTCGCATCCGATGAAAAGAACACCACTAAGGCACTCAAAAATCTCTCATTTTCAACAAAATCGGCTCTTCCAATGCCGGAAAAACTCGTTCTTCTGCTGGGAACTTACGTACCCCAGAATCCAAATCCCCAAAGATCAGATTTACCGCCTCCCACCATCGAACAATTCTCGTCGCTATCAAAACTATGGTCGATGGGGAAAAAAGATGAAGAAGAAGAAGATAGTTGCAGAGGAGTTGGGACAAAAGGAAGGCCCTGCTTGGTTCGCTGCACTTGGGTCCATTTTGCACTTTAGTGCAAATACAATGAATCGTGTTGCAATCACTTGCAATGTAAGTCACTTACAACTTTTTTGTTCACGCCATGTAAATGGATGCAAAAGAAGTTTAGCTGATTGGTTGGTAGTGCATTGCAAATGAATGCGATGGATTATTTTATTTTTTATTTTACAAAAAAAAAATGCACAATAAAATTACTATTGTAATATTATTTTTTTATTTTTTTGATAACGCATGTGCCCCCACACACATTGGTGATGGGATTAGTCCTACGGTTGTGTGCGCTTACCCAATCCTTCCCGTACACACAACACGGTTTACGCAAGGGGGGCATTTGAAAATTATAATTATAATTTTAAAAATTACGCAATGAGGAAGGTTTACCCAAGTCTTCCTGTACTAATAATTTCAAAAAAGGTTTACCCATTTTTCCCGTTATTTTCAATTTTGCCCCTGAGCATTAAAATTCATTATAACGGCCCTTATAACTGAAAAAATGATGACGTCCCTAGTCCGGTATACCGTTATAGCGGCCCCTTTTAGACCTTGATTATAATTAATATTGTTATTACTTTATTGTCATTATTATTATTATTATTATTATTATTATTATTATTATTATTATTATTATTGTTGTTGTTGTTTTGGAGGGGAAAGCTTGGGGTTAGGGGACCCCAACCAGCTATATCAAAAAGGGTCCAGGGACAACTACTTTTGACAACCATTTTAGTGTACCCACATAGAAGATTAATCAATAGCTGATTTTTGGCGAAGATGATCTCCTCACCATATAGATCACCCCCACATAAAATCAGCATATTCTGAAATTTCTAACCCCCTCAAATGTGGTTTTCAAGTTACAAGGTAAAAATAGACAGTCCATAATTCTTCAACTTCTAACCAGTTTATGAATATCAGAATGATTTGAATTTTTGTGAGGATGATCTCCTCACCATAGAGATCATCCTCACCAAAAATCAGCCATTGTTTCATCTTCTATGAGGGTATGCCAAATAGTTGTCCCCCGATCCCGACCGTATCAAAAAATAGAAAACTAAAAAGTAAAGAAATAAAAATAAAAAGATAATAATAAAAAATAATCTCGGTTGTTGTTATTATTATTGTTGTTATTTTTTCAGAAAAAAAAATGTTGAGTTAACACAATGCACTTGCTTACATCAGTTTTTGGGCTGCACTTCCTTGCATCTATTTTGTTAAGGAGTTTGCAAGTCCTTGTTAACCACTTGCAGGGCAGTCATTTGCAGTCCTCCAACCAATCACTTTCAATCCCAAAATTGTGGCAAGTGAGTGCATTGCACTCAATTTGCTGTGAACCAAGCAGGGCCGAAGAGAATGGGAAGGTTGAAGCTAATTAATGAACCAAACACCATGGCTTAAGAGGCTCACTGAGGCGAAAAGAGCTGAATGGCGAATGGGGGCTTATTGAGAGCACGCACTGTGTTATTCTGGAGCGCGGAGAGAAATGTGAATCCGCCCTCAAACTACGAGTTCACAATTTGAGTGCGGGAGCGGTGGACCCTGAGAAAGTTTTGGTGACTAAGGTTCTACTCCTCGTTAGTACCCTGCTTTGGAGTAAAACTTTGATTTCGGTGGGCTGTCATCGAAAAAGCATGTGACCACCAATGAGTTCTCGGCATGTACCTCGAGTACTTTTAGTCGCATACCTATGCGAGTGTTTTTTAAGATTTCTTTTTAATTTTTTATTGCAAAAGCATAAAGCGTCTCTTGAAATTGGGACGACAGCCCGTTGTCATCTCAATTTTTATCGAGTAAACCTTCGCTGACTGCAGCCAATATGAGCCACGTGGCACATTCTTAAGAGGACACGTACCGTATAGATGTCTAGCCAATCCCTAAATATGGACCTACAAACCAAAAATCAGCCCCATTAGTGATTTAAAACCTTTTAATCTTTGTACCCAAAATAATGGTCAATAATGCTCAAATTCCTACAGTTAAAATCAACTCATCAAAATGACTTCAATCGAACGCTTAGAAATCACGGATCAGGTTGATTTTTAGTTTGTTGGTCCACCTAGGGATCGGCCAAACATCCATACGGTTAGTATCCTGTTAAGACTGTGCCACGTAGCTCAAATTGGCTGCAGTCAGCAACGCTGCTGACTGCAGCCGTCAGCGACGGTTTACTCAATTTATCCCCTGCTTCGTGCTTTTTCTCCATTTTAATGGGAATTTGATTGTGTTTTCACATTTTCTATAAAAAAAAAACACGTTTTCCCTTATAAAGCAAATAGCATCAAGGATGACGTGTTGAAACGAGTTTCTAGAGGAAACAGCGGCGGTCCAGTTGGAAAGTGCTCTTACGAAGTTACCGAGTGAGCCGCTGATTATAATGAGAAAGGCAATTGCCTAGGGCTCCTCCCAAGTCAAAGTCCACCCCGTACCCAATTGGATTCTATTTGGATCACCAATCATCCAGAAGAACACCACATACAATGTTGGCGGGTCAAAGACAGAGAGGATGATCCGGAACGTCCACACGGCCACACCAGATTTTTCTTTTTCTTTTTCTTTTTCTTTCCTTAAACGAAAACCCTAATAATAAACAGCGATACCCTTGGAAAAAGGTTTTTAAAAGTGCAACAAACACTATAAATAGTCTCAGATGGTTCTTCTCTTCCATCTCTTCCTCTCAACCGGTCACCCCAACAACAGAGAAGAAGAAGAAGCAGCAGCAGCAAAAACCCATTTCTTTTAAGATCCATTTTTCATTTTTCTTTCAGGGGTTGCTGTTATCTCACCTACCAGTCTCCTACAACCTTCCTAGGTTTTCTTTTTATTTATATTTTCTGTTGTTTTAGATTAGATCCAAACAGGCCTTTACATAATAAGTTATCATTCAAGCACCTAGATTCAGGTCTCTTTTATTAATTTTCTTGTGTTTTGATCAGATTCTTGATCTGGGTATTTGATCTTTTTTTTTTGTTTTTGTCCCCAGAGGAAGGTTTATATAGAGATGAAAGAGACAAGTGAAGATGGAGATGGTTTGAAGAGCAAAAAAGGAGAATTGGGTCATGGAGGAGATGATCAGAAGATTTCATTCTACAAGCTTTTCACATTTGCAGACCGACTTGATGTCGTGTTGATGATTGTTGGGACGATGGCTGCCATTGGAAATGGTCTCACCATGCCGCTTATGACGCTAATATTTGGCCAGCTTATCAATTCCTTTGGTGGTTCAGACAATTCAAATGTTGTTCATGAAGTATCCAAGGTATGTTTTTTTATCCAATTGCCTCTGAAGAAAGATGGTACCATGGTTACCGTCATAACGGTAATGTTTTTATAACGGTCCGTTTATCGTTATCAATGTTATTTTGAAAAAAAAAAACATTTAACGATAAAATAAGAATTTACGTACTTTACCATTTTTTGACTCCCGTTATAACGGACATAACGGTAATGTTTTCCGCTTCTGATTCTAGCATTCTTTACTACTTTTTGACAATATAGCTGTGGAAATTAAACCAACATCTGATTCCTTGCTGCCCACTTTACCAAACCAACTGGTTTTCTCTTAGGGCGTGTTTGATTGTGCATTTTCTCCCGAAAATAATCCTTGTTTGATAACATTTTAAAATGGGAAATTTTCTCCAAAAAAATGAAATTTTCCCATCCAGGCCTGGAATTCATTTTCCGTTCCACATAGGTGAGAATTGGTTTCCACAAAAATCCACTTATTTTCTCACATAATTGGAAATTGCCTATTTTCTCAGGCGCAATCAAACAGCCCTAGCAGATGTATTTTCTCCAGAAAAATTTCAATGGGAAAAGAAAATTTTCTCTATACAATCAAACACGTCCTTAATTCAAAGTTGGTTACCAATTAAGTGACCAAATTAAGCTCTATTTCTCCCTTAATTCCAACCAAAATGCGGTGATTTGCCAAAAATGTGGATCAAACCGACTGAAAACGAAAAACCTTTCCTCATCCTCTTGGGTTCAGGCATCTCCTCAACCCCCAATCACAAATCAGTACGTGGAGGAGAGGTTAAGGGTAACCGAGAGAATTAGTTTTGGTTCAAGCTATATTTTTTTTCTTTTGTTTTGTCTTTAGCTAGCCCTAGCCCTTTCCTTCATGGTATCTGGTATAGGAGGAGGTTGAGGCATCTCGTCAACCAAATGGGTGAGGTAGGGAAGATAAACTCGTGATATGAGCAATGCCAAGGCATGCAAGTTGTCCCCGTGATCAGATACCTTGAATGTCAATTCACGAGTAGGGAGGCTTCTAGGGTGATTTATGTCACAAGGGTGGGTACACCTGTTACCGACATTTGGCTTCACACCAGCTAAGCCGCTAGCGAAGTCGCAACCGACACGTATGTGCAATGCTGACTCTACCCTTGCTGGTAGGTGATGCATGGTGCTAAATGGGCCATGTTGCATGATAGATGATTTATTTGTCTCGTTCCTATATTGAGTCCTATTACACATCTATATAACAAATCAGCTCAGTTGTCTTATCCCTTATCTTATCCGATGGCTGAGATTAATCTATGCATCTAACTTGGACGGTCAGATCTCAGCGACTCACTCTCACTCATTTATTTGCCCTCAAGCTATGATTTTCGTGGAAATCTGAAATGTCACTATATAGGCTAGGATTTGATGTACGTCCACCAAATATGTGCCAAACGTAAATGGGGTCAAGGGGCCCAAAAAATATGACAGATAGCAGCATATTACGGTGATATTGTAGCAAGGATTCGGACCTCCCCCATTACATTACATACCGTTTTAATGCTTAATAGCTATCATTTTTCATTATTTTTTCAATATAACAAAAAATTTGACTGTTATTTTTGAAAAAAAAAATTGTTAAATAACATCCGTTATTTTTAGTTATTTTCCGTTATAAATTTTATTGAAATTTTGAAATTCAAATTTTGAATTTTGAATTTTAGCGTCATTATTTCCGTTATTTTTCATTTTTGCCCATGCGCGTTACAATCCAGTGTAACGGAAAAAACAGCAATGCCCCAGTCCGTTATACTGTTTGAGTGCCAGAGCAACCCAATTTTTGCAAACGTTTTTTTTCACGGAGTGCCGTGGGCACGGGCCATTTACTAGTAATGTAACAAAACCGAGCGATTCTAGGAACATGCTTGTCTCAATACAAGTTGAGGCCTAAGGCGAAATAAAACTAGTGGGTGGCCCGTGCCCATGGCACTCACCAACAAAGCGTTTGTAAAAATCGGGTGTGAATGGTTGAGATCCACCGTCCAGTTGGGGGATAAGATCTCAAATCTTCTTCGTTGAAGCCTATAAGAGGGGGTATAAGTGGGGAGACAATCAGTCACTTGTGTATAGATATTAATATAAAATATTAGAGTGGGAAGAAGAGAATGAGAAATGAGATTTGCCAAAAAAAAAATTCATTTCTTGGTTCTCTTAACCTTTGTGAAAGGACTAATCTGCCCTTAATATCGAAAGAGATGTGTTACTGTCCACCTTAGGAGGATGTCTTCCATTGGTCCAAGCCATTGATTGACAGTTAGGATTCACAAGTATATCTAGTATTCTTCATTTCAATAACAGGTGTAACAACTGAGGCCCAAGTCCAATCCATAATGGGCTTGATGTGTAGCCCAAGCTTGATGATTTTATTTGGGTTTTTTCTTTTGTAGGTTTCCTTAAAGTTCGTGTACTTGGCTATTGGAGCGGGAGCTGCGTCGTTCTTACGTAAGTGCAAACGACTTTCTCTCTTGCATGTTTCGGTTGCTCTTTCTGCCTTGAATTATTCTAGGCTAGGGTTGCACATGGGCCTGTTCATCCCAAAAGGAATCCAAAAGCCCATCCTTAATATCAGTTTTAAGGCCCAATACTTGAATGGGCCAAGCTTGGATTCAACTTTTAACAGTAAATTGATGTCTGCATTGAATATCTAGCAATGGGCTGGATTCTTTTCCTTGCGGACAAAGCATTATTGGGCTTATGCTAACCCTGGTGGAGCTCAGCCCATGTGACTTCCTACCATAAGCTCTTTGTGAGATGGCATTTCAACCCCTAGGTGCTGTTACTAAGCTAAGTTGCAGTCAAAGTTTCGGATGATTCGATATGACTTAGCCAAATTGCTTGCTTAATCAATTATTATCGATATCTCTCTCGGGTTTCCATGTGAACACTGAGTCAGTAACTAGTTTTCATCCATTGCAGAGGTGTGTAGCTGGATGGTAACAGGAGAGAGACAGGCAGCCCGTATTCGGGGTTTGTACCTAAAAACCATACTAAGACAAGACATCACGTTCTTCGACACGGAAACAACAACCGGAGAAGTCATCGGGAGGATGTCTGGGGATACCATTCTCATTCAAGATGCCATGGGTGAAAAGGTAAGACTGGTGTTTCAATTTAGCACCGATAAGCTCGACAAGTAACTGTTACAATTCATCACAAAATTCAAAATATTGTCAGGTGGGGAAGTTCATACAACTCATTTCGACTTTTATTGGCGGTTTTGCAATTGCATTTGCAAAAGGATGGCTTCTCGCGCTGGTAATGATGTCGTGCATTCCTCCCCTTGTCATTGCTGGCAGCGTCATGTCGATATTCATTTCAAAAATGTCTAGCCGTGGACAAATTGCATATGCTGAAGCTGGAAATATTGTAGAACAAACAGTCGGAGCTATTCGAACTGTAAGGCACAAGTAATCTTTCGTATAAGATCAAATCTAAGCAACATGAATACATTTTAGCTTTTGAATATTGAACCGCTTTTTCCTATATTCGAAATGCAAGGTTGCATCCTTTACCGGAGAAATGTTCGCCATAGAAAAATATAACAGATCACTACGAACTGCATGTACCTTCACCATTCAACAAGGGTTCGCGTCTGGCTTAGGTCTCGGTGTAGTTTTAGCAGTCATATTCAGCAGTTACGGACTAGCTGTGTGGTACGGTGCCAAGCTGATCATCGAGAAAGGATACAACGGTGGACAAGTCATCAATGTCATGATGTCAGTCATGACTGGTGGAATGTAAGTATGGAATTAACAGATTAGCAAATGAATAAATACATGTATACATATATGTATGTATCTATCTTTTTGTTTTCTCATCTGTTCTTGGTCTCCTGAACCAGGTCCCTAGGTCAGGCATCCCCAAGCTTGAATGCATTTGCAGCTGGGCAAGCTGCAGCATACAAGATGTTTGAGACAATCAAACGAAAACCACTGATAGACGCCTACGACATGAGTGGGGCAGTATTAGAAGACATTAAGGGTGACATCGAATTGAAAGATGTGTACTTCAGCTACCCGGCAAGGCCTGATGTTCAGATATTTTCTGGCTTCTCACTGCGTGTTCCAAGTGGCACAACGGCAGCATTAGTTGGACAAAGTGGAAGTGGGAAGTCGACGGTGATCAGTCTTGTGGAGAGATTCTATGATCCCCATGCTGGTGAAATTCTTATAGATGGTATCAACTTGAAGAAGTTGCAGCTCAAATGGATAAGGGAGAAGATTGGGCTCGTTAGCCAGGAACCGATATTGTTTGCAACTACTATAAAAGAGAACATCGCATATGGGAAGGAAAATGCAACATATGAAGAAATTAGGACAGCAATTGAGCTTGCTAATGCTGCAAAGTTCATTGACAAGTTGCCCAAGGTAAATTTTATTCTTCCATTTGGTGAAACTTGTTTCTGATTTGAATGAAAGCTTCCAATGTTGTATTGTGCTTTGATTACAGGGGCTTGACACAATGGTAGGTGAGCATGGAACCCAACTGTCTGGTGGACAGAAGCAAAGGATTGCAATTGCAAGGGCCATCTTAAAAAACCCAAAGATCCTACTTCTTGATGAAGCAACAAGCGCATTGGACGCTGAGTCTGAACGCATAGTTCAAGATGCACTAGTAAGAATCATGTCATATCGTACGACTCTGGTCGTCGCACATCGTTTGACCACAATTAGGAACGCCGATAACATAGCAGTGGTGCATCAGGGGAAGATTGTGGAACAAGGTAAGTGAAGCCTTTGCTTTAGGATCATCACTTTTTGTTCACAAGTTCCTGAATTTTGAACTACTCACTCTGTTCATTAGGAACTCACAACGAGTTGACCAAGGATCCTAATGGGGCTTACTCTCAACTCATTCGTCTGCAAGAGGGGGCTAAACAAGCTGAAGATGTGCTACCATCGGACCCAGATGATGTAGATTTGAGCTTGGATGCTGATACGGCAATGCGCAGGTCTGGGAGCCAGAGGCTATCTGTAAAGAGATCCATAAGCAGAGGTTCGTCGGGAAGGCGTTCCTTTTCACTTACCTTTGGTGTCCCTGGTCCCATAGGCCTTCATGAGACTGAAATTGGAGGAGAGGACAGTATTGAAAGAGGTGAACAGGATGAGGAGGAGCGCCGCAAGGTCTCCATTACACGGCTGGCATACATGAATAAGCCAGAGGTGCCAGTTCTGTTGCTAGGATCCATTGCTGCAGCCATACATGGTGTAATCTTCCCTATCTTTGGACTCTTGCTATCGAGTGCAATCAAAACCTTCTTTGAGCCACCACGTGAGCTTCGAAAAGATGCTAGGTTTTGGAGCCTGATGTATACGGGTCTAGGTTGCATTGCTTTAGTTTGTGTACCGTTGCAGCAATACTTCTTTGGAGTTGCAGGTGGCAAACTGATCCAACGCATCCGATCCATGTGTTTTGAGAGGGTGGTGCACCAGGAAATCAGCTGGTTCGATGACCCTACAAATTCAAGGTTTGTTAACAAAACTTTAAACCCACAACTGATTCAACATCTCAATTCACTAAAGAAAGTTCTGGTTTTGTTTCAGTGGGGCAATTGGTGCAAGGTTATCTGCTGACGCTTCGAACGTGCGAAGTCTAGTAGGTGATGCCTTGGCCCTAGTGGTTCAGAACATATCAACGATGATAGCAGGACTTGTCATAGCATTCACAGCAAATTGGATATTGGCTCTTATAGTTCTGGCTTTGCTACCCTTGGTGGGTTTGCAAGGATATGCTCAGATGAAGTTTCTAAAGGGTTTCAGTGCAGATGCAAAGGTTGGTCCCTCTACCATGCCTGGCAACCTAATATCTTAATTAATCTAGATAACTAATGTCCAAGATACACAATTAAAAACATACAACCATCTTCCACAGCCACTAATTATGAAAATGATTTTAATGGATCATTGCCACAATATTTTCACAACACAAGATGCACTTTGTATTATGTTAAGAAAATGTGAGGGTTTGTTGCAGGTGATGTATGAAGAAGCGAGTCAAGTTGCAAATGATGCTGTAGGTAGCATCCGAACGGTTGCATCCTTCTGTGCAGAACAAAAGGTGATGGATCTTTACCAGAAGAAATGTGAAGCTCCCATGAAACACGGAGTCCGACTAGGAGTCGTAAGTGGTGCAGGCTTTGGCTTCTCCTTCGTTGCACTATATTGCACTAATGCCCTCTGTTTTTATATCGGAGCTCTTCTTATTCAAGATGGGAAAGCAACTTTCGGACAGGTTTTCAAGGTAGAGTGACAGCTATTTCTTTCATTATTCTTTTTAATATTTCTTCGGTTCCAGTTTCTAATAATCATTTTTTTGCAGGTTTTCTTTGCTTTGACAATTTCAGCAGTTGGGATTTCACAAACCAGTGCACTGGCACCAGACACTAACAAAGCTAAGGATTCCACTGCTTCCATTTTTAAACTTCTTGACAGCAAACCCAAGATTGATTCAAGCAACAATGAAGGTACAACATTAGCCAGTGTGAGGGGTGACATTGAGTTCCAACATGTCAGCTTCAAATACCCAACACGCCCAGATGTGCAAATCTTCAAAGACTTGTGCTTGAGCATCCCCTCTGGAAAGGTATCCACCATCAATCTTACTTGTTTCATGGTCATTCTTGCATCTATAACTCTCATCAGCAACAAAAACCATTCCAAGATTTTGCAAACATTTAATCTTTTATATTTATTAATTTTTCTCAATATTTCTTTAATTTTGGTAAACTGTCATCCCCTGTCTTCATTGTTATCATGAACTTGAGATTCATATGTTTACAGACTGTTGCTCTTGTCGGAGAGAGTGGGAGTGGGAAATCAACAGTCATCAGCCTTCTAGAGAGGTTCTATGATCCCAATTCAGGCCATATACTGCTGGATGGAGTGGAGATTCAAAAGTTCAAGCTAAGTTGGTTGAGGCAACAGATGGGCTTGGTAAGCCAAGAGCCTATACTGTTCAATGAAACAATTCGTGCCAACATAGCTTACGGGAAGCAAGGAGGTGCATCTGAAGATGAGATCATTGCAGCAACAAAAGCAGCAAATGCACATAGTTTCATATCAGGGCTCCCGCAAGGCTACGATACCTCTGTAGGGGAGAGAGGGGTACAGTTATCAGGTGGGCAGAAGCAACGGATTGCTATTGCAAGGGCAATATTGAAGAACCCGAAGATCCTTCTGCTTGATGAGGCAACGAGTGCACTAGATGCAGAATCAGAGCGTGTAGTACAAGACGCATTAGATAGGGTGATGAAGAACAGGACAACTGTTGTTGTTGCTCACCGCCTATCCACAATCAAAGGGGCTGATATCATTTCAGTGGTGAAGGATGGCATGATTGCTGAAAAAGGAAGACATGAGGCGTTGATGAAAATAAGGGATGGGGCTTACGCATCTCTTGTAGCACTTCACATGAGTTCCTCCACATAAGGAGAAAGGAAAGAAGAGTTCAGTACAGCCACTGTATGCTTATATCACACAGTTTTTCGCAACTAATGGATCATCGCGTAAGGACGGGTGGGACTTATTCCTACAACTCCAGTCAGAAATTATCAATGATGCTAACTGTACCCAACCACTGATATGTTTACATAATGAGGTACAACACTTGTGAAAATGTAAGAACTGTCTACAATGAGAAGACTTGAAAATATTATATTTAGGCTGGAAAATCAATTACTTAAGGTCTTCCCTTTCAGCAATTAGAAACCGGAATGTGCCTTAAACATAATTTGAGTCTTTATGAGGCAATACCTCTTAAAAAGTCAGAAGCTCTATGTTTCTCTGTTTTGTCCCCTTCTCTATTTTATTGGCCGAGACATGGAAAAAAATAATTTGCAGAAAGTTCTCATAAGGGAAAGCTATTTAACAATCTATCATCAAATTGTTTTCTACATTGCTCGTCCCTGACATGTTGTGTACCATATTTTTTGAAGGCATAGCTCTCAAATAGGAAACTAGTAACAAAAGCACTACATGGGATCAAGATTAACAATCGCCACAAACATTATACCCCACTTGTGGTCATAGTAAATAGCAAAATGCGATATGTATAAACATTAGATAATCTGATTATAGAGGTAAAGGTCACGGAAAACAAGAGGTTGTACATGTGGGAGAGGCATCCCGACTCAAACTACAAGAGTAAGTGCAGTTACCAAACAAGACCAGGCACACTAAGGACCCATGCCCAGACATGTATGGACATCCCACTTCAAAGAGAGATGTCACTACTTGTTCCTTGAGTGCTCTACTAATAATGATGAAGTTCATCAAGTTTTAAAATTTCTCATCTGATTCAAATTTGTCCTCCCAACAGTTTAAACTCATATAGTTTTTTATGGGTTTTTTGGAGTCGCCACCCGGATTATTGAATTGGGATCCCAAGAACCTGAATCGTTCACTCTTAGGGGATAAATTAAGGTTATAAACTTCAGTATCTATATATCAATAACTTGAAGTACAATTCCTAAAGCTTATAAACACCACAGAAAGTTCTCTTTTAATTAGTAAAAGAAAACGGCTAGACATGCTTGAACAATCAAATCAAGAACGTAAAACATGCAAAATTAACACAATTCTAAAGAGACTAAAATATGCGAAAGAACCCAAGGGGAAGTATGAAATAAGAAATATCCAAAAGAAACAAATATGATTTAAATGCAAAAATACAAGGAAATAAGCTAAGAGATTAAAATTAAATACAAGATAAGGGAAATGCTTCTCAATGCAATATAAAAAAAAGGGACCAAATGTAAGAAGCTAAACATTGGAAACAAAATTACAAAGCAGAGACTAAATGCAAGAGATTAAAGAGACTAATGCAAGAGAATGAATTAAAAACAAAAGAATGAAACTAACGCAAGAAATCAAACTAAACGCATAAAAAGAGAGGCTAAAGCAAGAGATGAAACTAAATGCAATTGAAAGAAACTAAAGCAAGAGATGAAACTACATGCAAATGAAAGAAATTAAAACAAGAGATTGAACTAAATGCAAATAAAAGAATTCAAAGCGAGGAATTAAACTAAAAGCAAATGAAAGAACTAAAAGCAAGGATTTAAGCTAAAGAAGGGTTAGGTACCTACCTTTATCGTAGTCAATGATTATTCCGCACCATACCGTGCTTTACTAGAATGCAAGATCGTCTTTCACTCCTTATTGAACGGAGGTTCTTTCTTCTTTGGTTTATTCTCCTAGATCTACATGAGAGTTTTAGAGTTCTTGTCCAAAGGATTATCTTACTAATAACTCAAGCGAGGATTCAAAGGCTTCAGTTCCCGCTTCAGGGTCTCTTAATTTTCAAGTTGTGTTCAAATTGAGGTGCAAGGGGGTCTATTTATAGTTTTTCTGGGGGCTAGCTCAGCGGATAAGATCATTTCTTAGGGTTTAAGCAACTTCATTTCTTGCAAACAATTGCCATTCCTAGGTCAAATCTTAACTCAAACGCTTTAAGGATTCTAAAGGGTATCCTAATGGCTTAGGGTGATAGGGTATGGATCCTAAGGGGTTAAGAGAAGTTCGAGAAAGATCTAGGTGAAATCAGATCAATCACAAGAGTATCGTTCTATTTCATTGTCTCGATAAGATGACGGAGAGAGACGTATCAATTGAGACAAAATGAAAAGGGAACGAAACAATTGAAAAAAAACCATGTCTAGATAAGGTTAAACCATTTTTTAAGCTTAATTATTAGGTTACAAAATTATTTTTTTAGCATTTACATGTGTTATAAAAGTACATATACCATGAAAATAAGGTTTTAAACCAATTTTAGTACTTAAGTTGTTGGCATGAAACGGTACTTCCCCTATGTATCGTCTCGGTGCGTTACCAAAACGAAACGCCTCTCAGCCGAGACGAAACGAGATTTTCAATCATGATCATAGGTGTGCAAAAATTGGGTGTCTACAGATGTCCCTCTTTGTCGAAGGTGACTTGCAATTGAATGAAAAAGTCAAGAATAAAAAGTTTATCTCGTTTTCATTATTTTGTTACGTTTGTGGATGATTATTCTAGAATGACATGGCTATTTTTGTTAAAAGATCGCTCTGAATTATCCTGTGTTTTTACCACATTTTATAATGAGAAGTTTGCAAACCTATTAAAATAATTCGTTCTGATAATGCTCTAGAATACATGTAAGCCTCTATCCGGACCTTTTGTTCTGATTGAGGCATGATCCAACAAACTTCTTGTGCTCATAACTCCCAACATAATGTTGTGGAACGTAAGCACCGTCATCTGTTGGATGTTGCTAGTACCCTTATTTTCATATGCATGTCCTGAAGCCTTATTGGGGTAATGATGTCCTCACTACCTGCTACTTGTTCCACATCTACAGATTCTACAGAACAAGTCAACAGAGACATACTATCCCTGAAACCTATGTTATAAAATAAAAGGTGAATCTATGTAATCAACAACTACATATAGATCATACAGAAATCAGGCAATAAAAAGATGCCTCTCTTAGTACTGTGCAACTCAATTTTATCTCCATTCAGAAAAGAAATTAATTAAAACCGTTATCAACATAACCCCAAGTAATTCCATTCTTTTAGTGCATTGTGAGATTCATGTACTAGAAATTTTCATAAAACAAGATCGAAGTTCCGTCATGACCATTTTCTACAAGAGTCAAATTGAATCGTTGGATACACTGATTAACATGAAAAGATCTCCCACCATAAATTAACAGTTAAGTTACAAGAACTAATGACGGGGATTTGCCAGAGCACCTCCTCTTCTAAAACAATATTCAGGCACATAACAAACGATAGAACCATTATTAAACATCAATTGGCCTCAATAACTAATGCCCATTTACTGCTATGCTATGAACTGCAACATTTTTCTCTAGTAACAGGACCATATCATGTGTTAGCAACAATCAAAAATAAATAAATAAATAAAGCATAAGAGACTCCATTCTTAATTAAAATATCAAACACCTGGGAGGTGTTATATAAACAATAACATGAATGGTACAACCAAAAACTAAAAGAATGATTTCAAATACACAGCCATACTTGTTTATTGGAAGTCCAGTCCAACAGGCGGTGAAATTCCTCTGAGAAGCCAATCTCGAAACCTCCAGCCATGAGCCAACCAAGACCAAGTAACAGTTTACCAAATAAATGCCTTGAAAAATGTATCACTATTCTTATTCTTCATCTTCAATTCACCATTCTCTGACTTCCCAATGTAACATTTCTTCTTCTTCATCTATGCGCTCTAAAGACTACCAGTTCTTTCTTCACTTTTGCTGACTTCTTTAGTTGGTTCTCCGCATTTAACTCGTTAAGAAGATCCCACTAAGAGTTGAGGTTTTGGTGTTGGGCTTTGGATTTCTTCAGTCCAGAAGAGCATCAACGGCTCTTCCGATGGATTCTGGGTAACCATAGATGGACGGGGTTGTTTGAATCCATGAAAGAGAGTTCTCACATTTTCCATTTGTTTGACTCTCCCCCTTTAATTCAGTAAGTGTCATTAATCAGAGACCTTCATGGAACACCCGTCCCCGGCCAGACATTTTACAATGACAACTAAGACCTTCAAAACGTTATCTTAAGTAAACCATGGTTTGAAAAAACATCGTAACGATAGCGCTCCAAGACCGTTGTAAAAAAACCTATGAACCAAAAAAAGAACTACTTCATAGTTATAAGTCTAATCCAACGCCTAGAATTCACTAATCAGCCTGATTTTTGGTTCGTAGGTCCACCTAGGGATTGGCCAAACATTCATACAGTCCGAGTCCTCTAAGAGTGTTCCACGTGGCTCATATTGTGTCCTGTAACGGGAGCCGGTCAAAAACGGCCGGTCCTGGAGCCCGACCCTTTTACCAAATTCCCTTTAGTTCGATGATCCCTCAGCAGGCATTAAAAAAAAAATGAGCCAAACTCACCTCCAGGCCGTCTCGATGCAAGTTGGGCCTAACGCAAAAACTCCATGTGAGGCCTTTTTATATTTAATATATTAATATATATGAAATTAATTAAAAATTTTAATTCTCTGTATAATAGAAAATCTTATTTAACAACTATTCATGATAATCAAAAGCTACCGAAAAAATTTAGCCTAATGACTGCGTGGATGTTCAGCCCACCTATTGGTGGATAAAAGCACTAAAAATCAGCTTGATTGATGATTTCTAATCATTGGATTTTCTACTGAAAAAAAAAAAAAAATGTTTCAATCCAATGGCCAGAATCAATCCTAAAATCTATGGCTAAAGATAACCAATCAATAAGGTTAATTTTTAGTTTGTATATCCAACAAGGGGTGGGCTAGAAATCCTTGTGGTTAGTGGGACCTGGTCTGGGGGCCTTCTCTCACCAAGGGGCCTTACGCAACCGCCTTAATGGCCTTAAGTTAGAGCCGGCCCTAGTCCCATCCATATAAGGAATGAACGACGACTATCAATCCACATCAACAGTGCCAGTGAAAATGTTGTAGAAAGCTCAAATGCATCCCGCATCCGTTCCCTCTTCGAGTCTGGGTTGGATGATCTGGATGAGTTCCCTAATTCCTTGTACACACTTCTTTCAAACTTTAAGCTATTGAAGGTATTGGACTTGGCCTATGCACGTATGGAGAGTTATCCCAGTGAAGTAGCAAAGCTATGCCATTTGAGGTATTTAAGTTTTAGGGGTACAACGATCCAAACGCTTCCTAATTCCCTGGTGAAACTACAGAACTTAGAAACGTTGGATCTGCCATATACTTATGTAGTTGAGTTTCCCATTGTGATCATGAAGCTTCAGAAATTACATTAAAAACCGTTTTGACGCTTACAAATTAATTGCCGTTTTTTTTGTGGAAAATTTTGTGGAAAAAAACGTCCGTTAAAATCCATTATTTTTCCAGTAAATTTTATTTTTTTTGTTTTTCAAAATTTGAAATTCGAATTTCAATTTTGAATTTTGAATTTTGAATTTCAGCGCCATTTTTTCTGTGTTTTCCGTTAAAATCCATTTTTTCATTTTTACCCGTCAGTTACAATCCATTTTAACGGTTTTAACTGTAACATCCCCAATTCGTTATACCGTTAAAACGGCCTCCTTTAAACCTTGGTTTAAACAAGTTGCCCAATTGGATTACCTCCATGTATAGCATTGTCAGTATGGTTCTAAATTGGTCAAGATGAGAAGAATCTCCCATGGAAGTACTTCAAGCTTTGCCCAACCTAAATTATCTCCAGCTCTATCAAGCATATGATGGAGAGATTTTAGGTTTCAAAGCAGAAATTTTTAAAAAACTCAAGTGGTTATTCCTATATGACTTCGACAAGCTGAGTTCAGTGATAATGGAGAAAGGTGCAATGCCGTCCCTTCAAACCCTAGAAATTGGACCATGTGTGCAGCTAAAGGAGGTGCCTTTAGGAATCGCACACCTCACCAACTTCAAAGCTCTCCACTTTTGGGATATGCAGGAGGAATTCAATAGGAGACTTGTACAAGACGTAAGTGAAGATTATTGGATATATAGTGAGGCACAGACCAGAAGTCTCTTTTAGGAGACTGGGATGATGGAGGCTTTGTTCCCAGACGAGTGGTAAGTATCCCCATTCATCCATCTTCTTTGATGACTCCTTTTATCATATATCTTATCTATTACTATTTTAAAGCGAAAACTTGAGTTGCCACATAATAACAACTTAATTACTTTCTATGCCATTACTTCCATATTTTTGAAACAACCGTTAATAATTTTGATTTTCTAATTATATCCTGAGTTGCCACAATTTATACCTTTACCCCTCCACTTCTTTAAGTTGGGCACCCTCTTCTCTCTCACTCTTTCCACCACACTCATCTCCCTCTCTTTCCCTCTCTCTCCACCTCTCTCATTCTCTCTCTCTCCCTCGTTCACTCTCTCTCTCTCCACCGCTCTCTCTATTTCCATCTCTTTAAAATAATAAAAAATTCTCGCCGTGTCGACAGTTCATAGCCGACATGCCACCTTTTTTTTAAAGAGAGAGAGAGAGAGAGAGAGGACGGTAGGGTAGTGGTGGTGGTGTTGGTCATTTGGAGAAGACAAAGTGGGTGTGTGGGTGCCCATATAGGATGATGGGCTTTTTTGTCCAAAAAACAAAAAGAGGAGAGAGTGAGTTCCTAGCTTAAAGAGGTGGGTGCGGTAGAATTATCCTCGAAACTTTCTTATTTTGCCACTTCTTCCTAAAAGCCCCCCTACAATCACTCACGTCCCATATGTGGGGCCCACTACTTCATCGAATTATTATTTGGTCTAGCTGAGCTGGTCAATGATTCATCCAGCTGCGATTTTCTTACACCATCTATATAAGAAAAAAAAAAGCACTTTTTATTAGTTTCCCCTTTTCCATAAATATAACCGTTGTCCTAGTGAGAAAAATGCCATGTGGCACATATCTTACAGGCCCATTGAGCCTAAGACTGCTTGGTACACACCAAAAATTAGTCGGATTTGTTATTTATGGCCATTGGATTTGAACATTTTTTACAATTGACATCTAGTAGTTGTATTCGAGCAATTTTTGTGCTACTCAAATCCAATGGATAAAAATCACCAATCAGACTGAATTTTGGTGTGTATGTCAACCCAAAATATTTTTCACATGACTTTTTTAGGAGGTGGACATCAAAGTTTTTCTTGGTTCTTATATATAGGTGGAAGTCCACGATTTTGCGGTCGGATCAATTGGGTCCACCTGAGATGGGCCGTAGCTGCACCGATTTTCTTGCTTCTCTTTCTCTCCAAGTACAATAACTGCTCTATCACTCATCTTTCATTTTTTTCATTGTTATGATGATTTCTTTGCATGGGCTGAAGCAAAGGAGAAGATCAAATGACGACAATGGTAGGGGGAAAACCCATGATCAATCAAAGCCCTGCCCATTGCTCCACTCCTTCAGCCAAGCTGGTCATGGCATTTTGCCAGAAAAATCCATTGGAAGCAACGACTCTTCTCCCTCTCACAAATTGATTGAAGCAGAATGGGTGGCTGACCTTCTTTGCCATGATTGGTCTGGTCTTGAAAGTTTAGGCGCTAAAGGCACTCATGACTCATTCATCTTCATAATCCTGATCGGTGTCTTCCTAGGACAAGGACAATATAGAGAAAATGGAGAAGATGATAAAGGGGCATTTCAATTTCAGTTGAATGAATTCCTTCGTCATGAAGAGATGCTTTGGTAGCACAAGTCGAGAGGGCTATGGATCATATGCAAATGATCTATTCACTGCAACTTATGGCATGCTGGCTGGCAATGGATCAGATCAAACCTGAGATCCGATCCGATCCGAAACTTTAAATTTCGTTATCGGATCGGTTCCGGATCACAAAATGTCAATCCGATCTCTTATCGAATCGGTACCGGATCGAACTTGTCCCAATCCGATAAAGACCCGATATCTATACTATATATATTATATATTATATAGATATATATTTAATTACATAAATATATTTTAAATATATATTATTTAAATATATGCCTAATGGGATTATAAATATAGATATATTATCTACATATGGGATCGGATCGGACCGGACTTGACCCGGAACCGATCTAGTCATATCGGATCGGTTCAGGAACTGAATTTTATTGATCCGATCGGTCCAGATCAATTAGATTTCTTATCGGATCGGTACCAAATCAGTACCAATCCGACTCGAACCCGATCCATGTAAATACTAGGTCTAGACAACCTAACATGACCACATGGTCAAACACCACCTATAGGTCTAATTAACCTAGGTCAAGTCCAATTAAGCTCAGGTCAAAGAAGGTCAAATGCTAACACTAAACAATAAGATGAAAAAAAATCCCGAATTTAACAAGTAGAAAAACAGTAACACCTGAACTTTAAAAAATCATAACTCAATCAATACAGATCGAAGCAAGATAATCTCGGAGGTTAATTGACCTATAATCTGACAACTTTGAGGAAAAAATTCATCTGACACAAAAAAACACATTCCTTTCATAGAGATCCAGAACTGTTTTCCCAAAAAAACACTTCTGAAAATTGGGCAAAACAGAATAAAGTAAGGCTATAAGGGTGGGACTTTCTGTTCTGGAAACTAGACTCAAAAGACCTATAAGGCAGAAGATGCCCATGTACGTTCAATGGACTTATAAAAGCAGTCAAAACCTGAGCCTCAATAGAGGGTTAGGGAAAAATCTAAAACTAAACTAGAAATTAGATCTATCACAAAGGAAACCTGATCTCTGGAATCAAGTCGTTACAACCTTCGAGCCCGGTTATAGCAAATCTACTAAAATAATGCAGATAACTCCAAATTTCAAACATCCGATAAGTGCAAATAAAACCATCTCATGAATAATCAATCATCATCATCCATGCGAATTAACAATATAAATCATGGTAAATAATCCATTACATTCAAATAAAATCCTACTACATCAATCTAAGTAAAAACAGTAAATAAAACGAAATCTTCTTCGGCTTTTGAATCTAGCAACTCGCTCCAGCAGCCGGATCTGAAACAAGTAGGGGTGAACCAGGAAGCTCAGTAGACACAACTCCATCATCCACAAACTCATTGGGATGAGCGGCTAACCACGATAAAAACATCAAAGAAAAATATAGTACAATAATCTAAATAAAATACGATACATAGATGCAATGCGAATGGACAACAATCATAAGTGAGGTAAATTCACCAGTATTACAACTCGGATAAGTATCACTTCCTCATAACCAACATAATCTAAATAACATAAACGAAACCCTTTTCGTAATCCTCTAAACCGATAGCCCGCTAAGCTCACAATACTTCCCACCACATAGCTCTAAGGGGGTTTAGGGTCTCCCACCCAAGAGAACACAATGTCTTTCTTCCTTTTCAAGGCGTCCAGTAGGACCACACCCTCTAAATCATTTCTAATACACATTCCAGCCACCAAGGCAACCAATAAATAATAATATGATGCAAGACAGATGCATAATAAACATAGCAAGTGCCAAAAATGTGCACATAAAAATTTGCTAAGCATAGATCTTAAACTCGGGTGCCAAACGAGAAAAATTATAACTTGAGATCTGACCGGCTAATGTGGCTGAGATTCGGATATGTATTACCATAAATGGTCATCTCAACATCCTTCACGTCTCCAGGCCAATCCAACCACATAAAGGGTTCATCCAACCATAAAAATTGATCTAGCCTCAAGGATTTAAAATAACAAAAAAAGGCAAAACATGCTTGTAAATCACAAAATAAGTAATTTAGAATATATCCCAAAAATATTTAATGTAATAACACATGATATAGAGATCAAAGCATGCAATTAACATAATATTTTTTTTATATTAACCATGGAAACATGGGGAAGGTGGTATATCCTACCTGTAAGCTTTAAAAAAAAATTAGGGGTTTTCTCAGCATATGAAGATCAACAAGTCTTCTCATCCTTTTCTTCCTTTCTTCTTCATCTTCTATCTTCTCTTGAGTCAATTTTATGAGGGGGGAATGTTCCTCAAAATAGCCCACGGTTTTGGAGAAAAGGGGAGGAGAGGGTGTTAAATTTTGGGTATGTAATAATACCTGAAGCAAAATGAGGGGGCATCACACTAAAGGTAGAAGAATGGGTGTAAAGCCTAGGTTTTTTGGGTGGAGGGAGGGGGCAGCACCAATTTTCAAGGGGAAGGGGACGACTTAAGAGTTTTCTCTCAATAATGGGATGGTAATGAGAGGGGTACGACTAGGGGTTCTCTTATAGACTTGATGTGTGTTTAGGTTTTGGCTAACATCACCCCTTCAAAATTGAAGCCAACGATTTCACTAGTGGAGACCACATGCCTAGTCATCAATTCTCTCTCCTAAGGTGTACACTAAGTTCAAAAGGTGTTGGGTATTCCCACCCTCACTCATACACCCTAAACATGGATTACAACCAAAAATAAAAAATAAATAAATAAAACTTAGGTTATAATATATGCATGCATATAATTAATCAAATTAAAGATATATTATGAAAATAAACTAGTCAATGATGGCTCATCATATACATACATGATGAATGAACATAAATGGGCCTTGTCCCAAGCCCACATAGCTTATACGACCGATACCCATATCCACAAAATCACGAAATCAAAAATGACGATTTCACCTCTTGAAGTTTTTTTTTGCTTAACCAAAACGTGAATATCTCCCAAAATACAGGCCCGATTCATCCCAAATTGTACAACCCACCTTATAATTATATTATCTACAATATAGGCCAACAAAAATCCTACCCATAAAAATTAAAAATTTCCATACTTGGAAAATTACCAAAATATACCCCTAGAATTGAAATTTCCTAGAATTCTCCCAAAACTTGCAAAAATAGCTAGCGATACTATTCCAATGAACATATAAACTCGTTTCAGAAACAAATTTGCAAAAAGACCAAAATACCCTTTAGAGATAAAATGCCCTAAAAATCAGAATTTCTTAAAAACTCCCAAAAAGTTGCAGATAACTTCCTACATTACTCTAAAGCACATATAAACATAAAATAAGTGAAAAGTAATAATACAAAAGCCCTAATGAATATTAATAAGCAAAAAGACTAAAATACCCTTTAAAGATGTTTCATGGTATTACAACATAAACCACGGAGATTTGTCTTACACAATATCAAAGATATAGCAAAGCAAAATCAGGGTTGTTACATTTCAAAAATCTATTTAAAAAGTAATGTAGACTCAAATTATGTGCAAATCCTCATGGAATTATGGAGTCGTCATAATTTGATACCTTCTCCCATTAATAGACATTCCTAAAGCTTCGCCGAAGTGGGTGTGGCACAGTAATCCTAAGACATCGAGTGAACAGGCTCTTAGCCCATAAACATGGTGCGCTCTCTCTCTCTCATTAAATATTCAGCGTAGTGGGGGTGACAGTAATTCTGAGACATCGAGTGAACTGGCTCTCACTCGCACTCGCACTCACACACACATTAAATACTCCCTGAAGTTGCTTGAGCCAAAGACAAAGAGCCTAGAAGCAGAGTTCTCTAGTTTTTTTGGGGTCCCATAATTGGCAAGGCCGAACCAGAGCTGTTGTTTAGTCAATTATGATTATTATCTGAAAAACAACTAATATGACAGAATTAAATGCATAGTACACACATCTCGAGAAGTTTCATGATCAGTAAGGATCATACAACGTAAGAATTTAGCAAAAAAATGTCATAAACAGTTTATCCACTTAGCAAGACTGTCTGCTTGTTTACCTTATATGCATCAAGTACCAAATTTAACTTCTTCATACAGGTGCACAACTAGAAAACTTCAGTAGCCACATTACTGGTTGAAATCCTTTGGCGTTTCTCCACATATGCTGATGGAAACCATCCTGCTTTACCTCTGCATTCTCCTTCTGACCATCCTGATGGAGTCACCTGAACCATCATATATTAAACTATATTAAAAAGTAAACAAGACTGCGGACCATCAAGTTCCATAAGGAAATGTATAAACATGTGGTGAAGATACAGCCTTAACCAATCTAGCAGCCCTTGTTTTCACATAAAAGGAAACAGAAACAGCAAGTTTGGAACCAACATTTGGGATTGTATTGTTCAGTGAAAGGTCATTTTCAAAACACTTTTGCACCTTTGAGTTACTGATCTTTTTTAAAAACAGGCTTACCCAGACATTTCCCCCCAACCATGAGGTTGTGGTTCGATCCGAGCTTACCCACCAAAAGAAAACTAAAAGTTTGGAACCATCATCAATGGAAAGAGGTATCATGTTCACAACAATTATACAAGTGTTCATGTTCTCCCTTGTAGTTCTTTTCTATTATTTTTTCGATCAGTAATGAAGAAAAGGGATTCATGTTGCTGATCCCAAATAGTTGGGGTAATGTGATGATGATGATGAATAAAGAAATTTATTAAAGCATGTCCCTATTAGTATAAGCACCCACTTTAGCCAGTGAATCCACTTCTCATAAGCAGTATGACGAATGTTTTGAAAACCCGACCAGCCAGTTCAACCGCTGAACCAGTCTGGGTGGGCATCGACAGGAGTTCTATTAAAAGATCTGTTCAAACATTAACACTGTTCAAACCAGCCAGTTAAACTGGAAACTGCTCCATCTGGGGCAATCAAACTGTTGAATAATTTATTATGGCATCATTGTTGAACCAGGTTGACCCAGCACTTGAACCGGGTTGGCCCAGCCTGGCTACTTTTCCGGTTCGATGACTGGTCTGGTTTCAGAACATTGAGTATGACTTACATAGTATCAAGCCCAGAAAAATGCCCGTAGTTTCATAAGAGAGACAAAAGGCCCACTAATAAGATAACAAAAGAAAAGAAAATCAGAATCTCAAGAGACGGGGTCGCAAGAAACAGTGTCCCGGAAGGTCTGAATAACACTCATCAGACTCTGTATACAGCACAGGACAGCATTGAATACGGTGACCAAAGCTTCAAGAGAGGGGGGGGGAAAAAGAGAGGAAAGAAAGAAAGAAAGAAAGAAAGAAAACCCAGGATAAAGAAGATTTATGAATTATGGTGAGAAAGATCAGAGTTACAAAAAAGCAAGTGATTGCAGTACCAAAGAAGAGAGAGTATAAGAACACACTCAAATCCCAACCAAATCTAATTACACTTGTTTTATGTGTCTTACTGAAGAAAAACGTGACAGATGCAACTGATCTTCACCAGAAAAAGCAAATGACAAGTTGAGTAGTTGACAGACTTTATGTCCTGAGAAGACCCTAACAGCTTTGAAAACCCATTGGGATGCAATAAAATAAAATAAAACCCACAAAATTTACAAGAAATTTCTTAAATGCAATTCAAAAAATAACCCCCAAAAAGGAGATAAAAGAACCTTTCGAACAACAACATAGTCGCCCACTGCCAAGCTCAGTTCCTTCTCTGTACCAGCACTAAAAGCATGCATCGCCTGCAAGGTAAACAAAACATTTATCTGTCCGTGCTTTATAAAGTAAAACAATCTCCAGTTTAGACATTTGGGATATTCAGAACATACTTCAGCGAGGAAGTACTTTGTATTCTCTGAGCCGCAATCTGATGAAATTACAGGGGGAGCAGACTCTTTCCGTTGTTTCTCTGAAACCATCTACCAGCAGGTTCCATAGCATCATATACATTGCTTGATATATATAGACATATTTCTTAATAAAACAAAAATAGACAGGAATTCACCTCAGCTTCAACCTCACTGAGAATGGAAGCCACTCTCTGATGATAAGTCCTTTCCCCCTCAACCTGCAACAGGTTATAATAACAAATTAACAATACATGAATCACTAAACGCTTAGATGTTCCAAGCAGCAACTAAGTTCCCAAAGAAGAGTTTCATAAATATATACCATTGCCACAAGCCTCTGGAAAGTCAGCCTTTGCTGCTGTGCCTCAACCGCAGCCAATGCAGCAGCTGCTTCCTTCCCCAGAACTGCCATGTTTGCTCTGAGTTCTTGCATTTTAGACCCCGCTGCATGCAGCTTTGCAGAGTTTTCAGTAGTGGGAGCTTCCCTTGCTCGTGCTTGCCTTCTAGAAACCTCAGCTGCCTGTTTGCTTTTTGTGGTCAATTGAAATTATGAGATCATGATATGATAACATTTGGATTAGGAAACAAAGTAAGGATGCAAGAGTAGCAATCATCCAATTATAACATTGTTTCTGAATTTCTGATAAAGAAGTGAACCCAATCTGTAATTACCTGTGTCTCCGCTTCCTGTCTCATTCGACTGTAACGTTGAGCAAGATGACGAGCATCTTCCAGAGGAGCACCAGTGATCATTGCTCTCAAGGGTTCTAAAATCTGGACAGTGGAAACATAAAAGAAAATGAAGGAGTGAATTCAGACCTCTTGCTGTAATAAGTTTTTGATAACAAAAACAATTATTTCTGAAAAGCTCCAGAGGAAATAGATTCAACTTATCCAAGCATATCCAAAATGAAATGCAATGTAAATTAGTGATGTATTAAGTTACCAGACCACCAAGAACGGGCGAGCAGACCAAAACGTCCACTTACCGGAAAGAAGATCCAAGGGATTCCTCATTTGAGACCTGCTAAATACAAGCGGTTTCGATAACCTAGGAATAGGAGGTACCGTAAACTGTGCCTATGGTGGTGTTTTGTCAGGAGGTGCGGTTAGGGAAAGGATCATCCGAGCCTTCTTTGTTGAAGAATAAAAGATTGTGAAGGTTTTGAAGATCCAAAAGGCAAAGGAAAAGCAAGCTTCAAAGAGCTAAAATGGGTTTAATTCTGCTCGAAAGAAATTTTGACTTTTGATATGTCAAAAATGAATCATGCCAAAAGTTTGGTGAGGTGGATTAAGTGTGTTTTGCAGTTGAAGGATTGTTTTTCTTGATATGATTATTTTAGACTCTCAGATTATTAGTACTTTCTTTACTTGAAAAAAGAATTCCAAACTGAAAAATTAAATTTTGCATTTCAATAAACATGATGCTTTCCTAGATGTCGTTAAAACTTTAAAGTAATAATAACAATAGTAATTAGCCACCTCTAGTGTCTCGGTGAATTCAGATAAGTTGAATATAAAGTGGAAATTTTAGCTTATGTTAATGTTGTGTACTGGTGGATTAAAAATTAAAATACTCTGTAGATAATGCTTCTTTTCTTTCATCTAAAGACACCATAGTTTGCGTGAATCCAAGACCCCCCATAGGTAGTTGATGATAGTGAAAACGTAATTCATTAGGGACAGAAGACTAATGGTCTTTAATCTTTATCAAAAAAATGAAGCAATGATTTGTATGTCACCTCTATGTAACAACAACACGACCTTGTTAAGAGTTTTTTACCACACGTGTCGACACATACGTGTGTCCATACAACCAGACATGGGAATAGACATGTACAGCCTTGTCGTAATTAAAAAAATATTTTTTAGTAATTCTTTTCATCTGGGTTTCTATAAATATATTTTCGGGTGATCCAGGTTCAGTAACTAACATGACCTGTAAGATGACCCATCTTTCCACAACCGCCTATAAACATCCTAGCTGCCTGTGACCACTCTAAATAATTCTTCTCATCTAATTTCACAATCGTGATCTGCAATCTAGGGTTCTCCAAGGCCGTGTGATGGACCATAGACCCTCCATCACAGCTGGAGGTGACTTTCATGCCCACTGTGGACTCTCCGAGATTCCCTTCAGTAGACATATCTACACAAATACAGAACACAACAAACGAAAAAGGCTAGATACGCACTAAAGCCTTACTGAGAGATAGATCAATCTTCCAAGAGCAAGGAAGTCACAAAAAAAGGCATGGAATCATACGAGATAGGTTTTACACCCATCCAACAGTCCAAAAAACACAAGAAAAGGTGTTGGTGGTAATAAATCTAGGGAGATTTCAATCCCAGATCTTCGAAAAACTCCAGAGATCCTTCACATCAGTCTTCCAACACAACTTCAGAAAATTTAGAGGCAAAAGGAACACTTGAAGTCCAAAATATGTAAACAGAGGAGCCAACAGTAATTTGTTTTGGGGAAAAATCAACCCACACACTTCAATCCTTCATCAAACAAGATGAGACTTGTTGCAATGCCTTCATACCATTGTAGAGAGTTAAAACATAGCAGCAATCTGTTAGCAGATGGTGTTTTCCCGCGCACGTGTTGTATTGACTCGACGACCCGTTGGTATACATAGTTGTTTCGCCTTTCCCCAACAGGTCAATCTTTTGGAGTAGATGGTTATTTAACATGGTATCAAAGTCTTAGGTCCTGGGAGGTCGCGATTTCAAGTCTCCAGCGGAGTATATTCCCGATGAGGGAGTGTGTTAGAGGATGATGTGTTCCCACGCTCAAGTTGTGTTGGCCCGACGACCCATTGGTATACATAGTTGTTTCGTCTTTCCCCAACAGGTCGATCTGTTGGGTAAAGATGGCGAAACAGCATTCCCCAGAAGATGTGATGCCTAGGAGGTCCCGTGTTCAAACCTTCCTACCAGGTCGATTCGTTGGGTAAAGAGGGCGAAACAACGTTCCCCAAAGGATGTGATGCCTAGGAGGTCCCGTGTTCAAACCTTCCTACTAGGTCGATCTTTTGGGGTTAAAGACACAAACCAATACACCAAAAGCACCTAGGTGATAGAGGTGCGGAAAGTTTTAATTCTTAACCTTTAGGATCGTAACATTCCACCACGCTTCCAAGGCCAACGTCCATGGTGACGCACTCTGAAGCGGCTTTCACTCCGGTACCCCTATTTTCTCTTTTTTTAGCGAGCCCCCAGGTAGCCCTTTCCTCAGGTCAGCCCTCCCGTGACTTGAACCCATGACATGGGGTTAGCTCTGATACCATATCAAACAACCATTTACCCCAAAAGATCGACCTAGTAGAAAGGTTTGAACACGGGACTTCCCAAGCATCACATCCTCTGGGGAATGTTGTTTCACCCTCGTTACCCAGATCTTTTGGGGTAAATGGTTGTTTGACATGACATCAAAGCCTTAAGGCCTGGGAGGTCGCAGGTTCGAGTCTCCAGCGAAGTGTATTCCCACTGAGGGGGTGTGTTAGCGATTGGTGTTTTCCCGCGCACATGTTGTGTTGGCCCAACGACCCGTTGGTATACATAGTTGTTTTGTCTTTCCCCAACAGGTCGACCTTTTGGGGTAGATGGTTATTTAACACAATTGAGATCAAAAACCATCGGGTAGAGCTGGAGTAGAGATGAGCAAAAAAAACCCAAAAAAACGACTGAACGAGAAGAAGGCCCAATAGACCAAGCAGATGAGCTCAAAAAATTCCCCAAAAATCACCACAAATTAGGAAAAATAGAGATCTATCAGGAAGAGGAGGTTTCGACAGACCTTGGGATGCGTGTCTGTACGACTGATGATGTCATCTGTACGGCATGATGACGTCAGCTGAATTCAGTACTACTCCAACGCTCTCCGGCTGTAAATCTTGCTTGTAGGCTTTGATACCAAGTTGAAATGGGTTAGGGTTTGATCTAGGGTTCCAAACTAGGGTTTCAAGGAAGAAGAAGAAGAAGAAGAAGAAGAGGGGGAGAGAGAAGAGAGAGGATTAGAGGGAATAGGATGTCATGCTTAGCTCACATTACTCTCGAAAATATTATTTATATGAAGACCATCCTTACAAAGACAGGAATACCCCTCATACTGAGAGGTATTTACAAAGCTACCCTTTACATGTAAAATACGTATATGATAACATTATCTCGATGTGATACTCTCATCTATTTACTTAATTTGAACTCAATCATATCTCAACTACAATATCACCCAGTATGTATGCCTGAATCATGCCCCTCAAACTCCAACAATTGTGATTTTAATAGTCGGATTTAGGAGTATCTTCGCTTTTGATTAAAACAACCTTAGATGCGAAGTATCAGTTTGAAAACAATGAGCAAAGAAAACTGCAGTGTAAATGATTCAGATATCAAAGATAGGCAATTAAATAAGATTTGAAAGCACAGTACCAAAGAACCAAACAAATTTCTTCTCTTATTTCTGGAATAAGTTAATAATTTACACAGTTGTCTCAATAAGAACATAGACGCTGCAAGTACTTCTTCCAGATGATCTAATTATAATTTTGAGACCAGTAAAATAACATAAAAAACAATGCTGACCTGTGAAAATAACGCCTTATTCAAGTCTTCTTGCTCTTTCTCCACATGAATACGAGCATCACCATATAGAGATGCAGCCTTGGCTAGAATATTATCGTTGATGTTCTCTCTTCCATATTTGCAGCAATCCTCGGATAGCTTGGTTCCTGACTAATATAAATATTTCACATTAAGTGCATAGATATCTACATCATTACGTAAAATAAGTCCTATTTAAACCATAAAGCCAATTGGCATGTTTCAGATTCCATTATAAATTTTCCCTTTTGAGGAATACAACATTTAGTAGAAAGTAAGAATCAATTCCTCACCTATTTCAATTTGCTTACAGCCAATGGCTGTAAATGCTTCACCTGCTCGAATAATGTCTCTCTGAAAATCCTGCAAAAACAACAATATGCAAGCATGACAATCTAACATACATTAAAAAAATCAGTCAACATTTGAAAATCCAAAAGAAGTTTGTATGACAACTTTTCAGGAAACCTGGTCAACAAAAAAATAAGCCCCAAAACTTAGCAATATTCAGGACTCAAACAAGTTATGTTTGAATCCATGTTGTACCGGCCTAACCTTTCACACGAGTTCGATTTCATAAAAACTGCATGGTTTCTTTTCTCTTTCTTCCATCCTTTAGATAATTCACATTGAGCAAAGGGGTTCTGCATTTTGAAATACTCCCAACAAATTATGAGAAAAAATAAGGGACCATCTTCTAGCCAACTCCCTAATATGTATATGCCCATGGCCTGAATCTTTTGTTCCATGCCCATCAAATTGTGTTTAGCCGAATATCCCTCCACCCCAAACAGGCCTGAGAACTTGTCTTTGAAAATTGAAAACCTTAATGAAACAATCTAACCTCCACCCCATTAGAATTTGCTATTCCAGTGGGACCAGAATAAGCTCTGAGAACATTTCCATTCTTATCTCCAAAGACGCCCCAACGCCGGACAGACCCAAATAACCAACCATACTCATATCAAAGTTGAGCTTTAATCTGCAATCTTCAAACCATGTAAGTGCTCAGAACGAAGAGGCCATTCTACTAGAAGCCTCCACATCGAGTTGTACAACTGTGGTACCGACTGAGACATGCTTTCATAAATTCACCTATTTCTCTCTTCAAAAGACTACAACACATAGCGCAAAGGATAATCTTCTGAAGAATATTCCTTCTTAAACCCCATAGAACAAAAGGAGCTACCCAAAAAGACATTTACCATATCCTTAGGAAATATTAAGTCCACACTGACGGAGGCAAGCAATAGACTCCACAATCTTGCGAACTTACATTGCCAGAAAGGTGACAATCATTTTCCTCGTGCTGCCCCATAAACGTAACACACCGACTTGGGATGAAGTGCTTCATATTGATGAAATGATCAATTGTGAGAAATTTATCGAAAGCGACCATCAACACTTCAAACCTAAGAGGAACGGGATTTCCCCCCGTCTTCAACACCAAGGATCTCTCTTGAGAGAAGATGCCAGGCGGAAAGAAAGATTATGAAAGGAACTCACTGAAAACACTCCTGCTGGGTCCCCCTCTCATAATCTCCGATCTTCTCTAACCAAGAGAATGACCTCTAGCCTAGAGGAGAGTGAAACAACACATCAATTTCCCTATCAAGCAATCTCCTTTGGAAAACCAGACATCATATTGCGTTTCTCTTTTCAAAATAGTGATTCAACGTCTACCATTGAAAGTCTATAAATATGAGTCGGGTCTCAAATAGGTTGCGTTGGATGAGGATGAGGGTCTTCCCTTGACCCAACTCAGGCCTGAAGTTTTGTCTCATGCCCAGATTGAAACTGGATATAGGGACCCAAGCCCACCACGGCTTAAAAGTTATTAACCCAAATCCAACCCTTAACAAGCCCATGCCAAGCCCACTTAGCCAGCCATAAGACCACTTCAGATGCTTATCACATTAGTGGAAAGGAAGAGGAACTCTTATAATTTATAAGCATCCGTTCCTGGTATGCAGCCGATGTGGAACTAAAATGTCTAGTTTTACAAATAGAGCAAATGTCACTGAGAGAAATTTAAAGTAAACAAATGTTTGCAGGAGCTGTTACAATTACAATAAACTTGTCTAATAGCTACAATGGCACAAAAGTGCTTTTCGAAGCATTTCAGCTGATTCCAAACACACTCACACCATGTTTTTAAGCCACCAAGTCCCAGGATATGGGCTGGGCCAGCTCCCACATCAAGTAAAAGGGCTTCCCAAGCCTCACAAGCCTAGTCACAAAAATCTCCTTTTTTTTTTTTAAATCTCCGATTTTTTGAATTCACGAATCAATCGCCAATTAATTGGCAAAATCTCCGACTAATAAAAAATTCGGCGATTAATCAGCTATTTTGCCAAATTTTGCCGATTAATCGACTGAGACCCATTTTTTCCCCTTCTGATTTCGATTTTGTCGATTTTGGAATTATGAATGGTATATCATGCTTAAGGGGCGTTTTGGAACGAGAAGTAAAAGCACTTCTACTTGTAGTAGAAGTTATAAGTTGATTTTTTACCTCCAAAAAAGTCATAGAAATTCAAATGTCGGGAGGGATTCTAATTTTCGAGAAGTTATTTCTCTTAGAAGTCAAAAGCTAAAAGTTTTAGCTTCAGTTTTAAGTTAATTTTTAAGTTAATTTTTAACTTTTCAAAAGTTAAAATATGAAACACATCCAAACTAACTTTTTAACTTTTTGGCATATAAAAGTCAATAAGTTACTTATTTTTGTGTTGCCAAACGTCCCCTTATGAGTTATGACTTATTTTTGTGTTGCCAATTACTTATTTTTGAAAATGGTGACATTTGTACTCCGTACGTGAAGTCAAACATCAATTAACCAATGTATTTACCAAGGCAATGAGTCGCATGAGGGCTGATTTCTTATGTTTCAAGAAGGGTATATATGATATACATGCTTCAACTTGAGGGGGAATGTTAATGTGACACAGCTATTTCTGCACTTGTATCTTTATTACAGCATTAGAATATATAATAATTGTAAGCGTTGACCAGTGTAAGTTCAAGCCACTAGTTAAACTTCCTCTACTCTCTCTATTCTTCCCCTTCCTCTTTCTATCTCAAAATCCTAATTTACTTTACAAGAATAATTTTAAAAAAATAGTTTATAAATTACTCAAAGAACAATTCTAACATACATGTTAAAGGTAGCAATATGGGGAAAAAAATATAAGTACTTACCCCAAAAAAGTCTGACAAGCGTTTTGTGGAATATCCCGCTCATGAAATCCCATTACATTTAACATTTTAAGACATGATTCAAAACCATCAATATACTGAAGTGTTGTATGATTTTGAGGTCTCACTGTATCAGATGTGTTTTGGCTACCAGAATAATAAATCTTATTCCTGAGAACATAAAGGAATGGCTAGATCTTTAAATAAAAATGTATAAAAATATAAGGATTTGCCCGGATATCCTGTCTCAAACAATATCTATATCAAATATTCTTAACACATGCAGGAGAGACTCAAGCATTACTGCAAGTACGCGATAAAAAAAAAACAGCAAACAAATCTCGAATTTGCAAACTAAATAAAAGATTGCCATACTTGTCATACACTAAACCATCCCTACCTTGCCTGCACGAGTAGACCTGTACAATTTTTCTAGTTGTTGATGTCTCTGCAACTCGACCTCATCTATAACCATTACATCAGAACTTTCATAACCAGTCCCACTGAACTGCTTTATAACTGCCTGAAATTCGAAAGAAAACAGCTATCGATAAGTGACAATCATTGTCTTATAAGCAAAAGACAACTAGCTAACTAGTAAATGATTAAGAAAGAAAAATCAGCATCTCAAAATTGAGCTTACACTTTTCAATTCAGTGGTTAGTAAAAAACAGATGTCCTAGATCATCTTAAGAATATCTAGACATGGAGACATGCCTAGAAAAAGTCAATCATCATAAGACATAAATGAGGCAGAAATTCAGCAACTTCAGTAAGTTCGCTAACTGTTTTATTTAATTAATGGGGTGGACTTGAATTTTAGTGAGTCTCTTGTTTAGTATTATATATAACTAGTGGGTGCCCCGTGCCATCGGCACTCCTCGACAAAGAATTTGCCAAAATCAGTTGAGTGGCGGAGATCCACCGTCCATTTGGGGGAGGATTAGATCATGGCCCTTCTTTGTTGATGCTTATAAGAGGAGGTATAAGTAGGGAGACAACCAATGTGTTTTGTTATATAATTATAGAATAGTAAATGGCCCATGCCCACGGCACTCTCCGACAAAAGCGTTTGCAAAAATTGGGTGCCTTCGGCACTCAAACGGTATAACGGACTGGAGCGTTACCGTTTTTTCCATTATAACGGATTGTAACGCACAGAGGGAGAAATGAGAAAATAACAGAAATAACAAAAAATAACGGTGTTGAAATTTAAATTTTGAATAAATTGAGGTCAAATGAGGCGGATTGAGTGGCTGAAATCTAACCGTCCACATTAGATGGATGGATAAAATAAGAGAATACAACTGAGTTGTCTTGATATATGCGTGGGTGGCCCGTGCCCGCGGCACTTTCCGACAAAGTGTTTGTCAAAATCGGGTAGGAGTGAATCTCAGCCATCGATATGAAGCATAGTGGATCTCAGCCACTCATTATTGAAGCCATAAAAGATAAGAGGGGTATAAGAAAACCATTAAATTTCCGTTAAATTCTTTTTCTTTTTCTTTTTTTTAATTTTCAAATTTCAAATTTTAAATTTTGAATTTCAGCACCACTTTTTTTGGTTAAAATCATTAAAATCCATTTTTGCCCCTGGTCGTTTCAATCCGTTTTAACGGTAACACCCCTCTCGAGGCATAAAAAGTGGGGCTCTGAGCATGACCCTTGGGCTATATGTAAATCCAACCCATTTCATTCCTTATATGTAGGTAAACAGTAGGTGGCCCGTGCCCACGGCACTCATCGACAAAGCGTTTGTCAAAATTGGGTGTGAGTGGCTGAGATCCACCGTCCATTTAGTGTGATAAGATCTCAGCCATCCTTTATGATGTCAGATAAGAGGGGGAGACAACCGTCCTGTTTTGTTATATAGATTAGTAAGAGTCATTAATAAGTTGAAAAGAAAGGTGTCCACAGAGTTTATTAGAAGTAGTAAGGTTACCAAATTTGAGTAACTTTGAGTGTCTAGAATTAGGAACAGAGTCTGTTTAAAGAGATGGTAACAGTGTCTTGCTCTTGGTTTTATGTCATCTTTTGAAGAGTTTGAAACTAATAAAAAGTGTTTCACTTAAGAAAGAATTCTCTATTTGTGATGGCTGTACAGCCCTAGTTAGGGTTTTCTGCTGTAGATTTCTTCACTATTTCGAGTATTTACTGCTGTTTTCATAACAGCAGCTCTCATTATTGTTTTTTACGACCATCGAGCTCTATTGTGTGAATCTGAGTGCTTTGCTGCACTCTTACATTTTTTTGGAGATTTGAAGTGCTGCTCTACATCAATTTTTGGTACCAGGGCTGGATCTTGAACGCAAGATTAAAGATTTGACGTATGAATTCTAGTCAAATCCATGTAAAACAATTTTTGGTGTCAAGAACCTTGGGGAATCTGGAATGCTCAAGGGGAGATGAACCCTGTTCTGAAGGACAAATATATGAGCTTGGGTGCTGTTTTTTTCCTTTTTTCTCTTTTGATCAGTAGCTTGGGTGAACAGATAGCAACAGAAGGACTTGAATATATAGAGAATTTGCGGCAGATTCAACAAGAAAAACAGCAAGAGAAGAGCACAAAAATATGAGACAGCTTGTTCAGGAAAGACAGCATCATCAAAATAAAATTGGAATGAGCTGCATCAGTTTTTGGAGGACTGTGAGAGTCCCATGCTTGAATGAGTAAGAGTTGCATAAATAATGAGTTTGTTGGAGTTAAAACACTAAAGCTTGTGATTGCAAACGAAAGAGTCACGAAGGTGGACATGTCTCCAACTAAAATCAGTGTTAGTTTTGGAGACATTGGAGTTGTCAATCAATTAAACAAGACACAAAGTTCAAGATCAGTTTGCCAAAGCCTACAAACGGCGACAACAAAACTAGTTTTTCTTTGCAAAACCAGTTAAGCCTGTTGTAATTAGATACAACAAAAAGATAAGTTTGGGACAAAGGCAAGTTGTTGTAGACAAGTCTAAGACCATTATTCTATATTACACAAGGAAAGTGGGTCAAAGCGAGGAATGGGATCCACTTTGGTGTTGGTTCAGGGCATAGAATCAGATTTTGGGAGGATATTTGGTGCGGTGAATCCCCTCTTCAGGTTGATTTTCCGGATCTTTATGATCTTACAGTGAGGAAGAAATGGTCCATTCAGGAGTGTGCTATAGAGGGGGGTGATTCAGTGGGATGGGACTTCGGCTTCAAGCGAAATCTCAATGACTGGGAGATCAAGCAAGTCTCTAAATTGCTTCTTCAATTGCATGATGTTCAACTTCTTCCTTCCGTTCAGGACAAACGGTTGTGGATTTGGACCAAGGGCGGTGAGTTTTCGGTTCGTTCTTTTATGAGGGATTAGATGGATCCTTCGGAACTTCCTATCCCCTGTCCTTGGTTTGGAAATATAAAATCCCAACTAAAATTGCTTTCTTCGTTTGCTTGGCTTCGAAGGAGAAGATTTTGACTGCGGATAACCTGAGAACCAGAGGGATCATCATTATAAACTATTGTTCAATGTGCAAACATTGCGGTGGATCAACCAATCACATTTTGATACATTGTGATGTAGCGTGGGAGGTTTGGTCTTTCTTCTTCTCAGAGTTTGGGATTAGGTAGGTGTTGTCGGGCTCCTTCTTGCTTCTTCTCCGAAGCTGGCAATCTCTTGCCTTTGCCTCTAGAGGGAAGATTCTATGACAGATGCTTCCTTTTTACGATTGCTTGCGATCTTGGAGAGAGAGGAACCAAAGAATTTTCAAAGGAAAAAAGCGAAGATTTTGCATCGATCATTCTGAACATTAAGGGGATGATGTTCTTGTGGTCTAAGGCTCGTATCGAATGTCGAGGGCTCTTCTTTGAAGATTTTGTTTTCCGTTGGGAGGTCCTTTGTTCTAGGGATGCGTGATTGGTTTTATCTTTTTCCTTGTGCTGTTCTTTTTGCTTCCTTTTTCTTTCAGTCTATTGCAAACAAGGTTTTAAATTTCGGCGTTTCGACCGAAATTTCAGTTTCGGGGGGTACCGAAATCCCCAAAATATGGGTTTCTAAAGCGAAATCCCGAAATTTTGGTTTCGAGCCTCACCGAAATTTTAAACCTTGATTGCAAGTCATCTCGACCTCCTTAGCTGTTATGCTTGTATTGTTTCGCTTTTAGCCTTTTTATAAAGTTCATACTTATAAAAAAAAATTTAAGAAAACTTGACTTGTAGTGAGGTTTTGGGCATGTTGAGCGTGTGGGGGAGCCTTAATAATTTCTATTTTTGTAGAACTTCTTGAGTCTTCCAACTCTCATTCAACTCTAAATCTTAAATTCTTTCCAATTTTCCATATTGTTGAGGAATTTGTCTCATCACCTCTACCTTCAGCAAATCTTCTCTAAATATCATGAAGGCTTCCTTCCTTAATATAACAAATCTCTTGTAGACACTTTCTTAACAGCATAGAGTACCTTAATTTGGAATCTTTGCTAGCACCTTCCATACTAGATTATCTTAGTTAGCCTGACATGAGAATTTTAGACCGAATCGGTGACTTTCTTGCTCCATTTCACTATATAACTAACGCATATCTCCCTTGGCAAGATGATCTTTGAGACATTCTAACAAATATATATCTCCCATACCGCATGTCATTATCCCGTGCAGTCATCGAACGTGCTTATCAACATAATGGTTCAAAGTCTCATTCCATCACAGCCGAAATGTCTGGCTCGAAAAGGTACCAAGACAATACATAGAGAAACCCTAATGTAGGTATTTTATGTGTCTTTTGTATTACACTGTCAGCATCATCATTTTCGTCTATGCCTGTGAAGTGTCTTGCTTACACTACATTGCCAGTCCCAAACCCGGATACAGTGTCAAATCTCTTCATATGAATAATACATATAAAAGAAAAATAACAAATTTACAGCTTAATTAAGCATTAAAAATAATTTAATCTTATCAAGACGTCTCCTTTTTTTCCCATGGTCTTTCAAAAAGTCCGGTTCTGTTGCCTTACCTTGATCAACAGTCAGGATTTCATTCAATCCATGTGCGATTTACTGATCATCGGCCTAACCCGATCAACGGCCACAGTTTCTTCAATTGATATGTGTCACTATTTTACTCGACCAGTTCGACTGGTCGATGCGCAAAAAAGGGGGGGTTTGTCGAAATGGATTTGGTCTGTGCTTCTATTGAGAAAATTTTGAACGAAAATGAGGAAAAGAAGAAGAAATCAATGGGAAGGAAGGGAAAAAAGGCAGACCTGCTGCTGTTTGGCAACTTGCTCTCTGAGCTTGCTCGCTTGTTTCCTCAAAGCGTCCATGTTTCTCTGCTCCTTCAAAAGCACAGAAACTCCAGATCTACCAAGTGTGGTACAGGAGCTCCTCCACAGCTGGCTCGTCTTCTGTTTATATAGTTAACAGCACATCGTCGATGACAGTGAGCTGTCATCGGATTATCAGCACGTACTCTATGCTTTTGCCACGTACACCAATGAATATTTTAAAAAAATTATTTGGGAATTTTTGGCATACCCCCTCCGATATGTTTTGTTCGAAATTTGAGGTACCCAACAACTTGAAAAAGCTAACTTACCCCCCTATGACCCAGTCCACTTTCGATGACTATCGTGAACCCGAATTGACCAATGAAATTTTGTTGAAAAGATAGAAATACCCCTGTCTTCAACCTTTCATAAACAAAACAAGTGGGGGCTTATGATGAACCCCGCCAAATCAAAAGGTATAGAATTCAATATTTTTTTTTAATCTTCTCTCTTTATTTTATGGGCGATGCACGTGCACCTTACTCGTGGCAACACCTTACACGTGGTATACATTTAGAGACCACTGACCGTATAGACGTTTTTCCGATCTCTAGTGGACCTACCTACGAAAATTCATCTTGATTAGCAATTTCTATCCATTGGATTAGAGTCTTTTTCATGATTTGTTTTCAACTGTAGATTTTTAGCATTACTATTTAGCACGCAGTGTTATAATGAAAATAACGGCCATTATTTTTTGGGCGTTTTAACAGTACGTACTAATTTCTATCCGTTATATTCCGTTTTTTAAACCATTCTAGAACCTACCTACCAAAATTCATCATGATTAGCAAAGAGTTTTGACACCATTAATAATGTCATATTATGAGCCACGTGGCACAATCTTAGAGATCACTAGCCGTATGGATGTTTTTCCCATCCCTAGTTGGACTTACATATCAAAATTCATCCTAATAAGCAATTTATAACCAAGTCTTTTTCTTGATTTATTTGTAGCCGTGCATTTTGATCATTATGATCCAAAGGTTAGAAATCACTAATCAGGTATATTTCTGTTACATAACTCCATCTAGAGATGGATCAAACATCCATACGGTCAATAGCCTCTGATAAGGTGACATATGTCTCAAATTGTGAGTTTATCGTCAACTTTGATGATAGACTTCATCCTCTAATTTTTTCTAGCATAAAGTATAAGTGTCATGTCAAGGTGCACTAATTGTTTGCAAAGTTGAGTTGAAATGTAAAAGTATTCAGTGATCAAATTACCCTTGTAAATGAAAAAACCGAAATAAGCAATTTTTGTCAACTTTTAAAGAACTTGAGAGCATAATAGAAATAAGAATTTATTTTACTTTTTGACATTTAATTAGCTGCAGGTGACGTATGTAAAACTAGGGTTTTTCCGGTAGTTGCATCGGAAACCCCCGATTCAACAAATTTTGTAAAATCCGTCTTTAATTATTGTAAAATATGGTAATTCTTTGCACAGTGGAAAATTGGATGTCAATCCGCGCTCGGTATTAGTTTGGGTTAGTGCAATAATGAACATAAAATGACGGAAGCTACTAGAAATGATCGAGATGAGAATGGTGATTATATGGTGGATTTCAAAATATTATTTTTTATATTTTGGAGATCACTATTAATCTTGGACAAATCAAAATTGAAACTACTACAAGAATACTAAAATAACCATCTTTATTACTTAAACATCACGAAAGTTTCTTGAAACAATTAACTATTACAAATAATAAAAAAAGTAAAAGAAACTAACTACAAAGCATTAAAATTCTAGAGAGAGACAGTGGGAAAACCTACTTTTTAGAGAGAGAAATAGAATAACAACATAGAGAGAGAAAGTAAAAGAAGCCTAGAGAGAAAGAGGGTGCAAGAGAGAAAAATTAATTTTAGAGAGAGAAATAAAATAACAACATAGAGAGAGAAAGTAAAAGAAGCCTAGAGAGAAAGAGGGTGCAAGAGAGAAAAATTAATTTTAGAGAGAGAAAAGGGCTGACTAGAGAGAGAGTTAAAAAGAGAGAACTACCTTAGAGGGATGGGACCAGCCCATAGACTTACCAAGTCAGCGAGATGAGAGCATGGTTTCTGATGTGAGAGGTGTGCTTGGAGGTTATGCGCATGGTATGAAGATGGTGGCGTTTGGTGGTGTTGTGAGCAGGTGGTGTAGAAGCGTGCATGGTGGAGATCGAGGTGCACATAGCCAAGATGTGATCGTGAGAGGCACGCGTGGAAGAAGAATGAGGTTCAACCAACCTCGTGGAGGTGGCAGGCGGAGGAGGAGATAGTTGTGTTGCTGGAATTCGTAATGGAGGGTAGGTACTCCGAAGACCCACACCGTGGATCCGCATAGCTGCTGCAGGTGAGGAGAACGATGGATAGCGTTGGTGGTTGAAGGAGGCGGTGGAAGCAGAAAGAGATAACGGCCTGCTATGGTTGCAGGCCGTTAACTTAGAGGTTTAGGGGTGGTGCTCTTGCTCCGACCGGTGGTGAGAAGATCACCGGATGTGAAAGTTTGGGACCTGCAACTCGGAGTTGCAAGTCAGTGTTGGTTTAGATAGTGGCCTTGTGGTGGTGCACGGCTTGCATGGAGAGGGTTGGAGAGATCCGATCTGGTTGCAGGCCGTGGGAGGATGGTTGCAGGTTTCATAAAGGGGTGGTGTGGTGCAGCGGCGAAACCGCCGATTGAAGTGGAGAGTTGCAGGTCTGGTTCTTTGAGAAGAGAACTAGTGATGGGAGCGCCATTAGGTTGCGGGGAGGATAGAAATGGCAGCAATGATGTTGGAGGAAAACGACCAAGGTTCTTGCAAGCTGGTTCCCCGGTGATGGAGGAAGAAGACGGTGGCGCTTGGAGGTGGCTCTTCTCGCCGGTGATGTTGGAAGGGGCATTCTACTTCGAGAGAGTGGTCGCTAGGTGAATGGGAGCGGCTAAGGAGAATGCGTTGAGAGGAAGGAGAGATGGAGGTCTTAAAGAGGGTTGGATAGATTGGGAGTGAATGGGAATGGAAGATAGATCCCCCTTAGGGTTTTCTTTTGGGTTATATATATACTACCACCGTGGACCATTTTGCCCACTCCCTTTGTGGAAACAGTCAAGTGAGCCCATGGGAGAGATTCCTCTCAATCTCTTTTGTAACTTGCTGCCCCTTTCCTTTTTGCATCCATCGTGTGTGTCATTTTGACGACCACACATCCGCATTAATTTCCACCATCACGTGTTATGGTGGCCTATCTTAGTTTACATCTCCGCCCACTATCATAGTCCATCAATGCGGACAATTCTTTGTGCCAACTCACATGTTGCCACTTGGTTCATCCATGGTCCACCTCTTGGCTCACTTAACACCCTGGATCACCTTGTGATTGATCATGGGCTTCCAGACCCCAAGAATCGTCTAGTTAGTGCTCATTTTCTTCTTTGTGTACTCAAGCTATTCTCACCCACCCTTCTTAGTATGGCAACCCTTCAACAAATATAATTTTGATCAACTCTTAGTGATTCACATGCATGCTTCATTGGTTCAATCTTGCAACTCTTGGTTCATGATCATAGTTCAACAACTGGCTCATCGCATCAATGGGATGATCAACATTTCTTGTTGATCTTTCTAGATTCGAGCACGGTTCAACTAGGGTTTATTAATGGTTTGGCTTCTCTTTTGGATTTGAATTTTGGCCTTCTTCCTCAGGCCTTGGACTTGATCATCTTGGATTGGCTGTAGGATGGATAGAGGCTTTTGAGGTTGATCGTGGGCCAGCTGCCAGTCTCGAGAATCACCGATCGAATTTCCTATAATAACAAAAAAGCACGTATGAGACTTAATCAGAACGGCTTTATATCTAGACTTCCGAGAATGTGTTTAATTCATGCAAATAGCCCATTTTGTGCAGAAAAGTGTGTTCTACATAATGGAGAAAACTCTTACGTAAAAAAGTTAATAGAATTGAAAGTTTTACATAGGAGAATGTGACAATGCTAAGAGGATAATGGCTTAAAAAAGTACTTTTGAGCGAATATCAATATGTTTGCAGAGTGACATGATATTTGGCACTAAAAAGACAGAAATGCCCTACCAAGTAAATAAAATGAAGAAAAAAAAATAAGAAACAACATAAGGGCATACGTGGGATATTATGTTTTAGCGTGAGGCACGCAATAATGTCTTCTTGCGTTAATAAGTTGAATAGATGGTGTAGAAATTTGTCTTTGGGTTAAAATCTTATCACCTATAGAAGTAAAGGTTGAAAGAATTCTTGAATAGCCAAAAAGCTGAGAATACAAGATTTTTATGTTAATGGCAAAAAATGATAAACCATAGGTCATAGCTCGTTAATGGCTATGAGCGATGATTCTCGTCGAGTTAAGTTGGACTGAACCTCCATTAAATGCCTTAAGTCAACCAAAAAATTTTCAGATAAAAAAGCTCTTGGGTTTCCTTTACTTAGTAATGTTCACAAATCACAATGAAATGGTTAGTTAATTATATTGCAAAACTGGTCTATTCAGCTATTTTCTAGATTTCAGGCCCGTCTCTTTAGAAGCAAAGATGTCTAGGATATCCTAAGTACGTTGTCTGTTATAGAAGCATTCATTTCAGAACCCAAATATGTTATCCCTGATCAGGTGATAGAAATATGAATCAGTTGGTTTTTGAATTTTTAAAACCAGCAAGCAGATTGCTATTGGATATGATTGAGGATTATGTAGGAAGAAAAGTAGTTCCATCATTGTATTTTATGTATCATGTTTTGTGCAAGTTTAAAAGAGAGGAAGCCAAGAAAATGGTTCTCGTTGATTTTTTCTCTTTAATGGAGAAAAAACATAAACTAAGTCTAGAGTTCTGAAATTCCATTGGTCCGTTATCTTTAACTCAATATACCTAGAAGGGGGGGGTTGATTAGGTATTTAAAATTAATTATACCTACACAGTTTTATTGGTCGATGGTAAGAGGATAAAATCTCATGCCTTGGTTGTTTTATAAAGGATTATCACAATCGACTAAAATCAAATATACGTTCGTGGTATATTGTCTTTTTGTCGTTTGATCTAATCAAGATAGATTACGGAATACAAACAAACAATCACACAAGACAAGATATTTTTACTTGGAAACCTTAGCCAAGGAAAAACTACGGGACCACGTCTAGACGGAAAGTATCAATAACTGAAAAGTTAAACGAAACAAAGGTTACCTACGTAGCACCGTTACAAATACAGCTTCCAACCTTAGCCAAGGCCCACTGCTGATGCGTCCACGTCCTCTAAATCAACGCCACGAATCCATGCGCGTCCTTCTAGCTAAGAAGCCTTATCCGCTTGTTCAGTTTGGTACACCCCAAACCTACCTTCGACCGGCTCCTCCGATCTTAATTCTCAATACTCCCGCCTTTACAGAAGGTGAATGATTCAGTACACCCTGAACCCCAAGTTGCTCAAAAGGTGTTGAGTCACACTAGTACTCTCAGGCTTACTAGGTTGAATATAGAAGTGAAAAACCTAGGCTGAGTAAAGATCAAACTATTGGCTTTGATCGAGAAGAGAACAAGCTCCCAAGATGTGAATGGAAAATAAGCTTCTTGCTCTTCGAATGGATACTCTAATAAATAAAGCCTTTGCTTCTCTCTCTTAAAGATTGAGTCACTCTGTGTCTCTGTGTGTGTTTAGAGAAGGCATAGAAGGGTTCTATTTATAAAATTCCAAGACCCTGAGTCGTTCGGAACGTGGGATAATAGAACCATGAATTTCGAATATGAAAAATCCGATTCTGTTCAAGGTCCAATCGATTGTACACTTAGTCCAATCGATTAGACCATATCCAATCGATTGGAGATAAGTGTCCAATCGATTGGGCTCAATAAATTTTCTATTCCGAAGGCACCAATCGATTGCACAAGGTTCTCTAATCGATTTGACATATATAACTTTCTGTCTTGAAAGCTCCAATCGATTACACAGAGTCTCCAATCGATTGTACTCAGAAAGATTTCTGTCCCGAAGGCTCCAATCGATTTCACAAAGTCTCCAATCAATTGTACTCAAATAAGTTTCTGCCTCATAGTCTCCAATCGATTGGGCTATGTCCAATCGATTGGGGATACATGTCCAATCGATTGGACTTTCCCACTAGTCAATCTAATTGACTTTGACTCGGGTCTGCCCAATGACTAAATCTGACCATTATATTTTGTTCATTTTAATCAACTCCTATGGCCACTAAGTCACTTACCTTCCTAATCGAGCGTACACAATCATTAACTGACAAATTGGCAGTTCCTCAGATAACTCCAATCATCAACCGTCTGATTCTTGCTATCTCTGTCTTCAGTCTTCACGTAGTTGGCGAAGTCTGCGTACCACAACATCTTCACACTACACTAGTGCTCGTAAGAACGGTTACAAGAATATTTTTATGTCAAACAGAATCTTTGCCAAATTGAATATGAAAATATTCCTTACAAGTTCTTCAATGACTGGGGTTAATCAAAAGTGGTTCTTATTATCTTTTCGGTTCTTTAATGGCGAAATATTAAAATCTCAAGTTCAGAGCTTGTTGGTGACTAAGATTCATGGTCAAAAGTGGTTCTTGTTGATCTTTTCATCCTTTAATGGAGAAAATTAAAATTAGAGTAGAAAACCAGAGGTCGAAATATCAAAAATCTATGCTCACTGGAGTGGTTCTTGTTGACCTTTTTCATTCTATAATGGAGAAAAATCAGAAATTATAGAAAAAAAACCAAGAAGTTGAAATATTATCAGAATTCTTTGCTCACTGGAGTTGTGATCCAACTTTGAAGATAGTGTATTTTCGCATGTTCATCAAAATTTTGTTAGTCCATTTTGGGTCCACAATGGGCGTTGACGGTGGACTAGGCAAAATTTTATTTACTTGCTAGGGGCTTTTTGGTGTCAAAGACCACGTCACTATGCAAGTACACGTTAAATTTCAACCCGACTACGCTAGCAATTATTGTATCCTCACGTGGCACTTAAAAATCTATCCCTAGAAAAATTTAGATGATGATGTCCATCATCAAAGTTGATGGTGGATCCACAATATGACACACATAGCACATTATTATAGGATACTAACCATATGGATGTTTGGTCCATTCCTAAATGGACTTATGTGAAAAGTCTCGGTTGTCAATCCTAGGAATACTTAATTCTCTATAATATAAATCATTGAGTTAGGAGTTCGCTGAAGACTGAAGTGCCAAAGATCAAGTAGACTTCGTCAACAAATCAAAGAAGAATTAAAGCTGAAGAAAATTAATCCAAGTGTTCAAGATCAACTAAAGACAAAATCAAGATCAAGCTCAACTGAAGACAAAGTCAAGCTGTTGATAGTGAAATGTGGATCGCAACGAAAATCACGATCAAGGGATGCGAAAGCTGACTGTCAAAGTCAAAATCAAACTATTAGCAGTGGACCAATTATAATAGAGCACTAGGATATGATATTCTTTCTGAGGAGATGATCATATACGATTGTACAGAGGACAAGAGTACACAACCATATTCAATCAAAAATAGCATAACTGGTGCGGATTTCAAGAAAAATAAAGATGGTCAGTTTTGAATAGAACCAACCCAATTATCCGAGAAGAAGCTGCATACGATTGTGTAAAACATGGGGATACACAACTGTATGCCCTCAGATTTGACAGATCAGGGTTGGATTTTTGTATAAAGGGCATAGCTCAATTTCTGAGCTAACCACCCACAGATCAGAGAGATAAATTAGATATGGTTGTGTAGGAAAGAAAGCTACACAACCGTATGGAGTCGGATTTGGACGACCTACGGTCAAAAATGAGAAAAAGCACATGTGCTATTTTTTTCGAGATCCGCGCAGTGGGATGAAAAACTATTCACATACGGTTGTGCAGGAGGATTACATTTTCAAAAATACCCCTCATATCCCCAGTGAAAACACACATGCCATTTTCATCGAGATGCGTGCAGTGGATCCAAAAAGTAATGATATAAGGTTGTGTAGGACCTCCTACACAACCGTATGCAGTTAAAATTTCAGGAAGATCTCTTATTTGTTCAAAAAAGCACATATGCCATTTTCTTCGAAAAGCGTGCAGAATCTGTCAGAGTTAGTGCCATACGGTGTTAGTGAATGACAGTTCAGTCAAGTTCTGTTGTATGAAATGGATGCCATTACATTTGTGGTCGTTCAGAAGAGACAACACACACCACATTACCACTCTCACAGACTAACGGAGACTATCCATACCTCGAAAGCCCTAAAAGTGACACAATCACACACTCCACTCACTTACAGTCTCGTGTTGCCAAACCGCGTCCGACACAAGCTCAAGCATGAATATATGAATGATCAACGTATGTTTTCACTCAACAAACGTTCAACTATCAAAGAATCTTGTGTTGCGGTTATGTGCGTACATCTAAGGGTAGCGGATCAATTTAACCCTAGATGTCTCCTAGTTCTTTTGGTATCATTTGGAAGCTATCCTAAAGTCATAGGATAGTTATTATAATTGTTTGGGTATTTTTCAGAGAAGGTCTGTGAGGACCGGCCGATCGACCACTTTGAGCAGTCGACCGGAATCTACTGACTCTGACCGGTCGACTGGTTAAAATGTGCGGCCGACCGGTCAAAATGTGCGACCGACCGGACCTTCAGCATGGATAAATTTTTGGTTTTGACCTGAGCAGGCGACTGACCAAAATGTGCTGTCAACCAAAGTCCGGTCGACCGGCCAAAAAGTGCGGTGGACCCCGCCCATTCAGATCTATTTTTGACTCGTTCTTTTGTGCAATTCTATGCACACTTGAGTCATTCCAACGGCTATTTTAGGTCCGTTTCTCTTGAAATGGTAGATCATTATATAATAGAACCCTTATTCTCCATTAGGAAAGACCAATCAAGCTATCTCTTGACTCACATTCTTTAAGTCTAGAGACTTGGAATTAGAGAAAGCTTCACCTGTGCAAATTTGTACATCCTTTGTGAAGGCTCTAGATTATTTGAGAGAGCTTCACATGAGCAAATCTTATTCATCTTTTGTAAATGCTGCTCTAATGGTTTGAAGAGACTACGAAGGGTATTGTTTCCTGCAATAATCTTCTTCCAAGAAGAGGATCATTGGCAGAGTGTCTCTGTGGCGAATTCTTCTACGGGGATTCACGATTCTATCGAATTCATCAAAAGGTAAGTATCTTCTATAACAAACATTTTAAAGTAAATTTAATATTATCAAACTTGAATTATTTGTGATTGGTGGATGAGTGAGTACTCATCAAATTGAGTTGAGGAAGGTGGAATTCTTAAGAAATTCATTTTTCTAAAATACTACAGGCCTCGTGTAACTCTCTAAGTGAATTGAGAAGTGATTCTCGTATAGACCGAGTTGAGGATTGTAGATCTATGAGAAAAGGGCATCTTTAAATAGACTATTGGCCTAGGCTGACTCTCTAGGTGAGCGAGAAGTGATTCTCATTAAATTGAGACTAAGTGAATCTTAGTTGGTTGATTATTTATTTCGATTGAAAATGTTGTAATGCATGATTGAAACAATATAATTCTACTCATGGTGAGTATTGGAGAGTGGACGTAGGTGCTGAGTCGTCGAACTACTATAAATCTGAGTCTTGTGTGATTGTGAATGTTTGCATATTTTTATCTCAGATTTTTTCATATTTATGTTCTATGGATGATTCGTATTTTGATTGTTTGATCCTTTTCCGCCTTGTGTGATCATTAATTTTTAATCCATATAGAATTTGCAGAGAAATTAAAAATTATCCTATCCACCCCCTTCTAAGACTTAACGTGGTAATTAAAAATGAATTTCATTATGTAACAAAAATAAATCTAATTAGTAATTTCTAACCTTTGGATCAAAATGATCGAAATCCACGATTAAAAGTAAACCAAGAAGAAGACTCGGACATAAATTACTAATCAGGATGAAGTTTTGATATGTAAGTCCAACTAGGGATGGGAAAAACATCCATACGACCATGGCAGCTCATGGGTGGTATTCAAAAAAGGTACTTTTAACGGGGAATCAATTGATTTGAAATGACTAGAATAGTATATATTTATGTCATTTTAACTAGCGAAGGTAGTTCGGTCTTTAAATTATGTTGTTAACAGATTATGACCAGGTTCATGGTCAATGACGATAAAAAATAAGTCAAAGGGGAAACATAACAAAATGAAACGAGGGTGGGTAACGCAAATATCTCCAATTTTATAGGGGGTACTGCAAAATTGCCCTAAAAAATTTCTCCTCTTACTACACTTTTCATCCCTTTCAGTACAAAGTTATAGGAAAAATGATATTATAATATTGAGGATGATATCCTCCCTTAGGTCCAGGCCGTTTGAATAGTCTTTGGAATTTATGTGGTGCGAATCTGAGGACATCAATTGACCTAGGGGTGACGACTACCCTGTGGATGAAAGTAACATATATATTTTTTTAAATGAAGAAGTGATTTTCCCTAAACTAGTGTATTAATTACAATTCTCCATTCAAAGTGGGTCCCATTTGGTCTCTTACATTAGTAGAGTAATTTTGCCCCTCCCAATAGGTCATTGTAACCGGCTCCAATGTTACAATGTGTGAACATTGAAATTGGACCAATTGTTTATTAAAAAAACAGAAAAGGAATCATAAAATTTTCTATATTTCTTCCATTTTCTTGAGGCTTATTCTCTTCTACGATGGGTTGCGTCCTCCATTTAAGAAATACTACTTCAAGTTGTGTTATGGGTCCATGTAACAACTTAACTCACTTTGTTACTGATAGTAAACTATTTAACCAATTGATATTCAATTTCTTGTCAACCTGGTATTAGTTTACTGAAATCTGGTACTAACAACCAATTTATTGAACATGCTATTAACATTCATACTATTTCATTCAATCTATACTATTATAAAGCAACAACTGGGTTTGCCACACGTGTGACACAATTAAAGGCCTCTCTACTTTCAAAGGAAAAACCTTCCCTTATTAAATGTCCCTTCACAGTTCAGGTTGTTTGGCACGCCCACGTCGTGAGGGACAATTGTATAAACCATGTGGCACACTCTTAGAGACCACTGACCTTATGGACGTTTGTCTCAATATTCCTAGGTGGACCTATATACCAAATATCAGTCTGATTAGTGATGTCAAACCTTTGGATCTGAGCACCCAAAATAATGTTTGAAATCTATGGTTAAAAATCAACCTATGAAAACAACTCCAATCAAATCCTTAAAAACCACTAATCAGGCTGATTTTTTGCATATAGGCCTACCTAGAGATCGCCAAACATCGATACGGTCAGTGATCTCTACGAGTGTGCCACTTGTAAGGTGCTTCTATATGTAAGGTGCACGTGCATCGCATGCGGTGTTCCCCTAGTATAAATAGATCCAATGAGAATGGTTATATTTTAAAACTTTTATTGGCATAAGAGAATCACAAGAGTTACATACTAAGTCAACTAGTGACCATAAATTATACGTAATAGAATCACATTAGTAGAATGATGATATCTAAACAATTTTACTATAATACTTCAATCATTCACCAAAACAAAGTCACAAAAATAAAAGTGTACTATTTCAACCAAGTTTAACTCAGTACTTAACTGGAAACAAAATACGGCTTAACGAAAATAGTACTAGTTCAACCAACTTGAGTTTAATACTTGAAATAAAAGACCGACTTAACAAAAATGGTACTAGTTCAACCAAGTCGACCTCGATATTCAAATTAGAAATGAAAGATCGGCTTAACAAAAGTGGTATTGGTTCAATTAAGTTGAGCTCATTAGTCAAATTTAAAATAAAAGACTAGCTTAACGAAAATGATACTAGTTCAACCAAGTTAATGTCAATCTGCCAAATTTAGGTTTAACATAGATGAATGGAGAGATAGAGAGAGTAATGAGTGAGAAATGGAGTTTTGCATATAACTTAAATAATAGGAAAAGTAAGAGAGATGGAGCTTTGAACATGCCTTGTAAAATAAAAAAGTAAAAGAAATTGAGGTTCTTTTTATTCATAGTCAGTATATAAGAAATGAACACAAATCACACATTATTTTTTCAATAAAACTAAAGTTTTAAATGGCTGATGCCTCACAAAATATATGTATGGAGCTTCAAAGACGTTAGTGGAAAGTGGAGGTTCTTGGACCTTCTAGTGTTGAAGAAACCTTCTTCAATGGAGGAAAGAGGATGGCATACAGATTGCGAGCTTGAAGAAATGGAGGGAAATGAGGGATAGTGGAAATGCGATTGGATTGAACAGAAGATGAGGCTAGCACATGTACGTAGGTATGGTATTTTGCACTAGACCCCACTTCAAATCGATATTTTTTGTTTTGAAAGGCAGTATGATAGTTTCAAAATTTTAGAAAAATATGGACGGATAACCCAAAAAAATGACTTTATTGGGCTAACATTTTATCAAAGCGCTCAATCTTTTGTATAGGGGACTTACTGGTCCATATTTTTGTCAATACGGACTTATTACATAGTTTTCCCCTTAATAAATGGCCAGGCTATCATTTAACAAGCCAAAGCTCAATGGGCTTTCACTATACAATTGTACTGAGTCGGGCCTAGGCTGTCAAAAAAGGTCCTAAATCTTATTATTATGACTTCGCTGCATCGGTATGTGTCGAAAATGGACATAAATATCAGATGGGCCTGATCCACTCATGGGCCCGTTCTGGTCATTTTGCGCTCATTTTACCGTGGCCCGATCCATGTCTGCCCTTAACCACCCTAATTAAGTTTCCTCTAACAAATTGGTCCTAGCTAGGCAACATGCCCTAATAAGTTTGCTTAATACTAAATCCATGATTTAAATAACGGCTGTTATAATGGATTCGGACCTCCCCCGTTATGTTATGAACCATTATAAAAGCTTTAAAAATAACGGCCGTTATTTCGTTATAACAGCCGTTATTTTCCTGCTATAATGAAAATAACAATCGTTATTTTCTGAAAATTTTTGTGAAAAAAACAGCCGTTATTTTCGTTTTTGAAAATTTAAATTTCAAATTTCAAAATTTGAATTTCAGCACCAATTTTTCCTGTTATTTTCCATTTTTGCCCTTGATCGCTACAATTCATTATAATGGAAAAAGCAGTAACGCCCCCAGTCCGTTATAACGGCTCCTTTTAAACCTTGCCAAGATCCTCGTCTACACGGTAGGCATGCATCCATCGAGTCCCATTTTAGTCACTTGCTTTAGTGGTTGAGATAGTGACACATCTCAACCACTAAAGCATGTACACTTGACACATACCCGTGAGTCCATGACAACCCATGTTTATAGGCTTTAGTGATTGAGATGAGTCACTAAAGCAAGTGATCAGCTTAATGGTAAAAGACTCCCCTGAAGGTCTCTTGCACTGCCATACCATTAAATTTTCGTATCCCCCTTTGCCCTTGGCTAGTTCGACCCAAGGTATAAAGGAGCCGTTATAATGGTATAACAGACTTGGGACGTTACCATTTTCTGTTATAACGGCCGTTATAATGAATTGTAACTCTCAGGGGCAAAAATGAAAAATAGCAGAAATAACAATAAAAATGGCGCTAAAATTAAAATTTTGAATTTCAAATTTTTAATAAAAGCAACAGAATATAACGGAAAATAATGGAAATAACGGCCCTTATTTTCTGAGTGTTTAAATGGTACATAACGTAATAGGGGAGGTCTAAATCCGTTATAACGGTCGTTTTTAAACCATGGTTCGGCCGTACTATCTTCCAACCTCCACAACCGACGTTCATAACCAACAAAAGTGGAGTCACATGGATGCATATGCATACATAGGCACATACATATTTTGCTCATGAAAAACAAAGTGGTCCTCACTTAACAAAAGGAGAGGACCTTATAAAAAAACAACAGAATATAACGGAAAATAATAGAAATAACGGCCCTTATTTTCTGAGCGTTAAAATGGTACATAGAGGTCTGAATCTGTTATAACGGCCGTTTTTAAACCATGGTTCGGCCTACTATCTTCCAACCTCCACAACCGACGTTCATAACCAACAAAAGTGGAGTCACATGCATGCATGCATACATAGGCACATACATATTTTGCTCATGAAAAACAAAGTGGTCCTCACTTAACAAAACAAAAAAAATCATGGATCTTGCACCATCATCAATTTTATTCTGAGGTAGCCAAACATTTGGACAGTCCGTGTTAGTATAAAGGCTTGTTTGGGTAGACAACAAGGTTGAGGCTGGACTACAAGACTGGGGATGTATCCAGGCTAAACCTGGGCCGGGTTGAGCGGGAACGCCGGGAAGGGGATTTTGACTCCGTTAGGGGAGGGTCCATACTAACCCTAAACCCTAAATGGGCTCGAAAGAGTGAGCTACATGGCATTTTGGGGGAGGATGTATCCAACTTTTGAAACATCCATCCCGATCAAAGATTTCTTCCATTTTGTGTATGTGTGTGTACCATTGCGGTATTGTCCGTGCCATGCCCATGAGTGGTACGACTGTTATACTAACCATGAACGGAAGAACAAAATTTATGTGGTCGACCCCATATAATTTGAATAGGGCTTATAATGACTAATGGGCCGCACTTGTAGAGGCTTAGCTTGTTGGAAGAAGTGGCAAAATGAGAAAGTTTCAACTCAAAAGGCAGTTTGGAAGGGGAGGAATCTTTAAATGATCGCTCTAAGGGTGCCCACATCTTTCGGCTGGTTATAACGGCTGTCATAGCGGAAAAATGGTAACGCCCCCAGTCTGTCATACTGTTATAACGGCCCCTTTTAAACCTTGCGGAAAGTAATTAATTAAATAGGGTTATTTTTCATAACTAAACTTTTTTGAAACCAAAATGTTTGCTTTAGTAACGGGTGACGGTGAAGGGACATGTCGTTTAATGAACTAGTAAGTTAGCTACAAAAAAACAAAATATGTAATAGGTGTGTGTGAACGTGTGAATGTCGTGTGGACACCGTGTGGCAACCGGAGTTTTGACTTTAAATTAGTAATCAGGCTGATTTAATGAATTAATAGTGACGGGTGAATACAGTGAAGGGACATTACATTTAATGAATTAATAAGGTCGGTTGATTTTAAACCTGGAGATTTGAGCATTATTTTAGGTACAAAGATCCAAAGGTTTGAAATCACTAATCAGGCTGATTTTTGGTTTGTACGTAGGTCCACCTAAGGATTGACAAACATCTATATGGTAAGAGTCCTCTAAGAGTGTGCCACATGGCTCATATTGTATGATGTCATCAAAGTTATACTCTAAAAAATATCACATCTATTATTTGTCAACATAATTGTCCGATGGATTACCATAAAAAAAATGTCGGATAAATGTTTAGTTTGGTGCCGTCACAATTCATGGCGCCCTCCCAATTCAAGGGGTGCGACTAAAATTTTCCATCTTTAAATTTTTGGCAATTCGATGCAGAATTAGAAAATCAAAATTCCGAAGTTATCCAGGTTGAATGGATAGGTAGTTATTAAGGAATTATTTTGGAATAACGAAGTAATTAAATTATTATTAAAGTTATTTTATAAATATAGAAATAATGACATTATAAGTAATGAAGTATTTATTTGATTGAGTATGATAAAGGAGCATTTATAATGAACTTTTGGTAGAGAGAGGCATTTAATGGCATGAAAAGTAATTAATTAAAGGGTCGGGTTCTACCGGCTCCCGTTACAAGACACGATATGAGTCTTAGATGACTCTAACTGTATGGATGTTTGGCCAATCCCTAGGTGGACATACAAATCAAAAAGTCAGCCTGATTAGTGATTTCTAGGCGTTCAATTGGACTTATTTTCATGGGTTGATCTCAATTGTGGGAATTTGAGCAGTATTTGATGAGGTACAAAGATCCAAAGATTTGAAATCACAATCAAGCTGATTTTTGGTTAGTAGGCCCACCTAGGGATTGACCAAGCATCCATATGTTTAGAGTCCTCTAAGAGTATGCCACATGGCTCAATAGGGTTATTTTATAGAACTAAACTATTTTGAAACCAAAATGTTTGCTTTAGTAACGGGTGCCGGTGAAGAGACATGACATTTAATGAACTAGTAAGTTAGCTAAAAAAACAAAATAAGAAATAGGTGCGTGAACGTGTGAATGTCGTGTGGACACCGTGTAGCAACCGAAGCTTTGACTTCAAAATAGTAATAATTTTTCATAGCTAAACTTTTTTGAAACCAAAATGTTTGCTATAGTAACGGGTGAATACGGTGAAGGGACATGATATTTAATGAATTAATAAGTTAGGTAAAAAAAATATAAGGAAATAATAGGTCCGTGTGGGTGCCGTGTTGCCGTATTGTAAGCGAGTTTTGGCTTTATAATAGTAATAGATAATTATGATGATGATTATGATAGTCGCATCAATACGTCATCGTCGTCAAGCACGAGAATGTCATCTTGGCATTCGAGTGGCTGGCCGACGACGAGTAAAACTTTGATGATAGGGCACTGTCATCAAGGCCGATGACAGGGTGCAATAGGAGCCACGTTGCATACTTTTAGAGGACTCTGACCGTATGGATGTCTTTTCCAATCCCTATATGGATCTAATACAAAAAATCAGCTTGATTTGTGATTTCAAACCTTTGGATCTTTGTACCTCAAATAATGGTCAATAATGCTCAAATTTCCCACGGTTAAAATCAACCCATGAAAGCAATTTCAATCCAACGCCTAGAGATCACTAATCTGGCTGATTTTTGGTTTGTAAGTCCTCCTAATGATTGGCCAAACATCAATACAGTCCTAGTCCTCTAAGAGTGTTCCACGTGGCTCATATTGTGCACTGTCATCGGCCTTGATGACAGGACCCTGTCATCAAAGTTTTATTCGCGATGGACGCTCAATAGATGCTTGCTTATGAAAGAGAAAAACTTCTGTCACAGTGCAAAATACAAGCCACGTGGCACACTCTTTGTGGACGCTTACTGTATTGATGTTTGGCCAGTCCCTCGATGGACCTATAAACCCAAAATCAGCCTGATAGTGATTTACAATCTTTGGACCTTTGCACCCAATTAACGCTCAATAATGCTCGAATTCCTACCGTTAAAATCAACCCATGAAAATAACTTGAATCGAGTCGCTTTAGAAATCACTAATCAGGCTGATTTTTGGTTTAGAGGTCCACTGAGGGACAACATCCATACGGTCAGCATCCACTAAGAGTGTGCCACTTGGCATGTATTTTGCATTGTGAGAGAAGCATCTGTCAGAAGAACGCTGTGACAGAAGTTTTACTCTAATAAAAAAAAATTCATTAAATAAGTGGTTAGCAAAAAAAAAAAAAAATTAAGAGTGGTGATCACATGGTCCGGGGTATATGTGGTGCATGCGACCAAGTGGACAAATTTGAGGGACCAAGGATGTCATAACACCTGTAGTACTTTATTATAATACTACCACATTAATATTAACCCTTGATATAAAGGAAAATGACGTCACAAAACGTATAGCATTCAAAATTAGAGGTTGACGTTGAGGTGGCATTATATTAAAATAGGACTTTGGTGACGTCATCGTATCTATTATAAATGGTTTCAAAACATCTCTCCCATCCTCTCCCGGAGAAATTTATGATGCAGAATTTTGATACAGAATTCTCTCAAAATGACACCTGGCATACTCTTCAGAGTCTATCGACCTCATAAATTTTTGGACTACACCTTGGTGGACCTACACATCAACAATCAACATGATTGGTGATTTCTAGCCGTTGGATTTGAGCACTTTTCTTTGTGGGCTTGGAACCAACCCTCAGTCCTCTTCATGAAGCCAAAGTGCTCAAATCCAACGGCTAAAAATCATCAATCATGCTGATTTTTGGTGTGGAGATCCAACAATCATGGTTAGTGGGTCGAAAGAGTATGCCACATGGCACTTTGAGGGACTTTTGTATCAAAATTTTGATACATAATTCTGTATCGTAGAATAACTCTCCGTCACACTCTCAATAAATTCGCCCGAGTAAACCTTCGATGACATGGAGTCAGGGACGCCGCTGACTGCAACCACTATGAGCCACGTTTCACATTCTTAAGAGTTTACTAACCGTATGGATGTTTAGCCAATAACTAAGTGGACCTACAAACCAAATATCAGCTTGATTAGTGATTTAAACCTTTAGATCTTTGTACCCAAATAATGCTCAAATTCCTACGGTTGCAATTAATCGATGAAAATAACTTCAATCCAAAGCTTAGAAATTCTCTATCAGGTTTATTTTTGGTTTATCGGTCCGCATAGTGATTGGCCAAACATCCATACCGTTAGGGTCCTCTTAAGAAGGTGACACTTGGCTCATATTAGCTGCAGTCAGCAGCATCGCTGATTGCTGTCATCGAAGGTTTACTCCATTCCCCCCCACCCGCTTTCAAGTTTCAAACTGATCATTCAATTAATTTATTCACACAACCAACCCTTACAGTATATTACACATCCCAAAAAATGCCACGGCCGTGGTTTACTCTTCCTGGCCCCACTGACCATTTGGCTCATCCCTTGTTGGGTCTACACAAAAAAAAATCAGCCAAATCGATAATTCCAGCCGTTGGATCTGAGCATTTCTGATATGGGCTTGAAACACAATCATGGGATGTATAAAAAGTCCATGGACCACGATAAACGATCCTTAAATCCAACGGCTAGAAATTATTCAAACTGATTTTTTTTTGTGTATATCTCCACCGAAAGGGTGGGTCGAACATTTTCTATGTCGACCCTCTCCTTTCAAATCACATGGGTCCCACTCTAGCAGGAACAGATGGCAGCACATGAGATGCTCCACAGCTCACATAAAAAGAGGATCCACAAAAAAATTACCCATACTAAATATGCCACGTGGGGTTCTTGTTCTGCGGGTGGGCGGTTCAAAACTTTGCTCCTTCTAGTAAGAGCAAACTTTTTTCCCTCACTCTCTTACTGTATATATTATATACAGGGTACAAAATGAATAAAAAAAAGATTAAAGAGAGAGAGAGGAGATAGAGATAGAGAGAGAAAGAGAAAGAGAGAGCTCAGGTGATCTTCTCAGTGAGAAAGCAAGGAGAGGCAGACAAGAGAGGAACATACCACGATCTCCCTTTCTCTCTCTAACTTCCTTCCCCACAACACAGTGGCCAATCATGCCTCCAGGTGCAAAGAAGAGAAGAGCTGCCAAGAAAAAGCAGGAAAAGGTAGCAAACATCCATTCTCCAACTACCTCTCTACAAGGTACTTTTCTTTTTTCTGCTAAACAACAATCTACTTAGTTACACATCACTCACTTCTTACTGCCCCATCATCATCATCATCATCATCAGCAGCAGCATCTTGTACATCTCTATCTTTTCTATTTTTACTTATCTTTATGGGATTGTCTGGTAATGTCTACCCTTTTCTTGCATTCATCTCATAATCTGTTATTAAATCTCTAAATAGGAAGTGATGATCTGAAACCCCTTGATGAGAAGGGAAGTGATGGTGGTGAGGTCAATTCCCCTACATCTCAGGATCACAATCACCAATTAGGTCAGCAGCAGGAGGAAGAGGAAGAGAAGAGGGATTCTTTATCATTTGGATCGGCCACCAAACCAATGGAAGGATCTCAAAACGGTGGTGAGGTTGTTAGGGATTTAAAACCTGATGATGTGGCGGTGACGACTGCTGGGGATTCTGAGAGTGGAGTTATTAGTATTGAGTATGTTGAATTGGTAAAGGAATCGAGCGGAAGTGGTTCATCTAGTGATTCTATGAGTTCATCTGGTAGTAGTTCCGATGACGAGTCTCGGCCGGTTGAGAAGAAGGAAGAGTCTCAGCTTTTGGTTTTAGAGGAGACAGTGGAAGTTTTGGATGGGGAGAATTGTAATTCGGTTAATGAAATGGCGCCTCCTGTTGATCCGATTGAGCAGGTTGTTTTGTTGTCTGAAGAGGTAACTTGTGATCCAGTTGAGCAGGTTGTTTCTTTGTCTGAAGAGGTGATTCAAGTTGTGGAAGTCACCCCAGCTGAGGAAAATGGGAATTCGGTTTTGATTGATTTGCCGTCAAAGGAAAGTGAGGAGAAAATATTGCCAGCTTCTGAGATTAGTAATGGCAGTAAACACCCCAAAGAGTCTGCGACTCCTGAAATTTCAGACAACCAGGTCTGTAAATTAGAATGGGATAGGATCATTTCTTTCATTCCTTCTTTCTATTTTTACCCTATTTTTTGTGTTTATCAAGTGCTGAACAAACAGTTTCAATGTTCCTTTTGAATTGGTCAGCAACGACAGGTAGCTTCGGCTCCGCTGACAGTGCAACCAACTTCCTGGAAGAGTTGCTGTGGATTATTTGATGTTCTGATAGGCTCCAATAGATAATACTAGGTGAGCAAAACTTTACCAGAAATTGTATTGTTTCTTCTACGCACAATTAAGATCTCCCTACCATGTGTGTTAACTTGGTGAATTCTCTGTGTGTTATGTGGAAATTTTGTGTTTTATAGTTATTCTTGCTTTAGATTGATTGTGCATTGTGTTGGTCTTCAGTTATCCTCTATGTTACACTTACACAAATGCTTCAATATGCCCAGTGTACCTGTATCCATGTGGTACGATACTGACACGTGTACCGGATACCTCATAGATACTTCTATCTTATATTTTCCTTATATTCTTAGCTCACGACAATTTCTTCATTTGTATTGTCAACAAAAATCTATAAGTAGTATATTGTAATAAATCTTTCTATAAAAGTCTCCAAAATATTAGAAGTTTCATTGCATTTCACATGACGTTCTTCTAAACCTTTATGTTCTATAGTCTATATGTCTAATGTTCTTTTGAAATAAGTAACCATTTCGCAATGTTTGGTTTTTCTAATCTTTCTCATTCCAACCTAACCCACCCTTCCTCTCCAGTAGCGGTGGCAAGCCAATCTTCTTATCATCAAGCGGAATTTTTCTTGGATTTGTACTGTAGGAACTTACGTTGTGTTCTTTCAACTTTATTATCCATTTAGTTAGTGTACTGCATAAGGACATGGAATGCATCGAAAAAGTTAGAGGAATAGTTATTGTAAGTTTCCTACGCCTATCAAATGAAATAAACTTGTTTCTAAGATGCTAGTCTCCTTTCTTATCTCTCTAGAATAGGGCCCCCACGAGACTCAGTAGGAAACACGTCCCTAAGGAAGACTAGGGTACTACCTATAAAAAAAGGAACACTTGGGTAATGTGTCAAAAGGTTTTCTGTGGGAAAACCAGTGCTTGCTACCTTGTTCAAGATATTTTCCTTGCATATTTATCCAATTATCAATCTTTATGCAGGGTTGCCTTGTGGACCTAAGTATGCTTCGAAATATCATTATAGTATTCCAAGGAAGCATGCCAAAAGATTAAAGTTTTGTCTACAAACTGGAAAAGAGATGGAGGGCCTTGGGAAAGAAGATCCCCTTCCCTGAAGCCATGCAAACATTGAGAAAATCTGGCAGACGCGGGTGAAGGATAGAGAATTACACTGATGATATACTAGAGGATATCCATATTTGTCACCTCTCCTCAAAAGTCAAAACTTATACTATCTAGGAGATTGTCTAGAAATATTAAATCCATCGATCTCCACTAAGACTTTGCACAAGTTTCTTGGTACTCCTACTCATAATCTAGAAACCAAACACTCTTTGGTTGTTAATACTCCATTAATGATTCGTCGCAAAAAGGCCCTCCCTTGAGCCATGCATACATTGAGAAAAGTTGAGAGAGCCGTTGATAAGGATATAGAGATACAATGATGATATGCAAAGCGATATCTATCTTTACCACCTTTCCTCAAAGCTCATACTCCCTAAGAGATAATTGAGAAATATGAAATTCATTGATCTCTATGTCGACTTTACATAAGGTTCTTGACACTAGTCCTCAATTTAGAATCCCAACACCCATTGGCTATCAACACATCACTAAGGATTTTTGTTCCTCACACAAGTCTTCTTACCTTAAGCCATGTGCACATCAAGAAAAGTTGTGATATCCGTTGACAAGTATAGGAGAGCTAGGGATATTTTTCTGGGTTTGGGATGTATAATGTATGTTGGGAGTAATTTTTTCATTCTTATTGTCAGCCCATTAAGGGTATTTATGGAATTGTACATTCTAATATAAATAATATTTGGGTAGAGAGGACCTCGGACCTCACACTCTTCATTCTTCTTCTAATTTTTCTTCTTCCACTATTTCCCAAATCCCTAGATTGTATCAGAGCTTTTAGGCTTGAATCAAGCAAGACCATTCTTGGGTCGTTTTCCCCTATAGTATTTTGTAGTGATTTTTATTTAATTTTTTGAGGGGTTTATGTTGACGATTTAAGGCTTCCAAACTTGTGCCAAAAGAGAAAATACATACCCAAGACTCGGTCCGCTCCTTCTACGACGTGTTACAAAGTTCAGATGGCTCTCCCTTTCTCGTGTCTATGATTTGGGGTTCCAAGATTCCTTCTAAGGTGGCTTTCTTTGCTTGGGAGGCTTCCCTTGACAAGATTTTAGCACTGAATCATCTGATTTCTAGAAGGTTCATTATGGTTGATTATTGTTGGATGTGTAAGCACAGTGGGGAATCTGTGGATCACCTTTTGTTGCATTGTGAAGTGGCTAGGGAGGTCTGGTCCTCGTTTCTTTCGGAGTTCGGGATGAGTTGGGTGATGCTGGCATCTCTTTTGACTCTTTTTTAGCTGGAAGTCCCATGCTTTCTCAACTAGAGGAAACATTTTATGGAGGATGCTCAGAGGAATCATTATAATGAAGTTTGGGAAAAAGGTAATTCTTATTTAGAATAACCAATTTATCCATTCTTGGTTCTGTCTTTTTGGACAAGTTTCAAGAAAAAATCCCATCTTGGTTCTATAAATGGTTCTCGATTTATAAGGCAAGCCTTTCAGTTATCCTTGGCAAAGAAAATATCTTGGTAATGACCCATATTAACATTCTGATAAAATTTTGTATTGAACATCATGTTCGTTGGAATTTGAAGTGGAATTAGAACGTTGATAAGCTAAATTGCCCTTCTAGCCTAAAATGTGATATTTGCGTTAAATGGTGAGATAAAATCATTATTTGTTATGAAATTTGTGCTAAATCCTAGTTGAAATAAAAAAATTCAAAAGCTGATCCTTCCAAGACTCGAGTTGAAGTCAGTTCGTCAAAAGATCAAAAGACTTGAATCAAGATGATCACAACAAAGATAAAAGTCGAGCGAATCGAGAAGATAGTGAAGATGAAATTTGAGATTTAGAAGACTATTGTGAGCATAATAGAGATGATCTTGATGACGTCTACAATGACGAATCACCTACCTGGTGGTAGGTGAGTGTGGTCCTTATGACAAAAGAATAAAGTTCAATGGAATCTTTGTCAAAGGTTTGTGCAAGTATCTCTGACAATATTCCCGAGTCATGTTGCTTTTTTTGTTTTTTGGTGTGGTATTATAAAAATATCTGCTTTTCATTTTATGGTGTTTGAGTTCATGTAAATATGTAATAAAGTAAGCTTTAATTCTTAGTTATTCTCAGTCCATGTGAGTGCCTATCAAAATCAGTCCAAATATGTGCCCTTTTATAATGTAATCCTTATAGTCATTTCTAAGGCTAGTTGGTGTGAATCTAGGTCATTCTCTTTAGTCTTTTGGTCATGTCATGCGGCCTTTAGGCCTTAATGTCTTACTCTTTGGTTTTTGCTTTGACGAATGGTGTAAGAATCAAATCTAGTCAGAGAAGCCTCTTTGCCTATCGAAGGAAGGTTTCTCATTTAAAAAGGGCATTTGAACATTGAGGCTCTTGAATCTTTAATTGCCCTACATTCAAAGATTGTTGTGTTGTAAGTTATATTCTATATTTATTGATTTATCTTATTTTTAAATGTTATTTATATCAGCTTGTTAAATGCTATAATTTTCTATATTTTATGTTTTTAGCATTTTTTTTTATTTGAAATTTGAAATTTGAAATTGCTTCTTCTACACTGTTGGTATCGAAGCCAATCCTTGGTCTTTTACTTCGTTAACGGAAGTAAGGCCAACCCAACCTTGTTACCGCGGTTAACTGTATAATCTCTTGCCTTGAAGCTTATCGTGGACCTCTTTAGCCCATTTATTTCATTGATTTAAGGCATTTCTAGGTCCTTTGGGGATGTTGCAGCGAGATAAAATATAGTAGCAAGTACTTATAAAATATATATATATAGTAGCAAGTAATTTGGTTGGGACGTAGTAATTTCTTTTAATGAGAATAGAAGAGCCTAGGACAAGTTTAATTGAAGTACTTTCTAATGGAGGGGTGATCAATTCGTCAAAAGTTTTTTTTTCACTGATGAACCATTAGTTGGGCAGAAACTTCTTGTAATTTTTTTATTATTATAGTTGGGCGGAAACTTCTTATAATTAGATTAGATGGATTTTCTTATGTGAAAGCTTTTGATTTTAAAGCTAAATATAGTATTAAAACAAAAGAGCAAAGTAGTGCTATCCAAACTAACAATGAAAATAATGTTAATACTACCTTATTAGATAAAGATATTATTAAGTATCAGAAAGAGTATTCGTATCTACATATTGGATGTTTACAAGTAGGGATATACCTCTTAACCAGAAAAGGTCTAAATACCTCTGTCTTGGCTTGTGTTCCTGACATTAGGCACCAAAATGAATGGATTCTTCTCCATTTCGTGGCTTATTCTCACTTAGCTATGTTTATTTCACATCTCTTCCACTGTTTTCAATACTGATCTAGTTAATCTTACAAGATATCTCTTTCGATTTGTTCTCAGTGAAATAACCTAGTCGATGTATCCACAGAACCTATGGGGGGGGGGGGGGGGGGGGGTGTGAATATTTAAAATTATCTTTTAACCTAACACAATTTACTGGTCCGGTAGTGTAAACAAAATCGCATGCCACAATAAAACAATTGATTGATCAAGAGATGATTATCACAATCGACGTGGATTGAATATATCTCTGTGATATATTTTCTCTTTGTCGTTTGGAATAATCTAATAAATATGCGCCATAACACATGCGAGTTTTTACTTGGAAACCTTAGCCAAAGAAAACCACGGGACTACGTCCAGACGGAAAGTATCATTAACTAATAAGTTTTGAGTTACAAAAGTTACCTACGCAACACCGTTTCAAATATAGCTTCCAACCTTAGCCAAGTCCTACTGTCGGCGCGTCCCCGTCATCTGGTTCCACACTACGAGTTACTCACGCGCCCCCCCAATCACGAAGCCTTTATCGCTTGTTCAGTTTGGTACACCCTAAACTTACCGTCGATTAGTACACCCCGATCTTAATTTTCACTCAAACGGTCTCTACCGAAGGTGAAGGATTCAGTATACTTTGAATCCCGAAGTTGCTCAAATAGTGTTGAGACACACTGGTACTCTCTGGCTTACTAGGTTAAACTATTAGATGGAAAACCTAGGCAGAGGGAAGATCAAGCTCTAAGCTTTGATCGAAATGGAAGAGAAAGCCTTTCAACGATAACAGTGAAAGCTAAGGCTTTTGCTCTTCGTAATTGATAACTCTATTTAGAAAAACTCTATGTTGTCAGACAATGTGTATTTTCAAAGAGGTTCTATTTATAAGAGATTAGAAGCCTAAGGTTGTGCAAGTAATGTGAAAGTGGGAGCATGAAAACCGGATTTAAAAATAGATTTTTTCTATGAAGTTCAATCGATTGTACTGTACGGATGGGTTTTCTGTTCGTAATTGCAATTGATTGTACACAAGGTCCAATCGATTGTACACTTTGAAAGTTTTGTTTCAAATGGTCCAATCAATTGTACTCAGAGGTCCAATCGATTGTACTCAAGGATTATTTTGTCCCGTATGGTCTAATCGATTGTACTCAGAGGTGCAATTGATCGGACTGGTCCAATCGATTATAGAGTAAACTCCAATCGATTGGACTTTCCCTTAGTCAATATTTTACTTCTTTTTGCACTGACTTGACTTGGGTTTGCTGTCCTTTGACTAGGTTCAACCATTATATTAAAATCTTTTAATATCCTATTCCTATGGTCACTAAGTCACTTACTTCCTATGCGAGCAGACACGATCTTCAACGGACAAATAGTAGTTACACAGATGACTCAAGTCATCAATTGTCTGATTCTTGTGATCTTCGTCTCTTAGTCTTCATGTCGTCGGCGAAGAATGCGTACCACGACATTTTCAAAGCTACACTGGTGCTCGTAGGAACGGTTATAAGAATGTTTTATGTCGAACGGAATCTTTGTCAAACTTAGAATATGAAATTATTCTTTACACTCAGTATCACTTTGTTCAATTATGTCTTTGTCTAAGAGGTTTTCAAAGAGTGATGCGGAACTAGAAAGAGGAGTCCCTCATCTTGTAACATAAACCCCTAAAGAAGTATTAAAATGGATTAAATACCCTATCTCTAATAAACTAGACCTTATCACTAGGATAAAATGGGCCTTTCTTTTTCTAAATTTGTCACAAAATTTGGTTTTTGGCAAATCTGACTAAAGAACTCTAGCTAAGGACGTGATTTCCTCATCAACGGCATTCACAATTCCTATGGGACACTATGAATGGAGATGAGATACTAATAACACAAAGATTTTAGTGTAGTTATATTGATAATGTTTTGGAATAGGTGAAGGATTCTCGCAATTAATATCCAAATTTGTAGGGAGCGAGATATCAGTCCACCTCAGTGTAGTCGGTAAAATAACTTGGTTATTGTGATCGTTTTGGATGAGAGTGGTAAATCCATTAGACCTTCCTTGTTTGCAATGTGGTGTTAAAGTATTTGGGAGCCTGTAACATATTCTCCATGTAATGGCTAAATTTATGTTTCTCAGAAGCATATTAATCTTGGGTGTAGATCTTAATTCTAAAGGCTTTGAACAAATGGGGTTCTCTAAGGGATAAGCATAAATCGGGATAATAGTTAAAAGCAACATGTTTTGTATGGAGATTGACTTTTATAGCACCTAATAAAATATGGTGCCTAGTGTGTTGAACACAATCCAATATAGAGGTATTTCCTTTTTAGGTTAAGGGGTGTATCCCTATTTGTAAACATCCAATATGTAGATATGAATACTCTTTCTAATACTTAATAATATCTTTATCTAATAGGGTAATATTAATATCATTATCACTGTTATTTTCGGTATCACTAGTTTTCCCTTTAGTTTTAACTAGTGGGCGGCACGTGCGTTGCACATGAGTGATTGTAGGGGCGTATTTGAAAGAAGTGGCAAAATAAGAGAGTTTCAACCCAAAAGGTAGTTTTGGAATATTAGTTTGGAGGGGCAAATCTGTAAATTGTGACAACTCAAGGCAAAATTAGAGAATCGAAATTCTAAAGTTGTTCATGTAGAGTAGATGAGTAGTTTTTTTTTTATTATAAGCAGATGAGTTGTTATTAAGGGATTGTTTTGGAAATATGGAAGAAATGGCATAATTTAAAAGTAGGTATAATTCTAACTCCTTACAGAAGGACAACATACCCCTAACTTATCTTCGCATCTAAAAACAAGACTCAAAAAACATCCTTTGAAATGGGGGGAAATAGAGGACCAAAGAAAAAGAAGAGCTTTCATATTTAGGACCACCTTGTCGACATCTTCCTCTCTTCCTTCAAAAACCCTAAGATTTCCCTCCTTCCATATAACCCACATAAGTGCAAATGGAAGAATGTGCCAAAGAAAGCAGCCCCTGCTAGAAAAAGGCTCGTCCACGCTCCCTTGGAAGAAACTGGACACATGATGTGGAACCACAAAAGAAATGACAAATAGTTCCTTCAGTTGTTCTTAAGAACTATTGTGGAAATATAGAAGAAATGACATGGAAAGTTATTAAGTCGTTCTTAAGGAACTATTTTGGAAATCTATTATTACTTTAAAGTCAAAACTTGGGTTGGGGCACGACGTTCACTATTAGTTGCCTGTAAAAAAAATACACATATTAGTTCATTTAATGCCATTCCCCTAACGTACTCACCTAGGCACCTATTAGCTGCTTGTAAAAAAACATACACTTGTTAGTTCATTAAATGGCTTTCTAAAAAAATGAATTCATTAAATGTCCCTTTACTGTACTCACCCATTATTAAATAAAATATTTTGGTTTCAAAAAGCTTAAGTGGAAAAACTACCATACTAAACTACTTAATTACTTCCCATGCCATTATCAATATAGCCCCTTCATTCTCAGTAAATTACTTACCATGTCATTTTATCTATATTTTCAAAATAATCCTTTTTAACCACTTAATTTCTTCCTATGCCATTTCTCCTACCAAAACTTCTCATGCCATTAATTTATAGATTTACCGCTTGATAAACATTTAATTACTTAACATCTCATTTTTTTCCATATCTGTGGTTTGCACCTTGGGATGGCATAACATTCCTCTCTATGTACACTAGTGGGTGGCATGTGCTTTGCACGTGAGTGGTTGTAGGGGTGTATTTAAAAGAAGTGGCAAAATAAGAGAGTTTCAACCCAAGGGGTAGTTTTGGAAGATTAGTGGCAAATCTATAAATTGTGACAACTCAAGGCATAGTTAGAGAATCAAAATTCAAGTTGTTCCTGTAGAGCAGATGAGTAGTTATTAATGGATTGTTTTGGAAATATGGAAGAAATAGCATGGAAAGTAATTAAGTTCTTATTAGCGGAGGGTGTGTTCCCGCGCATGCTGTGTTGGTTCAACGACCTGTTGGTATACATAGTTGTTTCGCCTTTCCCCTATAGGCCGATCTTTTTGGGGTAAATGATTGTTCAACATGGTAGGTATCAAAGCCTTAAGGTTTGGGAGGTTGCGGGTTCAAGTCTCCAGCAGAGTGTATTCCTACTGAAGGGGCGTGTTAGTGGAGCGTGTGTTCCCGCGCACGTGTCGTGTTGGCCTAATGAACCGTTGGTATACGTAGTTGTTTCGCCTTTCCCCAACAGGTCGATCTTTTGGGGTAAATGGTTGTTCAACAGTTCTTAAGGAACTATTTTGCAAATATGGAAAAAAATGACATGTTAAGTAATTAAATGTTTATCAAGGGGCAAATATGTAAATTAATGGCATGAGAATGGGCTTTTTTGGTAGAAGAAATGACATATGAAGGAATTAAGTGGTTAAAAACGGTTGTTTTGAAAATATGGATAAAATGGCATGGTGAGTAATTTAGTGATAATGAAGGGGCTATATTGATAATGGCATGGGAAGTAATTAAGTAGTTTAATAAGGCTACTTTTCGAATTAAGCTTTTTGAAACAAAAATATTTTATTTAATAATAGGTGAGTACGGTAAAGGGACATTTAATAATTTATTTTTTAAGAAAGTCATTTAATGAACTAACCAGTGTTTATGTTTTTGACGTGCAACTAATAGATGTCTAGGTGAGTATGTTAGGGGAATGACATTTAGGGTGCGTTTAGTTGCGTGTTTTCGGCGCTCGTCTTGGCCGAAGGTGCGCGTCTTGATCGATAACAAGTGTTTGGGTCACACTAAGGTGTGCACCTTCGAAGACACAGTGGACCTTGAAGACGCGCGAAGTGAACCTTTGGAGGTTCACCCCCCCCATTGAGTTTTCAAAGACGCACCAATGTGTGCCTTGAAGGTTCACCCTCCACCCCCAACGGGCTTAGCCCACCTAATGTATGGCCCACTTGACATATAGCATATGTATGATCTATCAACACACCTCTATTATGTGGGACCCACATATGATCCATCAACTTACGTTCTTATGTGGGGCCCACATGATTTATCGTCCCCGTTAACATGTGAGCCCCACATGATCTATCAACTCTAGTTATTATATGTGGCCCACTCTAGTTGTGCTGGGCCCACATGATTTATCATCCTTTGTTCTTATGTGGTGCCTACTCTGGTTTGTAGAACCAAACGTCGATCTTGACCTTTAAAGGTATGCACCTTGAAGACGTAGACTTTCAGGACGCACATCTTCAGTTGAAGACGCGCTACCAAACACAGTCTTCAGAGGCGGCACATAATTGACTTTTACAAATGTCGGCAATACCGATTTTATATTTTCTTTTTTAAATTTTCCAAATTAACGCTTAGACATTTTCAAATATTTTTTTTATAATATTTTGGTTCTATCAATTCTTCTTTAATACAGTTTTTGAGTCTACCATAACCTTCTAGTAAGGATTTGGTTTTCTACCTTTATAGTTATGAGAACATACAAGTGTTGCTGGTTAAACTAGAATTTTCACTAAAATCTAGTTAAAAACTTGGTGAAAAGTCAAAAGGTCACACACAGTTGGGTCACTTATTCCTTCTCTTCTAGAGGACGCATTTTATGGGATTTGCTCCCTTTCGCGATTTGCTGGGGTTTGTGGAAGGAGCGCAATCTCAGGGTGTTTGAGAATAGGGAGTTTTCAGAGGAGAATAACAAAGGGTTTCTTGTTTCTGTGGTCCAAAGTCTTCAAGGAGTGTCACGGCCTATTTTTGAAGACTCTGTATTCCGGTGGGACATGATTTGTAAGAGAGATTGAGCTTAATCCTCTCTTCGTTTGTTTTTCCTTTCTTTCTTTCTTGGCGCTGATGTAGGCGTCTTAGCCTTTGGTAGGTCATCTCGACCTCTTAGGCCTTGATTGTACGTTCCTTTTCGTTTTATCAATGCATTACACTTATCAAAAAAAAATAAAATGTCAAAAGGCAAACATAGAGTGATTGGAGCCATCTTTGAAGACCTCTTAGACAAAGACATAATTAACCAAAGTGGTACTGAGAATGAATCAGAAGAGATATCTTGTAAGATCAACAAGATCAGTATTGAAAACATTGAAAGTGAAGTAAGCATCGATGAAAGTGGGCATGGGCCATAGAGTGAAGAAGAATCCATTAGGTGAGCTCACATGACTAGAAGGCCCCCACTTTGTACATCAAAAATTAAAAAATACTACAGATGACCAACACCGGTCGATATCCTGATATCCAATTCGAAGAGAACTCTCATTTGCCAACTTTCTTTTGAAGGTAGTTCAGTAGTGGAATGGTCCTTCCTCTTACCAAATCTTGACAGTGGTCCAAAATATGATTATGTGCGCTAACACTGCACAGTCACGAGGAAACTCGCAAAGGCAAGTTGCCACCATGATTGCCTCCGGTTTCATTAGTCAAGTAAAAGGATGGTGGGATTATTACCTTACTCAAGGACAGAAATATTCAATCTTTTCAAGTGTTAAGAGAGATCAACGAGGAGTCATTATAAAAGTGAAAGAGATATAGAACTCTCTGATGGCATAAGCACCTTGTTTACAACCCTTGTATGACACTTATAGGAAGAACCGAAGACATAGTACAACTAAATACTCAACTGTTGATTAATTTAAAGTGTTCTGCCTCGTCAAACTTTCAATGGTATAAAGATGTTCCTTTCCAGAGTCTTTCTTCTCCAAGACCCTAACTCTTCCCTCTAGAAAGAAACTTTACTAGAAAAGTCTGCTTAGCACTCCAGAGCCCTGATGGAATAATACATGTGAAAGTGCTTGTAGAGACTTAATACAAAGTATTCAATATGTAGGTAGAGAATTGTCTTGATTTTTTTTTTTTTTGATAAGTATGTATATTTTATTAACAAGGGGAGAACAACTCCCAAGAGAGAACAAAGCTGAGGATCCCCAAGTAAAGTATCCCATCTATGAACAAAAGATTAAAAAAAACACCCTCTAAATAGTGGGGAGGTAGATGACCAGAGAAAGAGAGGCAATTAAATAGAATGAACTTGGGAATTGGTGTTATTAGGTTGGAGTAGAAAATGATGTCACTCCAAAAAGATTCATAGGAGAGAAAAGAAATATCACTATAAGCATAAGTCAAAATCTAAGTATTTAGCGAATAAAAGATTAAAGTATAAAGAAAATTTTGACCAACAAAAAATACGTACTTGTAAATGCAAGCAGACATGACATTCTGCAAATAAATGTCTTAGAAAACACTAACATAAGAGAAAAACTAATCTGTTACAAAAATCTTCTGAAGAAGATATATCAATTAAAGACTAGGAAATCCCAAGTGATAATGAGCTCAAGAAGAAAATTGTGGTCCCACATGTAGTTGTAAGAAATGTAGATAATTGTGTAAACAATATTAATGTTATCGAAAGAAGAAACTTTAATGTCCTTATCAATGAAAATCAAGCGATTGTAGAACACATTGTGTCTCAAACAGATTCTAATATTAGAAATGAACTTTTTGCAACCTTTATGAATAATATAAACCATAGACAACCTAGAACTGAACAAAATGAAAAAAGAGTTCAGAATGCAGAGATCATTAACTGATCACTTTAAACGAAGTCCTTTCCTAAGTCAGGAGCCAGCATGCTTCTTCTTCTTCCTCTTCTAAAGGTTTGAACTTCAAGAACTGAAAGAGACTAAAGAATAGTTAAAAGACTTAAAACAAAGAAAAAAAATTAGAACTTGACAACATTAAAGAACAAGACATTATTAGCTGTATACAATTTAAATAGCAATGCTGTATATTCTTATAACTATAAAAGTAGACCTCAGGAATTGTATTAGAGAAGAATTGACAGAACCATGATATTGTAAATTTTTTTTGAAAATTTCTACTCTGTTAATTCATATAGTTTAAAAATAAAATATAAATTCAGTAATGCCATATTTGTAAATCTCAATTATTTGTTGCCCCATATTTTATCCTCATTAAATGGAAATCCCTTTCTAGCTCAAATCCAATCATCTTTATAGACTCAACAGGAATTAAAGGCTTTATGGATGAAAAAGAACTTATGTTTGAATTTTTTAAGCCTCCCAAACTTACTACCCTAAATGAGTTGACTACAACAAAAAGTGAAAGAAAGGTTTATTAGAGTGTTAACAAAAACAATTCATTTTACTTGGACTAACGAAGGATTAGAAAAGGACGAGAAGTTGAAAAAAGAGATTGTTGCTCTCAAAATCAAATAGTTAAAGGAATTTGCTCAGAAGTCCAATCTACTTTCTGGCCAAGAAAATAACACTTTAGTTTCCCTTTCATACATAGAAGACTTCAATGGGAGAAAATTCCTACCAAAGAGAGGGAGGTGCAACTTAGAGATTAAGTTCTTGACCCTGCATCGTCCCGGGAGTCAAGTGATATTTTATCTCTTTGCCTTGCAGTGACACCTTATTAAGCCACTTTGTGTCCTATCAAGTAACCTATAATTTGTTTCTATTTTCCTCTCTCTTTTATTAGGTTCACCACTAGCTTAGAGGATACCTATCAAGGCATGCCAAATGGAGGTGTCTATGATTGAGGAATGGAAGTCATAGTTAGAAAATCTCTTTTTAAAACATGCGCTAAAAATACCATTTTTTTTTTTTTGGAAATATGTTTAAAACCACTGTAGTTTCAAATATCGTAAAAAAACACAATATCCTGTAGTGTTACGTTTTTCAAACAATCTCATGAATAAAATCCTCTTTATAATAAATGTTACCTATTCTGTCTTATCATCATCATCTACACCTTATTTCAAATGTTGGGGTTGGCAACATGAATCCTATTTTGTGTCTTTAAATATATTTTTCAAAAGAATTAGAAGATTCCTATGTTTTTTAAGAGACCTTGAGAAGTGAGAGATATGTTTTGGAAACCGTCAAAGTTGCTTATATTGCTAGATTTGAGTAGCATTAGAGGGTTACGTTACCATTAGACTTATATTAATACCTAGTCTATATCGGATCATCGGTGTATGCACATAATGACTTCGTATTTTTGGACTAAAATTTTACTAAACCTAAACTTCCCACTCATCGATCTTTTGACATTCTTATCTTTTTGATCATTTTTTATTTCGTCTTTTCAACTGTAATCTTATTAAACTCGCATTTTTCAGTGGTCGAAGTTCTGTCATTCCACATATTGCTAAATATGGGAAGAACGGTAGAAAGAAAATGATACAATGGAGCGGTCTGTCTTTTTGAGGAAATGTGGATGTTTGGGTTCAATTGGTTCTATAGATTGTTCAAGGCCAATGATTTTATTAAAAGGTACAAAACCATGCCCCATTTGCAAACATGAACTCCACCCTTACTATGATTTCAATTCCAAAAAATCAAATTGGCCTTTGTTCAACTTCACATAAAAAAGTTCATTCCTTTATGGTGATTTCTAGCTGGAAATATATAAGATATTGAGATCAAATGCATTGGGATTTCAAAATCAGGTGGGGAAAGAAAAGATCTGCCTGTTAAAAGTCCATCTGCAGATTGAAACGGTCTCTACTTGCATATATTGAACACTAGCTATGGTGGGTATTGGGTTTTCTTGCAATGGTTATGACTTGTGAACACAATGTCAAGAATGGGACAGAGGTGTAACTATTCTTACAAACTTCGTGGATGATACTATAATCAGTGGGGATGACTGACTCCATCTAGTGAGCTTGCAAAACACTTGGTTAAGGCATTTGACTTCAAGATCTAGGGTCCTCTGGTATTTCCTTGGGGTAAAAGTTGCAAAATTGAAGAATCTAGTCATTTCCTATCAATGGAAGTATACCTTAGACTTATTGAAGGATACGTGATTCCTTCGATCGAGGTCCAATAATTATTCGATGAAGGTCAACTATCCCTTAAAAATCATATGCAATCAGTTATTAGATGCCGAAGTGCATATCAGTGGTTAATAAAGCTCATCTACCAAAGGATTACTTGACGGCCATATCCTTTCCTGTAGGAGTTGCTAGTTAGTTTATGTGCTCACCTCGCATCTCATGTATATTCTCTCAGGAGAATACTTGGGGACCTGTATTCTTCTCCTTGACTAAGTATTCTTTATGCTACTCATGGACATCTTTCAGTCTTAGCCTTTACAAATGCTGATTTGAAAGGTCTCCCCTCCAATAAATGCTCTACATCCAGCTATTGCACATTGGAGGAAACCTAATCACGTGGAAAAGCAAAAAAGCAAACTGTAGTTGTTATGTCATGGGCAGAGAGGTTTGAGGCTCATGTGGCTTGTGACTATATTGGTCTGATCTGTTGAGGTTGGAATGCCCATGGACACCTCCACTTTTCTGTGTACTGAAAAGAGATTAGGTCTGAGGAAACCTCCTTTTGTTTAAGCATCATTACAATTTTAGGAGTTAGTCAATGGACACATGCAACCGTCTGATTTCGGACTCTTCTTAGAAATCCTTCTGTTGTCATCCATGCTAGACCTCCAACTAGTTGGGGGTAGAAATCCTTCTGTTGTCATCCATTCTAGGCCTCCAACTAGTTGGGGGTAGAAATCCTTCTGTTGTCATCCATTCTAGGCCTCCAACTGGTTGGGGGTTGGGGGGCACTCAGCTCAGCTTGACACATATATTTTCTCAAACCAGAAAATGTTAAGTCTCATTTTCATTTTAGCCCTTGATCCTTGAAATTAAATATTTCCTCTATATGTCAAATATGACAGTATCCGTATCTATACCACGATGACAAGATTTGCATGAAGGAACCATTTTTAAATCCTTTTCTTTTTACTTGGTTCTTAACTTATTACTTGTCATAGTCCTCGAGTCATATTTCCTTGATTAATTTATATTGGTATTCATTGGGAATTTTGAAATTCTGATACAATGCAACTGGTTGTGTGGGGTTTTCCCTGTCTCTAACTGGACTAGTCTAATTTTCTTCCTTTTTCCTCACAACTTTGTATTATCTGTGAACTGCATGTCCTAAGGGCATTGGTCATTTACTATTAGCATTGGAATTCATGTGGGGTTTCCTTTTTTCTCTCCATAATCTCTCTTTGTTTGACTTTTGAGTCATTTTGGAATTGAAATTGTGCAAACAATAGGCCTTGAACTCAGTTCATTCATTGTTCATCCAATAACAACTCGTGCAATAATCAAATCATCTTTAGTGATTCAAGGATTTTGCACTAAATTGTTGGATGTGGTCTTTGGAATTTTTTGATGCAGAAACAGGGCATGATGAGAGGAATGGAGATGGAGAGAAGAAAATTTGACCGGTAAAGCTTGTGGTGAGTCAAAGAAGGAATATAGGGTGTAGATGTCTGCTATATTTTGAACAATATATTGGTTGTGATCATATCTTGTTTTCTTCAAAAGAATAATGGACAAGAGAGCTGACTGAGTGAACACTGTCAACATGCAGTAGGCATAGTGATGCAGTTGACTGACAGCTTGAACTTGCTAGCGTTGCAGGTGTCTTTCTTGTTAATTTTTGCGATGGGTTGTGTTTTATTGGACCTATACTGTATTTTTTGAGGAAGATAGTTCTGTGCTAGTTATGGCGGTTATGTAACCTAGAGTTTGCCGCTTCACTATGAGACTAGTATCAGCTTCATTGCTGTCACGATATAGCTTGTGATTCTGAGTGAGTAGTAGTATATCTGATACATGGAGGAATACTCTTTCATCAGCACACGTTTTTCATCCCTATTTCCTTAATACTGTTTTGCGATGAAAGTATGGTTTTTAGTGGCGAGAATTATATGTTGTGGAATACTTGTACCAGCATCAGATGTTGTGAACTTTAACAGCCATTGGATCTTGATTGTGCAGTAGCTGGAGGCAGGCAAACCACCTAATTACAACTTTAAGCTGATCTGGTATTAGCTATCAGAATAATCTTGCTGTTGTGCTTAGACATCTGCATAGAATTGGTCATTCTTACTGAAATTCCAATTTAAATTAAAAAAATATAAGGGGTGTTTTGTTAGCTTTTATGTGGGATATAAGAGAAAAATGTGTCTTAAAAGGGCATTTGGATGCAGTTTTTTTTTGTGCCCTATCCTTTAGCCAGGTTCAAACCTCAACTGGGTTCAGACTTCAGATGCACCTTTTATGAGAGTTGTAGAGGTGCATCACCATCATCATTATCAGTGCCTTTTCCCTACTATTTGTAGTCAGCAATATAAATGCCATTCAATTCTGTCTAGAGCTATATGTTTTCAACTCTTCTCATATACGGATTGAGGAAGTGCATGAAGCACAAAATTGCAGGTTGAGAGAACTGCATTCCTCAAGCCACTGCAGCCAAACATTTTAGACCCCTTCACTGGGTGCTTAAAACACTACTTTAGGTAAATTTTACACCCCTTTAATCACCAAAAGCCAAACGACGGATTAGCTCTTATATTAGATTTACTCTACTGGGACAATGGTATGCTTGAATCCAAAGAACCCCTTAGCATATTAAACTGAATTATTAGAGTATTAGACATGCAGAAAATTCTTTCCATGTAGTTCGCGTAGGGGCTGTTTGGATATACCAAAGAACCTAGTTGGCGCTCTTTAAATCAATTTCGCAAACTGAATTTGGCAAGTCAAATATGGATGTGTGGTAAGACGAGGAAAGGCAATTAGAAATAAACGCATTTGTGAAAATATGGGAATAAGTCCTAACTAGTAACAGAATGAGGGAAAGTCGCTTGAGATGGTTTAGTCATGTATAATGAATATCAATGACAGCACCAGTGAGAGGAATGTGCAAATCGAAGGGTTTAAAAAAGGGCGAAGTTTGTTATAACGGAAAATATGACCAAAGACGTGATTAAATGGAGGAACATGATTCGTGTGGTCGACCCCATACTGTTGATCGAGATATGTGTTATTTGTACTTTAATTTTCTTTGTATACAATGGAGTAAAGATCACCATCCAGCATGCAATCAGTAGACTACCAATTTGTGTAGATTAATGTTATCAGCATTATAAAAAATCCAAACTGAGGCCTTGACGCGCAAGAGCGATGGCATATAGAACATTGAAACTTCTTGCAATTTTTTGAAGAATGGAATAATGACTCATAGAGAGAGGCAAACAATCCAACTGATTTTCTTGCTTCTTTTGCAGTAACGTCGTAGATATGTTATTATATCTTCCGTCGCCATATGCATTATCCGAGCGTGTTGCAGCCTGCAGGATGATGCTAAAGGGTGTAGTAGATATGAAAGGTTGTAAATGGCTTTTTTTTCTTTTTTTTTTTTTTAAATTTTAAATTTTAAATTTTTTTTAAGGGCTGGGGTTTTTCTAATATCATCTTACTCACCAAAACGAAATAAAACAAAAATAAAATACACACATCAATTACACCACAATGTACCAATGCAATCTTCATAAGTCATAAATAATAAGAGGGAACATGACAAAAATATGAACATAGAAACACAGCACTCCAGCTGAATCAACTCTCAAGTTCATCCCCTTCTTGCGATAGACGAGGCTCCGTGAATGGTGAGAATATATATGAATTGTGTTGCTGAAAGAATAATTAAGAATGCCTCCATTGTTCTCTGCAAAACCCAATATAAACACATCTCATTTTTCCATGCAAAAGGAAACTCTGCATTTACTAAAATAAGCTTAAAGAGTGATTAAGAAAAAACCCCGATAACGATTGAGCAAGAAATTGTTGACTTCCTTACCAAACGTGCGTTCCTGAGGCCGTATTGGATCTCTTTACAGGCCAATCTGCACGTATAATTAGTAAATTAATGAATTATAAACAACAACCAGTTTTTATTGTGGGTGAAACAAGCAATACACATGGTTCCGGCGCCACGGGTTGCGATATGTTGAGCAGACAAATAGAGTAAAATTGATGAAGATTGGCAGTAGCGTACCCCATAGCAAGGAGAGTAAGAGTCCAGGCAATGATGGCTGCTGATGCTGCAGATGGCATGGTATCGGCATTCCATGAACGAATGTGGTGGAGCCCGGCGAGGGCCGATGCAGCACCTACGACTCCGGCGATCAAAGAAAACATCACAAAGAATCCGGTCGCAGCATTTCCCATTGGAAAGTAGATGGGTGAAAAATGAGCTGGAAGTTGAAGACCTGGACCTGAAACTCTTGAAACAACATTAGTATGCTATGAACACACAGGTTTAGCATAAGCTGCTGTTGAGATATATTTGATGAATAAATGAACATCTTCCAACAAGCTTAAAATAGATAATCACACCCCCATGCTGCATACGGGTCACGGGTTTCAGATCGGACATGGGTATGGAATTTCAAATTCCGCGGATATCTTATGATTTGTATCATATACCTATGGATAAGATAATGCCTACAATTATATTTAAAGCATGGAAAATTTTAATAAAAATGAGGTAGAACTCATAACCTATGGTAAATGTTACTTATTATGTCGCAAATAAACAAAAAAAAAAAAAATGCAAATAGGAATCATGATGTGCCGCACCAAAATCCGTGGAGTGTTTGACATGGGTACTTGGCCTGTTTAGAAAAATCCAAATAATATATAATTATATATACTATATTTGTTGGTTTATATATAATTATAACAAAGAAATTATTAGAGAGATGATTCCTTACACTATATTTTCTTCTTTGATAAATCTTAGATTGTCAGGGTGGTATTTTTTTTTTTTTTTTGGTATTTTAGTAACATACCCCTGAAATTTGAAAGTAATTAGTAATGCCCCCTTATACTTTAAAAAGGGCTATAATGAAAATAAGAACAATAGCATGGAAAGTAATTAAATATTTATCGAGGGGTTGTGTTGAAAATATAATTAATGGCATGGAAAGTAAATCAAGCCCAGGTCTAATTTATTGGGCCAGAAGTGCAACCCAAGCATTGGCTAACATGAAACTAAAATGTAATCCTTTTCTAAACATGCAATGATGCTAAATTGCTTCAATTGGGGTTTCACAGTTGTTGTGATAGTATACCTATGATGAAACCATGATCGATTGCTTTGTTGATCGCCCACCCTCCGATCACTGCCACGATGAAATACATGCATAAGTTGAGGAACAAAAGCCCAGTTGCAAGGGGCTTTAACTTCTGGTTGGCCATTAGTACAGTAAGGTAAGAAGATGTTTGAAGAGGGGGCTACAGAGAGAAGTGGAAGAAGGTATACAAAGAGGAGTTAATGGTATGGAGTCTTTATACATGGACTTGTTTAAAGGGTTTTGGTTCTTTTCTTGCAGGAGTGATGGGAAGGGTTTTGTTTGTGGGGTTGTAAAGGTGATCCTTCAAATTCAAGGCAAGGTATGCTTGCTTGGTTCATATTTATATCTATTTCTTCTCTCCTTTCTTCCTTTTCATCAAAAAACAAGATATATTCTTCCTAGGAGAGTTAGGGATTCTAGGGTAGGGCTCAGGGGACCTCCTTTTTTCGAACCCTTTGGGAGTCGTGTTCTCGGCCGTGGATTCCGACAGTTATTGATAGTGCTGAGCTGGCATTCACTTTTTTTTTAACGCACTCAACCACAGTTGGATTCGTAAAATCCATGGCCGAGAACAGGACTCCCAAGAGGGGTCAGGAAAAGGGAGTCCTCCTAGCTTAAGCCTGAGCCTTCTTTATATGTGGCAGTTGAGGTGGTGGCCCAAAGAAGTTCAAGAATTTTTTTTGTCTGTATATGTGTGTGTCTAATCAGGAACTGCCATCTGTATATGACAGTGTGGGCGACATGATTTGACGAAAATTCCTAGCCTGCATCAATGGGTTCTTCCTTTATAGGATGCTATCTAAAAGGCCCCAACCCATGTTAAACCATGGTAAATTAAAGTAACCTTAGTCCAGTTTAAATTGAGTTAGAGCATTTTTTTTTATTTTAATGTAAAGCATTTTAGGAGTTTGTGTCGTTCAAAAGTAAATCCCGTTGCGTGGAGTGTTGGCCAGTACTCCGTTGCGAAGGATAAAACTTTGATGACAGCCAAAGAGTTCTCGGCATGTACTCGAGTGCTTTTTGCCACCTATCCAAGTGAATTAAAAAGTAAATCTTAAAAAACACTCACCTAGGTACGTGTTTGGTCAGGCTGAGGTGGTTCGTACGTTCAAAATCCATGTGCCGAGAACTCTGTGACTGTCGTCGGCGGGCGCCAAAGTTTTATTCGGTTGCAAAGGTGCACTCTGATTTGATGAGAATGTTCTAAAAGTTGATGTGGGGTACCCTAAATGGATGCATGCCTACATCAAAGTTGGCTCCGAAGCTCTGCACAGTGAGCATAGAAAAGTTTCTTAGGAAAGGATTTGTATGTCAATGGAGTAACACTGCCTTAGAAAAGGATTTGGGCCACAGATCTGGCCCAAGAAAATGCATTACGTAGGGCCACGAGAGTCCTCTGCATCTAAATTTCCCCCCCTCTAATATCAGGGGTTCACATTCATTAGTATGGGCCATATTTATGTTCTTTTTGCACATCAGACGGTGGTAATGGATAGTCTTAATGTGGGCAATGTTGGATCGAATGGAAAAAAATAAATTCAGCTATAAAAAGAATAAATAATTAAAATATTTATTAATTAATATATTTACTAAGGGCAGTTTGACTTGCCTCACTTATTTAGTTGAGGCATCCTTTAGGACTACCTATAAAGTAGGTTAAAAAAAAGGACCAGGCTAGCTCGACTTGCCTTTTTGCTCTCGGCCGTCGTTTCCGAGAATCCAACAACCCGAGAGCATGAGTGAAAAGACGAGTGAAAAAGGCGGGTCCCCTGATCCCTACACTAAAAAAATAGCTTGAACCAAAACTATTTCTCGTGGTTACCCTTGACCTCCACTTCACGTGCTGATAGATGATTGGGGGTTGAGGAGATATATCAATCCAAGGGGGGTGAGGAAAGGTTTTTCCTCTATGAGGGTCAGTCAACTCATGGTGAAGTCAAGTGTTTGCCAACCAAATGGGTGAGGCAGCTGGACCTGGAGGACATGCCCAATCCACAGGCTTAGAAAATTTTTGAAGAGGGGGGATTTTGTAGCAGCGATCATGTGGCAATGATCGCGCACCACATATATGGATGGTTACTTTTTAATAAGACCTTTTAAAACCAAAGTCTAAACCATGGGTATATGTGGAGCGCGATCACAGGGCACATGATCGCTGCTTCAAAAATCCCCCCGCTTCAAAAAATTTCTCCACTATCCTTGATAGGGAACTATGTGGATTGGCCACGTAGGCAATGTCCTCATTAACATCAGCTGAGAAGCTCTACGTGAGTCTTTCTTGGCCATTGTATTGTCTTTTTCTTGCCTCCGAGCATAGTGGAATCGGTGATGTGCCTTAGAATATGGTTAAACCATGTGGAAAAGCAATTTGTAGGTTGAGGATTCGGTGTACTCGCCAAAAGAGCTCAGATTCCAGACCAAGCTAGGCCAAAGACTAGGAAGGCAATCAGGATCAAATCCGCCACCAGCTGGAATGGGACCATCTGAATTAGGTTATAGAAACTACTCTTCATGATCAGTGTGTGGAGTCCAGTTGGAGATCGAAACTGGGACAAGTCCACTCCAGACCCTACTCTCCAAAATATCCCTAACAAAACGACAGCCCGTTCGTTGAAGATATCTTTCCAAGTACGAGAAACCGACAAAGGTAATGTGCTATGCAGAAAGGACTGATTTGTGAAATACTCGCATACCAACCACTCATTTATGAAGAATATGAGCAATAGGAAGACCGTTACGACAATGCATTTTTGAAGTAAATAAGATGGTCTGACTTTGTGAAAATAATAATCCGACCAGTCTTTACAGTAGACTGATAACAGGTGAAGTCTGCCCTGATCTAAAAATAAATAAATCATCAGCATACATTAGATGATATAGAGAAGCACACATCAACCAATCTTAATTCCTTTGAAAGAATAAGAAGCTGTTATGACGTAGAAAAAGCGTTTTTCGATCCAACTTTCACAAGAAATAGCTGTTGTGTGTGTGGCTTAGCTGTTTGGTAAATGTTCCACTGAAAAATTTGTTGAACCAATTAACAAAATCACTGCCTCAAAACAATAGTAAATGATTCCTACGAAATCTTCAGGAACAGGCAGCTTGAGTGCACCAATTTGGATCATGGTATTGTAGACTTTTTTTTTTAGCAAAATTGGTTATCAGAGCTGTTCTTTGTAAGCTTCATCAACTTGAGGTGGAATACATTGAAATAGATCATCACTCCCACTATGTTGCCAAGTAGTTGCCCGACTTAAATGCAATCCCATTGTGAAAAAGTCCACTTTTGCTCATCGATGACGTTGAGCAAAGAAAGTCAACGACACCACTGCAACGTCAGATACCCTTGACAACACCATTACAACACTGTTTTTACAAAAAGTTCAAATGTTAAATTCTTAAAAAAGTGTTAGGGAATCCGATGGTGCAGAGAGGCTCAACCTCGCCGTTTATAAAAGATAAACTCATATGAATGAGAAGAAAGCAAATTACCCTGCCATCAATCAGTCCGTGAATACAATTGGCATAACGTCAACATAATGTAGTTGTATAGAAATAACTGTGTTCTGATCCCTTGCTTGTATTCAACGAATTCTGGATTTTTTAAGCCAATGTGTCCCTTTGTGATGTAGACAGATCTCTATTCCTCAGTGAAAATGATCAGACCATAAAACCGAACGAAGCAGTTGAACCTGGTCTAAACATTCATGAACTTCCTGAATATACTAGTCCAGTTTCCCAAATGTACGCTTATTCCAAATCCTGGGGATTGCATGGCTGTGAGTTAGTTTTTGTAGAACTGAAACGACCAGGAACCCTCAATTGTGACCTTCCATACTTCAGAAATAACCGTTCATAGCTTCAAATCGAAATCTGAGTGGCAACCAGGGAGCACTTCACTCGGTGGAAAGAACTAAAGGAGTGTGATCTGATTCAGAAGTTGCTTGATGTCATAATCAGGGAACACGAGATGCCATGCCGTATTTCTAAAAGCACGATCAATTCATTCAACAATGCGAGCCAAACCTTTATGACCATTACTCTAAGTGAAGGGTGGACCCACAAAACCTAGATCGACCAACTCACACAAGTCTACTAAATTATGAAAATCCTTTGCATTAGCGACTGGAAAAGGCCAACGTCCTCAATTCTGTCCATTCAACATATCATTAAAATCACCAGTGCTTTCAAAGGTTGCGATGTGTATACGACTCTGATACCAAATTGGGTTCCCAATTCCCATATCCAAAAGCGGGAACCAAGGAGAAAAACACAACAAATCTCTACTATTTTTACATGATTCTTCTTGTTAATGTAAACATACCGTCTCCGATAGCGACTTGCACCACACAATTATCTAAAATGGTCGACATCTTCAATTCTCTTCTTCATTCAACATGTCATTAAAATCACAAGTACATATCAAAGGTTGCGATGTATACGTCTCTGATAGTAAATTGGGTTCCTATATACTATTTTCACATGATTCTTCTTGTTAATGGAAACATATTGTCTCTGATTGCGAATTGCACCAAACATTAATATCTAAAAACATAACAAACTATGATTCAAATTAGATAGACCAAAACATAACATATTTGATGATTCATCTTTTATTGCATCTCTATAGCCTCTACAAATCTCCACTAATCAGTTCTTATATTGCAAAAAAAAACCTAAATTGGAGAGAAAAGATAGATTTCATCTCTAATCTTGTTAGGATTCAGCTATAAAGAGAAATGTAAGTTCTATATAATTCTTTATAAGTAGAGCTTCAAAAATAAAACCCAAAACAAAATCAAAGCAACTAAGGGAAACCAAAACATACCACACTAAGAAAGAAGAAACCCTAACCTCTTCTGTTGTTGGTTCATTGGTTGCTCTCTCTCTCTCTGTCTCTCATAGAAACACAGCCACAAACACACACACACACACACACACTCTCTCTCTCTCCCTACCTTCGCTTTGCATAGCTGAGATACAACACAGTCGCTGCTGCAGCAACAGTTCCCGTGGACGCTAGTGCTGCCGGCCACTTAAGCTTCAAACTATTCAACCCCTTCTCTGCACTCTCGCTTTCTGCATCGATCATCTCTGAATTCATCTCTTTCAGTTCCTTTATAACCTTCTCTGATTCCTCCAATTCGCTCTGTAATCGGTTTGCCTTTGCTTCCATCTCCTTGAATTTCTCCTCGGATAATTTCAAAGCTTGTTCTAGTGAAGATTTTAGCGTTGCTGTTTCTTTCTTCTCTTTCTGAAATCCAAGAATTTCATGTTCTTTCTCTGAGATTTTCACTTCTCTAGCCTCCATGATTGATACTTTCTCCTCCAAATCACGGATTCGGATTTCGTCCTCCGCCTTCGATTTCTTCACCTCTTCGACCTCTCGATTGATCCGTTCCAGCAGAGATACCTTCTCCCTCTCGAGATCTTCAACCTTGGATTCTTTCTCGCGATTGCTCTTTTCTAGCTCTTCGAAAGCTTGTTTAAGCTCCCCGAGCTCCGACAGTGCTTCTTCGCGATCGTGTTGCAGGCGGAAGACCTGTGTCTCAAGCTCCAACGCTTGAGGTGCAAGTGCTAGCAAAGCCTTCTTGTCCTCTTTGGATCCATCGATCTCTTTCTGCATCTCGTCCAATCTCTCCTTCATCTCTGCTAGATTCCTCTTGTATCCTTCGATCTCATCCGTTAAAAGCTTAATTTTCTCTTTACTCTCTTCGTCCTCGCGCAGCAATCGGGATTTCTCTTGTTCGAGTGCTTCGATCATTCGATTCAGCTCTGAAACTTTACCATCCTTAACAAGATCAAGATCACGATCCGTCTTCAAGATTCCGTCATCCACCGGCGTCTGATCATGGACGTCCAATGCTACGCCGTTGACGATCGTTTCGTCCGCCATTGATGGAAAAGGGAGGGATTACCTTCAAGATTTAAAGGAAGAGAGCTTTAGAAAAGAGAAATGTTTGGAGGTAGGAGGCGATTGGCCTTTGTATGGATGAAAAAACACAGACCAAAAAACAACTCCACCTTTCTTTCTTTATCTGGAGTTGATTCGATTAGGGTTTTGGATTCGGAAAATGATCCTCCCAGTCCCAGATGTCCAGTCTGTTGTATGGTCCTTGAGATGGTAATATGTGAATCTCGAGGACCATTTAAGAGTATGAATGAACTAGGGAACAACTACGCAGCTTGACTACTTTTTCATGGTCGTTGAGTGTTACATGTGAATCTCGAGGACCATCGAACGGTCGTTAATCCTGCAACTTTTTTATCCAGAACCCGGTAACCTATAGTTAAGTGCCACCTGTCCTGAGTTAAGGTGCCCCGGTTAATAGTTGTTTTTTCTCCACTGTTAAGGGTAACTACAGTTAAGGGAAAGCTTAACCGGGGGCGTTACCGTTTAAACCGTTTAAACGGATTGAAACGGTCAGGGGCAAAAATGGGAAAAAATGGAATTAAACGGATTTTAACGGTTTTAATGGAAAAAAACGGAAAAAGTGGGCTGAAATTCAAATTTTGAAATTTGAAAATTAAAAAAAAAATGGAATTTAACGGATTTAAACGGAAATTAAACGGATTTTAATGGAATTAAACGGTTTTAACGGCCGTTTTTTTTACAAATTTTTTTGAAATTAAACAGCTGTTTAAATGATTTTAACGGCGGTTAAAACAAAAAAACGGCCATTTTTTTCAAAACTAATAAAACGGGTTTAAACAGAAACGGGGCTTGGGGCGTTACCGTTTAAACGGCTGTTTTTAAAACCATGGTTTGGCCCAACTCTTGGTGGACCCCGGGCTGTTCTTTAATGCAGACTTCTGTATCAAAATTTTGATGCAGAAGTCCCTCAAATTGCAACATAGTAAACTCGTTGGGAGTCTTCAGACCCACTTGCCCCCTAAACGTTTGGCCCACACTATGATTGACCTACACACAAAAAATCAGCGTGATTGGTGATTTCTAGCCGTAGGATTTGAGCACTTTTTCACCATGGACTTTATAAACCAGCCTATGAGTTGGTTCCAAACCCACGGTGAAAAAGTGCTCAAATCCAAAGCCTAGGAATCACTAATCACACTGTTTTTTGGTGTGTGGATCCACCAAGGTGTGGGCCAAACATTCAGGGGCAGTGGGGCCGAAAGAGTCTACTACGTGGCAAATTGAGGGACTTCTGCATCAAAATTTTGATACAGAAGTCTATATCATAGATTTTTCCGTGGACCCCTGGTTAGCAATTCCGCGTACCGAAAAAATTGGGGACGGGAATAGTACAAATATAATCCGTTTTGAAAATCTTGTAATATGGTTAAAAAAAAAAAAAAGTCAAATAAACGGGAAATGAGAAAAAAACAGATCAAGAATAATTCGTGTATAATACGATTTAGTATAAAGAGTCCGGCACCCAAAATTCATGTGTGTGTATATGGTCTATTTTAGCTGCGTCCCATACGTGGGATAAAAATCACCTGGATCAAAAAAATTCTCACATGGAACACTATTCAGACCATTGATATGGATGTTGGACCCATCCTTAGGTGGACAGACAGACCAAACATTAGCATGATTAGTACTTTATATTCGTGACATTTTAGTCTTTTTCATGGGTTGAATTTTCAACCATAGGAATTGATCATTATTTTGGGGTGGGTATAAAGATCCAATGGCTAAAATTCACCAATCAGACTTTTCAACTGAGATCGGATCGTCTGGATAAAAAAAGAGTCTGAACATTGATCTCTAAGAATGTGTCAATGGAGTTTTTCCCACACGTGCTGTATTTGAAGTATTATTGGTAAGTTTTATTGAAAAAAATGGAAATACTAGTTTTAATCAGTTTTAGAGAAAAAATGGAGTATAATCCGTACAATTCAATGTATACGGTCGTTTTTAAAATATTTTCTCAAAAAACTTACTATTCCGGTATGACACGCTTATAGTACGCAGAATTGCTAACTAGCCGTGGACCTACAAACCAAAGAGTAGTCTGATTAGTGACTCCCAAGCGCAGAAAATTTTTGAAGCAGCGAAACAGTGGCCAATACCATGGCGCCACAATTCGCTGTTCAAAAGCATTTCTGGGTTGTGGCGCTTTGTGATTGGCCACTGCTTCAAAAAATTCTCTCATAAGCGATGGATTGGAGTCGTTTTCATGGGTTTTGAGCATTATTGATCATTATTTGGGGTACAAAGATCAAAACTTTTGAAATCACTAATCAGGCTATTTTTGGTATGTAGGTACCTAGGGATGGGCCAAACATCCATATGATCAGCATCCTCCGAAAATGTGCCACGTGGCTTATATCCTGGTCCATCATCAAAGTTCTACTCCCAGGTAAGCTTAAAAGTTTAAACCACTATAAACTAGTTTTAATGATTTTTAAGCACTTGTGATAAAAACTATGCATTTATGGCTCAGGCTCAGAGGACTCATCTTTTCACTCGTGTCCTCGGCCGTGGATTCGGAGAACCTTTGGCAAAAGTGATGCCAGCTCAACACTATCAACCATCGTTGGATTCGGGGGGAATCCACGCCCGAGAAGACGAGTCCCCTGATCCCGACCATTGGTAAAACTTATAAAAAAAACCTTAAGTAATTTTTTTTCTCTACTGTCCTAAGGTTAGGTTTTAAGTTAACTGTAGTTGTTTTTTCTCCACTGTTAAGGTAACTACAGTTAAGGGCTACCTTAACTCTAGGACAAGTGGCGCTTAATTATAAGTTGCACGCAGATCACTGGATCAAAAAGTTGCAAGATCAAAAATTTTGTTTTCTCCGTTTTAAGTAGAGCAAAGTTGATGGAGCACAATATGAGCCACGTGGCATATTCTTAGAGGTTTCTGACCGTATGGATGTTTTGCCCAACTCTAAGTGGACCTACAGACCAAAGATTAGCCTGATTAGTGATTCCTAAGCTATGGATTGGAATTGTTTTCATGGGTTTAGTGCATTATTGATCAGTATTTGGGGTACATAGATCTAAACGTTTGAAATCACTATTCATGCTATTTTTGGTATGTAGGTCCACCTAGGGATGGGCCAAACAACCATATGGTCAGCATCCTCTAAAAATGTGCCACATGGCTTATATTGTGGTCTATCATCAAAGTTTTACTGCCAGTTGAGCTTAAAAACCACTATAAGCTAGTTTTTAACGGTTTTTAGGCACTAGTGATAAAATTATGATTTATTGCTCAGGCTCTGAGGACTCGTCTTTTCACTCCTATCCTCGGCCATGGATTCCGAGAATCCAACGGTAGTTTCCCTTTGGCAAAAGTGATGCCAGCTCAGCGTTATCAACGCCTGAGAACATGAGTGAAAAGATCGAGTCCAATGAGGGCCCGACCATTTGGTAAAACTTAAAAAATACTTTCTTAGAGTGCAATAAGCTCTCAAATTTTCATAAACAGAAATCTAAGCAACTTCTACTAGTTGCTTTTGCAATAAGTTGTTCTTAAAAATTTCGTTACAAGTGTATCCTTAAGAAACTTTTACAATACCAAAACTATTTTGAGAAAAAGGAAGCGGGTTTAAGTACATTTAACTACTTTTATTGGTAAAATAAGTATTTACTAAACACCATAGAAAGGTCTTTTAAGAAAAAATGCTTTTATTGTATGGTTACTGTGGGTACCGTATTTTTCGGTAAGTAATATGTCATGTGAGATACGAAAGGTACACCTGGCGTCACCTAGCATGTGTGAATAAATGTGCCGTAGAAGGCAGATGCAATTACCCGCACCTTCTTCGGTTGCACGTCATCCATTTACAGAAAGAGCCACATGTCAGATGAGACATTCGAAGAAAGTGCTCCTGGGACAAGTTAGTAACAGAATGCATTGAAGTCTCAACAATAAATATATCGATAAAGCATTCAAACTTTTCCAACATATTGGAACAACATTTCACTTGCCGGGATAGACCTTCAACTCATCCCGACAAGGTCGAACAGTACACTCGATGGGATCAACCGACAACTCATCTCGACAAGTTCAACAATATACGTGACGGCACCAACATTCAACTCATCCCGACAAGTTCGAACTGTACAATCGATGAGATCAACCTATATCTTATCATGATGAGGTCAAACAGCATACTCGATGGGTTCGACATACAACATATCCCAACAAATAAAAGACATCAAACTCGACTAAAACGACTAAGTATCCTGACTGTTATATCTATTACATGTGGATCATCTATTCAAATAGGATCATATGGTAATAGGTTCAATGGGTATTGTTTTTCCGCTACTTTCTCTCATTAGAGATATCAGCCATGCAAGATTGACACCTCAGTCTTTTTGGAACTAACCGAATGAGAGAAGTTCAGATCTAATAGGAAAATGTTGTATCTAATAAACTCTTCGGATCTGATCAACGAGAAGTGGACGCGTGGAAGGTGAGTCATCCGATTCTCAATCTATAAGTATGTCATGTTTAAGACTGAGAAAAGGATATGGATCTGTTGATCTAAGATTAATGAGACTCTTTGACACTAACTTGATCGTCGGAGCTTTGTCAACAGGTGCACCACTGCCGTTCCTGAAGAAGTTACTCTGCCGATTGCAGCAAGGAGACATCCAGATTATTTACATCTGTCAAATCTACCTCGAGATACGAATCATTTACCTTGAAGATTGTGTGTGATAAGATCATATATTTTTCTCCCACAATTACCAAAAAACTTAAACACTTAAGATATAAGCGCTATTGGATAAGTACTTAAGATAAGCTTAAGCTTACCCAATTAATGCAAGACATGCTTTCTAGAAGGTGGGGTGGGGACACATTAGTTGATTGAGTGCTCTTAATTGTTTATACTTTTTGATCATCCAAAAGGATGGCAATTGATTGGTCATCCAATTGACTTATGGAAAATGATGTTATCAGTTTCGAAAATGGTATTCAATATCCATTCATTTGGTATGAACTTGAACATATCCAACAATGTAGACATAGGGAGAATGTCCTCTTAGGCTGATAGCAACATTGCTCACAACCATGGTTCAAGGTCTTGCTTTTGATGACATGATCCCATGTGGTACGATCGGATTGGTTCAATCCAGTGTAATCCGAAATGAGACAGAACTTCAAAACCCTTGTCGTTTGTCAATGGTTTATAGCAGACTTCAAAACCATTGCAGTCAACGATCAGTGGCGGAGCCCAAGGGGGGCATCCCCCCCCCCCCCCCCCCCCCCCTTAACTTCCAAAATCACCTTAGGGAGCAGTGGCTGAGCCAGGAGAAGGCAAGTAGTGGTGAACCTAGGGGAGCTAGTTCCCCCCCTCAACCGGAAGTTGCCGCCCAACCTGCCCTATGTGACGCCTTGTCTCCCTTGAACAAAATCTTGTCTTTGTCATCGATACAACATATATTTAGCAATCTTAGTAAAAGCATCTTTAAGAGTAGTACAATAATTATTGGGTTGTGACCGTTGGATTTGTAAAATGCGCAATTTACACTGCATAAAATGATATATAGACAAGAGGATGATTGAACTCATTAGGTTAACTTTAGCATAGCTCGAGATTTAAGGAACTTTCAAAAAGAACTCATTAGGTATCCCATTCCCACATATTTTAATGGTTTTGCGAACAAGATTGTCTCTGATCGACCTCTCATATCCTTGCCCACCAATTCTACAATTTATCTTCGACCCCCATGCTAATGAGCAACCCTAGCTCTCATGGTAGACAAAAAAGAAATTCCTATTAGCGGGCACGTAACCCTTGCGCGAGCAAAACTACCGTCTTAGTGCTATATGCGAGTATCAAAAGGGCATTTTGTGAATGGAAGTCGGTATACAACACCGTATGATGTGTGGCTGCTATCTGATAGACAAGTTGCACATGTCATCATCTGATGTGAGAGGTGCCGTCTGATAGACAAGTTGTACTTGTCACCGTCTCATCTGTAGGGTGCTGTCTGATAGATAAGTTGCATAGGTTATCGTCTGACTTGCGAGGTTCTGTCTGATAGACAAGTTGTACATGTCACCTTTCTGAAGTGCAGGGTGCCGTCTGATAAATAAGTTGCACGGGTCATCGTCTGACGTGCGAGGTGTCGTCTGATAGATAAGTTGCACGGGTCATCGTCTGACATGCGAGATGTCGTCTGATAGACAAGTTCATCATGTCACTATCTGACGTGCGGGGTGTTGTCTGTCTTTTGTTTGGGATATCTACAAATATCGAAAGGTAATGACTTTATGAGAGAATGATGACACCGTTATGTACAAGTTTTTGCCTTAGAGTATGCAATGAGAAGCTTTAATTTGTTCCATCAGCTTCCATTGAGAACGATTGACAAGTTTTCAAAGCTTGGCAAACTCTTTATTGAGCATTACTCTTGTTACAAGAAATAGAAAAAAGACGTTGACACTCTTTTTAACTTGGAGAAGGTGGATGGAGAACTATTCATGATTTTCTAAAGTGATTCAAAGTTGAGATGTTGCAAGTTGAGAATTATAGCGATTGGTCCGATTAAAATAGTATTTTAATTATTTTCTTACTAATACTCTAAATTAATAAGAATCTCATTGAAAATCCAGTTACGTGTGGTGAACAGATTTCCAATTGTATTCAAACGTAGAATGGAAGACTTACTAAAACTCTAATCCAATATTAATTACAATTATAAGGAGATTCCAATCTTTTTTTAGAATTGAACTTCCTGTGGCATGTTGTGATAAGAGTTTCCCTCAATTGACGGATCTGAAGAATAGAAAATCTCTAAGAACTTCCCTTTAAATCTATAAATTAAGGTCATGTGCAAAGCTATGATCATTTCATCTTAGTGAATTCAATTGCAACTCTGTCTTTCTCCTCTTACTTAAGTATCAGAGTGTTTTGTTGCAAATACTACACGACATCCAATCAGCAGAAGAGGCAAAATTCTGACTTCTCAGTCAAGCTGACCTTAGAGATTGTGTGGTGAAGAAATTTCCCTACAAGGCAGGTTGTGGGTCTTTGAATTTGTGAGCATCATCTGATTATGGAATCCCACATAAGTGAGATGTATGAATTATACTTGCAATAGCTTTCATGAAAGCATGACAGAACCAAGAACCCGTTGTCCGCTATCTCTACTAGATTTCAAGGTAGCAATAAACCTAAACCAAATCTTTACCTCAACAGTGTCACAGTCTCTCTGGTTTTGCATAGAACAAAAATTGCCAATCTTACGTGGCATGTGATGCAAATGACGTACGAAGGATGGACACATGTCAAAAAAAGATTTTGGGTTGGTACTCAACACTTTTATGCGGCATGTGATGCGAAAGGCGCTTTTATCCAGGTCAATGACGGCAAGGTCCAAAATGACAGGATTCTGTACAGGACACAATATATGCCATGTGGCACGCTCTTGGAGGACTCTGACCTTATGAATGTTTGGCCAACCCCTAGGTGGACCTACAGACCAAAATTCAGCTTGATTAGTGATTACTAGACGTTGGTTTGGACTTATTTTCATGGGTTGATCACTGTGGGAATTATAGCAATTTTGAGGTACAAAGATCCAACGCCTAGAAATCACACATCAGGCTGAATTTTGGTTTGTAGGTCCACCTAGGAATTGGCCAAACATCCATACGGTCAGAGTCCTCTTAAGAGTGTGCCATGTGGCACATATTCGTGTCCTGTACAGAATCCTGTCATTTTAGGGCTGTCAACGGAGCCCAACCCCAAGAATTGATTTTGCTCCATGGTGGTGCGATTTCCTCAGAATCATTGCTCCGCCACTCTATCTCTGACCCCCGCTGTGGTTGCACTCCTCCCTAATCTAGTTCTCCACTCCCCCTGCCCCTCCTCCCTAGACCCTTCCTAACCTTTTCTCCTACCCCTGCCTCCTTTCCCTAGACTCTACTTTTCCCCATCCCTAATTACTCCCTCGCTACCGAATCATCGCTCCCCCTTCCAATCTCATCAATTCTTTGGGCGGGGTTCCTTCCTCAACGCCATGTGTTCTCCTCTCATCCTTTCACCACTGTCTCAAGTCATCTCTTAACCTGACTTGGCCCTTGTGTGACGTCACAATACTCCTCAACCACCTCCATTCGTCATCTCGAACCTTACCACCATCATCGCGTACTCCTCCCACTACCTACCCTATGCTAGCCCCATGGCAACCCCTATACAGGTAGGGACTACAGTGCCCTCCAACCACTACCATCCACTTTCCATATCCTACCAATCCAAAAACCACCACCATCTCCCACGCACTAACACCCTCCGCCACCCGCGATGAAGCTACCAATGGCCGACCGTGCAGCCACTAGTAACCCTCAAATTATATCAAATTTAAGCATGGCCCTTACCAACAAAATGTCGTTTGGATGTCGAGAAGGCCCGGTTCTTCTACCTCACCTTGAAGTGATCCAACAAGGACTAACTGAATGGAGATTTGTCATAGTCGAAAAAATCCTTGCTGAAAAAATCACAGCTCCAATCAGAGTCCAACATAGTGTGTCTAGTTCCTGGGGCAGTGCTCGACGATTTCAATTTGTAGAACTAGGAGGTAACTTCTTTGCCTTCTTGTTCGTTAATGAACGCGACCAAACTTGGGTGTTAGATGAAGGATCGTGGACAATCCATTCTCACTTAATGATCCTTCAGAAAAGAGATACACCAAAACCACTGACGGAACTCATCTTCTGGCACTGCCCATTCTAGGTGCAAGCACATGGAACACCGGCAGAACTGCATAGCCCGAAAACTGCAAAAGATATGGCGAACCATGCTGGCACACTCATCAAGGTAGAGCAACATACCTTAGAATCCCATAAAAATGTAAATTTCTTAGATTTCGGAGTATGTTAGATCTACGGAAAGGTCTTGTTCCTGGTCTATGGATGCCATTCAAAGGCTACTGGCATTGGATTGAATTTAAATATGAACGCCTTCCACACTTCTGCTTCAAGTGTGGCAGGATAGGGCACTTAGAATCTCAATGCCAGGAACCACCACCAGAAGTCTCACAAGAAGAACCTCTTGAAGTATGGCAAGACCCAATGACGAGAAAGTATGGTGCATGGATGCGTGCTGAATCAAAGGCAGAAGAGGAAAACCGCATGAGACTCGAATTTTCAGGCCTTCTATTCTTTCATACTCCAACAAGCACAGGCCCCCGAGACATCCTAAAAGACATGCACCTCAAAGAACTACTACCTACACGTCGAACTTGCTACCCTATATTGGATGGAGTCCCTGAAACCCTAAAGCGCATGTGGCAAATCCTCCCCTTCAGGATACTCAACCGATATCCAACCTTCCCCCCAATTCTGACCCCTCCCCAGCCACCAATCCATCCCATAACGTCTCATCCCCATAGCCGCCTACACCCAATGTCAACCTCTCACACCACAGTGGAGAACCAGAACTCAAGGGCCAAGTGGTAGAGGGGACAACACCTTATAATGTCACAATGTTGCCTGCCCGAAAAAGAACTATGGAAGATATACACAGCATTGAGGAGTCGACCAGACACTCTGATAGTCTCGAGATCGAGGGAAGCAATGATTCTCCAGACATAGCCCAGAGCGAGGTAAGATTCTATAACTCAATGCATTGTCAATTGAGCATCTTTCTTTTGTTTGAACTTTTCGATCGGGTGTGGGTGGCGGGCCCTTATCCGCCCCCCAGGTTTTATATGAAGATATTGGCCTGGAATTGTCGAGGGAGTGGGAAACCCTCGACAGTTAGGGCCCTTAAAACCCACATCCGAATGAAAAATCCAGATCTTTTCTTCCTCTCGGAAACAAAGGCGTCTAATGAAAAATGTGTACAACTGGTCAAACGCCTTGGTTTTAAAATTTTTGTTGCTCATGATCCTATTGGTTGGAGTGGTGGTCTTTTGCTCTTCTAGAAAGAAGGGATACACATTGATATTCTCCATAAAACAATCGAGGTATCCACGTTCGTATCAAAGGTGCTCCAGTGCATTGTCCATGGACTATATCCTTCGTATATGGGGATCCTCGAACAAACCATAGACAGATTCTTTGGCGTGATCTCATGTCTATGCAGGACACTTTGGGGGGGGGGGGGGCTGTGGCTAGTCATGGGGGACTTCAATGAAATTTCCCACCCATGGGAAAAGAAAGGAGGCACATCTAAACAACGTAGAATTAATCATGCACATGTAGAATTCATGCATAATGCAGACTTTTTCAGATCTTGGGTTTGTGGGGCCCACCTATAGATGGTCTAATAAAAGAGTCGGATTAGCAAACATCAAAGAACGACTTGATAAAGCCATTGCAAATGGAGCCTGGAGACTTCTTTACCCAGATGTGAAACTCTCCCATCTAATTACTCATGCCTCGGATCATAGCCCTATCCTTTTGGATATTATCCCTGATGACGACGAACTCCATCGGCCCGTTCAATTCATGTCTATGTGGGCTGACAACAAGGAGTGTCACACCATCATGGAGATAGCTTGGACGGTTCCAACACATGGACCCAGGCCACTGCAAATTCATAGAAAATTGAAAAGAACAAAACATGGAATCCAAAAATGGAACCGCAAAAGGCATAACATGATCCACGCCCATATCCAAAACTTAAGAGCCCAGCTAGCCTCTCTTCAAGCTAGTTCACCTTCCCTTGACATTTCCAACTTGGAAAAAGCAGTATCAGCAGAAATGGATAATGTTCTACTGCAAGAAGAACAACTGTGGCGAGATAAATCCCGGGAAACTTAGCTAATGGAAGGTGATCGAAACACTAAATTCTTTCACTTATCTACCATCATCAGGCGATGTACAAATCGGATCAAATGGATTAAGGATCCACAAGGACAACGCCACAATACTCGTCTGAATATCGGTAAGGCATTCGAATCCTATTTTGCAAATCTCTTCCAATCTTCAGCCCCCCTTGATCTTCAAGCCCTTGACCGCTTCCCTTTCCCTCAAGTGTCGGCGGCCAATAATGCCAGCCTGACACAACCAGTTACCATTGATGAAGTCAAAAATGTTGTTTTTAGCATTGGGGCTCACAAAGCCCTGGGCCCGATGGTTTCACCGGCCTCTTTTATCAAAAATTTTGAACTCTCATTAAAGATGATATCTTCCATCTGGTCAACAGTTTCCTCACATCTGACTGCCCCATCCATATCCTAAATCAAACGACCATAGCCTTGGTTCCAAAAGTAAAAGCCCCGGAAGCCATCCATCACTTTCGACCTATAAGCTTGTGTAACGTTTGTTACAAAATAATTTCAAAGTTGTTGACTTCTCAGCTTCGACTCATCCTCCCAACTCTGATCTCTCCCAATCAAGGAGCTTTTATATAAAGCAGACAAATTTCTAACAATACTATATTGGCCCAAGAGCTCATGAGAATTATCTACAAAAAGAAAAAGGGAAAACAAGGTCTTATGGCTATCAAACTCGATATGGCTAAGGCGTATGACCGAGTGGAATGACCATTTCTTATTCAGACTCTTCAACTGATGGGATTTCATGAAATGTGGATATCTTGGATCTCTCGGTGTATCTCCTCCACATCCTTCACTATCAAGTTGAACGGATCACCTTTTGGTTCCTTCATTCCATCTAGAGGAATTCGCCAAGGTGATCCACTCTCACCTTTCCATTTTGTGCTCTATATAAATGTGCTCTCCATTATGATCAAGCGCGAAGAAGACTCCAATCGGTTGCATGGTATCAAAATTGCTAAGTCTTGTCAGCCGATTTTCCATCTATTATTTGCCGATGATTACATGGTATTTTGTCGGGCAAACCTCGTAGAAGCTCGGAATTTGAAAGATACTTTGGATGCCTTTTGCTGAATATCTGGACAGGAGATAAACTACAACAAATCTGGCATCATGTATAGCTATAATCTTCATAGCAAGCAGAAGAAAACTCTCTATTACATATTGCACATCAAAACCTCCAGATATCTGAAAAATATCTTGGTACTCCATTGTTCCTCGGCCGGTCCAAAACTCAAGCTTTCCATAGCTCTGTTGAACGAATGCAATCATTGACTACAGGCTGGCGGGCTAAAAATCTCTCACAAGCGGGTAAATCTACTTTGATCAAATCCGTGGCCTTAGCGATTCCAGTCTACTTGATGCAATCCTTCATGTTCCCGAAAGGGGTATGTGCGAAGATGGACACACTCATCAACCAATTCTGGTGGGGCGGAACACCCGATAAGAAAGTTCTTCGCCTTACCAACTGGGAGGCCATTTGCAAACCCACACAAATCGGAGGTTTAGGATTCAAGAAATTCTTCCAAATGAATGCGGCTCTTCTCTTCAAGCAAGGGTGGAAAATCCAACAAAATCCCCATACTATGCTATCCAATCAACTTCTCACGAAGTATTGTACTAGCAACACATTCTTATCCTCCAGTACTGTACCTACAGCCTCATGGTGTTGGAACAGCATCGTACGTTCCCTTTGAATCTCTGGAAACAAATTTGGAAGCTGCAAGTCCCTCGAAGCTGCCAACACTTTCTCTGGAAATTCCTCACTGATATACTTCCCACCCGTGCTAAACTTCACTCTCGTATTACGGCTATAGATCCATCTTGTCCGAGGTGTGGAGCCCAATCTGAATCCAGCATCCATGCTCTATATAGATGCCCTGTCAATGCAAAAATCTGGTATGCCTCATATTTCACTCTCCGATGTGTAGACCAGACGGATTAAAACTTGGGTCAATGGCTATTGTCAAGATTGAACCTACCCCCTACAGCCTCAGAAGCAAATGAACTTGACTGTTTGTACATATGTGTCCTAATGTGGAGGATGTGGTATTTGCGGAATGACATAGTCCACAGTAGACAATCAACCAACCCCTTTCAAATCCTCCACCAGGTCCCAGATTATTTGAGGACAGCGGACAATGCAATGCCTATAGTCCCCAAGACAACCCCATCTTGGAAGCCCCCCCCCCCCCCCCCCCCCCCAAGGTTCACTCAAACTCAACACGGATGCTTCATAGATAGCAACAGATGGTACTGTAGGTCTAGGATTTATTCTCCGTGATTCTGACTCCAAATGTAAATGGGGACTCCAGCAAGCTATTAGAGCGGGATACTTGTCTCTCATTTTGGAGTCAGAATCAGATGCTAAAGCGCTGGTGGATACCCTTGCCAAAGGATCCATTCTACTAGATCTTACTTCGATTGCTATTGGCGTAGGTCTTTTGTCTCTCTTTTCTTCCCTTGACTCTTTTTCTTCATCTCATGTTCCTAGAAGTTGTAATATTCCTGTTGACACTATCGTCCGGACAGCCAAATCTTTTGAAAGTTTTTGTATTTGGGAGGCGGAAATCCTTCTATGGATCCTCCAGGCTGTACTAGAGGAGATCCCACCCCATCCTGACTGATTTTGGAGTTCTAATGGTAATTGTTTGATTACAAAAAAAAAAAAATGGAGCCCGACCCATGATAATGATCATTATAACAGTTGTTATAACGGGTCACATCAGTCACGTTTGAGTAAAAAAAAATCAAAATATTAATATTTTACTATTTTTCAAAAACTCTTCGATAACAATAAAACCTTTTTTTTAATTTCCCTAAAATTATAGCTATTATTTTTTCGTTATAACGACTGTTATAACATTAAGCCCGTTACTTTGGATTTGAGTGTTATTTTTGAAATAACATAATGGGGGTCAAGGCGTTATCATTATGACGGCCGTTATTTTTGTTTTAATAGACACTTTTTAAGACATGGTTCAATGGACATAACAATTTTTCAAAGGGATACAAAAATGCCCTTAATATATTATGAGATCTCATGGCACCCACCTAGGGGAACTTTTGAAATGAAAGTATGTTTTTAGGGGAGGATGTAAAATACATACAAGTTAAAAACTCAGCTTAACTTGAATGTTAAGTCCACCCCTATGTAGACATTCATACAAAAATGTATGGATGTTTAGCCCACACCTAAATATCTGGGCCCATTGACCGCATGGATTTTTAGCCCAACCCTAGGTAGACATTCATACAAAAAATCAGCTTGTACGTATAATGCTTTTTAGCCATTTGGTTTTAGTACTCCAAGGGCTATAATTATGCCTTAAAAGTACTAAAATCTAGTGGCTAGAGATAACCAATCAAAGTATTTTTGGTGTGTATATCCAGCCAGGGTGAGCTAAACATCCATGTGGTCAATGGGCCCAACATCCATGTGGTCAATGGGCCCAGAGGGCAGTAGTGAGTAACAAAAACAGGGCTAAAAAGGATTAGTGCCTTCTTGTATCTTTTTCTTATATTGAATTCAATGGTAAATACACATTCTAGTCCGGTTATCCTTACACTAGGGGTGTCAACGGGTCGGTTCCGGTACGGTTCCTAAGGTGGTCAGAACTGGAACAAACGGTTCCGGTTCTTATCGGTTTGGGTCCTTAACGGTTCCGGTTCTCAAAGTGATCAATCCGGAGTCGGAACCGATTATGTATTTCTGTCAGTTCCGATTCCGAGTATACTGGGTCCAATCTTAATAATATGAGAGTTTTTACATTATATTTATATATTGGTTCGGTTCTGGTTCTTATCGGTTTCGGTTCCATATTAGATTACCCAGAACCGGAACCATTATTTTCGGTTCGGTTCTGATTTCTATTCCTTTTAATCGGTTCCCAAAAATATGGAACCGGAACTAGTGTTTTCGGTTCCAGTTCCGATTAAATGGGTAAAATTGAGACCCCCACCTTACACGTGGCAACAACTTACTTGTAGCACATTCTTAGAGATCACTGGCCATATGAATGTTTGGCTCATCCTTAAGTGGACCCACATGTAAGAAATAAGCATGATTATTGATTTCTAAGCATTCGATTGGAGTCATTTTCATGAGTTGATTTTTAACCATATATTTTGAGCATTATTTTGGGTACTAAGATTCAATGGTTTAATATCACTGAATGGCATGAGAAGTAATTAGAAGTTCATCTAGGAGTAGTATTGAAGTACAGGAGAGAAGCTAATTAATGAGCTTTTGTACGTTGAGGACAAGAGTACAACTTCGATGATAATGTCTCTCATCAACGATGATGAGGAACAACAATACGAGACACGTGCCATACTCATAGAGATCACTGACTTAATGGATCTTTGGCCTATCCCTAGTTAGATCCACGTACCAATATTCGACCTGATTAGTAATGTCTATCCATTAGATTAGAGTTGTATTCATGATTTATTTTTAACAATGGATTTTGAGAATTAATTGGGTTACTCAGATTGAAAGGCGGGAAATCACTTATCAGATTGTATTTTGGTAGGTAGGTCCGCCTAGGGATGGAACAAACATCCATACGATCAATGTCCTCTAAGAGTATGCCATGGCGTGGCTCATATTGTAGTCTGTCATGAACGTACATTATCTATTATCTATACTAAAGCTCGACCCCTGCTGAGGTGGTGCTTTCTCCAACTTTTTAACCTATTCCAAAAACAACCTACACCCTTTTTTAAACCTTTTCAAATGCCTCTTTGCACTTTTATAATTATTATTAAAGATAAGGGTATAATAGGCTTTTTCCAAGTAAAATGTTACATCTTCAAACTAAAACATTTCCTTCTAAACATCTCCTTATGCCCTAATTAAAATTTGTTTACTAATACATCTCTTTAAAATTATTAAAACCATTAACATACAATAAAATCCAACGTTCTATCTTCTCTCCTCATAATTTTCTCTCTATATTTATCTCTAAAATCGATCTATTCCCTAAAACTGTTACACCTCTCTATCTCCATTTTAAAGGTAAGTTTATATAAATAACTCAATTCTTTCTAATTTAATATCCTCTATTCTCTAAAACCGTTACACTTCTCTATCTCCATTTTAAAGGTAAGTTTATATAAATAGTTCAATTTTTTCTAATTTAATGTCCTCTAAACGTTTTCACTTTTATACAACTATTTCTTTATTTTATAAAATCTCTCGAGCTCTAAATATTTTTTATTTCCAAATGAAACTCTATCTCTCCCAATATGTCTCTCCACTTCTTCTAAGTCTTTCGTTCTTTAAACTTTCAGACCATAGAGCAGTGGGTAAAGTGAGATCTCTCTCTTTCTCTAAGGTGCATGTTAGAGTTCTTCTGTAATTGAATTTACGATGTGGCTGCTAGAAATTTATTTATTGGATATTTCTCTCTTTATGTTGTGAAAATTTTCATATTTACGTATTTATTTTTTGTTATTATTTTTCTTTACATTGTTGACTGTTATAAGATCTTTCTCTTTATATTAAGGTCGAGTGGATAAGATATTGCGGAAACAAGCCTATAGGACAGTGATTTTGAATCTCTTGTGAATAGTCCGACCAACAGCATAAGGTGAAGTGGGCATACACGATAGCAATGAGAAGAGATATGAAATGACTCATGCATACATTGATCTATTCAGTTGTGTTGCTGAAGAAATTAAAAGCAGAGCCAAACTTCTAAGCTTACAATATGGACACCCCATTTTTCAAAAATTTTAATGTTGGACATACACGTTCTATTGGATATTTTCAACACATGTACTAAAAGAAAGCCTTCATTTTTTTTATCGCTGTTATCTTCTAGTAGTATCTATATAGTAATACAATTTTATATCTAATAATATCTCCTAAAACCATTGTATAACGATATAGATCATAGTTGATAGAGGGATATAGGTGCATACAAAAAATAATGCAAGAAATAGAGCGAGGAACAGTCCTAAAAGTTTTACGGTATGATTGAATTTCTTTTATTTGTTATTATTTTTTTACTACTTTTTTGTGTTTCTATTTATTTTTAAGTTTTCTCTATTTTTAATTTTTGTAGATTTTTCTTTTGATTTTTTAATTTTATTTGTTTTCTCTTCTTCATATTACGGATTGTGTTTTGTAATTATTCATTTTTGTTTGTTTATTTTAGTTTTTCTTTTATTTCTAATAATGATTTAATTTTATTTGTTGTAATTTTTTTATTTCTGTAATTTAGTTATTTAATTTTTTTTACATTTTTTATTTTGCAGATTTTTTTTTGGTTTTTCCATTATATTTAAATTATTTTTTATTTTCTCTACTTTTATTGGATAACAATTGAGGGTCAATGGTTTCCATATTTTATTTTTTCTTAATATCCCAATTAACTAAGGGATTTAATTGATTTCGATTTTCATATTTAACGTAGAATAGATTTTCATATTTAACTTATTTCCTTCAATATCTCTCCAATCAAGTGATTTTACTTACTATTTACCATAATCCCACCGTCAATGGGATTGTGTGATCTAATTTATTTATATTCATGTTTATCGTAGAATAGATTTTCATATTTAACTTATTTCCTTTAATATCTCTCCAATCAAGTGATTGTACTCTAGCCGTCAATGGTATTATGTGATCTAATCTATTTATATTCATGTTTATCGATGAAAGATATACACAATATTTTTTTACTTTTAAAATCTTAATATCTTTTATAATTATTTTATTGCATATATAAAGATTTTCTCCTCATAAATAATATTTCTGTTGTACAAATAAAATAGTTTTATTTTTCTTCCGGCATATATTCCCAGAATTATCTCTTAAAGAGTTAATTATTCTTAGCATTTAAAATGATTATCTATTGTGAATTTCATTCTAAGAGTTATAGTCCTTAAAAATGACTCTCTTTAGTTATAAGAATATTGAATCTCTCCGATTAACTTTATCAATCAATTTGTAAATACTATTTTAAATAAAAGAATTTGAAATACATCACAATTCTTCAACTCAACTAAACACTCAACAATTCTAGAAGAGCAAGAATTAATTTTTGTTGTGTTATCATTTTTTCGTGGTACCTTCTATCATTTTTGAGGTATACATTGACATAAAATGTTTCCCTTAATGAACTGTGTTGGGAGAATCACAAAGACTATTATAAAAATTTTGATAACCTAAAAAAAAATTTTAAAATAATATGTATTTCTAAAAGTTTATCTAATGTTCACGATGTTTTTGAAGTAAATGGACAAATTATCTTGACTCCTAAAAGTCTCATAGTAGAGATACGTACGATTAGAAAAAAATTTAAACATAAGAAGAATTCTTCAGGGACTATAAACTTTAAGTTTCGATAATTGTTCTACAAGGTTTCTAACAAGTAGAGTGTCAGTTTGAAAATTATGGTAATCCGAGGAACAGTTTTAGAAACTTTATAATTAAATTTTAAAAAAAATATGATCTATATTATATTATATTTTTATTTAATTATTAAAATTAATATTATTTTATTTCAAAAAGAATTTAAATTCAAAATCAAACAATATAGTCTAGAATTTAAAAATGTTTGATCTATTAGCATTTGGATTAAAAAAAAAATCTAAAAATAAAATTTTAATATATTTTCTTAGAAAGTCCAAATCGTGTTTCTCTAACAAATAAATTTTGACTATATGTTATTTGGTTTGTTTTTGTATTTTTATTTTTATATTTATGTATATTCTCGAAAGCAATATTATCTCATGCAATTAATTTCATGTCCGATAAATACAATGATCATTAATTTTCCATTGTATAAGTATATATAATTATACATGAAATAAAAATTATAAAAATTTATTTTCTTATAATTTTTTAAAATTGTGCCCGTGCTAAACACGGGCTATTGATTCCTAGTTTTGAATTGTGAGCCTGACGTGAGATGAGATGAAGTTCTTTATTTTTTATTTATTGGAGACTATATTTAATGAGCACACCAAAAGACCAGAAGACCCCTGCAAATGAATAACTTAAGAAAACGCATGAACACAATAAGTGTATTCTAGAAAATTTGGGGCATTTTGGTGTAACGCAAGAATGGTCTTCGCTCTTTCTTTATATAGTATAATAGATGTTCTTAAATTTATGAATCTTATCTTATATTTTAGTTCCAACTTCCAAGTAGGTAAGCGGCCCAACCACCTTTGGAAACCTCAGCTAAAAAAAAACCCTCGAGACCCAAGCAGCTCGGAGAAAAACTGTTACATACTTCTAAAGTATACAAATATGGTTAGAAACGTGACACGTAAAGCAGCGAAGCAGTGGCCAATCACATGGCGCCACAAACCGCTGTTAAAAAAGCATTTCTGAGTTTGTACAAAAGCAACAATAGAATGTGGTGCCATGTGATTGGCCACCGCTTAGTGCTTCCCTGCTTCAGAAATCCACTGCTTAAAAAAATTTATCCCTGTTAACCACCAGGTTTTGCCGTTATAACGGACTGGGGGCGTTAACATTTTTTCACCGTTATAACGAATTGTAGCCCTCAGAAATTCAAAATTTCAAAAACGGAAAGTCACGGCAATTTTTTTCACAAAATTTTCCAGAAAATAACGGTCGTTCAGTTCTTTGATACCGACTTCGGTATCAAATTTTGATGCCGAAGTCCCTCAATTTGCCACGTAGTAGACTCTTTCGGGCCCACTGACTCCATGAATATTTGGCCCACATCTTGGTGGACCCACACACCAAAAATCAGCTCGATTGGTGATTTCTAGCTGGTGGATTTGAGCACTTTTCATCATGGGCTTTATGAACAGGCCTATGACTTGGTTCCAAGCCCATGATGAAAAAGTACTCAAATCCAATGGCTAGGAATCACTAATCATACTGATTTTTGGTGTGTGGGTCCACCAAGATGTGGGCCAAATATTCATGGAGTTAGTGGGCCCTAAAAAGTCTACTACGTGGCAAATTGAGAGACTTCGGCATCAAAATTTCGATACCGAGTTCGGTATCATAGATTATTCCCATAGACTAACACGCAAATGTGACGTACACTACATGGGTAGTGTACATGGGTGTTATGATCAATGATCTGAACCGTCTATTTTAAATAGTAAGTACTATGGTTCAGACTTCAGAGTACGTCAATATAGACACGTTTCGCATGTGAGTTGGACTAGAAACCAACCTCGTTAGCTGAACAGAAAAAATTTTGTTATTTAAATAGATGGAGATGGACGTTTACACGTTAGTCAATAACGGAAGAGTCTGGTCAAGGGAGGTGTTTTGGACTTTCAATTTGTCAGGCAGTGTTCCTAATTAAAATTAGATCAAAGTGGGTAGTGTTACAAAAATGCCCATTATTTGGGAATATCGTTGACTTTACTTGACTGATTCAACCTAATTGAAAACAAATTGTTTAATCGGTTCAAAGGTTTACATGAGCCAGAGTTTGCTGGCCACCACAAAAAATGACAGATGGCACTCTTCAGGCCCACATAACCATAGATGTATGGTTTACCTCTTGGTGGACCTACACATCAAAAATCAGCTTAATCAGTAATTTCTAGCTATTTATGACCGTTTGATTAGAACTTGTTTTTGCCTGATAAAATCTAACCTCTAGAAATTACCAATCAACCTCATTTTTGGTGTGTAGGTTCACCAAGAGGTGGGCCAAACATCCATAAGGTCAATGGACCTGAAGGAGTGCTCCAGGTGGCATTATCATATTATTTTGCTGATATTTTTCTCATCCAACTGTAAAGAGAGGGGGACGAAAGCAAGGTTACTGCAAAACAAAATGGTCACGAGGGGAATGATGTGACGCTACCGAAGTATTAAAGATTAAGTAATGGAATACAGCTTCTACCGTAGATACGACAGATATCCAATCTAGCATCTAGTCTAAACAGCAATATATGATATGGGCCCAACCTAGGAGTGGCTATCTGATCCACAACTCATCCTATTGGATGATCAAAATATCTCCTAAACAGTTCAATTTGATCGTATGCTTATAATCTCTGGAGATCCCCCAAGTGGGGTCCATCGATCTAGATCAATCATGTACCATTGATATCATACAGACAATCCTAATTACCAGTCAACTTCTCTGCTTTTTTTTCATTAAGCAAGAAAGAAAAAAAAAAAAAAAAAAAAAGGAATCACAATTGGGTTTACAATGAAACAAATAAAACAATGAATCACCATTACCCTCCAAACTTCCTATTCTCCTTCTCCAACCCTTCAAAAAAGCTTGCAAGAACATTCATGGTGTTCACCTGACCTTGCAAAGCCAAAATATATCCAGCTGTTTCTTCAAACAACTTGTCAATCCCAAGTGCCTCTCCTCCAGGGACAAGCCTCTGTAATGCCATGATCCTCCTCTCTATTCCTACCTTCTCATCATCATCAGCATCATCATGAGCAGCATCATCATCAGTAGCAGCTTCGTTATCACAGCACATACTATTATGAGACCCATCGTTGAAATGTGGGGACTCTTTCTTCTGCAACTTGATGATGTTTCTTCGATTCGCCCATCGGAGTCTTGGATGAATCGAAGAACGTCTTCTCCAATGGAGATTGTGAGGGCCCATCAACTCAGATTCTTGTTTGGTTCTCTTATGTGTTCTAAGAAATGGGGTTAGGGTTTCATGGGTGTGAGGAGTCTCCTCCATGGATTTAGAGAAGAGGAGGAGGAGGGAAGAGGAAGGGACAAGCAGAGGATATTAAGAGAGAGGGAGGGACTGAGCGAGTGCATGTGTGTGAGATGGGATAAATTATTGTTGAGTTCTAGAAATGTCAATGCCAACGAAGCTGGGGCCCACCTAGTTTTGGCTTCCCAATCACAGTTTTTGGATCGCCTGTGACATCCCATGATACGAGTGATTTTCTCGTATTTTGGCTTGGCTTGGGCTTGGCTTGGCTTATGTTTTTAAGTCCATTTTTGTTCAAAGACGAGATGAGGGATAAAAAAATAAATCCTCCAGGACGTCTCTTCACTGTCAGATACACTTTGAAAACCGTGTTAATATTGTTCTCAAATGATTTAGATTTCAAAATTTTCTATACGTTTTTCAAGGTGTATCTAACGGTGAAGAGACGTCCTTGAGGATTTTTTTTTACTGCCTCTTTGAGCAAAAGGGGACTCACAAGTCAAAGAAGTAGGATTTTAAGAGTTAGGGTTTACTCACCTTCAAAAAAATCCCACGTGGCGCACTCTTTCGGACCCACAGAAGAAGGATTAATGGTTCACCTATTGATGGAAATCAGCTTAATTAATGATTTCTAGGCGTTCGATTTGAGCATTTTAGTTGGGTGATTTTGGGCCTCTGGATTTGAGCTTGTTTTTAAGTGCTACCATCTAACTGCTAGAGATCACCAATCAAACTATTTTTTGGTGTAGGCCCACCAAGAGGTGGGACAAACATCCATAAGGTTAGTGGGCCCGAAAGAGTGCTCCACATGGCATTTCGGGGAGGCACTTCAAACTTTAAAGTCAACTATGAAGATGAATTTTCATAATATTTTTATTTTTAAATAATTTTATAGAGTTTATTCGAGCATTTTTAGCATTATACTTAATAAATTCATTAAATTAGTAACACCCTAAAATCATAGTTACTAGAAAACTCATTTCGCAGATACATGTGGTGCATGACCGTCGTCGGCTCATGCCGTAAGGTGTTGGGTTAAGTCCCGCAACGAGCGCAACCCTCGTGTTTAGTTGCCACCGTTGAGTTTGGAACCCTGAACAGACTGCTGGTGATAAGCCGGAGGAAGGTGCTCGTTTTGTTTCTGATAATTGAACCCCGAATCAAGATTACCTCATAGGTTAATTTTTTAAAGAAAATTTCTAAAGTTGGCCCAATAAAAAATAAAATATTGGTATATAAAGAATCGAGACCTCGTTAATGGGTATCTAACATTTTTCACGCCGTTTCCTTGTACATTTTCATTGTCGTTTCTTACTTGTTTCCCGTTTCCCGTATCACACGAAATTTTTAGGGGGCGCGCGCACGTTGTCGTTTCCGTTTCTTGCATCCATTTCGCTTTTTGACAATTATAACTCATGTGCTTATTTAAATTAAGGTCACTCTCATGGACATATTAAAAATGAGAAACCCTAGAAAAGTTGAAAATAAGATCACAAATAATATAATCAAGATTTTGAAAATTTTAAAATTATTCATAATTGATTTGAGTGATTTCATATAAAAATCTGAAATTGAGTCTATTGAAATGAAGAACCCTAGAAAGGTTGAACATATGACCACAGATCACTAGATCAAGATTTTGAAAATTTGTGAAAATTATACTTTTCCAACCAACATTACAGTTGGGGTTCATAGCATGGTTCGAAGTCTCGGCCGATCCCATTCTGGATCGTGTGATCCGGATTGGGATCAGAAGCCACTGATCTGAATGATACCGGGGTCGTCTCACCGATCTGAACGATATTTGGGTGATCCAGATTGGGATCGGCGCCCTCTGATCCCAAGACCGATCCCGAGTATGCTCCTTATGTTTGGGGGTCAACCTATTTTTCTAGGTAACATAGGTGGATAGCTAAGAAACAAAAGTCCATGCATCAGATGGTTAGGAATGTCTGAGATGATCAAATTGGGCTATAATCAAACTCTAGCAAAAGGATGAAATTTGGGTTTAACTAATATGGAACTTTCTTAGAAGAAACCTGATATGTCTGTGACTAATACTTGTCTCACATGTTGGTTCCACACATATTGCCACATGGCCCACTTTTTGGGCCCACTAAACCATAAAAATTCGAATACCCACTTGGTGAACCTACATGCCAAAATCAACTTGATAGGTGATTGTTAGTCATTGGATTTGAGCAATTATCATCATGGGCCTCAGAACAGGCCCAGAGTGAAAACATTAAAAGTCTAAGCCCATGGCACACCCAACAGCTATCAAAGTTGGCCAATCAGTGCTTCCAAAAAAAATGTTGCCACATGACAATATTTGATACGACCGACATGCCTGAGACAGTTATCAACGACCAAAAAGGCCAACCACAACTAGACAAAAAAAAATTAGGATTTTTTTTGTAACACCCCCTTGATAAATCTTCTATTTCAGTAAAACTCCTTTGACTATCATTGACCAACTCCAAAATATAGCCTCGTCACTCATGGTTCGAAATCTCGGGATCGGCCGATCTCGCAAGAGACGAAGTGGGACACCTTTGTGAAACAATGATCTCGGAGAGAGACAGAGCCTGGTTTGGATCAGATCAGTGGGCTCCGATACAGTTCCAGATCGCCAGATTCAGAACGGGATCAGGTGGGACTTTGAACCATGCCGTCAGTCGAAATTTGAAGTGTGTTCTTTATTCTATTGGTCCTTTCAATTGTCGAACGGACGGAGTTAGTGTTTCAAACTTGGTCAACGATGGTAAAAAAAGTCAAGGAGGGAAGACCAAAATAATGAAAATTCAGAGGAGCTTGACTGAAAAAAAAATCAAAAAATTGAGCACTGAGTTTCGAAGCCAAGCCAAGGGAGGAAGGAGCTGATGAGCTGAGCGGAGGCATCAAAAGTACCTTAAGAAAGGAAAAGATGGGGCACACTCAAACCAACGGGAAGCACATGCAGTCACATGATTTTCTCGAACCTACCACCACCCATGTGCCCCCCCGCCCCTTAGTCCCCCCTTCCTCTCACCACCACCTGCTCTGATATCCATTAACCCCACTAAGCATGGTTGCCATGTGTCACTATCCCAATGGACCCACCTCAAACTAGTGGTGGTGGTGGGACCTAGTGGTGGTGTTTCCAAGAAAGAGACCAAGTGGCAATTTACTCCCCTATTTGTGATAGGGATTGCGTTTGAGATCCTGTTGGGCATATGGGGCTCCATGTGATCAGAGACTTTCTTTGTTGGGATACACCCGGTCTTATTATATTATATTATATTCTTGGATCACTCAGTCCATAAGTCAAATAAATTATTTTTTTTTATCCAAGATCTCCATCAAATAATTAAATAATTATATATAGAAGATCGTATTGAGCCTTTGTACTGTGATGTCGGTGTCCTTGCTGTTCCGTACCGGGTGGGGGAGAACAATAATTCAGAGCAAAAACTTCTGTCGAGTAAACCTTCGCTCACTGTATGATGTAAGCGAAGCCGATCACAGCATATAATACGAGCCACGTGGCATACTCTTAGAGAGCGCTGACTGTATGGATGTTTGGTCAGTCCCTCGGTTGACCTGCAAACCAAAAATCAGCCTGATTAGTGATTTAAAACCTTTGGATCTTTACTCCCAAATAGCGCTTAATAATGCTCAAATTCCTACGGTTAAAACCAACCCATGAAAATAACTCCAATCCAACGTTTAGAAATTACTGATCAGGTTTATTTTCGGTTTGTAGGTCCACCTAGTGATTTTTCAAACATCTATATGGTCAGCGCCCTCTAAGAATGTGCCACGTGGCCCGTATTGTGTGCTGTGATCGGCTTCGCTCACATCATGCAGTTGAGTGAAGGTTTACTCAACTTTTGTCCAAGTTGTCACCGAAGCCGGTCACAACCCATAGTACGGGCCACGTGCAACACTATTAGAGGGCGCTGACCGTATGGATGTTTAGCCAGTCCCTCGGTGCACCTGCAAACCAAAAATTAGCCTGATTAGTGATGTCTAAGCTTTGGATTGAAGTTATTTTCATGGGTTGATTTTAACCGTAGGAATTTGAGCATTATTGAGTGTTATTCGGGTGCAAAGATCCAAAAGTTGTAAATCGCTAATCAGGCTGATTTGTGGTTTGCAGCAAGGTTTAATGGAGGCCGTTTTAACGGCTAAACGGACTGGGGGCGTTACTGTTTAAACCGTTTAAACTGCCGTTAAAACGGATTGAAACGGTCAAAGGCAAAAATGAAAAAAAAATGGGAAAAAACAGATTTTAACGGTTTTAACGATTTTAATGGAAAAAAACGGAAAAAGTGGCGTTGAAATTTAAAAATTTTTAAAAAAAATGAAATTTAACAGAAATTAAACGGATTTTAACGGCCGTTTTTTTCACAAATCTTTTCAAAATTAAACAGCTGTTTAAACGATTTAACGGCCGTTAAAACAAAAAAACGGCCGTTTTTTTCAAAACTGATAAAACGCGTTTAAACAGTTTTAACGGAAACAGGCTTGGGGTGTTACCGCTTAAAGGGCCATTAAAACCGTTTAAACGGCCGTTCTTAAAACCATGGTTTGCAGGTCCACCGAGAGACTGGTCAAACATCCATACGGTCACTGCCCTATAATAGTGTGCCAACGATGGACAATACTGAAAACACGTGTTGCACATGACATGGGTCCAGACACAATGGAATTGGGCCCCATCTCTCCCTCAATTAAAAATCAATCTGGTCGGGTGTTCTTCAAGAAATCAGACCAGTTTGATTAATTTTCATTTACAAGGTTTAAAATATCAGTATTGTTTCACCGGATCTTTTTAGGAATTACAAAATGAAAACTATGTAAGGTTAGAACTTAGAACCATGGTTCAAAATCTCGGGATCGGTGGGTGCCAATCCTGGTCTAGATCACCCCGATCGGAATAATCTTGGCCAGAAAACCCTAGTATTATTCAGATTGGTGGGGGTCGATCTCGATCCGGATCGTCTGATCCAGAACGGGATCGGCCGAGACTTCGAACTATGGTTAGAACTAGAAAAAGACACTGTGGTTAGAACTAGAAGAAGACACTAACCCTAAAAGAACCAAAAAGTGAAAAAAGTAGGCAAATATAAAAATAGGAGAGGTTCTAGGCCAGGTTTAAAGGAGGCCGATTTAATGGTTAAACGGACTGGGGGTGTTACCGTTTAAACGGCCGTTAAAACGGATTGAAACGGTCAGGGGCAAAATTGGAAAAAAAAAACAAAATTTAACGGATTTTAACGGAATTAAACGGTTTTAACAGCCATTTTTTTCACGAAATTTTTCAAAATTAAACGGCTATTTAAACGATTTTAACAGCCATTTAAACGATTTTAACGGCCGTTTTTTTCAAAACCGATAAAACGGGTTTAAACGGTTTAAACGGAAACGGGCTAGGGGCGTTACTGTTTAAACAGCTGTTTTTAAAACCATGGTTCTAGGTCCAAATAATATCTCAATAGAACTCTGGAAGTGCACGGGAGAAACTGGATTGTCCCAAAATTTTGGAAACAATGAAAATGCCAAATGAATGGAGGACAAGTATTGCGATACGCTCTTACAGACAAATAATATTTATGTGTCATGCTACAATACTATGGGAGCAAAGACTAAGACAAGAAACGGGGATTTCATAGAACCGGTTTGGCTTAATGCTAGAAAATCAACTACCAAGACTAATTTTTTACGTAGACAGGGCCGACTCAATACATATTTAGTCAGAAAATCTTAATTGTGGCCTTATTTATTTAAAATATTAATATAATTAAAATTAATTAATTTTTTTTAACTGTCTATATGATAGAAAATGCTTATTTAAACTTCATTCTTCTTTTTATTTTAGATGCAAAATTATTAATTAAATTTTTATATTCAAGTTTGGCCAGAATGTCTTTCAATAGATAATATGACTAATCCATTTAATCTTTTTTGTGTCGATCCTAAGAAAGATTTTATTAATTTTAGTTTTGAAAAGTTTCTTTCCAAATCCTAAACTCATTTATATGTAGTGCGCGATCATTGGGCGCATGATCGCATGCTACATATGCCAATTGTTTAGACTTTAATTTTAAAAAGTAATTTTAAAAAATAATCATTGGTGTGTGACGTGCGATCATTGGCGCATGATCGCTGCTTCAAAAATGCTGCCTCTTCAAAAAATTTCCACTATCGCTTCAGTACTTGATGCTTTTCTTTCATTTTCCTTTGTTCCCTCTTCCTTTTATCTTTTGTGCCTACCCTTGGGGGTTTTCTCTTCTCTTCTTTGGTAGATAGCAATGCATCCTTTGCACCGCTACCTCCTCTCTTTCTATCTCTATCTCTCTTTAATGCAATTATCATTTAGCAAAAAAAAAAAAAGATCGCTCCAAGACCGTTACTACATAATTTGCTAAAAAAAGCCTAAAGCTTCATAACGAGCATTATTTTGTCCCTTACCTATTATTTTACTTGATTTTATTTTGAAAAAAATAAATTATTTTGACCTTTCTGACCATGATGTTACCTGTTATAATGGTCGTTATAATAGATATAACGGTAACTTCATATTCTGTTATAACGTTAAAATGGACCAATTTAAACCATGCTTTATACCATTTTAATGCTTTTGGTGGATATAATTACTCCTTTTAACATAGTTTCAATATCCTATGTTCACGCATGCTCTTCGTAAGTCTCACTTGGATGTCTCCCAGAGGGTTCTACACTATCTCAAGGGTTCTCCAGGTCAAGGCATTCTTCTCCTACCCACCTCGGATTTCCATCTCTATGCCTACTATGATTCTGATTAGGGCAGTTGTTCCACTACCCATCTCTCCACTATCGAGTTATGCATCTTCCTTGGTCACAGTCTCATCTCTTGGAAGAATAAGAAGCAACACATTGTTTCTCACTCCTCTGTAGAAGTCGAGTATCGTTCCATGGCCAGTGCCATGTGTGAGCTCACTTGGCTTTGCCAACTTCTCGTTGACTTGGGCGTCTCCACCACCAAGCCATCTACTCTTTTCTATGACAACCAACCGGCCCTCCACATTGTCGCCAATCTTATCTATCATGAGTGCACCAAGCACATTGAAATTGATTGTCACTTGTCTGTGAGAAGCTTCAGGATGGTTCCCTGACCACGACCTATATTCACACCACCAAGCAACTAGCCGATATCTTCACCAAAGCCCTTGGATCAGCTCACTTTCATTCTTTCATTTCCAAGTTGGTCATGCTCATATCTCCACACAGCTTTGACATCTTGTCAAAGATACAAATCAAAGTCAATAAGGAAACTTTGGTTTGTGACAAGTCCCTCTCAGACTCTGTTCCGGACCTTTCTTGCTTTACCATATTAGTCCACACAGCTTTGACATCTTGTCAAAGATACAAATCAAAGTCAATAAGGAAACTTTGGTTTGTGACAAGTCCCTCTCAGACTCTGTTCCGGACCTTTCTTGCTTTACCATATTAGTCCAGTATGTGGTAGCAGTATGGTGAAGGGATGGACTGAGGAGGAAGAACTGCATTCCTGTACATTCTCGGATCATAAGTATCTTTGATGTTGCTACCATTCTGGTAAGGCACAACTGGTCCCACAAATTTTTCGAGTTTAGCGGGACGACAAATTTTCATATGTCCAAATTAATAATGCAGATAATGCAAACATTGGGACAATGAATGGATCGACCGAACAGGTTGCTAGAGCAAATACAGCAACCCTCCCAAGTGCAATGGAGGCCGCTAACTTAGGCCATGGGCCTTGTTGATCACCTATTGACCCTGTCCAAGTAAATATGTTTTCCCCCTTCTTCTTCTAGTCTTATTTATCCAACTCAAACTCCTTTAACTCTCTTATTTCTCTGATGTGGGACTAAAGTAGAAAAAAAAAATCGCTTAAACCTACATGTCCCCGTTTTATTTAGCCAAAGATAAAAACAATTGGAACAGAACGTGCCTATTGGTTGGCTCAACTCAAGTAGTCTACATGTACGAAGTAGAGCCTACCAAAATAGGGTCAAGCATTAAATGACTAAAACAATTGACCAGTCGCGATTGCTTGGATGGTAATGATAATCTGATCATGTTGAGTATTCAAAAGAGGCAAATCTCAAATAATTGAAAGACTACTAACTTGAAAACCATTGGACTATGGTAACTCTATTACTAAATATATTGAATCTTTTTCGAAATGTACCGAATTTTTGAAGTGAGACGTATAAAACATGTCGCATATTTACCGTTCAGTGAATTTTTGACTTAATTTTTGAAACCCAAAATTGAATAAAACTCGAATTTTTTCTGTATCGAATTTTTGCTGTACTACAAATTGCTAACTATGGTTCCAACAATAAATATAGAGTAAGGACTCATACCCAAGAAATGATATCTAATTGCCGTATTACAAATTGCTAACCATGGACGACACGTCTCACCTACGTTAGAGAAATTTGACTTGGGTCAAAACCTTGGTCCTCCTTAAAAAGAGAGACCAATCCCAAGCCGACGCGTGTCAACCTGCTCCTAGTCTAACACATGCGACAGTCCGAGGATCAAAATCCCTTTACATTCTGAGAGGGTTAATCCATCAAAAACTATATTATTTAGGGATTAAAGTCCCAAATGAACTAAAAATCTTGGGTTATCCAAATTTCCTTAAACAAGGAATCTAGGTGGCTGTCTCTCATTGGAGAGAACCATGTGAACATCTCATACGAGAATTATTTTACAACAGTAAAACACTCTCATTGGAGGAGAGAGGTTGTACAAACTTATAAAGCTCTATAACTCACCCTTTATTATAAAAATGGTGAATTTTGAAAAAGAGATGATAAATTTTGGAGAATTTCTATAGAAATATCTCTAGGAAGACACTGTTACAGAGAGAAAAGATGGAGAACTAAAGAAAAATCATCTAACCAAAAATGCTCACATGTACTCTAGAATACCCTAAAAAGGAAATAATGTACACAAGTCTTTAAAAGACCTGTAAATCAAACCCTCTCTTCAAAGAAATACATATATGTATATATCTTCTACGAGATTAAAACTACATATACAATATAAATGTATTTCTTGCACATGTTTAGTCATTCTCTTAATCAAAGGTGATCTATTCGATAAGAAGAGATGTAATTAATGATCTGGTTCTAATCATATCAGAAGTAAAGTTCTCCGTGTATAAATCAAAACCATGATGATTAGATCAACGGATGAGATCAATCCAATTGAAAGGTAAAAGTATCACTAGTTACATAATCAAGGCAATCTCAAATTCATCGTCATCTTTATTATCATCATTAGCCTTTTCCCCACGGTATAGGGTTGGCTGCACGAATCCTGTTCCTCCATTCAATCCTGTAGTGCTTTACACTACATCGCTGGTACCAAGCCTAGATGACGGAGGAGGGTTATGTCAGGTTGTCAGCTGGTAGAAAATTTTGCCAAATCATACCATAATCAAGGCAACCTAAACAACCGTATTTACTATATTATTGTGCATCTTTATCAGCCAATTTGAAGACCTACTCCACAGAATAGAGAAAGGGAGGACGACCATCACACCATAGGCTAGAATCACACTTAAGGTTAGCTCCATTGTTTGCACAAGCTTCCGCGCTAAAATTGACTTCTCTCCAAGAAGTGCTTAACTGGATTCTGACAAACTTACTCTTGATGGATTCCCATTTAGCCCTCACCTTCTAAGGAATCTCGTTTTTTTATGAAGGCATGGATGGCTGACTCGGAGTCAGATACGATCCAAATGTGTCTCCAGCCTTGGAGTAAGGTTGAAGCGGCTCCTTCGACTATGGCGTAGCATTCGGCAATGTAATTGGTAACTACCCCAATACCAGCAACGAGAGCACCTCGAATGTGGCCAAATTGATCCCTGAAGATTGCACCAATTCCACAAGTCCCCGGGTTGCCTTGTGAAACCCCATCGCAATTGATTTTGATGTAGCCCGGGGGAGGGAGAGACCACCTGCAAGATATAATATTGGGGGCCCTCCTTGGCCTACGAGACAGTCCAAAGTTTAGAAGAATAGCAGTCCAAAGTTTATAGTAGTCCTTGGACTGCTCATTGCTTCACGGATTGCTTTGACTACCCATGACAATGTGGCCTTAACAGAGGCACTGGCATTATCAAAGAGGGCGGCATTGCGGGCTCTCCATATGGCAACAAGGCTGTAGATTGCTCCGAGATGCCAGAGTCACTTGAAGGTAGGACTACGCTGATTGTTTGTAGAGAATAAGGAGGATCTGTCAAGCCTCAAACTTTGCAATCTGAAGTGACCCAAGAGGGTTGACCGAACCGACTTTGCAAAGGAGCACTCACATGGCATGAGCTGGATGGTTTCACCATCGGACTTGCATAAATAGCAGCGGAAGCTGAGGTGTAGTCCCCTTCGTTGAAGAAGATCGTCTGTAGGGAGAGCATTGTGGAGAATTTTCCAGGCTATAGCACCATATCGAGGGTGGACTCCAGATTGCCATACCCATTTCGTCCAACTCAACAGCGTGCCACGACATCTGACCGTGAAGGAACTGTTAGGGGTTGGCTTCCAAATCCGTGTATCAGGCTTGTTAGTAAGAATGCCTTGGAGACGAAGAGGAATCCAGCCTGATTGAAAACATCTGCAACAGCAGGAGGGAAAGCCCACTGACCTTGAGATTTAAGCATACCAAGATCAGAGGTGCAGCCGCGCTAAAGGTTGGTGTCTCCAAGGAGGTTGTCCTTCACTGATCGGTCACACCATGTCAAACACTGACACCAGTACTTGTATCAGTACAACATACCCTCTGAACCAGTCCCTGCTCAATGGTAAATGTATAAGGACCAAAATAAGTATGTGCCAAATAGAAAATTAAGTTTCTTGCATGCAGTAAATTTTCATATATGAGACATCATGTTCATTTCAAGCATCAGAAACAAGGAAAAATCCAAAACATTGGAGACTGACAGCACAGCCTTTCCTTTTTTTATAATTTTCATTAATAACTTCATACAGATCTTTAAATGATAAGGAACTCAACAAAAATTGGAAACCAAAATATGAGCAACTAGAGAAACAAACCTTTTCTGTAGAGAAATGTGACTGAGATTGATAAGTACTTCCTTGAAAATTTAGAGAATTTTGTTGATAGAACTCTCACTTTGATGTGTTTGATAGCACTTCCAGTTGTTCGTAACCATCACTATGTATTAAACATTTTCTCTAGTTTAAAGCTGAATTTTTCATGTATCCGCTAATATACTATGTCTGACATGCCTAGCTAACAGTCATCGCAAGCATTATTCAATGCTTCCAAGCATTTAAACACAAATTCGTAATGATGCTACCAATAATCCCCACAAGAACAATTGCCATCCCTAAAGTGATGGAAGCGGCTCGAATCTCTTACAATGATCTCGCGTCCAACAATCTTCGACATAAGCTTGATGGCAGAATGGCAATCCCCACATACACGAAGATTCTTCATCACCCTAATTGTACTGCCCTCTGCAGTGCTAACCAACCCAAACCCAATAGCAAGCCTCTCACTATGATAAGATAACATCACTTCCTTCTGTTCATCCTCCACATCATGCAAGGCAAACCTTCGATCAGGAACATAACCAAACTCCTTAAGTTTTCCACCCAATGAATCCAGCTTTAGGTATATTTTCTTGCTCAATGGGTGGGACATATCTCCACAGAGAAAATCATGCCTCGATCCCTTTAGTGTAACCCAACTACGTCCTGGTTGCTTTAATATTCCTCTTTCTTTCATCATCTTTCTTATTCGTGAGACATCATTCCATCTACCCGCTGAAGCATATAGGTTAGATAATAAAACGTAAGCTGCACTACTATGTGGTTCTAGATCCAAAACACATTGTGCGGCTTTTGTGGCTACTTCTAGATTAGAATGTACTCTACAAGCACTAAGCAGAGTGAGCCAGACCATGGAGTTTGCTTCCATGGGCATTTTTTTTATGAACTCCTCTGCCTCCTCTAACTTCCCAGATCGACCCAGGACATCCACCATGCAAGCACAGTGCTCAAGCTTCAGTTTGATGGACGGATCTCGGTTCAATAATTCAAAAAAATATTTCCCTTTCTCTAACATCCTAGAATGGCTACAAGCGGTAAGCAAGCCAACAAATGTGATCTCATCTGGTTGTACCTCAGTGCGTGCCATTTGGTCAAAGAACTCGAGGGCCAACATGCCACTCCCATGTTGTGCACACCCAACAATAACAGAGTTCCATGAAACAAGGTTTCTCCTGTTCATGTTGTTGAACAAGGTAATTCCATCATCAATGTTTCCGCATTTGGAATACATGACAATAAGGGAATTTCCCACAAACACATCAAGATCCAACCCTAATTTAATAGCTTTCGTATGGATCTCTTTCCCTCTATCAAGAGCCTCTAGTCCGCAGCATGAATTCAAAGCACTGGTGAAAGTGGATTGATTGGGCATGATCCCAACCTTTATCATGTCACAGAACACTTCCAATGCGTCTTCATGCTTACCGTTCAAACCATAACCTGTTAAAAGAGCTGTCCACATAACCACATTTGTATGCGAGTTTTCTTGAAAAACCTTGAGAGAATTCTCAATTTGCTTACAGTTCGCATAAAATGTTATAAGCGAAGTACATATAAAAGTATCGAAGACATACCCTGACTTGACAATATGCGCATGAAGTTGAACACCTCTATCTAAAGCCGATATGTTTGCACAAGCCGTTATTACACAAGAGAATGTACTCGAAGTGGGTTTAACCCCCAATATTCGCATCTGCCGGAAGAGAAACAATGCTTCATCACTCTGCCCGTACTGCTCGAGCCCACCGATCATCGTAGTCCACGAAATCACATTACGTCGAGGCATCTTCTCAAACAGTTTACGAGCATCCTCGATTCTACCATTACTACAATATCCAAAAACCATTGAATTCCATGCAGCTGTATCCCTCCAAGGCATCTTACAAAACAATTCTTCTGCATTTTCAATTCTTCCCAACTGTGCGAACCCATTTATAATCGTAGTCCAAGAGACAACATTTCTTTCAGGCATTTCATCAAAAAGCTTTCGAGCCATTTCTAAATTCCCACAATCAAGACATCCTTTCATCATCGAATTCCAAGAAATAACATCCCGAACAGGCATTTCATAGAAAAGTTTAAGGGCTTCATCGATTCTATTGATACGGGAATAACCCGAGATCATCATAGTGTACAGATAAATATCGGGAGACGAAATCTCGTCGAAAACCCGACGAGCTTCTTCTAATCTTTCGTTTCTCAGGTGATCGAAGATTGTTGAACTGCGCGATGAAGTACCCATTTTGGTGTAATTCGCGATACCCATGAAGGAATCGGAGGATTTTTTGACACTAATCGAGAACCCAATGCATGAAATAGAGGAAGATATTGGTGACGATTTGAAACTCCGAAATATGGCGGGAATAATGGGCATGGCTTTCCACCTGAACCACGGCCTCTAACTAACAGGTGTTCTTTCAAAGGTGAAGAGTGAAGAAAAAATTTAGTAGTTGTGGAGGAATAAAACTTTGATTACAGGGTCCAGTCATCGAGGCCGATGACTTCTAACCGAATAGATGTTTGGCTTGGCCAATCCCTAGGTGGACTCACAAACCAAAAAATAAGCCCGATTAGTGATTTCTAGGCGTTGGATTGGAATTATTTTCATGGGTTGATTTTAATCGTAGGAATTTGAGCATTATTGAACATTATTTGAAGTACACCAAGATGTGGGCCAAATATTCATGGACTCAATGGGCCCGAAAGAGTCTACTACGTGGCAAATTGAGGGACTTCGGCATCAAAATTTTGATACCGAGATGTCGGTATCATAGATTTTTCAATCTTGGAACTCGACTAATTTAGCCATGTGGCATGGGCTGGAAACGTGCACCAAATTGGATCTAAAGAGGATCCACAACCCGACCAAATTGATTGGACCTACCAAATAGTTTTGGCTCAGGTCCCGGCAATGAATGAGGAATTTGCATATGGAGTACCAAATAGTTTTTCATCAGTATCTCTCGACGAAACACCCAACAAATCTCTTTCTTGTGCACCAAGTATGCCTCATCCCCCATCCCCTAGTGAGCCAAACAGTCCGTAAGCTCTTATCAAGCAGGACACAGAGATATCCCTGCAACCAAGCACACCACCATTCCGGGATGTCTTGTTGCTACCTTCCAGTTTTCATTTTTTTTTTTTTTTTTTATTGTTTTTTGCAATTTCGGATACATCATAGAAGTCTTCCACAGAATTTCAAAATTAGATAGCCCCCTTCTCGTTCCCGATGACACCAACCTCCAGGCTCAGTTCAGCACCATATCCATTCATCTAAGCAAAAGGGATGAAATTTACAGAAAGAAACGAGCTACAATGAAATTTCATTTTTGCCTTTAATGATGGAATATATAATTTTCACAACATATACTTAGTTACTTGTTACAGACCGATTGCTACCTCCTTGACCGAGGAAACATGCGCACAGATAAGAGTGGCTCTTCGAAGAAGACGCACTCCCACCCCTCTCCGTTCTTTTTATTCCTCCCTGATCTTTTCTTTTCTTCCGCATAAATTTTACAACAATCTTCACAATAACTGTCATTGAATTCCCATTTCCCTGAAAAGAATCTTTTTTTTCTCCTCTATGGATTGCTCCACTCGTTTGAATCATCAAATCAATCACCTTTTCTCTTTCCTTCTCTAGTACATCCTTGACATGCCAAACTGAACAGTGCCTACCTTTCTATGAGCAGCTGCGGCGGCAGCTGCGGTGGTGGTAGCACCAATACCACTAAACTGAGCTTTCGCCTGCAGCAGGTTTGCGTCAATGGTGATTCGGTCATTGGCTTGGTCTGCCTTGGCCACCCCCACTCGCGAGAGATAGAACGGGGATGAGTTTATGTCGATGGCTACGTCTGGGACCAATTTGGCCATCATGCTGCATTGTGAAAGTTGCGGTTTGGTTTTTGACAAGTCCCTCTCAGACTCTGTCCCAGACCTTTCTTGCTTCACAATATTAGTCCTGCGGAAACAATATGGTGAAGGAACGGGCTGAGGAGGAAGAACTGCATTCCTGATGTACATTCTTGGATCATAGCCATCTTTGATGCTGCTACCATTTTCATAAGCCACAACCGGTCCCACGACTCTTCCGGGTCTAGCTGTACAACAAATATTTATACATCCAAATTAAAAATGCAGATAATGCTAACATTGAAACAATGGATGAATAGACCAAACAGGTTGCCAGAGTCTGAGATTTCAAAGGAAACGAATAGAACATTTGCCATTTTAGAACAGGAGTTACTCAAGGCTGTCAGAATTTATTCACTTGGAATGGATCTGGATCTGGATCCGGATCTGACTCATGATTCTAATCTCCCCACACAAAATTATGAGGGTCGGATCCACATACATCACTAAGAGCCTCCTTTTAGCATAGTAAGGATCCAATAGAAGGCTCAGAACCGAATCCATCTTGGCTTTGATTGGTTAAACACATGACCAGGTCCTACATGGGCCAGACTCTTTAGATCCATATTTGACCTGTACTTGAAATGGGTTTCATTTGAAGGATTAAAAAAAACGAGAGAGAGAGAGAGAGATTGGAAAAAAGCACATACCCAGAGGGACCTTCTGTGGCGCCTGCAAAGTCCTTGATAGATTTCCAGAAATCACATCTGTATCTCTGGGGTTCTTGTTAAATGCCTCTTCTGGGATTTGCCGATCTTTGAATGAACCCAAATTTGGTTGTTCTTTGGGAGGGATCGTATTTGAATGGACAATTGTGGATCTGCAAATAAAACAAAGGTTGAAAGATCACACAAAACAGTTTATTTGAGAAGCCCACCAAAAAACCTGTTGTATTGAGAAAAACAGTCAACAAGAAGAGGTGCTTCGGACCATGAGGTCCATGACAACCTGCTCTCTAGAAGTGCAATTATTAAGTATTGGAACTCCTACACCATGACCAATTAGTGGTGTGAGGGCGAACAAAATCAGCACACAATCATTTCAGGGACGCACTGGAAGAGAATATATGAGGTTCAAATATCAGGTATGAGAGAGTTGCATCCATCCACATATGTACCCAATATTTGCATCCATCAACGTGTGCCACAAATGAGATTATCAGTCAAACAGTGCCAATGCACATACATGAATATGTAGGTTTTCAGAATGTAAAATAGGTACTCAGTGGGCCAATGCATGTAGGCAAGAGATGCTTCTACTTGTCCATAGTTTCCTTGAAGTACATGGGAGCTAGGAGTACAACGGAAGTGTCCTGGACAAAAATGAAGTCACCAAGAGTATTTACCTTGGGAGAGAAACATGCTTCCTCTCCAATGGAATCACTGGCCCACTTTTACCACCATTTTCCTCAAGGTGTGCAAACTGCTTTCTGAATTGATCAACAGCACTGCAACACACAAACGCACCAAAAACTATCAGTAAAAGTAAAACAGTAGAGAAAATCATCATTTTTTGGTAAGGAACTATCAACGAAATGAAATCTAAATAGGCAGCAATTAGAACCTAGGATAGAGAAAATTTGTCCTTTCAGTTCCATTCATGTAGTCTTTGAGCAGTTGCGGATGGTATTCTAGTATCTCTCGGAAAATTAGTTCCCGAATGTCCTCCTTTGAGACCCTCCGCCTCTCAAACTCAAACTCTAGCTTTGAGATTGGCTGACAAGATGGTTCTCTCTCCACTCTGGAAAGGTCTTTAAAGTAGGGATCAGCCAATGCCTGGAACACACAACAAAACTATCACCACCATACCAAAGCATATCCGGTCACATCACATAGAAAGCAGAACAATCAAGATGGCATATACTGGTGGGATATACCCATGTTTCAAAGTATCGTTCTGTCTTGGAATGTCTAAAGCCGAGACATCTCGATTCTCGGGCATGACCAAAATTATATATTAGGGGATTTGTTTTGGTTTGTCTTGCTATTGTCGCCATTGGTATCGTACCGTCTAAGTCAAGACAACTTGTTTTTTCAATTAACTGAGACATACCACAAGACCGAGACATTAAACCATGGATACATTAATGACCCTCCAAAAATAGTACTTATGGTGAAGAAACAAACAAAGTGGCAACATTCTTCTCGATGACCACATGCATGACAAGAAAAATCAGAAAGACATGAGTAGCGGCACTCTTTAAAATAATATCAGCTTCAGAACCAATGTAACTTCTGATGGCACTATCTTCTTTTTTTATCAGTTCTGATGGCACTGTCTTATTTAAACAATTTCTACCAGCCTTTATTTGTTTTGACATCCCATATAAAAAGCAAAGAGTTCCTATTGTTGATGGGTTACTGAATGCATATGGAGATAACATTCAGAATTCCTACCCCTGTTGCCACGTTACATACCTCTTCAGCTGTTGGCCGATCCTTTGGATCAAATGCTAACAGCCTTTCCAACAGTTTGAGTGCTAAAGGATCTGCATTTGGAAATTTCTGTGCAAATGGGACAGGTTGCTTCTTCCTCGTGCTGGTTAAGTATCTCCTTGCCTTTTCATTCCGGACCTGGACCGATTACAAGAGGAAAAATGATACAAAGATTATCTATAAAGAGCAAATGTACAATAAGAACAACAAGATCCACCAATAATATGGAGAGTAACGTGTCATACCCGAGAAACGGTATCTAACGAAGGTGTTCCAAGCAGATCAGTCATTAAATCCAACTGGTGAACAACATTTTTACCAGGGAACAGTGGCTTCCCTGTTAATACCTCCTGCAAAAATGCAGCCTATACTCCAAATATCAATTGCAGGTGTATACTGCAAGACAAAATAAATCACTAATTAAATCATGTTGTGAAAATCAGAGACCTTACACTGGTTTAAAAGAGCCTAGAGAAACTAACATAAGACTCGACACAATTACCTGAATGGCAAGATATTTCAACTTGCAGGAGAGTTCATTTTTCCTTCCTGAACAAGCATTTTTTTAATCTAGGAATTACTATTCACTTAAAAGCACTCAGAAGACATTCCTCACAAAAGTAAACACAGGTGTTCAAGTAATCAAGAGTGAAACAATGCTAACACAATCAAAATGTGTAGAGGTAAAATCAACATAAGTTTTCCTCATGACATGGTTGTTGCAGTTGCAGAGACCATAACAAACAAAACCATCAAGATTCCACTTCATTTTACTAAACAAATGCATCCGAATTAGAATGACATTATTTCCTTGTAACTAAGAACGACATAATGAGTACTCAAAGAAAAACAGCTCCATTATAAGAGGAGTTAAACACTCATCGAGTTGACTAGAGATTGTTAGACTTAGGCTGCGTTTGGGTAAGCTTAACCCGAGCTTATAGCTGATAGATATGGGTTAAAGAATTGGGTTTGGGTAAGAAAGGATGTATTGGTCATTTAAAAAAATTATGAAATAATTAGAAGGATATTTCTGTCATTTAAAAAGTTTTTAAAGGTTTAGTGGTCATTTAGAATTTGTATTGAAGGAATAGAAGGGCATTTTAGGTATTTAAAGTATCACCTAATTTTCAATTTGAGCATGTGCGATTTTACAAGTGCTTCCCGCATAAGCAATAAGCCGGATTTCAATGGCTTCTGCTTAACCTGGAAAAATTGGCTTAAAACCGGGAAAAACTGCTTTTCATAAGTTATAAGCGGAATTTTAGCTTATTTTGAGCTTATCCAAATGCAGCCAAGACAATCCAAAGTCCAACTTCAATCTTGAGCTATTAATTATAAGAACATTTATGAGCTCATACTTATTTGACTACGACATCATTTTACTGCAACCATTAAAAAAAACTTAACCAACAATGAAGCAAAACAGACTCCATTTTGCCAAATAACATCAGATGTCCAACAACTGAAATTTGAATTGAATTGCTAATGATAAGCTATATGTAACTTATCCTGTCTTGCTAAAATAGTGGTGAATGGCCACATAAATGAACAGGTGTTGTAACATTAACTAGACAGGTAAGAAGATAAGACTAGAGTATAAGGTGGAACCTTGGGAGAGAAAAAAAAAGGCAGAAGTGTCACTAGTTAAATAATTGAGGCAACTAAACAACCATATCTACCATACAGTTGTGCATCATAACCAGCCAATTTAATCTCAAAATATTATTAGACCAACTGCAAACATGTTTCCTAGTAACTTTTTCCACTGCTACAACCCATTTGGCCTAGTCCATATGATGATTTGACGCAAGCAACAATACCAGCCGCACAAAATAGAATAATCCAAGCAGATTGCAACGGCTACACTTCCATCAGGCAAAGCTGGACATTCTAAATAGGAGGGAACAATCACTCAAATATAATAACTAAAGAAAATGCAAAAATGTATTTCTAATGTGTCGGTGGTGGACGGGAGATATGTCTAGATGAAGTACATGGATCCAACTTAAGTATATTCATACAACCACTGCACAAAAATGAAATTTTATAATTTCTGATCTACGAAATCATGATCGTGCTCTTATTATGTTGCAGTTCATTCTGAATAAGAACAGGTGTGCAGGACAACTCCAAGGCATGAAAAACCATTAACCATACCTTAGAGAAAAATGATCCACACAGCTCTGGAGCTCTATACCATCTTGTGGCAACATAATCCTGCAAAATTTAGTGTTTCAGAAGATGTGCCAAAAACTATATATCACTTCTGTAAATATAAAAAGCAAAAAAGAACTGGTACATGGTAAAAAGGTTATCTCAAGGCACTGAAATGAAACCTAACACAATATAACTCCAAGATTTAGCTGACATACCGTCCAAAATATTGTCGTAGGGGTATCGTTGAATGCAACTCTAGCTAACCCAAAGTCACAAATTTTGAGTTTGCAATTGGCATTTGCCAATATATTCTTTGGTTTCAAATCTCGATGGTATACATTCGCTGCAGCCAAATAACTTAAGTATCAGAAAGAAGCCCAAACATTCTTCAGTGCAAGGTTTTAAATTTTGGTAAAATGTTTGAAATTTCAGTTGGCTAGACCCTATTTCCTAAGTTCAGGCATGGCAAATATTAAGTATGGGCAAAGTTTGAATATAAATCTAGCTTATCACTCAAAATTCCATTCAATAATTCTGGCCAAAAAAATCTGTTAACTTGTAAATACTGTAAAAAAAATCATTCATTTCGCAGTATTCTAGAATAATTTGGAATGATCCGCGAACAATGTGTGAATCATTCATCTAACCCCAAAAGTTCGTGATTTTTTCCAAACAATTGAAAAGTTCGACCATATTATACATTTCTTAAAAAAAACGCATATAATTCACAAATTATTAGCGAACTTAGCAACTAGGGGCTAGACAAAAACCAAAACAGATTTGATAAGCATTGCCTATCATGCCTAAAACTTTCAAAAAAACAAAAAATTTCATGAAATTTCGTCAAAATTTCAATATTCCGGTTTTGGGCCAGACAATGCTTCAGAGGCCCAAGAAACAACAAAAAGAAACCATTCCATACTTCAATGTAACAGGTGCACAAAGTAATTACAATATACCCTACTATAAAAAACAGATGGTACAAGTGAGAAAGAAGATAGAGAAAGTTCAAGTTCCATGATCAGTGAAGTCCCTTGGGCTCTGACTTGAGAAATAAGTTACAAAATCATCAGATAATATGTTACAAACATGAATGGGGGTAACATGCAGGGTATTCAGGCCTGGATTAAACATTGTTTTGTATCTCACAAGCTCCAGTTAGAAACTAGAAATTTACTTCAAGCTATAAAGACTAATAGGCATCATATAGTTTAATCCCCACTGCCAGAAATTTAGCAGTAGACACAACAACATAGGCGTTATAAGTCGCAGACTAGAGAAAGTGGAAGATGAGCGAAAAGAAAAGCATTCATACCCGTATGGATATATTTCAATGCTCGTAGCAGCTGATAAAGGAAAAACTGATAGTGTTCCCGTGTCAAGTCATCATTAGCTTTGATGACTTGGTGAAGATCCGACTCCATGAGCTCAAAAACGACAAATATATCTTTAAAATCCCTTCTTGAAGGTGGCAACATGATATGTTTGATTTCAACGATGTCAGGATGTCGAAGAAGCCTGAGCAGCTTTATCTCGCGAAGTATTCTAGCAGCATCAGAGATGTGTTCAAAAATATCATGTATTTTCTTTATTGCCACTTTTTCTCCAGTATGTGTATCAATGGCTGAGCACACGACACCATAACTTCCTTTCCCTACGACCTCCTGAATTTTGTATCTACTGGAGTCCCCATACTCAGTGAAGAAGTCCATCTCTGTAGAATTCTGTAGAAGCAGAGAAACTGATTCAGATTTCGTGATTACAAAATAACATGGCCATGATCTGACTCACTGCAAGTTTCTTCTACAAATAACAACAGAAACGAGGATGAGCAACATACAATAACTTTGATAATAATGTAAATCATTTCCACACAATGAGTTTTCTTTCTCCTGGTAAAACTTAAAAATATCGAACAAAAGAATTATAACTCTAATAATGACAATGGTAGCAGGTAAAGAACACATTGATTACTGTCTTCCAACAAAATCAAGTAGAGAAAAAAAAACCTTGAACTTCACAAAATGAATCTTGTTTCTAGGTATGGAAATAACAGTTAATTTTCTTGTTCAAACAAGGGCATGTGATAATTGCAATCAATATAATCTTCCTGTTCTTATTAGTTACAGAAAATGGTACTCTTTAATTTAAGTAAGAGAAGACAACCAACCAATCAAAGCATTTAATACGGCCCAAAACACCCATATTTCCTACTGTTCCATGTAAAACATAACTTCACAGAAAAGACAACTATTGTTCAAACTGCAACAACAAATAATTTCAATAACCTCTTGATGAAAATGGTAAAGGAAGCAGGTTTCAGATCTTAAGAAGATGAAAACCAGATCATGTAAAACTGTACTCCAAACCAAGAAAACCATTTAAAGAAACATAAGGGACCCAGAAAGTTGTCACTTTAGGAATCCGAATTGGGTTCTACGAGGAGACCATAGTGAAACCAGCGTCCGAATTTAAGATGCCCAGAAGGAGGTATTAGCGTTTATCTCTTGGGATAGTAACGTCCAGAGAAAGAAAGAACAAGTTTTTTGCTGCAAAAATATCTTTGTTTGGTACAAACAATAGCGATACAAAAAGGTTAAGTTTTAATAGAAAAATTTTGCAATTCAGAGGAAAACCAAATTATGACTACAACCATTGAGTAGAACCCAGAAGAAAAAAAAGGATAAACTAGCTCAAACAAAGAGGAAAAAAATGAATTAAAAGGAATAAAGACAAAATTTCATGTGCGCTAACGTGAGCTGGGAGATTCCAGCACTGAACAGGAAACATATATTCTGAGCCATCAAAACAGCTCAGTTTGTCTAAAAATCCAATTTTTAACAGAAAAATAACACAATTTCAAATTCTCAAAACTCTAACCCTCACCGAACAGATCTCATCTTTCTTCACACAATCATCAATTCAAGAGAGAGAGAGAGAGAAACAGAGACAGAAAGGAAGAGAGAGAAACAAAAGAGATCCATAAACATAAACCTTCTTTCGCTGATCTTGCTGCATTTTGTCTACGATCTCGAAATCTAACCGTCGAAGAAACCCCGTTTAACCTAGCTAATTGATTGGATCAAACACGAATTCAACAAAACCAGGAAACAAACGTAACGGAAATTAGCCACATTTCCCCCATCTACCCCTGCTCCGAATCACAAGATCACAATCCCGCCTTATTCTCTTGGAATTCTTGATGAAACATAGAAATCGAACCAAATCCCTCATGCACACCTCCTCCACAGCGGCCGACGCTGCCTTGCAGATCTTAAGAACAACAAGAAAGAACGGTAAGACAACGATCATAGAAAGAAAAACCTCCTAATTATTAACTTCTGCATCGCCGTATCGGATCTCCGGGACCTCAACTGAACCATACACAGAAAGAGAAAGAGAGAGAAAGAAACAGATAAAATATATTAATTTCTTTTCACGCAGATTTCATGGTGGATGAAAATATCTGTCGAGATCTGATGAAACCCAAAATTAGGGTTCGAAGAAACCCTGGGTTTCCAAGAGATTCGAACGCAGAGATAAACGGGGACAGACAGAGAGAAAGAGAGAGAATACAGGCAGGAATCTAGGGCATTTTGTACTTGTCTTCTCCTCTTATCCAATTCGTATATACGAATATGAATTGGATACGGCAGTGGCTGTATGTAGTAATTATGTCAATATCTGAGCCTATTTCTGTATGCAGACGTTGCCGCATGTGGGAGTAACGAACTACGAGCACAACTTTGCTGACCGACCATAATATGAGCCACGTGACATATACTTAGAGATTTCTGACCGCATGGATGTTTGAACAACATGGACACAGAGTAAAACTTCGGTCACAACGCGTTGTGGCCGAAACCGGAATACGAGCCACGTGGCGCACTATTAGAGAGTACTGACCGTATGGATTTTTGGCCAGTCCCTCGGTGGACCTGCAAACTAAAACTCAGGCTGATTAGTGATTTACGACCTTTGGATCTTTGCACCCAAATAACGCTCAAATTCCTATGGTTAAAATGAACCCATGAAAATAACTTCAATCCAACGCTTATAAATCACCGATCAGATTTATATGGGTTTGTGCCACGTGGCTCGTGTTGCACGTTGTGACTTGTGACTGAAGTTTTACTCAGACATAAAGACCGAAGGTACAAAGCTCCAATGGTTTGAAATCAGGCTGATTTTTGGTTTTAGATCCACCTAGGGATTAGCCAAACATCCATACAGTCATTTTCCTCTAAGAATGTGCCACGTGGATCAAAATGTGATCAGTCAGCAACTTTCTAACGGACATCGGTCAGCAAAATTTTACTCAGAAACTACTGCGGTTTGGTGGAGAGGAAACCTGAGGTGTATGTCACTATTACCTGCCTGCTTGTCGGTCACGCCAAATGTACCACCATTCTGACCTAACCCATGAATAGGAGTGACTGTCAATGGATTTACTTCGATGATCTTATCAGATAACATCAGGGGTGGATCGAGGTATTGAGTCCATTGGATTGGTTTTGGATTTAGAAATTGTGATCCAATAAGCTATCAGATCAGTTATTGATCTTTTGTCTCAAATTTAGGTAGTCCTTACTGGATTTGATAAGTTTCAATAGATTAATGAACCGGAGGGCTCATTGGATTTGGTCCAGATTTGGAATTGTGATCTAATGAGCTATTGGATTGGTTTCTAGATCAACCATGATCCTAATCCAACGGAACTTGATGCATTGACGGCCCCACCCATGAACATATGTCCCGCCATATTTTTTTTCTGCTGCAGGTGCTCTCTCGATGTTGCATTGTGGAGGAAATCTTACCTGATCACTCATAATATAAGTCACATGGCAATTTCTTATAGGACACTGACCGTATAGATGTTTGGCCAATCCCTAGGTGGACCTATAACCCCAAATCAGCCTGATCAGTGATTTCTAAGCGTTAGTTGAAGTCATTTTCTTGAGTTGATTTTAACCATAGGAATTTGAGCATCACTTACCATTATATAAGTACAAAGATCCAAAGGTTTGAATCACTAATCAGGCTGATTTTTGTTTTGTAGGTCCACTTAGGGATTGGCCAAACATCCACACAGTCAGCATCCTCTTAGACTGTACCACGTGGCTCATATTATGGTGGTCAGGGCTTCCTCGACCGTCGGTGCGGTCAGGCAAGTTTTACTCTGCATATAAAAACTAACTTGACTCAAGTTGATTAATTTGACCTTAGTTAAATTAGTAGCCAATCATTTAAACTGAGCCACGTGGTACCTTTTATACCCCCAAATTGTGCGAGACCCACGTGTTCTAAGAGGAGAATATTATAAAGGGTAGAATATTTCACTTGCCTACAAATTTTGTTCTCGAAATCCACCCCGAAAATACCACGTGGAGCACATTTTCTGGTCACAAACCCTTCTACACGTACAAAAACTACCACCCTACCGAGGAGTAGAACTTTGCTGACCGCCCACAATATGAGCCACGTGGCACACTTTTAGAGGACTCTGACTGTATGGATGTGTGTCCAACTCCTAGATGGACCTACAAACCAAAAATCAGCGTGATTAGTAATTGCAAACCTTTGGATCCTTGTCCCCAAATAATGGCCAATAATGCTCACATTCCCACGGTTAAAATCAACCCATGAAAATGACTCCAATCCAATGATTAGAGATCACTAATCAGCTGATTTTCGGTTTGTAGGGCCAAACATTCGTACGGTCAGCCTCCTCTAAAAGTCTGCCATGCGGCTCAAATTGTGGGCCGTTAGTGAAGTTTTACTCCCTACCAAGAGGACATTGGCAACATTGATGAGCAAGTGTGTCACATCACGGCCCACGTGTTGAACAACCAGGTCTCCTATCACAATGACGCCAGTTTTTTTTGCTTATATCGTTAGGCTTGCCAAGCTAAAAAAATCAAAATTTCACTTGATCGGTAGTTGGAACCAGCACCGTCACGAAACCTAACTCCCGTTATCTTTGATGACGTAGTGATGACAACACAATATGCCCCACGTGGCCCAATCTTAGCGATTGCTGACCGTATGGATGTTTGGTCCAACCCTAGAGGACTTACAGACCAAAAATTAGCCTGTTTAGTGATCGCTAAGCAGTTGACTGGACTTACCGACCAAAGATCCAAAGGTTTGAAGCATGGTTTAAAATAACGCCGTTTACACGCCCCAATCCCATTATTTTCCGTTTTAGAAATTTTGAATTTCAACGTCATTTTTTTCCGTTAAACTCTAATTTTTTTCTTTTTTTTTAATTTTTGCCCCTCTCCTTTACAATTCGTTGTAACAGCCATTTTAACGGTAACGCCCCCAGTCCGTTATACCGTTAAAACGGCCTCTTTTAAACCTTAGTTTGAAGACATTAATCAGGATGATTTTTGGTATGTAGGTCAACTTGGGGATGGGCCAAACGTTCATACTATCATTGGTCTCTAAGAGTCTGCCACGTTGCTTATATTATAGTCTGGAGTCCGGACATCCATCATCAAAATTCTACTCATCCAAATCAACTATCATCCTCACATCAGGTCGGCTTGGCTCCACTAGCTAAATCGAACTTCTCATCGACGTCATCACAAATGTTAGTAACGTGCGAGAAATGAGGTTATTGTTGTTTCTCCCTCTTTATAATAACAAGAACACCCTTCGTCCATTAATAATTAGAATAGACGTCTTGGACTGGTAGGTCCGAACGCGTTAATTAGAAGAAAACAAAAAAAAGGATTATTGGGAAGTAGAGAGTTTAATAAACTTATTTTTCAACCATGTAAAGTTCTACAACCTGCACCTAATTAAGTAACATGTCTCTTTCATTTAATAATTTAAGGGTTTGTTTGGATCATCAATATATTTTTTCCCAAAAATGGATTTTTTAGATTTTTTTAGTAAAAATGTCATTATTAACTATGAGGAAAATATTAGAATGCGATTAGATATCTAATCGGTATATGTCAAGGGAGTAGCAGTTCCTTGTCTAAATGCTTGTCCAAGTTCAATTGGCACTATTGGCCAGCTTAAGTCTAATTTATTAGTTTAATCAAAAAATATAATAATCTATCTATATAACAAAACTGGGAAGTTGTCGTATCTCTTCTCTTATTTGCTTCATAAGATAAAGAGTGGTTGAGATCAAATCCATGCATCTAATGTGGACGGTTAGATTTCAGCCACTCAATCCCCCTCTTTTGACCTTGTGCGCAATAGATTGAAATTTTGAATTTTAAATTTAGCCCCATTATTATTTTCTTTATTTTCCCATATTTTTTTATTTTTGCACATGTGCGTTACGGTAACGCCCCCAGTCCATTATACTGTTTGAATGCTAGAAGTCACCTAATTTTTGCAAATACTTCTGTTGGAGAGTGATGTGGGCACTGGCCACTTACTAGTGTATATAACAAAACAATGAAGTTGTCTTATCCCTTATCTTATCCGGCTTCATAAGATAAAGAGTAGTTGAGATCAAATCCATCCATCTAATGTGGACGATCAGATTTTAAACGCTTTTATCGGAGAGTGTCATGGGCACCGACCATTTACTAGTTATATATAAAGCAAAGTGACCTTCTCGATGGTTATTTTGTACACGGGGGCTCGGTCATTGAGTTACCGTGCGATATTTCACACAACCCTTTACCTAAACACCTATTAGTTGCCTATCGAAAAATAAAAATAAAAATACGCATAGGAACTTAAATGCTGAGTTCTTTTCTACCAAAACAAATAGTTCAGTACATGTCCGTTCACCGTACTCACCATTATTAAAGCAAATATTTTGCTTTAAAAAAAGGGAATTTTTGACATACAGCCACCCCCCCCCCCCCCCCCCCCCCACCACAATGTTATCTTTAAAATTTGACATACCGCAAATCAAACGGCTGTGATGGACGGCCAGTCAAGAGACTCCAGTGGGTTGACCATCCATCACCGGGGGACCCCCCCCCCCCCCCCCCCCCCCCCCCATGTTATCTTTAAAATTTGACATACCGCAAATCAAACGGCTGTGATGGACGGCCAGTCAAGAGACTCCAATGGGTTGACCACCCATAATCGGCGACCAACCAACCGGAGTCTCATAGCCAGCCAACCACCACTCAAACAATAATTTAAAACCCAAGATTAAAAAAATAGCATAAAATTTTAGTTTTAAAAGTTTCATTAACATAAATGAAAAACAAGACAAAGCAATTTATATTTTAAGATTTTGAGATATGGATTTTAAAAAGATGGGTTCTCTCAATTTTAAAATATTCCTTCATGAGTTTTATCTATTGTTGGGAGGTTTTTTCTTCTCAATATTTGTTTAGTTCATCAAAAAATCAAAAAAAATCTCAAGTTTACCAATATGGGTTTTAATTTTTATTTTTAACCTCCCTCTTTTCATGTTTGATTTGGGGTTTAGGTTTTGGCCTAAACCCAAAGACAAGGATACTTTCGTCCTTTAATAAAAAAAATTGGCAGTCAACTCGGGTCAACCCTGTTCAAATGACAGTGGACCGAGTCATAGAGGGGTAACCATGCATTTTATCCATGTTTTCAAAACAACCCATTTTGACTACTTAATTTCTTCATATGCTATTTTTCAGACTGCCATTTAAGTTGAAACTTTCTTATTTTGTCACTTTTTCTAAAATTGTCCCTACAATCACTCTCGTGCGACACTAAAAGTTGTGAAAAAGATTAATGTTACCATTATAATGGCCATTGTCATGGGTCACACCAATCGTGTCACTAAAAAACCTCTTGATAATGGTTTTTAAAGATAATTGTTAGTTAGTTTCTTTATAATGGCCGATTTTTAAACTATGGTTGATAATATCATTGAGATTTGAGCTCCACTAACTTTTCCTTTAATCTTTCCATTCTTACCTACCAAGCTACCTTACATCAAAGTAACGGTCGAGATAGCCATCCAATTCTAATGAAAGAAAGAAAAAAACAAAAAGCATTTTCATGATTATATTATAAAAAGAAGGAACATGTTCCGAGGACTTTCGTTTTTGACTCCCAAATTTCCACTCCCCTTCTGGGGCCATGAATTTTCACAAATCGACAAAAAGTGATGCTAACTCAACGCAATCAACCATTGTTTGATTCCTAGAATCCATGCCTGAGAAGGGGAGTGCGCAGATCACGACACTAACAAGAAAAGAGAAATGATATTTCTAGGTCAGATTTTTTATATTTTCAAGCTCCTTATTTTACATAATCCAAATTGCCCACAAGATAGATCTTAAAGTCATCTTTTTAGGGGTATTTTTGTTCAGGTGCCTTAAAGTGACCTAAAACATCACTTTCCTAAGAAATTAAGGGCATAAAAGTAAGTCAAAAAGAACTTGTTCTAGATTTTGCACCCCTTAATCAACTTATCCAAATAAAAGCGGATAGTCTCCTTTAATCATCTTTACCTAACTAAAAAGGAATATACGATAAAGAATCCATTCAGAACTACACCCATTTCTTATACTCGATAGTGGAGCTCACATGGAGATCATGTTGGACAATCCAACCGCATAATGAGTTTTCATACCATGGAGACTATCCTCACAAAAAATCCTACTAAACTTTTAAAGTTGAGGGTGGGCCCGCCACTATCATACTTGTTATAATACCTTTCCACCATATAAGCAGTCTTGATTCTTAAAATAAATTCTTATCAACTTGGACCATCTGATTTGGGGAATACATAGACGAGAGGTCTATGATCAAGGACTTAACTTGAATGTATGATTCTAAGTTCTTAACCATCCGATGGATAGACTTGTTTATACATTGTTACTCATACGTTTAGCCTGAGACGACGATGCCACTCACTTTCTTTTATAATTTATAAGCTTACGGTTAATTTTTCGCAGGCATATCTAAATTAGAGTTCTAGCCGTTACAACTTTGAAAGAAGGTTCTCCATGAAGACAATGGACGGATGAAAGTCTATGTGGTTTCCCTACCCTTGTTCAAAAATTCAAATCATTCCGATATTCGTAGACTAGTTTAGAAGTTGAAGAATTATGGACCGTCTATTTTATTTTCCATGTAACTTGAAAACCACATTTGATGGGGTTAGAAATTTCAGAATGGGCTGATTTTTAGCTGGGGTGATCTATATGGTGAGGAGATCACCCTCACCAAAAATCAGCCACTGATTCATCTTCTATGTGGGTCCATCAAAATGGTTGTCCCCCAATCCTGACCCAAAATTTAAAAAACACAATTTTCAAGGTGTATTTGATAATGCGAAGACGTGTTGAGAACTTTTGCTAGAGCAAAGGTGGACCCCCAAAAAGGGGTCGACGTGTTCACAACCTTTCGTTCTCCCTATGTTTAGAGTGTTATCCAAGTAGTCTTCTGTCGCGAAGCGAAAGGAGTTAAATGTCTTTATCATTTGTTGTTTTATTTCAAAAAGAGTCCCTCTAGAGCTACACCCAGTTGTGTGGCCCACGTAGAGATCATGTGATATTTGGAGGTACGGTCCATATAGACAGTCCAAATCAAGGTTTAAAAGGGGCCGTTATAACGGTATAACGGACTTGGGGCTTTACCATTTTTTCCGTTTCAAAATTCAAATTACCGTTTCAAAATTCAAAATTTGAGATTCAAATTTTAAAAATGAAAAAAAAAAACCCGGAAAAGAATGGAAATAATGGAAAATAACAAAATCAATGGTCGTTATATATGTTCCATTACAGGGTTTAGGGTATAACGACCGCTATAACAAAAATAATGGCCGTTATTTTTAAAGCGTTTTAACGGTACATAACATAACGGGAGAGGTCCGAATCCGTTATAGCAGCCATTATTTTTGTTATAATGGCAGTTATTTAAACCATGATCCAAAAATCAATCAAGGCGTTAGACCATTTAAATGGACTGGGGGCGTTACCGTTTAAACGGCCGTTAAATCGGATTGAACCGGCCAGGGACTAAAATGGAAAAAAATAAAAAAAAATAAAATTAAACGGATTTTAACAGAAAAAGCGGAAAAAATGGTGCTGAAATTCAAATTTTAAATTTGAAAATAAAAAAAATAAAAAACAGAATTTAATGGATTTAACGGCCATTTTTTTCAAAATTTAACGGTTGTTTAAACGGTTCTAACAGCCATTAAAACAAAAAATGGCCAGATTAAAACATGTTTTAACGGAAACAGGCTTGGGGCGTTACCGTTTAAACAGCCATTTTTAAAACCATGGTCTAAAATTTTAATTGAGCTGACAGCTAGGTAGTTTCGATTTGCTAGAAGATCGTACGCCTATTATACATAGTGTGGTCCTTGAAATATTGGATCAGTGGTCCAGTCCCAATACCATGAAAAAGATAGAAAACCACCTCCTTCTCGAAGGACCAACGTTAGAATCAGTGAAGTAAAAGTAGACACAACAATCACGTGCACCTTACACATAGCAGCACATTACACATGGACCAACATACAAAAATTCATCTTGATTAGTTATTTTTATCCATTGGATTAGAGTCTTTTTCATGATTTGATTTTAAAGACGGATTTTGAGTATTATTTGGCCAATGACAAAACGACATCACTATGCAACATGATAACATCTATAGCTCTACAAATGTGTGAATATAACTATTTTAATGATGAGTTATGTACAGGTAACTTAATTAACTATCTTTTTTTGGTTTTATTTTTTTTTTTTATCAAAACATCCACGTTGATGATGGACCATATTACGAGTCAGGTGGCAAACTCTTAGAGATCACCGACAGTATTAGGGGTGTCAATTTTACTCGTTTAATCGGAACTGAATCGGAACCGGAAACACTGGTTCCGGTTCCACATTTTTTGGAACCGATTAAAAAGTAACCGGAATTGGAACCGAACCGACAATAGCGGTTCCGGTTCTGAGTAGCCTAATATGGAATCGGAACCAATAAGAACCGGAACCGAACCGATAAGAACTGGTACCAATAAATAAATATAGTGTAAATATTGTCATATTCTCGAGATTGGGCCCAATATACCCGGAACCGGAACCGACATAAATACATAATTAGTTCCGGTTCTGGATCCATCACTTTGAGAACCGGAACCATTAAGGAACCGAACCGATAAGAACTGGAACAATTGTTCTGGTCACCTTAAGAACTAAACTGGAACTGACCTGTTGACACCCCTAAATAGTATAGATGTTTTGCCCATCCATAGCTGGACTTACGTACCAAATTCTTCTTGATTAGTAAGTTATATTCATTGGATTAGAGTCATTTTCATGGTTTATTTTCAACCATGGATTTTTAGCATTATTTGGGTGACTCATATTCAAAAGTTAGAAATCACTAATCAGGCCTATTTTTCTCATGTAAGTCTATATAGGAATGGGTCGAACATCCATATGGTCAATAGCTTCTAATAGTATGCCTTGTGTCTCATATTGTGGGTCCATCATCAACTTTGGTGATTGACACCATCATCTAATTTTTTTTTCAGGGATAGAGTTAGGTGCTAGTGAAAGCTCAATAAATACTTTCATAGATGGGTTGAAATGTGAAAATGTTAAATGATCAAAGCATCCTTATAAATTAAAAAATAAAAAAGAAAGCAATGTTTGTCAATTTAAGAAATTTGAGGATCATATTAGGAATAATATTTTATATTTTTTTAACATAGAATAAACTGCAATTGACGCATGCTGATGTCAACTGCTGATAAATAATAAAGAGAGAAAAAAAAATGTGCGTAAAGTCTAAAATACGCTTAAAAGGTAGAAGACTTAAAAATATTAAAGAAACATAAGAAGGGCATTTTAAGTAAAGTAGAAGCAATTTTGAGATTTCATCCATTCTAAACGCAAGAAGGGCCTTCGCTCTTTACACAGACACACACAGACTCATCATCAATCATTTTCTCTAAACTCGAGTGAGTCTTATACATCAAATAAGTTAAATATGGTGTCAATTTTATCTTTTTTTTTATATATTAAAACATTCTAAAAAGAATGATTTCTTGCGAGAAAATAAAAGTTTTCCATCAAAGCTAAAATGGCATGAAAATATTTTCAAAGAAGGGGTGATAAAATATTTACCGCCTAGGCGAAAAAATTGATGGGTCCAAAAAATAAATGCATGGATAAAAATGCGGGCAAATACGCGACAAATTGCATTTACACATGCAAATATTTTATTTTTCCTCAAACTTAGCCTTAATTTCACTGTAGTTGAATTGATCATAAAAAAAATAATTAAAACAAAAATCAGGACACACTTATGGAAAAATTAAACTTAAATGGAAGAAAAACAAATGAAATGCTTCCATGAAATGCTACCAATGGTTTTGAGAGTGGGACCAATTGGACAAGGATAACCATTGGATCTTCTTGATGATTATAAATAGGACAATGTAAGTTGACAAATCCCAAGTGAATGCTTAAAATCATTTAGGTTTAAGAGATCTCCTTAAGTGGGACCCATCACATCTTACATGTTTATCACAGTGTTTTAAAACTCAGTCGAGTCAACTTGAAACTCGGCCGAGTTGACTTGACTCACTGAATATAAACTCGAATCTAATTTACAATACACTTGGTGTGTCGTTTTTTGAGAAAAACAACGCAATACATGTAAACCATAGTTTTTGAGAAAAACAACGCAATACTTGTATTCGATCATTTTTTGGAGGTACTAAGATCCAATGATTAGAAATAACTTATCAGGTTGATTTTTGGTCTGTAGGTCCACCTAGGGATGGAACAAGCATCCATTCGGTCAATGGCCTCTAAGATCATACCACGTGGCTCATATGGATGCCCGTGCTCAAAGAAGTTGAACAAAAATGGAGTCCACCCATCCCGTTATTTGGATGGTTGGAGTCAAGGTTTTAAAATGGACCGTTATAAATGTATAACAGACAGGGTGTTACCGTTATTTTCGTATTTCCATTGTAACACCTGATATTTTAAGGAAATATAATACAATATTACAGAATAAAAATATTATTTTTATTAGATTAAAAAATATTGGCCAAGGGTTTATAGCTGATTTAACAGCTATTTAGCAGCCTTATCGGTGATCCCTAGCCATTTCAATCTAATTATAAAAAAAAAGTTCAAATCCAACGGCTAGCTAGAACCCACCTCATGTAAAAAGTTGGAATCCATCATCAGCTAGGGATCACCAACCAGCCTGATTGTTGGTATGTAGGTCCATCAAGTGGTGCGTTTTTGTGCGCTCACATCTCCACAGGGAAATTATTCCCGAGAGAGTGAATGTTCTCTGGGTCCTAGGTATCCATATTTGTGAGGGTTATTAACATATACAATATGGAGATCATTATTGGAGGAAATTGGTAGTATGATACGAGGAAAATATATACTAGACCTTGGATGGACTTTGAGTTTTCTGGTGTGAATCCCAAGGACCATCAGTAGTCTAGAACCAAGGACGAGATGATGTCAACAATCTATATTATAAAACAGGGAAGTTGCCTCCCCCTCTTATAGGCTTTATATATCTAAGGGCCCATATCAACCCTTACATAAAATAAAATTTAGACGGTTGGATTAATTTAACAGAAAAATTGTCTTCCCACTTATACCCCTCTTATCGGCTTCACAAAAGATGGCCAAGATCTTATCCCCCAAATTAATGGATTATCACACCCAATTATGGGAAATGCTTTCTGGGTCACCCACTATACATCTATATAACAAAACAGAGAAGTCACTCATCCCCCTCTTATAGGCTTCACAAAGGATGGCCGAGATCATATCACCTCAAATGGATGGTGGATCTAAGCCACTCACACCCAATTTTGACAAATGTTTTGTTGGAGAGTGCCGTGGGCACTGGCCACCTATTAGTCTATATAACAAAACAGGGAAGTTGTCTTATCTCTTATCTTATCCTGCTTCATAAGATGAAGAGTTGTTGAGATCAAATCCATTCATCTAATGCAGACGGTTAGATTTCAGCCCACTTATTTGACCCCCGAGCAACAGATTGAAACTTTATTAAAAATTTGAATTTTAGTGCCGTTATTTTTCATTTTTTTTCTATTATTTTTTCATTTTCCCCCGTGTATGTATTACAACCTTTATAATGGATAAAACGCTAACGCCCCCAGTCGGTTATACCATTTGATTGCCGAGTACCCATTTTTTGCAAACGCTTTTGTCGGAGAGTGCCGTGGGCATGGGCTATTTATAGATAGGTCAACCATGGCCCACAGAGGTGTGGAGTCAAGTCTCACCGAGGGAGCACAGGTAAACCGACGTCACAAATGATTTGACCTTCCATCGTAATTTAATGTAAAAAAATAATTCTCGAGATGTGGACTAATCACCAATTACGTGGACAGGATTCATACCACAGGTAGTTCTCCCCTAAAACTTCTATCGCACGAAATTGTAAATCACACAATCACAAGCCAATGAGTTCTCGGCACGTACACAAGTACTTTGCAACATACCGTCGCTTTTGTTTTGGGTGTACGTGCCGAGAACTCATTGGCTGTGTTTGTGTGATTTGCAATCCCATTGTGACAGAAGTTTTACTCTTCTCCCACCACGCTCCCACTTCACGTTCAGAGGGGCCCACTAAGCCATTTTTACCATTTTACCCTTTACGATGTCCAAAAGCTTCAAAGCCTAGAAGGAATGAGTAAACCTTCGCTGACAGCCGATATGAGCCACGTGGCACATTCTTAAGAGGACACTAACCGTATGGAGGTTTGGCCTATCATTAGGTGGACCGACAAACTAAAAGTAAATGATTTCTAAGCGTTGGATTGAAGTTATTTTCATGGGTTGATTTTTAACTATAGGAATTACTCAAAAGATCCAAAGGTTTTAAATCACTAATCAGGCTGATTTTTGGTTTGTAGGTCCCCTAGTGATCGGCCAAACATCCATACTGTTAGTGTTCTCTTAAGAATGTGCCACGTGGCTCATATTGGCTGCAGTCAGCGAAAGTTTACTCAGAAGGAATCTAGGGTCGGTACGAGTACGACAGAGAGGATCCGTAAGGACCCTAACGTCATCGCAAATATATCCCATGCGACCACGAATTCCAGCGTATTATAAGCCGTAGAATCGGGCACCTTGTGGGACCTACAATCGTCAAGTGGTCCGTGGTCGTACCTACCGTAAAATATCAATGATACTACCACCTCACCAAACCAGAAATTGGACGGTTCATCCATACATCAGATGGTAAGCATCCGACGGTCCTAAGTGAATCATCATCAATTATTGTGACCTAGGCAGTTTTGACCACAGGGAAGTCTCTAGTTGTCGGTAGCATGGTTATGTCCAAAAGCAAATTTTGTTGGGGACCACTCATCCACAGTAAACTAACTCCTAGAAATGATTCCATGTGGCTACACTGATGGGTCCCACCCGGGAGATCTCACAATCCAAAATCAACACAATTAGGTGATTTTACCCATCTGATCTATCAAATTCTATGGCAACAACCAGAAACGAAGGAAAAATTTTAGAAGGGATGGTTAAGATCATCTCATGGAGTGAATTTTTGGTACATCCAACGGTCCTTTGATGGGTCCCACCTTATCAATGAGATGATAGTTACAATCATCCAATTGGTTCGATTTTAATCTCCTAGAGTGGTCCCTACCTAAGAATTGTGGGTCCCAATTCTCCAAATGATCACCACACAAGTAAGTGGGTTTTGTCCACGTCACTCCCACATCAAAGATACAAGTTGCCTTGTAACGTCACTCGTTCAAATAATTGAGAACCTTGTTGTTTAGCGTCTCGAGAGCGTGCCACGTGTTCGTTTTAGTAAATCTTCAAGTGTCGGTGTTGGTCGGTCGGCACCAAGACAGACATTGACGTTTTAAGAGTTCCGGTTCTCAGCAAGTTGGAAGGAACAGAGCAACAACAATAATATCTCGAGGCTTCTAGAAGTTTTTTATGATCCATTGGCTGGTTTAACCATCCTACCAAACGGTTGAGATCATCTCATCAAGCTGTTTTCGATCAAAGAGGTATCCTTCATGTGAAGGGCTGACATGGCCAATCAACACCATCCATCTGTTAGACAACCTTTCGTTGAATGGACAATGTCTTTGTGCCGGAAGGCTAAAATTTGCCGTAGCTTGGCCCTGGATATATGTAGCTAGGGCCTAGTCCAACCTGGTTCATTAAGAGCACAACAAACAAGGCCCAAGCCTGGCCCAATAATAGATAAAGGGGCCAGGCTATCAGATTTCGGGCTGGGCTTAAGTTGAGCCCAAACCTAGCTCATTTATCTGTTGAACCTTTACATTAATCTCAGTTCAACCCGTTGGGCCTAAAATATAGCTCTAGCTTGAGCCCATTTCTGCCAGGTGTAAAAACCCATCGGGCCATCTAGCCCATTAACACTTCTATCCATATCAATATCATTGAGTGTTTTGATAATTTTCATGACATAAATTACCAAAAACACTCTGGTGTTTGGATGGCCCAATAACTTAGGTGCATCCCTCTGGTCAGGACAACTTGTGACGGGCCTAAAATATTTAGACTCAAGCCCAAGCTTATTTCTACTAAAAGCCCAGCCCAGTTATTTTAGCACCTTAAAAGTAGACCTCGACACAGCTGCTGGCCTTATTAATACAGCCCAAGCTCCGCCCTATAAAGACAGGTCTGAAAGCCCATCCTGACCCATTAACACCTCTAGGCGCAGGTGAATGTGCTTAGATATTTTTTTTACCAACCGATTCAGTGAAAGACACTTGGTTTGATATGGCAAAGGAGCAAAAATCAAATTTGACCAATCAAAACATCCACCTATCCATAGGGTTGTGGGGCCCACTGCACTTTTTAGAATTTTCCCTTATTAAATCATTTTGGCCCCATTGAACCCCATTTATAGGTGGTGATCGATTTTTTAATGGACAAATTTGAAACTAGTAAGTGTATTGCTAGTCTTAATTCTGGGGTAGGAAGAACTTGAGTTAACCCTAAGAAATTAAAAAAAAAAAATGCAAAAAGTTTTCCTTGTCAGTTTTCTGAAGCCTTGTACTCTTGATTCTTTGTTCACAATGATCTTTTTGTTATTTTGTGCTATGTTTTTTTTCTCCATTTTAAGTTTTTCCACATAAAATCAATGTTGGTGGTTTGATTTTGATTTTATTTCTAGCAAAATTTTGGTGGATTCATTGCATGAACTACAACAAGTAGTAATAGAGTCTCGAAGAATTTGAAATATGGCAAAAATAGGTATCAACAAGAAGTTCGTGATGAAAAAATTTTCTTGTTTTAGGGGTACTAGGGGGTGGCACACGTACGTGAGTGATTATAGGGCGTCATCAATGTTGATGATGGACCATAGTATGAGCCATGTGCCACACTGTTAGAGACCATTGACCGTGTAGATGTTTGGCCCTTTGTTAGCTGGACATAGGTGCAGTTTGGTAAATTAAGTTATTAATATTAAAAGCTTAAAGTGCTTAAGGTTTGACAGCTTAATGACTTATGACTGAATTGGATTGTTTGATAAAGGTCTTAAGTCTTAAAATTAAGTCAAGGGCATTGTGGGTATTTTGAAATATTTATTATGCCACTTTCTTAAGTTTTTAAAAGAGATTTCTCTTTAAGAAAAGGGCATTATGGGTATTTAAGAGAGAATATTAGAATCTCTGTTGGAGATGCTTTTCACCGAAACCACTTACCGCATGTGGACCTATTACAAGGGTGGTCATATGGGGAACATCTTTGCCTCAACAATGCTCGACCCAAAGGTACCCAAACAATGGTCAATAATGCTCAAATTCCACTGTCGTTAAAATCAACCCAAGAAACTGACTCCAATCCAAGGCTTAAAAATCACAAATCAGGTTGATTTGCATGTCCATATAGGGATTGGCCAAACATCCATACAGTCAGTGCCCTCTAAAAGTGTGACACGTAGCTCATATTGTAGGTGGTCATTGTGGGCGCTACAGCGAAGTTTTTCTCTACCTCGTGTGTTGATGGACAGCCCTTGATTTGTGTGAGACACCCTTTGAGTCGAGCATTGCGTAAGTCTAAAAAATTTCTACACCAATGCTATAAGAATGTTCGAGTAAAAAGGGCTTTCATTGTGCCATGTGGGGTAGGTCCTGCTGCGGCGGAATAGTTGGACCTACATCGGCATGTGGACCCTATCAAGGGTGGTCATATGGGGAACATCTTTGCCTCGGCAATGCTCGACCCAAAGGGTGTCACGCAATGGGTAGGTGGGCCCCACATACTTTGACAGGAGAACATTCTAAAAGTGACTATGGGCCCATCTACAGGCCAATCTACCCCTGTAGAGATGGACAGCCTTTGATTTGTATGACACCCTTTGATTAAGGGAGTGGGACCAAAAAATGAAAACTTACAGGGTTTAACTAATGAGTCGGGTTCCAGGGACCGGCCTTTTTGACCGACTCCCGTTACAGGACATTATATGAGCCATGTGGAAAACTCTTAGAGGACTCTGACCGTATGGATGTTTGGCCAATCCCTAAGTGGACCTACAAACCAAAAATCAGCTTGATTAGTGATTTCAAACCTTTGGATCTTTGTACCTCAAATACTGCTCAAATTCCCACAGTTGAGATCAACCCATGAAAATATATAAGTCCAATCCAACGCCTAGAAATCACTAATCAGGTTTATTGTTGGTTTTTAGGTCCACCTAGGGATTGGGCAAACATCCATATGGTCAAATTCCTCAAAGAGTGTGCCAAGTGGCTCATATTGTATCCTGAAACGGGAGCTGGTCAATAACGACCAGTCCTAGAGCCCGACCCTTTACTAATACTGAAGATTGGGTCGGTTCCGGTGACCAACATTTTTGACCAACACTTTGGTGTACCCTCATAGAGATGAATCAATGGCTGATTTTTGCTGAGGATGATCTCCTCACCATATAGATAACCCCAACAAAAAAACAGCCCATTCTGAAATTTCTAACCCAATCAAATGTGGTTTTCAAGTTACACGGTAAAAATCGACTGTCCATAACTCTTCAACTTCTAAACCAGTCTATGAATATCAGAATGATTTGAATTTTTGTGAAGATGACGGTAGAGATCATCTTCACCAAAAATCAGCCATTAATTCATCTTCTATGCGGGTACACCAAAGTGTTGGTCATCGGAACCCGAACCCTTGAAGATTTATGGGGGTGCTACAAAAACCCTTTCTCGTGCAAATTTCTTGAAGCAGGGGGATTTTGGAAGCAGCGATCATGCTCTAATGATCGTGCGCCACATATATCATGCAATATTTTTAAAAGTCATTTTAAAACCAAAGCCTAAACCATGTGTATATGTAGCGCGCAATCATTGAAGAATGAATGTGAAGCGTGCAAATCTGGAAATAGTACTTGAGGCAACAAGGAACCACTTCGAGGGGGTCAACCTCCAGACCAATTCGAGACAAAACTTATGTATATATCCTCAAGTGTTAACTTGCAGATTATATATAGACATTCAAGCCTCTTTTCTGAATAACCAAGATAACAAACATGACCTATTCTATTCGACACGATCAAGTAAGGACTCAACAACTAACCTCCCACTTCTCCCATGATCTCTCCGTGACTCCTATTCACTCAACAGCTAATCTCTCATTGACTCCTATTCTCACAACTCCTACTCTACTCAACACCTAACAGACTTAACTTGGCCAAGGCCCTCTTTATTCGACACCTCACAACTCGCACTTCACAACTAACACTTCACACTCGACTAACATGTGCGTGAGTCATGATAACCTCTCTATGAAATTAGGCACGTTACAGAATGTTGCTTCAAAAATGCCGTTGCTTCAAACATTTTCTCTTCATTTTTTAGGGTTTTCCTCGTTTTGTTAGTGTTTTTGACCAAGGTTTAAAGGAGGCCGTTTTGACGGTTAAACGGACTGGGGGCGTTACTGTTTAAACCGTTTAAACGGATTGAAACGGTCAGGGGCAAAAATGAAAAAAAACAGGAAAAAACGGAATTAAACGGATTTTAACTGTTTTAATGATTTTAACGGAAAAAGTGGCGCTGAAATTTGAAAATTAAAAAAAGAAAGGGGAATTTAACGGAAATTAAACGGATTTTAACGGAATTAAACAGTTTTAATGGCCGTTTTTTTCACAAAAATTTTCAAAATTAAATGGCTGTTTAAACGATTTTAACGGCCGTTAAAACAAAAAAACGGCCGTTTTTGTCAAGACGATAAAACGCGTTTTAACGGTTTTAACGGAAACGGGCTTGGGGCGTTACCGTTTAAACGGCCGTTTTTAAAACCATGTTTTTGACGAGCGGAAGTTCCAGAGCTCTCGCGTTTCTGACGTCACTCGTCTCTCGTCTGACGTCTCTCACAGGTACTTCTCTCTCCCTCTTTCTTGCTGCTCTCTCTTCTTTAATCTTTCTCCGTCACTCGCCGGAGATCAAGCTCTCCATCGCCGGTTTTGAGCCTGAAGATGGAGTCGCTTTTTTCATCCTTCAAGCCAACATCCTCACTGCTGGTTAATCATTCACAGCAGAGCTTCAAAAACAAAAAACAAACACAACATCTCTGTTAATCAAATCAAGTTATTTTAATGGTTTGTGTTTGTGTTTCTTACCGAAATGGGTTTTCTCTGGAGATGGCTAGAGATTCTGTAAATCAATCTGTCAACTTTGGTTCCATTTCTCCAGTTTAGATTTATCAAAATAGGTTTATGTTATTATTTCTATCGTCAGATGTAAATTGTTGAATACGAGTTCTGTTATTTGGTTCTTGCCTATTTGGAAATGGCAGAATTATGCTTATATGATAAGCATGCAAGGTAGCTTATTCAACTTTCTTAGATAATAAGGTTTTGTATTGCATCTCGTGGTGGATGAAACTGGTTATGATTGAATGTGTGCACAATGTAGTATTATACGCATTGTTTCGTTTTGGGTCAGTGACATTGAAGAATTAGGGCCATTACGTGTATCAATCAGTTCAAGGGAGATGGATTTTGGTGGAGATTTTGATATTACCACATCCTTCCACCAAAGTACGGGAGTGTCTCCACACTTTCAAGTCAAAAGGGGAGATCCAGGCTGGGACTTCGAAATGTTTGGGACCTTCAAGTTCGAGTTGATGAAGCTGATTTATATGTGGAGATTGAGTTAGGCGTAGCTGGGTACATTTGGCACTCTGCAATTGGCCCTATGATATTTATTTCTAGTAGCTCTTCCCTGGACTGGTTTTTTACATTAACTAAGTTTTTGGAGTCTCTTTGATGAAGTTGAGCATCAGAAAATTTTCTTCTGGACTCGAAGCTCTTCCTTTGTAGTTGTTTTATGACTCATGTTTCATTATTCTTGTATACCTTATTTGGTATTTGGTAATCTTCAAAACAAGTGCTTTTTTTCGTAGTACCTTAAAAGAAGTGTGTTCAGCTTGCATATGTGCAAAGAGAATGGAATGAGATCATTTGGGTGGAATGAGTGCCCCCTGCTGAATCCTTGAACAGTGGGAGTGGAATGATTGTCCATGCATCTGCGTTACTGATGCTTCAGGATTCAAGCAAATATATATGAGATAATTCAAGTAAAAAGTAGTAAGTGTTTGTCTTGTTGTAATTTAAACTTGTTAGTTTGACATCATTTCATCATGTCTTCACTGTTTATCATTTGATTATTATTATTTTTTATTTAAGGCATCACTGTGTATATTAGAAGGAAAGTTCAATTCATATGTTTAAAATGCCCAACTCCAAATAATTGAGATAAGGTGTAGAAGATGATGATGATTATTATCTTTCAAATTGTTTATTTTTATTATTTATTGCCTTTTCCATCTATCAATATTTCCTTAAGATTCCAAAAAAAATTAGTCCAATATTACAGCATTTCTTAAATGAAGCTCTTTTATGGTAGGAGAGAGCAAGACTGCAACAGTTCTTGATGTATTACTGAAAACTGAAGTGCTTTCATGGTTGCCGTTCTATTGCCAAGAAAATGCTACCTTCATGAAAAATTGCTCTTCTCACATGGGACTCTACGTGGAGTTGAATGGGGAAAGATTCTTGCTTCCAAACCCAAATATCTGGACAAGGCATAGATGATGATGATAACTTTAGTGCACTGCTTAGGATATTTGCCATTTCTGTTACACATGCTGCAGTTAGTAGGCTTGATTATTGGGTTAATGGAGTTCCATTAGTCGATGAGCTGCAAGGATTCACTTGCCATAGTTTAACTTAAATTGTAATAGTTTAAATCAAGGTTTTAAATGGTCTGTTTGGCATAACAGTTGCTTAATGTTACTGTCATGGCCATTATAAGGGGACTCACATCAGTCATGCCCGAGTAAAAAAGGGCCAGAATATTATAATGGCATAACAGTTGCTTAATGTTACTGTCACAATTGATCGCTGATAGTCTGATGGTTTTTTTTTTTGCCATTGTGGTTGAGACCAGAGACATTTATTTTAGAATTTATTTACTTAATGTGGTTCTGTTAGAGGTTTGTGAGTTAATTAGGTATAGCCCACATATTTATTTTGCTGAGTTACTCTCTCAACTTTAACTCCCTAAATGTGTCAATTGTTTTGAACCTGCATCTTAGATCTTTGAATCTTGATCTGATATTTTCGTTTCTTTTAACTATAGATCTTCTTTTTCGTTTGTGGTCTTCGATTTGATTTGTTCTGAGAAGTCGGTTTATGTGGCTTTGTTTCCATGTTCTTTTTTTATTTGTTTGCTTGCTCGAAAGACTTTGTTATTTGCTATATAGATTTGTTAAAGATACGTTTTTTTGATGAGTATGAAGTTGTTTTTGGTAAGAATCATCAGTCGTAATGTCTGTGTTAGATGATCACAGTTAGTTTCCATTCAGAACTCATAAGTAGTGTGGTGTATTGAGCCCCTCAAATATATTTTATAAAATCCCTTTTATATTATCGCAAAAACGATTGCTTGTTTGGATCGCCTGTTTTCTGCCAGAAAATGATTTTTTTTATCATGAAAAAGCTTTTAAAAATATTTTTCTTGGCGTGAAAAGTGGTGAGTGAAACAAGCCCCTTAAATTTTGGGACTATTTGCCAATACCCATCTATGTGCTTTATCACCTTTTTACCACATCAGTGGATGAAGCATTATTTACCAACTATAATTCAAGTAAAATACGAGCATTGTAGATCATGATGATCAACTTACTATGTCAATGAGCTTAGCAATCTGATCCAGTTCTTATTCTCTCTATTAATCACCAAAGTGTGAGTGTTTGATAGCAAGGAAAATTTTCTCGGGAAAATCCTCTTTTCCCTAGGAACATTTTCCCAAGAAAATAAGGGTTTCCCCTAATTCTCACCCATGAGGGAAGGAAATGAATTCCGGCCTTGGTCAGGAAAATCTCGTTTTCTTGGGAACACTTTCCCACTTTAAAATGGGTATGAAACAGTGGAAAATATAGTTTTCCTGAGAAAATGTGCAATCAAACACGCCCAAGTACTGCTCTTGTGAGAAAGTTCTGGTTTTTACTAATAACAATTATTTCCACATTCCTAGGATTACAAAGGCCCTTCAGTGACAGCGAAGATGTCTCGAAAAGGGTTGATGGAGCAGGATCTTAAAAAGCTGGATGTAACAAAGTTGCATCCCCTCTCACCGGAAGTCATTTCTCGTCAGGCTACGATAAATATTGGTACATTTTCCCATGATTTTGTAATGTTTAATTCTCTATCGATGTCTCCGTGAATGTCTTCAAGTCGACGATTTGAACAAATGCACTATTTTTTGGACTGGGATTGATGCATTTGTGCTAAATTTATTGCTACAGGCACAATTGGCCATGTGGCACATGGAAAGTCTACTGTTGTAAAAGCAATATCGGGTGTTCAGGTAATTCCTTTTGTTCTATTTGATAGCGCTTGTTTTGATCTAAACTGTAATGTGGGCATATATATGTATTGCTATCTTGTTAGTTGAGTTTATGAATCTAGCGAGGCAATCTCTGATTTTAGAAACAAAATACTATGGTTGCTACCCAATTTGTCTAGTGTTCCACTGATTAGTTGTCATGAAAAAGATTCTGAAGATTTTTGAAGGAAAATGGCTATATATGATTATTACCAATTGTGTTTTCATGTTAAGAGTGTAGTAAAGTTGTCTCGAGGTCATGCCAGGTTCTTTACTAATTGATTGTTTACAAAAAGCGTGAAGTATGACCAGAGGTTGTGAGATCAATCTCAGCTAACCAACCAAAAGAAAAATAGTGAAGCATGGATACTATTTTACTGTTAAGGAAAACATATGTTATTTTCATTAGGTTATGATTTTGAAGTATGATCAACTGACCATGAGGTTGCAGGATCAAATCCTGGCTTACCCACCAAATGAAGAATAGTGAAGTATGGATACTATTCGACTGTTAAGGAAAACAAATGTTATTTGCATTAGGTTATAATTTTGAATCTTATTCTACTATTTTAAGCCTAACAATAAATAAAGTAGCGAACACTGATGACATATCCCCAGTGGAACATCAATGCAGTACCACCTTAATGTCATCACTTGGATTTGGGAATAATTACAGTACACATTGTTATGATATCTTTATTCCCATATTTATTGGCTGCCATTGAGGTGGTATTAAATTAAAATAACATTGGGGTGATGAAATCATTGGTCTAAAGTAATGTATCTGCTATCTGTTTTGAATTAATTTTCTTTTTATTAGCTATAACTCAAGCTCTGATAAGAAAGATCTGGTAACATAGAGGATGGTCCAACACTACTAGTCCACCAATCATTTTTGTACAGATATATATTTACAAAGATTTGGATAGAGACCCTAAATTGTTGTCATTTTGTCTGCAGACTGTCCGATTTAAAAATGAGCTGGAGCGTAACATTACTATCAAGCTTGGATATGCTAATGCAAAAATATACAAGTGCGAAGATGAACAATGTCCTCGGCCAATGTGCTACAAGTATGGTGATATCCAAAACCTAAGGTTCTTGTCTTTTTATTCTTGTCCGTATTTTCATGATTTATATTCAAAATTTGGTTGCAGGGCCTATGGCAGTGGTAAAGAAGATAGTCCTCTATGTGATGTCCCTGGATTTGGAAATGCAAGAATGAAGCTGTTGAGACATGTCTCTTTTGTGGATTGCCCGGTAAGACGATTGACATTTCGACATTAATTTTTTGAATCCATGATATGGGCATAATCACTAATCTATACATTATATGAGAGCGGTTAGTTTGAATCTAGGCTTTTGGGGTGGGTCCATTAGTTTATTTTGAGAGCTAGCTTTTGATTACATCAACAATGTGAATTTCTTAAATCCAAGTGTGAATTTGTCCTTTGCAGACAATTATAGAATTGCATTATGAACTTTCTTTAGTGGACCATATGTAAAATTAGTTCAGTAGGCAAAATAATCTCAATAAGTTATCAAGTGAAGCTACTTTTGTTGAATTACAGAACTTGGGCTGGAAAATAAGCTGCTTGAACTGTTGGTGGATTATAATTTATGAATTATTGACTGGTTGAAGGGTCTAAAGGCAAATGGTAGGGTGTGGCGGTCCCTTAGTTTTTTGGCATGTGAGCTCTCTACCCTCCAATAACACATTGAAACTATTAATTCTCAATTTATATATCCAGTTATACCAGTTATACCATTCACAGAAGGCAGAAAAATGCTCTATCTCACATTCTTAACATCCAAAACCTTCATATTTCGGAGAAGTATTTGGGCACGCTCTTATTCCTGGGTCGCTCCAAAAAGAAAGCTTTCCAATATTTTGAGGAGCGTGTTAGAAGTTTAATGGAAGGTTGGAGATCTAAGCTTTTATCCTAGGCAGGTAAATCTACCTTGATCAAGTCAGTTGCTGCGGCGATCTGCATTTATGTGAAGCAATCATTTTCGTTCCCAAAAACTTTATGTGATCGCTTCTTTGATAAATAGTTTTGGTGGGGAGCTACGGATCAGAAATCGGTTCTTTGATTGACTAATTAGGATTCCATTTGTATGGCTAAAGCTCTCGGCTGTCTGGGTTTTCGTGATGTTAATATCGCCCTTCTCTTCAAAAAGGTGTGGGCCTTACAAAAGGAAAGTAGCTCGTTTCTAGCATCTCATTTGCTCAAGAAATACTGCCCATCGGGACATATTCTTATGGCTAGAAGTACTTTTTTGGTGTCATAGTGCTGGAAAACCTTAGTTATTGCAAAAGATAAGTTATCCATTCCAGTGTGCTTGGGTGATTGGATCAGGGGATCATATACAAATTTGGCAGGATCCATGGATTCCCACTCTTCAATGGGACTTCACATCTCCACCGTAGAATGGGGTGACTCAAATCTCAAAGGTCAGTGAGTTAATTCTCCCGAATCGTACGTGGAACAGAGATATTCTCCATTCACTCTTCCTTGATTCAATGGTTCAATCAATTTTAGAGATTCCTCTGAGTTAGAACTATCGAGTAGATCGGTTATTTTGGCTACCCCATCCTTGGTCCAATTCTTTATTTGGAAACTGTTACGTGGTATTCTTCCAACCTGAGAAAATGCTCATGCGAAAATTAATCAAGTATCTCCACATTGTCCTCACTCCTCGGCAAGGTTTAAATTTCGTTTCGGAGGAATGTCTCGGTCAAGTGAAAAACCGAGACAAACTCCGAAACGAAACGAAACATTCACGAAACATTGAAGAAACAAAATTTCCAAAACATTTCCGAAACATTCCGAAACATTACGAAACATTACGAAATATTATGAAACATTACGAAATATTATTCAAAATCATTAAATTATATTTTTATTTTTTTGGATTGTAACTGATTGTCTCGGTGAAACAAACCGAAACATTCCGAAACATTACGAAACGATAAATGTTTCATTTGTGAATGTTTCATTTCGGTTTCCTTACGAAACGAAACGAAACACTACGAAACATTCCGAAATTTTAAACCATGCTCCTCAGTGCGAGGCGCATGTGGAGACTAGTGGTTATTCTTTTATTTAACTGCCCTATCAGTGCTCGGATTTGGTATGCCTCGCCTTTATCCCTACATTGCGAGGATTGGACACCAAGGGAGATTGAAGCATTGATCCTGGGCCAACTTACTCTCTCAACTTTTGCATATAGGGAGGGTATTTTTATATAGCACTATGCTTGTGTGCTGCTCTAAAAATTGTGGGAGTTGAGGAATAAGGAAGTGCATAACCACACGCAAGGGAATCCATTACATATTTTGAGGGGCATCATGCGTATATAATTCTATCAGAGCTCGTTCCTAAAGTCCAAAGGAATCGAACCTTATGGTCCTCACCCCCTTCTGGGAAGCTTAAGCTAAATTCAGATGCGTCATGGAAATATTTAAATGGTAGGGCAGGTATGGGTTTTGTAATTACAGACGAAACTAATCGTTGTATCATGGCAGGAGGATGTCGAACACCGAACCTTCTCAGCAGAAGAAGCAGAAGTTCAAGCTGTGAAGTGGGGGTTTGAGTATGTGGTTAAGCTCAGTTCTTTTGGTTTTGTGGTGGAGTCGGATGCGTTGGTAGTGGTGAAATCTCTTCAGGAAGACTCAGTGGAGCTAAGTTCGTCGTCGTCAACCACTACAACAAAATTGACCTTTTAGGGCGTTCAAAAAATACCATAAAATACCTTTTATTGCGTTCATCGAATGCCATAAAAACGCCGTAAAAGGCTATGCCATGCTTTTCAAGGTTAAATAATGGCATTCAATGAACACCATAAATGAATGGCGTTCATAGAACGTTATGAATATATAATGTTTACGAACGCCATAAATATAAATTTGAACGCCATTGGTTAAGACCAAGGAAATAAATTTCGGTTTCGAGGTTTATTTCGACCAGTCTAAAAATGGAAATATTTCGTGGAAATATTTCGACCAGTGTGGAAATAATACATTTTTCGTGGAAATGATAGAAATAATGCGGAAATTATGGAAATATTGTGGACATGTTTGTGGAAAGTTTGGGAAATAATGAAACAAGCATAAAAACACACTCATAAGCTTCCAAACCATAATATACAACCATATATAAGCAGAAATGAATAACCATAATGGTATGTAATATGTCGCGGCAAGTATTTTTAATTAGTAAAGGTTTAATTTAATTATATAACTATTATTTAATTGCTAATTATAAAAAAAGTAATAAAGTAATATATTAACAAATCCTTATTCACTTACATTTATTTCTTAACATTATATGTAATTTTAGAAAACCTATTTACTATTAACATTTATTTAGTTTTTTGAACGTTTAATTTTTTATTTGAAAAAAATATTAAATTTAGGGTTAATTTTTTTTGAATTTTTTTTAACCCAACCAACTTGTAGAACAGGCTAAGTTATGCAACATATAATCAATTTATGCACAATCATGGATGTTTAGGGTAAAAACCAATGAAATTAGGATTTTTTCTAAATTCCAAATTTTCACGCTAAGCGATCTTCAATCCATGCACGAATCTAGTGTAAATGCATCATAGATTCATAAATTTAATGAATTTACACCTAACCTATTTATTTGTAGCAAGGAATTTTATCCTTATGTATATTTCGAATTTGAAAAAACTCCCAAACAGGATTTGATTCGTCCTCACGATTAATCCACGAACCAAAAAATCTACAATGGATGGATCTTTTGTATGAACAAAATGTATGAAAAGGGTTGAATGGATCAAATATAAGATTTATAGCGGTTTTGAGCTCAAATGAGATGTTTCCTACCTACGATTGAAATGATTCCAATGTTTCCATACATGTCGAAACATTTCGACCGAAATAATATATATTTACACTGTCAATTGATCGAAATTTACTGTTCACGCGAAATATTTCGACATGAATGGAAATATTTCGGGAAATTTAACTTTATTTCGACGTAAGTATTCCTTCTTATCGGTAACCTAGAAAATGAAAATATTTCGTGAAATATTTCCATAATTTCGTGAAATTTATTTCCCTAGTTAAGACAGTTCTCTGTTCAAATAATGGGCTATTGTGTAAAACATGACATTTACCGAACGCCATCATTTTAATTTTAATTTTTAATATACTCATGGCGTTTTATGAACACTATTGTTTCACTTTTTAGTTTTTAAAGTAATACCTCACAAATCTCTATATTAATGTAATAAAATTACCCGTGAAGATTCATACACCCATTCTATAAAATTCACAATTTGATTCAAGTGTTACATACAACAAATCCCCTTGCGGATATACATAAGAGGACCCAATGGCGCTCATTTTCCAACCCCCCCAAAGTTCTTCCGAGTAAGAACTTTGTTAACTTAACTCACTTGTTCTCATAAATTTGATGAGCATGAATCAAAGTCAACTCCTCTTCTTGAGTCTATGCCTCCTTGTTTATGGTAGAATTAAGATGATTATGTCACCTGAAAGTCAATATTAGTTAATATAAGTGGGAGTAGCATATATTTGTCACCAAACGAAAACCAAAAAATGAGCAAGTGGACTTATCATAACAAATTGAGATATAATCCCATAATGTAGGCCAACATACAAAATTTCAGAAGATGCAAATAGATTAAAGAAAATGCATCTTCAGGTCGTTTATCACTTTCTCTTCATCCCACATGAATCCATATATGGATATGTTCTACAAGTATAAAAAAAAGAGTAGGAAAGTCTTTCAAAAATAAATATAAATTAATAAAAGATAAATGCATAAAAATTAAATTGCATAAATTAAACACGAACTTGTAAGCAAGAACTTTCATTCCTCGAAATTGATATATATCTTCAAACCCCACAATCTACTCTTGCTATGTAAGAAATTCCACAATTAACAATTCTTCAACTGAGAAATTCCATAGTAATATAAAAAGATCCAAAGAAATAAAATCTTAGAAGAAAGAAATACAATTGGGAGGGTGCAAACAACACTTACATTTCATGAAACAGGTCGAAACTTAATATGTTGTTAGGTGTGTTGCTGAATCACATGGTCCTGGTAACAAAAACTAACCTTCTAGGGATGCTTGCCAAGAATGTTAATGACTGCACTCACAGCCGCTGCCAAGATCTCCCTTACATCGATGCCATATTCATCGACCCGCTCGCAATCTAGGCCCATGCTTTCCCACACATTCATGAAATTGGAGTCCCCCACTTTCAACATATAATCAGCTGCAACAACGTCGAGGTCCTCCAGCTGGTACTCATCTTCAACAACATCATCATCTGCCTCATTGTTAGTTGGATCAACCTGAAGGATGCCAATATAAGAATCAATATAAGCACAAAACACAACATTGGTGGGTTTATAGATAATTATATTTGTTAATTCTGATCAATAAAAAAACTAAAAACTCAAATCACTTGGCTCGTAACTTTCCAAAACCAACTTGCCTGCTAACAGGTTTAGAGCACACATACATTTATCCAAGTATTTAGTCCCCGTATACATCAATTTGTATTTTATCCTATACAACACTTATGGATTTGTCATGCAGAATTAATTTGTTGAGAGTTGTTCTCATCGACAATTGAGAGAGCAACACTTTCAAGCAATCAATGCATTGTTTGGCACTTCGTATCTTCAATATTTTGATGGTCGTCAGGTTGATCATATTGAAATTCTATAACAGAGTCTTCTACTATTCCTTTTCAAGCTAATACCAATTCAAATCACTATCAAATCAAGGCAATTCCCATTCATTGAACATATACTAGTATTAGGCTATCCCAATTCCTCTCTGTATATCCAAAGTACCCTTTTTCTTTTGGCAAACACAATTTTTAAACAAGTATATTTCGGCATTTTCATGATAAGTTCAGCAGCAAAACCTACCTATAAACAAACCTAAATTTATCTTCATAGAGATAAAAATTGAGTTTCTTATTACTTATGTTATGATAACATCTTGACCAATAAAGAAATAAAGGTACTAACAATTATACCTCTTTAACATTGAATTTTAACATATTCGAGAGTTTCCAAGAGGTGCTCCTGACTTCTCGAATGACACAAATGTCTGCCCTTGTGAATCATAAGGTAGGGATCTTAAAGGCTTGGATGCTACTTCAACGAAATCCTCTTGTAAGAATGATAATTGAGTCAACAATAGCTTTCTTATAGTCGAAACCCATTTCTTCTCTAAGAACGTTGCTATGGGATGTGTCATTGCAACCTGCGGGAAATTTAAAGGAATCAAACAGAGAGCAATAATCAGAGGTCCATCTTAGAAGAAATATGAAAACTGTAGTCCAAGAGAGCATCCTCAGTACTAACAATCTCACATTCCTATTGCAAATGGGAAGTGATAGATTTGAGGTTTCCCAAAAAGAATTTTTAAGTTAAAAACTTCGTATTATTCTAAATGACAGCACAAAGAGTTTTAAACATAGTTGTCTTAGATATCTCTGGAAATTTTCAACAAAAACCCAGAAGTTTTTTGGTAAGAAAAACATGTAGAAACCATTAAAACTTTATTTAATTTGATTATAGAGTTTGTTTTAAGAATTCTGCTTGCTTATGGATTAGTGAATTCTTGAAATATCACAGTTACAATATTTTTGAACTTGAACAGTAAAAAAGGCCAGGCAGTGTGAGGCACACATGCATATACTCCTGCATCGGAATGTAGCACAGAGTTGACAAGTTTCTACAAAATTAGAGAGGAGCCAACAAAGGTTACAAGTAAATAAATACCTTCAACATCAAATTTGGTTGCTCAATCGTGAACATAACTCACCTAATTCTTCTAGATTTAAAGTTCACCAGCCACAAATACAATGATAACTTTCCAGTTGCCTTCTTATGATTTTTTCCTTTATGGGATCTTAGACATGACAAAATACAAAAAACATATTTAGATTTTACACTTGGACATGCTTTAGATCAAGGGCTTTTGAGATAATTTTAGAACTATTCCTTGAGAAATAAGATAATTTACACTTAGACAAAAATCGAATGATAGAGGTAATTTAGTTGTAAGATGCACAATATATAACATTTTCTACTACCTAAGCATTTGTCTGCTGCTTGTTTCTGAGCCTTTGTTCCTCGTCAGTTCTGTTGTATGGATCCTTGCTATCAGATTTGTGATACCAAGCAAGTTCATCATTCACTTGAGAAAGTAACTTCTCTGAATGCGTTACTCTCTTGGGTCTCCAGTTCAGTTCAGCAACAAAACAGGGGAGCCGTTCCCCACCACCAAACACGGCTATGACTGGCCTGTTTCCAGCCATGTTGGGCCCACTAAGAAACCGCCAACTTCTCCCCCATTCTTCCATTTTTTTTGCTGCATTTACAGCACACAAATGACCAAAACTGTGTTGTTTTTCTGCACAAAAAGGCCTCTAAAATGGTCTGTTTTATAGAAGAAAAATGGTTCTAAAACATGGGATTTTTCATAGCAGAAAAATGTCTTTAAATAGTGGGCATGATGCCTAGATTTATCACCAGAAAAACTTCCAAGAATGGATTGTTTTCTTGGCTGAAAATGGTCCCAAAACTCCATGTTTTTTCACAAAGAAAAGATTCCTAGAACAGGGCATCGTTGTAGCACCCATCCCAGCCATTAATTGCTGAATCTTAGGTCTAGTGTTTGAGAGTTGACATCGAGTGCAGCGTAAGTGGCCCTCTTTTAATAAAAACTGAATTTTATGTTTCTGTTCTAAACATTTAGGTGGCTTCTTAGAGGCTTTTCATAACTTTCCATCAGTAATTGTGAAGTGCATAGTGCATGTCTTAGAGCATAGAATAATCTATTTCACGCCTGCTAATGCTCCATTAGTTAGGCTTGAAGTGTTCTAACCCAAAAGCTTATCCTCCAAACCATGAGTTGGTATATATTCTTTGCTTTCTCAATATTATGGCACTGAATCCTTGAAATATTCATTTGGTACTTGCTTCAACACTACTTGGATATGTTATGGGATCTTTGCCAGATATGACTCCCACCATACTTCAATAACTTTATATTAAAACTATATAATAGAGGAGTATGAAGGTAGTGTAGAAAAAATGAAAAATTAATAAGATATACTTTCAAAAATTATAATTACAACCACCACTATTTACATCCACCCACGGTTCAAAGTCTCATTCCATCTTGGTTGAGACCATAGTCATAAAAATCTCCGACTTTTTTTTTAAATAAATCCAAAAATCTTTGATTTTTCGAATCCACAAAGAGGTGTGGTTACCCAACTCCATGGCATATGGGATCCTGACTCTTTGAGTTATACAAACTTGATGTAATCTACACGGCACATGGATATTAAAAAGTAAATACAAGAAAGGAGAGCTTACCATTCCACTGAAGATCTAGTTTTTGGAATTTGATTGAACTGGTTCTTGTTTTACCATTGCAAGTAAAACCCGCACATATGTCTGAAAAACCAGTTCAATCAATGGCTGCTAAGCTACTTCCTTCAATCAAAGAAAAATTACAATGTTTAGTACATAGCATTGGTTTGGTATAAATTACTAATACAAGACTTGAATTAGACATCAAGACAGCTCTACAAATCTTAATAGTGGCTTCCTGATATGTAAGCTTTTTCAGTAGATCTCAGTTTGTTATAAAGTACACACTTGGTAAGATATAAAAAACACAACTACACTACGGTTAAACTGAGAAAGCATGAGTCTCCCTAAGAAGGCAGTTTGTCCTATTATTGAAAAAGGAAAAGAATTGAGTGGCAAGTGCAGGTGAGTTGTCAAAACTTTGTTAAAAACTATGACATCTTAGAATTGTTTACATAATAAAACCAAACAAAGAGAACCATTGGAACTAAAATTTAAAGTTCAGACCCAGAAAAATTTCAAAAGTTGATTCACCTGACATATATTTCCTCATTGACTTAAATATTCTTACTTTCTGCCATAAATGAAGACCCAATTTTACATATTTGGGTTGCAAAAAGTAAATTCCATTAAATGGTTCTTTTTGAATTTTCTCAATGGTCCAAATTTCCTTATATCAAGATCTAAAAGGTGTTTATCACCGTAAAATGTAGCAAACAAATTAAGGTAAATTGGACGGACATGCAAAGTTAGCACAATACCTGATCTAAAGAGTTATAGTTGTCATCAATCCTTGTATACCTTATTCGAAATCTGTTTCTAAAGTCAGGCTATACATGGTTCCTAGGATAGGGCAAACCCTAATAAATGCCATAGAATAACACAGCCTATAAAGGCAACAACTTGGCTAAGACAGCTTTGCCTACAACGTGGTTTTCTTTTGACTTGGCTAAAAAATCAGACTCCTCAATAACTCTCAATAAGAACTTGAAAAACAATACTAAAGTTGGTAGAATTTCAAAAGATTAGGTGTTGAACCTTCTTAAGACTAACCAATACTCAAAAAACTCAGTCAAGTTGACGTTGGCTACGGTCAAATTAAACCAAGAATGAATATGAGTATAGTTTGCTGAACAAGCATGTTTGCGTTTTCTCAACATTCCCATCATGATACTTATCCCCATAACATAACAAAAAATTTTTTCGGAGTAGAAGGGAAAACGACATAAGAGATGGGTAAGTAGGTAGAATCCATACCAAGCAAAGTATGGCCCAAGTACTTTCAAAGTAAAAGGTTGTGCCTGCAACTAGTTTGTTTGCATTTGGATCTTGAAATAGAGCATCAAACTGGAACCAAATGGATGATGTAGGAAGAGGTTATAGTGCAAAGAAAACAACAACTTTCAAGTCCTAGAGAAACCATCAACCACAGATTGTTGAATAAGTTAGCCATTTCAAGAAGAGATACGTTTTTACGCATCTAACCTGCTCATCGTAAGAGGACATACAAGCACAAGTGATATTTGTTAAAATAGATGTTCATGTTAAACATAAGAGATTATTACACACACATTGATTGAATTCAGAAAATGTGGATAAAATCAAGGAAATCATAATTGTGGACACATTGAATAAAGTAGAGTTGTTTATGCACCAATTGATCAGCACATAAATATTTATTACTGTTTGTTCTTGATAGGACAGGAGTGATGAGAGGCATAGCAATACAGGCTTACTGATTTCTATAGTAAATGATGAGCACTTGGCAGGTTTAGTAATTCCCACAATCGCCAACATCCCATCACCATCCAATTAGGATGGGAGGGTGATGAGCACTTGAGATCTAACCATTAAGAAATTTAAACTATGGATCATAAACCCATATAACTAGCATATTTAAAAGAGAACACAGAATGCAATAAAACAAACTGATAGTGACGCATTTCGAGGTTCACTAGGCCTGATGTTAATAGTTTTAGTCAACAGATTAAATTTCATCAAGCGAAACATTTCAAATAAACCAAATACCAAACAATGTAAAGATCATTTATAAAAAATTCACATAACAATGAAAATTCTACAAAACCATATGCATAAATTACAGAAACCCTATACACAAATTATATCTGAATCATAACAAACTCATATGACCGGCAAACAACATTTTTAATATAGAAGAACAAGATTTTACAGCATGTTATATACTTACAGCTAGGATAGTTAGCTTAAGAGTCCAGAAACAAATATCGTATAAGGCCTCGTTATCCAACACCATGCACTCATCTGCATTTTCCACCAGTAGATGAACAGAGAGTGTGGCATTGTATGGCTCAACAAAGTATCTGAAACCTTTGGTGAAGAAAAAACAGAGAACCTGAGCATTGTCCTATCTGGGTACTCTTCCATGATCTTTGAGATCAACAAAGTAGCCATCCCAAAACTAGTTCATCCACCCAATGAGTGGCACACTTGAAAACTGCATAGATTTGAAAACGTAATTAAAATAAGGAGGTATTAGTGAAGATGAATCCAAAAATCCCATAGCTTGATCAAAAAACACAAGACAACTTTCAAATCAAGCAGATATAGGATCTATTATACCTTGAATACAGTCACAGTTCTCGGCCTCTTTTCAGACGACATGAAGAACTGAATCAATGAGCTCGGCTCCCTCAATGAAATGGCCGCCCAATTGTTTCCATGGTTTTAAAATTCGACAAAATTCGGCGACATTAGACGAATTAATTTCGAATGACCGAATTAAAGTGTACATGTATTAAAAAATTTACAAAAAATAATTCGAAGTAAACAGTAAAAATTCGGCTAATTTCTCGAAGTCTAGCCTTTTTAGTACAAAATTTGTATAAATTCGTCGAATTAATTTTTAATTCGAAGTAAACAGTTAACTTAGAGAAGTTTAGAGAATTTTTAGCAAAACGTTGGTAAAACACATTGATTTTGAAAGATATGATAAAACAAGCATGATAAAACACTTATAACTTATTATATTATAAAAACAACCATTTAGAGCAACCTAAGCAAGATTAATATTTTTTTTTTTTTTTGATAAGCAAAAGATTCATTAAAAGGCCGAAGCCAAGAGAAACATACAACCAGGGAGAGGAAGGTCGAGGTGACCTCCACAAAACCCCGGCCCAAGAGCAAAAGAAGACCAAAACACTTAACTATTTCCTTCCCGATTACAAATATTCTCCCATCTAAAGACAAAGTCTTCGAAGAACAGACCCTTACATTCTGACACCGCCTTAGACCACATAAATAACAGCCCCTTAATGTTTAGGAGTATCGACATAAGATCCGATTGCTTTCCTTCAAAGACCATTTGGTTCCTTTCCTTCCAAATACCTCATATAATTGCAAGAGGGGTCATCCTCCATAACACATTCCCTCTTGTAGAGAAGGCTTTGGAATTCCAACTGAAAAAGAGGTCCGTGAGAGAGGCCGGCATGACCCAACTCATCCCAAACTCTAACAAGAATGCTCTCCAAATTCTGTTAGCCATTTCACACTGATTCCCCATTGGTTTTACACATCCAACAATATTGCACCAAGGTAAAACCTCTCGCCATCAAGTGATCCACTGTGAGAATCTTATCCAAAGCAGCTTCCCAAGCAAAGAAAGCTACTTTTGAGGGTGTCTTAGATTTCCACACCAGGGAGACAGGGAAATGATCTCCTTCTATTCTTTGCAGTTCTTCATAAAAAGATTTCACCGAGAAAGAACCCCCTTTGGTCCAGGTCCAAACTCTCCTATCCTTTACCAAAGGATTAAGCCGGACAGCCTGTAGACTCGACAACAGCCTTGCCAGAGGATCAATCTCCCAATCATTTAAGTTTCTTCTAAGGCCCAAGTTCCAGCCCCCTTCCTCCCCCTCCATCTGATAGCAATTAAGAACAGACCTCTGCTTTTTTTCTGAAATAGAGTACAACTCCGGATAGTCTTCCTTTAGGGGCTTATCACCGCGCCAAATGTCCTCCCAGAACCGTATTCTGTCCCCTGCTCCAGCCTCAAAGTGCACCCCTTTGCCGAATTCTATCGACACCTTCAGGATCCCTCTCCACACACTACAGCCATACGGACTTCTAACTTCAAGACTGTTCCAGCCCAAAGGAGAAACTCCATATTTACCGACCATGACCATTCTCCAGAGACTTGTCGTTTCCTCCCCATATCTCCATAGCCACTTCCCCAGAAGAGCTCGATTCATGGACTTGAGGTGCTTAATGCCCAAACCACCTAAACCCTTAGGTTTACACACCTTATCCCACCTCACCAGGTGAATCTTGTGATTTTCCGAATTCCCATCCCACAAGAAATCTCTCATGATCTTATCTAAAGAAAGGAGCACACTATTCGGAATCAGGAACAAGGACATATAGTAGATTGGCAAGCTCGAGAGAGAACTTTTCATCAACACCAATCTTCCCCCTTTAGATAAGTATTTGGCTTTCCAAGGGGAGAGTCTCCTTTCAAAACTATCGACCACTGGCCTCCAAAGATCCTTAGATCTATATGCTGCCCCCAAAGGGAGTCCAAGATAAGTGGTTGGGAATTTATCAATACGACAGTTCAGAATATTCGCCAATCCTTCCAAGCCTTCAACCATTCCCACCCCAAACAATTTGCTTTTAGAAAGATTCACCCAGAAGCCCGAGTCTGCCTCAAAACAGCCAAGAATACCTTTAAGGAATCTCAATTGAGCCTTCTCAAGAGCAAGAAAAATGAGGATATCATCCGCGAACTGGAGGTGAGATATGGAAGGAACCCCTGGAGCCACACCAAACCCCTCCATCTCTCCTATAGACACAGCTTGAGAGATCATTCTTCCTAAAGCCTCTGCTACCACAATGAACAGAAAGGGGGAGAGAGGATCACCTTGGCGCAAACCTCTTTAGCTCTTAAAATAACCGGCTGGGGACCCATTCACCAAGATAGAGAAGGATGCTGACGATATGCACTTCCAAATCCACTTTCTCCATCTGGATCCAAACCCCATTCTCCCAAGGAGGTAATCTAGACAGCCCCAGCTAACATGGTCATAGGCCTTCTCCATGTCTATCTTGCAAATAATCCCCGGTTGTCCCGACTTGATTCTAGAGTCGATACATTCGTTCGCAATAAGGACTCCGTCAAGAATCTGACGCCCTCTCACAAAAGCTCCTTGATTCGGCGAGATCACTGAGGACAGAACCTCTCTAAATCTCCAAGCAAGGACCTTAGCAATAATTTTGTAGGCGCTTCCCACCAAACTTATGGTTCTATAATCAGAGATGTTTTCAGCCCCGGTAATTTTAGGAATCATGGCAATAAAGGTACTGTTGGATGGAAAGTCCAGGAAACCTTTTTCCTGAAATTCCGCTACCATCTTCATGAAGTCTTCACCAATGATCTCCCAACAATGTTTGTAAAAGGCTATGGTGAACCCATCTGGGCCAGGGGCCTTATCATGGGCCAGAATAGAGAGGGCATTCATCACCTCCTCCTCTGAGATGGTTTTCTCCAATTTCTCTCTATCCATAGTGCTAATTTAATCAAATTGGAGCCCTTCCAGCAAGGGCCGATAGGGAACCGACTCAGTGTACATTTCAGAATAGTACCCCACCACTCCCTGTCTGATACTCTCTTCATCCTCCTTCGTATCTCCCTTGATACTAAGACGAGAGATATGATTCCTTCTCCTGTTGGCATTAGCCATCTTATGAAAAAACTTTGTGTTGCGGTCTCCCTCTTTGAGCCACCTAACCCTGGATTTCTGTTTTCAACTCGTCTCCTCCATCTCACCAAGTGTTGGTACTCTCCCTTCAGATTAGTTCTTTCCAATTGCTCTTCCGTAGAGAGATTAGTATCTTCCTCCTTCCTGTCGATCAAAGCTATCTTGTCAAGAACTATTCCTTTCTTGTGATCTATGCGGCCGAACACCTCCCGGTTCCATATCTTGATACTCTCTTTCAGCGCTTTGAGCTTTCGTCTGAAAACCCCCCCTGCCTTCCCTTCAAAGGCCGAAGCTCTCCACCATTCCCCCACCTTCTCCTTAAACCGGGGATTGCTCAACCACATGTTTTCGAACCGAAAAGGAGAAGGCCTCGATCTGAACCCCCCACACCCTAGTAGCAATGGCGAATGGTCAGATCCCGGTCTTGGGATCGCAACCAGGGAGGCATTCTGGAAATGATCATCCCAACTTGGGGATATAAGGAATCTGTCCAGCTTACAAAGAGTGGGGCAGGTTTGATTATTAGTCCACGTGTATTTGGCTCCTCCCATAGGCAGTTTCATTAGGGCATTCCTATTGATGAAGTCCCCGAAATCCCTCATACTTTTAGTCTGTCTCCCTCCTCCATTCTTCTCGTACGGATAACGGACAACGTTAAAATCGCCCCCTATGCACCATGGATCATCCCATAGGCCAGCAATGTCTTCTAACTCTTCCAAAAATTGAGTTCTGCCCCTACTTTCTGATGGGCCATAAACACCAGTGAGAATCCACCAAAGCTACTCCCCCACACATTTATATCTAATGGATACCGAGAAAGCTCCAATCAGGACGTTGTCCACTTCGAGACACTTCCTGTCCCAAACGATTATAATACCCCCAGAGGTCCCTACAGCTGGGAGATCTTGCCACCCAAAGTCTTCGATCCCACAAATCTCCTTGATATCCCTCATCTCCACCTTATCCAATTTGGATTCTTGGATAATGATAACCTTGGCATCCCACTTTTTGAACAAGCTCTTAGCAACTATCCTTCTTTCTTTGCTTCCCAACCCCCTAACATTCCAAGCTTCATTTATCAACAACTTGCTTCCTCCCACTACGTCTGCTCCTATACACCGTAGTTTCTCCTGAATTGAAGGGGCACCCCAAGCGTAGAATCTCTCTAGGAACCTTGGAGGACTTATTCGGGTTTGCTGGACCACTCCTGTCTATTGAACCTTCAGCCCCAGACTTCTCCCTGAGTGGGATTTCTTCCCCTTTCCCACCTCCCGCTTCAATCTCTTCTGAACCAGCATGATACCGATCTTTAACTGACTGTGACGCCTTCTCTGGAAGACAACGCAGGCCCCTTTCCTTTTTGCTGCAACCCTTATCCTTCGGTAACCTACTAGAATCCTTGGTAACTCCCATGATGGACAGAATCAAATCTTTAACTTCTTTTTCATGTCCTTTGAAAGTTAGCCCCAAAGATTCCCCCAGTTTGTGAATATTTCGTCTGTACCAAGTATCCAGTTCGGGTTCCAATGGAGTGATGGAAGCTATGGGCCGAGAAATCCCATTGTTCCCAAACGAATTGAGTAAGAATCGTAACCCTTCCTGTGTATTTTCTTGTTCTCCTTGATAATCTGCCCTCTTGTCAAGATCTCCATCCCTTGAAGGCCTTAAGCTATTTTCTGTCTTTGAATGCGTCGCTGACCCCATGACTAGGTCCCTTTCTATGGCTCTGACGGTACTATTGATCTCGTATTCTTGAATTTCTTCCCCCAACTTCCCCGTCCCCTTATAATGGTTAGACACTGCAAGATCCTGTCTCCATATTCCCAAACCGCAAATTGTCCCCAAACAGGATAGGCGGAAACTTGAAATGCCCAGGAGAAAATGAAGGAGGAGGATGGAAAGTGGAAATTTCCTTACCTTTGGTGCGATCTCTCCTCGTTTTACTCTTAGTAGGGCTTGTCTTCTGTATACCTGTTTCTGCAGATGAAGGCGATGCAGGATGATCTCTGAGAAGAGAACCTAGTCTCTCCCTTGAAGAGGCTGGAGAAAGAGGTTTAGGACTGGGATTTCGGTCTTTAAAGCCTGGCTCTCTCCTTCGTCCCGACGAACCCGAACTTATATATTTTTTTCTTTTGTTCTTTCCGCACCCACCTCTCTGCACCCCCCTGATTTTAATACTTTTTGATCTCCTGTCTCCTATCCTACACCGAAACTTGGTGCTCTCGTTGCTCCTCTCCTTCCACGTGTGTGGTTGGGGGTTACTCCCGCCTGACGACTCAGCTTTGCGATAGTCGGTTTGGGATTTAAAACTCAAAATCGACTTTCTCCTGCCTTCTGTCACCCTTTGTCCTTGCACAGCCACCTTTCGACTCTCGGTTGGCTGAGGGTTACTCTCCCCTGCGATACCTCCCTTAGCTAGTACGGAGCTAGTCGCAGCTGCACTGGGGCGGAGCTCCTCCGTCTTCACCGGAATCCTCTCTCTACTTTCATCCCGAATTTCCTTTCTATTCCTAGGGTTTCTCTCGTCGAGAGAACCCTGGTTGTTGTTGTCTTCCCACCTACTAGCCGGAGGCCAGTTATCAGACGGCGATCTGTCAAAGAGAATCTCGAAGTTGATGGAGCATAGTGTGTTGCCGTCCTGCACATCAATGGTTCTAGGGATATCTTTCGCAGTCCCTCCTACCTTCAAACGGAGACCACTGAAATCGGTTCCTTCTGATGATGCGACATCCACATCCTTCAATCCTCCCATCCTACCGCCAATGTCTTCAAACATCTTTCTATTCCATAGATGGAAGGGCAATCCTTGTACCAGGATCCACACTGGAGAAGATAACCAGTGCGGGGGGATGCAGTTGATCGATGGCCATCATCTGCACAAGTAGATTATATTATAGCCCACCCGAATAGAGACCAAATTACACAAGAAATCCAAAGTCTCCCTGTCTTCCACAAACAGAATTCTTCTTTTATCGCCACAAGGAATGAGGTAGAAGAGATCTGAAGCTCCAGAAATCCACGTCAACGCCACCGCTATGTCCTCCCAGTTAGATTCTTTTGCTGAGGACTCGCAAACAATCGCATGTCGCCATCTCTCTACTGAACAGCTGTCTGATTTAGCTACAATGGGTGCTGAAGATAGGGAAGGAGCCTGAGGGACCTTCTTCTCCAAAATTTGAGGACGCTTCTCCCTACCACCTTCTACTAGAGCATTCTTCTGGGCATTCGATCTGCCAACGTTCTTGGAAAGGATAGACGATAAGCTATCCACCACCGAAGACCATCCAGCTCCATGAACACCTTCTGGAAAACAGAAGACCAGATTCCTATTTTTGGCGGTGAACTCAGCTAGTTGTACATATTTACCATTTCCGTTCCTCTTCACTTCAGCAATAAACGTTCTACCTTGAAGCACTGACTTCCTCCATATTCGTTTCAAGGGCGGAGCAATAATGGCCTCCTTCAACAATGACACCAACCATTGTCCAGACTCAACCGGAATATCTGCTTCTTCCACCCACCTTCTCCCTTCTTCCCTGATACGGATAAAGGATCTTCCCCTTTTTCCAACAAGCGAGAAATCGAAAAATTTCGCCTCAACTGTCACCTTTGCCTCCATCACCTTTTCATTTCAGTAAACCATAAAGAAACTATTAAGCAAGATTAATATTGTTTCACTCATTTTGGCAAAAAATCTTTAAACTTCTCTGAGTTAGCAAATTTTTACAAAAATTCTCTAAATCGAATTGAACATCCCCGAATTAATTCCGAATTTTAACTGATCAGAGTCTAAGGCGAAGTCGAAGTTTAGAACCTTGATTGTTTCCCGCACCAAATTGTTCAAAAACGAAATTATCAAGACGGAAGATCTGGCCATAGGGGTCAGTCCTCACTTTATCCATGGTTCTAGGCTCCAGATCCATGAGCACTGCACATGGAATGAACCTCCCGCAAGAATCCTCATTCTAGTAGACATTCACATGCTCCAGCTGCAGATATGAGGTTATGGTGTACCTTTTGGTCATACCTATGCCATGCTCATCGCAAACAACCTCTAAAACTTCGATATGATCTTGTTCACACGTTGCCCGCCTTGAACATGAAGGATTTCTCTCATTTTCTACGAAATCAGACATAGATTTCAAAAAATTAGCAAAGAAATCGAAGCATTACTAGAGAAATCGAAGCTATTCTATTGAAGATTTCAGACTTCTAGGGCTATTAAGAAGAAAACCAAGAACCACGATTGAAAGACAAGTCTTTGAATCCGAGCAGTCTAATTGTAGTGAACAACAAAAGCATCCTCTTTCCTCAGCTTGGCCGTAGAAGATGCACATCTCACCGAAGAACTTCGACAAATCGATTCGAATCTCTCCTCTCAAACCTCCATCCGTACAAATCACTCAAAAATCTCTGGTTCGCATCTCACCCCTTAAACCAAACCGTAGCTCCATCTCTTTTTTGACTGTGATTAAATTTTCTCTGGCCCTAACCTAATGAGAAGGTAATGAAAAACCCCATTTTGCGATCTCTAATTATTGAGAGTTGAGAGAGATGGGGTGAAAGAGAGAACGAGAGAGTGAGATGGAGAGAGAGAGAGAGGGGGGGAGACGGAGAGGTGAAGAGGTATACGAGAGAAAACTATTTGGGTAGCTAATTAAGCCCGCACGAAAGACATTTTGGGCGTGGGTTTTTTGCTAAAAAATCAACTGCGTTCTCGGAATGTAAGCTGTGAATTTAGTTTCTTGGTAGAAAATAATAGGGTTTGTAACGTGGAAATCGGATATTAACAGCGTTTAAAAGTAAAACGCCAAGAAATCTAGAAATTTATTGCATTTTTCCATGAACGCTATAAACTTAATGCCGTTAAAAGCATATTTTGTTGTAGTGAACATATGGACATTTCGTCTATGCGTAATAGATTTCCCTCTCTCTTTTGTGTTTGTACCGAGAGTGGGTAATGTTGTTGCTCATACTTTAGCCGAAAAGCAGCCTCATGTGACCCTGTTTTGATTTGGGAACATAGTTGTCCCTCTTGGCTTGATGTCTTGAGGGATGACGGTTCTAGCTGTTCCCTAAATGGCTGTTTATAGTTTCTTGTTGAATGAAGCAGTTAATTACAAAAACAAAAATAATAATAATAAAAGAATTGAGATTGTTGATGAGAGATGGAAACTTGTTTAACTTGACGATACATGGTTTTGAAATTTTTTATTTTTTTGAAATGTTTGTTTGTGTAACTATGAGTTCAGATTAGTATCTCTATAATGCACTCACCAAGATCGCTAGCTAAAATGTTTAATCATTATTTGTCAATGTTTGTACATAAGCTTGTTGTTACATGATGCGTTGATGGGTTATGGAGTAGTTATGCATATTATATTTTCTTTTAATTTTGGATATTATTTCATATTTTCGTTACTCAAAAAGAAAATCTTACGATCAAATGATTTGAATCCCATTTTGTTTTAAATACCACTCCTTACATTTTACGATCCAAGTCGATTCTGACAGCACTGCTCTTACCTGGTTTGAGGGGTACGAAAAGGATTTCTCAACCTTCTTCTGAAGGCTAAACAGTGGGCATTATAGTAAAATCATTTTTTGCTCATCAAGTGATGGGACAAAAAGGGGGACTCAAGAGTGCAGGACAAGGAAAGAAGAATGATCCAATGATAGGAAAACAGAGGATGAATGGGAAAGTGAATCAATTAAATTTAGGGAGATTAATAAACAATGGAATGATAAAAGTGTTCCTTATTATGGTAGTAAGTAGTAACAGATATTTTGCATCGAGTTCATTAGAAGTACCTCGGCTAGTGTTGGTTGCAAATTTGCATGGATAACCTTGTTTTCATGTTTATCTTATTTGTTTGTGTATTTGTGGTTTTCCTCCTATCTTATCTGAATTGTTACATTTTGCCTTTTCTTTTCTATAGGGTCATGATATCCTTATGGCTACTATGCTCACTGGAGCAGCAATCATGGATGGAGCATTACTTTTAATAGCTGCCAATGAGGGTTGTCCCCAACCTCAGACTTCTGAGCATCTGGCTGCTGTTGAAATTATGCGTCTCCAACACATAATTATCCTTCAAAACAAAGTCGATCTAATTCAAGAAAATGTAGCCATGAACCAGAATGAAGCGATACAGAAATTTATTCAGGTCAGTTGTCTTAGAACATTATCTGATGCGTTATACCCTGGTTACCGACTTTACTCTTTTTGAGTTGATATTGAAAACTGAATTTTGCAGAATACCGTCGCTGATGGTGCACCAGTGGTACCGATTTCAGCACAGTTAAAATATAACATTGACGTCGTATGTGAGTACATTGTAAATAAGATCCCAATTCCAGAGAGGAACTTTGTCTCACCGCCAAATATGATAGTTATCCGATCTTTTGATGTGAATAAGCCTGGGTCTGAGGTTGATGAGATAAAGGGAGGTGTTGCTGGTGGATGCATCCTCAGGGTATGTTATTTATCCTTAACTTTGAAGAGAGAAAATCTGAGGTACATGCCTAGTAGCATACTAGTAGACATCATGCACATGCAGGAGGTTGACAAGATCTACTATGCTAAGCCATCTACCGATTGGGTGATCTTAACTACACATGTTATCAATATTTCTCTAAGTGTTTGCCATTCTTTCTCTGATTGTCCAAAAAAAGCCAGTAAATTGAATGGTTACAATATACCATTGGGTTGATTCTCTGTCTCACGGCCTCCTCTGTGGGTGCCATCAAATGGTGGGTCTGATTCATCTGCACTTCTGCATACACAACACATTCACAAATTGATCTGGTTTTCCATGAATCCTCGGCCCTAGATCTATCATGCTACCTGATTGGATGATCTTAACTATATACCTTATCAATATGTCTGTAGTGTTTGCCATTCTTTCTCTGATTGTCCTAAAAAAAGCCAGTAAACTGAATGGTTACAATATCCCATCGAGTGGATTCTCTGTTTTGTGGACCTCCTAAATGGTGGCACCAATGGTGCCATGCCACCAATGGTGCCATGCCACCAGTTTGTATGCACAAACTGGTCTGGTTTCCCATGAATCCTCGGCCCTAGATCTATCATGCTTTGCAGTGCAAGCTGTCTTCTGGGAAAGTTGGTTTTTCATCTCTCATATTCACTGGTTTATGAAACAAGATTTAACAAATTTGTGTTATGCAGGGTGTATTGAAGGTGAATCAACTCGTTGAAGTCCGCCCTGGGATTGTCGTAAAAGATGAGAATGGCAACGTTAAGTGCACTCCAATATATTCAAGAATAGTTTCACTATATGCTGAGCAAAATGAGCTGCAGTTTGCCGTTCCAGGTGGTCTCATTGGGGTTGGCACTACCATGGACCCCACTTTGACACGTGCTGATAGGCTGGTGGGTCACGTTCTTGGGGAGGTTGGGTCACTCCCCGAAGTTTTCGTTGTACTCGAGGTAAGTGGCTGAACCTGCAAATAATTTTTTTTACCATCCTGAAGTAACTGATATTCTCTCGTGGGGAGAAGTTGTTCTTGTCTGTACGTGCGATGTGTTCCATAGACATCGTGTGTATCTGGTGTTGGGTCCTAGGATCTCCTCGACCAAAGGCCTAACTGGATAGGTTGAACTTAATTCGTAAAACATCTCGTGCATAGATTTTTTTTGCTGCCCGTCTGTGATATGGTTTTCTAATTTTCTTTTACTGCACCAATGACTGCAGTAAATAGTATGGTAACATCCAGTCGGGTTGATTTTTTACCAAAAAGATCTCGTATTGAACATTTGGTCCCAATTCCTTGATTGAGCGACGTGGTTCCTCATGTACTTTGCACATGTACCCACATTTCCTCTTTGTGCTGTAGTAATAAGCTATCGAGTCTTCAAATAAATTGCCTTATCCAGGTTGCCACTTAATGAAGAATGCAAAGGTGGGCTTCAATTATTAACACTAATGAAATCAAGAAGCAAAATGTCACTGTTCTTTCTGTTTTTCTCAGGCCGTTGTGTTGCCTTTCAGTGTAGCTGCCATGTAAATCATAGCACAAATAGCACACTGATGAATGAATTTGTTCTTGCTCCAACTTTTCAGGTGAACTGCTACCTTCTCCGGCGGCTTCTGGGTGTCAGAACAAAGGGTACAGAGAAGCAGGAGAAAGTTTCAAGGCTGACAAAGGGTGAGATACTGATGTTGAACATTGGGTCTATGTCGACAGGTGCTCGTGTACTTGCAGTGAAGAACGATATTGCTAAGCTGCAACTCACTTCTCCTGTGTGCACGAGCAAAGGGGAGAAGATTGCCCTTAGCCGGCGGGTTGAGAAGCACTGGCGCCTTATTGGGTGGGGCGGGATTCAAGCCGGAACTACCCTTGATGTTCCACCCCGTCCCATCTGAATAAACCCACATTGCAGAGGTAAAGACAGGAAAAACAACACATAATAGACAGAAAACACACAATTTTGAAAAAAATTTTTAGGTGGAGAAGAAAACATACTTTTTTGATAATTTTTATTATTTCAGTAAAGTTAGGGTTTTGATAGTATACGTCTTTTTATGTTTACCAATTGAAATAATGAATTTTCCAGTTTCTTTGGGTATTCCCTTTGTTTCTTTTTCTCTGTGGATCCAGGGTTGCACTTAGGTAAGAGATGGAGATCTTTCTTCTCAGTTCGTGCTTCCCCTACGTTAGGGTGCCTTAAGGCTCTCCAAATTATTGGGCTGGGCTTGGACGCGACACGTATATCATTGACGTTGATAAGGACCAATAAGCCAGGGACCTTCATATTAAGAGTATAAAGTGTAGGGACCCTATAGCCCCCGTTGGGTACGAAAAGGAGAAGGTCTAGTGTTGCTATACCTGTACGAGTAATCACACGCAAATAGGGGTGTAAATGGGCTAGACAATTAATGGTTTCGGGCTTAAATTGAATTGTATCAAATCAGACCTCATGCTCGGGCCTACGTAAAATTTACCAAATGCCAAGCTCAGCCCAGTCCATTTATATCTTTACTTGCAAAGGAGCAGAGGCCTACCATTCGAGTTGTTCCTCTTCGGTAAGTCTGTCAATGGATCAGGTTTGATCCAAAACCGATCCAATAATAATGAAATGGACAGTCCAGAACCAGAAATAGTAAGGTTCCAATGGATAGAAACCAGATTATATCCTATGAGCTACCAGATTAGATTGGGGTAAGTTAATAGTTTTCAACTCATAATCCTATATAGATAAAATCATCTTTAAATAGGTAGACACACAAGTAACAAGCTCATAAATATAATAATATGGCTTCTCTATTTTCAATGATTGGTCCATAAAGATTTTAATTTATCTAAAAAACAAAAATTTGGCCCATAACCCTAATGGGGCCTCAATTTGGAGATCAGTATAACAGTCTTATGTATGCCATGGTTTGTACAAGGCAGGTTTATATCTAATCTTAGATATGCCTTTAGGAAGTGTGGCTGCAACTTGGGCGGGCTCAACTTGAGTCTGATGGGTTGAACCTGACATTAGCAACCCATAGATGCTTGTCCTTAGCAAACTACAACCCTTGTGTGAGATTACAAAATGTCATTGAAACTATATTTTGGCATTTTATGTGATCGGTTGTTATTGAAAATATCGTGTTTTCTTTGACGATTGTTTTTGGTTATTTATTAACTTTTATCATGCAATTGAGTTAATGGATTTTTTTCTTATTATGCAAATACCATGTTTTCTTTAATGAAGTGTTGAAAATGAAATGAAGCTATTATTTAATGGTTAGCATAACGGTTATTTTAATATAAAAAAAATTAGCAATATTTTCAACCAATAAAAAAAATTAAGAAATCGATCAACCGGACCAACCCGATAGGATTAGGTTAGCGTTGGAAAATCTAGGCCCGACCTTGGGTTGGGTTGGGTTAAGGTTCACAGCCTTTAAGGTTGAGTTGGGCTAGGGTTGACCTCCAATCTGACCAAACCCGTCCGAGTTGGATGTCTAAGCTATTACAAGTTATTATAAGTTGGATGTCTAATGTGACACTTTCCACTATTGAGGCAAAAATACATGCCAGTGATAGAAGCGTTCAACAAAACTATTTGGTTGAAAGGAATCATGAGTGAGTTGGGGATTTAGCAAGAAGTGATGTCTATACACTATAATAGCGCAAAATGTCATTAATTTAGCTAAGAATCAATTTATCACACTCAAACCAAGCATATTGACATTCATCATCATTTTGTCTGACAGATGTTAAAAGACAATGGAGTAATTCTTGAAAAGTTCCAAATCAGTATAATCCTACAAAATAGTAGTGCAGAGAAGACTAGTGAAGTGCACTACTAGCCCTAATTTTGGGGTGGAAATAACTTGAGAGAACCCTAAGAGATTGAGAAAAAAAGTAAGATTTCACTTGCGAGCTCACTCAATCCAAGAGGATCTACATGTACAAACATGTCATTTAGAAAAAATACAAGACATTGATAGTTCATGCGACAAGACGTTGACACTGAAACATACGTAACTTTGTCATACATAGGAGACATAGGAGACCTACGCACTTGTTTGGCTAAAATGGATATTAAGTTTGGTTAGGTTCCAAAAGCCATCCCAATTATTTTCCCTTCAAAATCGCGGTCAAAGTTAAACTTACTATTTATAAAATCTTTGACCGTGCATATCATCAATAGAGATTTTGCAAATGCTCTAAGAGAGAGTTTTGATATACTTGTAATTTTAAATACGAGTTTGAGAGAAATTGTTCTTTCTATTTTTGCACTTACCGTAAATTAAGGCGTTGTTGGACTGTATTGAACACTAAATATAAGACGAGGAAGAAAACTACTTCCATAATTTTATTGTTATTTGTTATTTTCTCCATTATTGTTTTTGCATTCGAGCGGGACGTGATTTCTCTTCTCCGAATTGGATCATCACTGAAGTCTTGCACTCTTGATTCTTTATTCATGTGATCTCTTGCATCACTTTGTACCAGTTTTTTCCATGTTAAAGCTTATCAAAAAACAAGAAATTGTAAATGTAAGCAAATAAATGCAAATTTTTCGTAAGTAACATTCACATAAAGATCAGAAATAAAGAAAAAAGAAAACCGAAAGGCCAAAATGCCTAACAACATCCCCTTGAATGATAATTTGGATTGCTGTGACAAGTTTAGAATGGAAGTCGAACTTGTTGGGCAGACAGTTTTGATGGGGTTCAACTGGCCGGCCCGGTTCGGGTTTTAAAACACTGAATTTACTAAATAGAAACCAATTTTATTTAAGAAAGAATGCTAGAACATGAGAGCTTGAAAAGAAGAAAAATAACATACCCACATGTTCTTACTTTTCTTGAGTGAGCTACCAATTTATTTTACTTGATCTCATGGTAAACTAGGAGTACTTTCATAGCTCCCGGGCTCCAAAGTTCGTTTTGTCGACGAACCATCGTTTATTAGCAAACTAGAGGCTAACAAAATTTTATGTACATGAAATTGTTAGAGAGAGAAAGAGAGAAATGGGTCATGGACTTCTTTGTAGGCTGGTTTGCTTATTTTGCTGTGGGAGGGAATTGCTGATGGGATTGGGCCCTGAATGCACTTCATGCAACTTCACCCTTGGGAGATGGATACCTTTTGCCTTCAATGACACAGAAAATAAAGAGAAGTGTTACTAAAATGAAATAAAGTATGAAGAAAGAGAAAATAAATATGATAGGAATCTTACTTACCTTGTCTGCTGCAACCCTTACTAGTGATGCTCTCACTGTCTCAATCTCAACATCTGAACAAAACCCATTTAAATTTACTTAAAGAAAGTAGAGAATAACAATTAAAAAAAAGGAAGGGAAGTAAGATGGAAAGAGAAAGAGGGAGGTAACCAAACAGACCCTTAAGTTTTCTCATGGCTAGAGTTGGAGATGAGAAGAGAGTGAAGAGTAAGAAGATGAGGAGAGATGTTGATGCTGAAGAGAAAACTACCATCTTTTTCTTTTGTGAGGAAGAAGAGGAAGAGAAGAATTTTGAGAGATAAGAAGAATTGCTGTCGATGGATAAAAGAGAGAGAGAGAGAGAGTGAGGTGGTCTTAAAGTGGGGGAGCAAGAGGGTATCCAAGTGACGTTGGTTCGTAGACAGATTACAGAGAAAGAGTTGTTGTTTAGTGGGAGGAGAGGTGGACAAGTCTGGTAAATAAGACGGTGGAGTTATGTACATTTTGGAGGCTTTTACACTCTTTCAAGGGAGAGAGAGAGAAGCCGTGGATAATGATGAGAGATGTTTCTGTGAGTGAAGCATTTGCTATTTAAGGCATGTGCATGTATCTTGTATTTCTTGCATCATCAGGCACCAGTCCACCACCCCATTAGTATTTATCTGCTTGCTACCTAATGGGATTCAACCCATGGCTGCCATACTTCAACTTCATCCTAATGCTTCACTGCTGTTCTTGGGCTTTCATTGTTCAATCAGACCACATGCTTGAGTCTCACCCTACCAACAGATTTGGTACATAGATGAGTAGAGGACCCACTGCTTTATGGGACCCACAAGGCGCCTGTCCTGATCCTTCCAAGGGAGGTAGCAAAATTTTGAGGTATGGATTGCTGCTCAGCTCACAATCGACGAGGCAAAAGACATCCTCAGATAAGCTCATCTGCTTAATTTCCAAAAATAAACATCTGCTGCTTTTTGTTTCTTTTTTTTTACTGGGCCTCTTAGAGCACCCGACAAGTACCCCAGGACACACTAAACATCTTCTTTAAAACAACTGATAACAGTACTCAAAACAGCTACGAAGCTACCATGAAAGTGTGACACAATTTAGTCCCGTTGGGCGGTCACAATCTAATCTGCACAAAAAAAAATTGTGATCACCTCTCGTCCACATAGGAGTCACAATCCAATCTGCACGAAAAATATTGTCATCCATGTAAGGAGCTAAAATGGAAAAACAAGCTCTCCATGTCTCAAACTTCTTGAGGTCTCAAAATAAGTCAAAAACCTCAAACAAAAATGAACTGCTCATGCCCTCAGCTACAAATTTGTTGTTATTTTGTTTCCCAACATTTCTGACATATTGCCCAATTGATATCATCATACCTCCAGTGGCGAAAATTTGAAAGCAGAGCCAGCTATTTCAATGAGCATTACAGCGGTGCAACGATCTAGTGACTGGTAACAAGGAGCCCTGTTGATTAACAACATATATTTTGATGATTGACAAAGGTCCTAATTGCTACAATGGAGTCAACTTGTGTACTCCCCAGTGCTTTTAACCAAAAAGGGTTAGCCAGTTAGCTTAGTGAAGGGAACAATTGTCAAGGTCAGTTTTCTCATCACAAAAAATTAATCTAAATCGTTATCTGTCAGTTGTGAGTAAATAAACCCTAGATCTTTACCTCAATAAAAACCAATATACCAAAGTAATCTCCCACAATCACGGGGGCCAAAACGACTATAGTTCCTGCTTTACAGACAAGCAAAAATTGAAAACCAAAACTTCAAGTGACAGATAAAGGCAGCTTCCTATTGAATACAATTCAAGCTCGTACTTGGTTCACTGGCAAACAATGTCTCCAGTTCATTCATCCTCCTGGCTGCGCAACCTAGCCAGTTTGTTGGTAACAACAACGTCAAGCTGAGCAGCTCGCTCAACAATCTCTTTCCTCTTCCTTGTGGATACGTTGTGTGCAATCTCTGCACAATAAGTCCTGTATAGCATCAAAAACAGTAGATGCATAGATTAGAAAACCAGATAGATTCTTACTGGTGAATAGAGTAGAAGGAAAAAATCAGCTTACTAATCACCTGTTGTGCATCATCAATAGTTCAAGCTCTTTGACATTGTGCACCAAGAATTTCTTAAAACCATTAGGAAGAACATGGCGGGTCTTCTTATCTGAACCATAACCAATATTGGGCATCAAAGTGCATCCCTTGAACTTTCTTCTGACCCGAGAGTCAATACCCTTGGGCCTACGCCAGTTTGTCTGTCATAAATGCATTCAGACCAAACACAAATGATCAATCCAAAATGTTCTCAGTAGTAATCTGGAGCTTGCCTTGCAGTTTAAATAGAGTATAATGACCATCAGATGTCATTAAGACATTTGAATCTATCAAGTCATGAGCTACATCAACAGCAGATAAGGCCAAACAGATGATATTTACAAATATCTGCGCCATGTGTTGTAGCAATAAAAGTCAATGTCGTTTGGAAGGCCATTTAAGATATGGTAAAGATCAGTTACAACAAATTATTTTAGTTCTGAACTATTTACGGCATCTTTTCTGGCAAACGTAAAAATCAAAGAATATCAAATTTTCTTGACTGATTTTACCTAAAGAGACCTAGACAAAAACCAAGAAGGTTAGGGGGCGTTTGGGAACGAGAAGTAAAAGCACTTCTTTTTTTTGACAAGTATATGCATTGATAAAAGGAAAGGAAGATACAAGCAGAGCCTAAGAGGTCGAGAAGACCTACCAACAGCTAGGAAGCCTACAAAGTAAAAGCACTTCTACTTGTAGTAGAAGTTACTAGTTGATTGTTTACCTCCAAAAAAGTAGAGAAATTAAAAGCGTCGGGAGGCATTCTAATATTTGAGAAGTAATTTCTCTTAGAAGTTAAAAGCTAAAAAATTTAGCTTCAGTTTTAAGTTAGTTTTTAACTTTTCAAAAGTTTAAATATGAAACACATCCAAACTAACTTTTTAAATTATAAAAGTCAATAAGTTACTTATTTTTGTGTTACCAAATGCCCCCTAAGACAGATCTATGGTTTCCACAAGTAAATCCTGTCCATGGGGTAAGTCAACATATTAGGTGTTGCCAGCATGGGCAGCACAAACAAGTAAATTATGAAAAATTGGCATTTATTTATAACAATTTGACACTGAACTCAGTGGGAACCATGAAACCGTAGCTGTTAGCATAACTCTCATTGGGAACTTCAGGCAGTATGAAGAAAGATGCTCTAAGACAAGAAAACCATTAAGCGGATGTCCTTCATGGAGGTGGACAAGATGGTAGAGGACTGTCTCAGTATAAATACACAGGAGAGTCTGGCCTGTGCAGGCTCTCCCCCTATGGTATCAAGCAGCTCAAATCCTGAGTTGAAGATGGAGACTACCAACCAATCTCTAGGTGTGAATTAGCCCCTTCCGTCAAGGATAAACTCCTGTCCTGTCCTTGAGACAGTAGTTGGCTACCTCGTTGAAGAAAAGAACAGGAAAAAAAGGAGGAGGATAGTCTGCGTGACGAAGACATGAACTCTGGGCAAAGAGCTGATAAAGAGTGTATGAGTTTAATTGAGAAAGTGTTATGGAAAATAGTGGGTTATAAGTTAATCAAAGAAAGAGCCCCTGGCATCTGGGATTCTAAAGGTCTCATGCAGATCGTTGTGTTGAAAATCCATGCATGATAATCACATATAGGGAAAACATGCATAGTAGGACCCCATACATGCTAAGGCTAGGAAAAACGATAACCATGCATATATCATTATTCATTTTGCTATCTTTTAACGATCCATAAATTATCTCCAGTGCTCTCATTCTAGCTTTCATAGCCTTTGTATACAAGATCTTATTGTCAAAAGTAACTTCTACATCAGTATTGATTTGAGGTGGTATAATATCTAGATGCTCCCTCAGCTTCATCAGAATTTTCAGCGATGTCCAATTTATTGTTGCCAGCTAGTGTTCCACGCCACACGTGCGTTTGTAAAGCAGACATGTGTGCAGCTCCGGTACATGGTTACTTCGAAGATAAGCAGGCCATGTAGCTCATGCATCAATTACATATTGACCGCAAGTTCACACAGGGAATCCTTTAATGCATTAATGTCTAACCCACATATAAATCAAAATCTTGTTCAACCATCTTGAAATGTCGATGTCAGGATCAGTGTCTTTGTCTGAAGAGCTCAGGTCTCATAAGTTCGAATTAACATAATAATTATCAATATAATCTGCAAGAGATTAGCAGAGATTTCCACTGGAATTCAAATTGGTGCCTGTAGTTTCTTGGCCACGACTCTGCTCTACCAAAAAACGCTCATCCACAGCATTAGAATCTCTCAAGTTTTGCACGAGAATAACTAGGGCATTAGAAACATCTTTGGGCACTGATCCCTCTAGCACACTATTTTTCCTCTGACTCTCCTCAGTATCTGTGCTTGCTATGTCAATTCCATCTTTTGCCATGGGCAACTAACTCCACCCCGAGACCCAACTCCAACTCAATATCTAACTAGAAATTCATTAACTGTGAAGAGAATTATGTCAGATGTATAGCTATTATGTGATCTTCACAATTACCATGAGAAACAGTGTACTGCAGACACATACCGTGAAACGAAACAGTGTCCATGTTGGAAAAATTGCAATCCAAATGTTCCTCCTTTTTCAACCTTAACAGTGCTTTCTCGTCTTGCAGGCCTGTGAGCTTTCTCAGACCCAACCTAAAGCTAAAGCACCACTTTCCCTTGACCAATTAAAGCTAAAGCACTAAAGCCATACCAAGTCGCATCCGTTCCATCGCAAGCACCTTCAATGTCATGATCACATTGGTTTACCTAGTAGCTACATATAAATTTAAGTACAGAATACTTATCATGACGTGGACTATTCAGTAAATTATTGCTTCAACAGCCGCAAGCTTTAACATGGGGTCATGACGACTTGTTCACCCTCCTCATTAAATGACATAGGCATTATTAGTAGTCTTGTTACGTAATATTACACTAATACATGTGGATGGTAAAAGGGACATGACAGATGTGTCATTCAAATGCATGTCCTTTGTTCACATGTGGCCAGTACGTCATTCAATTAGATTAAATATTGGGAGTGGCGTTCACGTGGTATAGTTAATAAAAGATTTTGGTAACACTAAATTTTTAGCATTTTTTCTTTTTACCGAAAACTTATAATCTCCATCCAATGAATGTGTTAAAATGCATGTTGGTAAAATGTATCTTCATCGGTCATTTTATGTGTACTGCTTCTTGGTGAGTGAACCATTTACTGTTCATATTTTCCCTTCAAATCTCACAAAGGTCCAAAAAAAAAAAAATGGGGTACATCTAGTACTACTGAATAGTTAAGCTAATTGAGAATTCTATTCTAAAGCAATAACTTGGACGTTCTTGGCCAACATAATCCAACATCATGTTTGAATATAGAACTAATCCGCTACAATTGTGTCATTTTACCCAGTGAAATGTCATTCATAACTTCAAAAAAATAGAACACAAACCCTAAACCTAACTCAAGCACTACAACTCCCCTCCCCAGATAGAGAACACTGAATCAAAAGTTGGATTAGAAGAAACCGAAGATCAATTGAAGCTTAAGAACGAGAAACAGTGGCGGAAATTGTTGATGAAAACCCTGAAAGATGAGGATTATATAGAAGGAAAATTGAAGAAATAATACATTTTACATCCGTGAAAGATGAAACAAACAAAAGAGGGAAATGGCATGACGAAGAAGAAGAACCTTGACAGAGATCTTGCGATCGCTCTGAGGCCGCTTAAACTTCTTAACACGCTTTTTCACGATCTTCTTCGTCAACAGAGGTACCGCCATGGCTGATCTCTCTCGGAATACAGACCAGAGAGAGACAAGAGTGCTAGGGTTTGATGGCAACAATGAAATTTGTTTTCATAAGTAGGGGGAACACCCTAATCTTAACCATTCAACCAAGAACCTTTTGGGAGGACAAAAGTAGTAACTTGAGAAGTCTGTTTGTCAAACAGTTAGATCAACCTAACTCATGGTTTGGATGATTAGGATTCATATAAGAATGTGCACCACCACCACGAATATTAGGGCTGGCAACAGATCGGGTTCGAGCCGGATTGGTACTGATTTGGTACCAATCCGATAATAAATCCAATTGATCCGGACCCAATCGGATCAATAAAATTTAGTTCCAGAACCGATCTAATTTCCAGGTCCAACCCGATCCGATAACAAATCCAATTGACCCGGACCCGATGATGTCATCAATAAAGTTAGGGATATATTAGTCATATGGAAATGTGGTTCATTGCAGCGTATGGTATTTTAAGGAAAATTTATTTGCGCCCGACAAATTGTACAAGCACCCTTGTGACGAGTGAAACTTCTGTGACAACGGGATATGACTGAAGCCGATCACAACCCATAATATGAGCCATGTGGCAGACTATTAGAGGGCGTGGACCGTATGGATGTTTAAGCCAGTCCCTTGGTGGATCTGCAAACCAAAAATCAGCCTGATCAGTGATTTCTAAGCATTGGATTGAAGTTATTCTCATGGGTTGCTTTTAACCGTAGGAATTTGAGCATTAGTGAGCGTTATTTGGGTGCAAAGATCCAAAGGTTGTAAATCACCAATCAGGCTGATTTTTGGTTTTGTAGATCCGAACTGGCCAAACATCCATACGGTTAGATCCCTCTAATTGTTTGGCACGTGGCTCGTATTGGGGGATGTGACCGAAGTTTTACTCGGCGCACAAGGGGACATGCGTCTGACTAGAAACATCCATCCTTTAAATGGGCGTTTTGTTTTGTTTGTTTACAAATTTTGAAAAGTTTTATCTTTTTTTTTATAAATATATTAAAATTTATTTTTGTTTAAAAAATTTCCGAATATTTAAAATCAAAAACTGTAAAATAAGCAACCAAACAAGCCCCAAGTGTTTCATCCAGATAGGCATGGTATCCTAATTTCGGAAAAAAAAGTTTTCTCTATAGACAGTGTAGAGAAGAACTCTCCATTGGGGGCTTAATTTCTTACCACAACTGTGGTAATGGGCCTGAAGGGGTTGACATGCTTCACCTCATCCTCCCCATATGGCAATTTTTTTTGTTTTTTGATACCACAGGTATCCAGGCCTCTTAGAGCACCCGACTAATCCCGTAGGGCACGTAAGTCACCCCTTCCCGGCGATTTACTGGGATAAATCCCATGGGGTATGGCATCCCAAGGAGTCAAACTCAGGAACTCCCTCTTTCTAAGTTAGGATCCTGGCCATCTCCATGTAGCTAAAGGATGAGGCTGTGTAGAACACTTGCTGATTTGCTACGTTCGTGTCCACCACCTTGGCTTCAACGTGTAAGAAACCTTAATTGTGGAGGCTTCATGCATGAGGTTATAAGTAGAGGTGGTAGGCCCCAAGGAGTCCACATCTTTCATCACTTCACTTTTTCTGTGTGATAAGCTTCAGCTCAACAACCTTCAACCACTTGGCTAAGAAGAAGAATGTTCCTTACATATGGGAAGGAAGCAAATTTTTTTTTTGGGTATTGTGGGTACTATACTCTTCAGATCATGAGATGCTAACACGTGGCAAAAGTTAATGGCATTTGATAAATAGAAAGATGACACTTGGTGCCTCGAGATTGGCATCAAGAACAGATTGACGAGACCGTAAGAATGAACTCATCATTTCTTACATTATATCATATTAATCAAAGAACGACACCTGTTTGTTTAGATTTATGATACACTAAAGTGATATAAAGAATGAGTTCTCGGTATCGTCATGATTACATGGAAGGCCAACTTCATCATCTACTTGTTGGTTAAACGGTCAAGTAGAGCCTCCTAGCATTTACTTGTCGGCATACAGACATACAAACCTTCTCGACAAATAATAGAAGAAACATGGAAGGCTAGCTTCATCATTTACTTATTGGTTAACGGTCAAGTAGAGCCTCTAGGCAATGACTTGTCGGCATATCGGCATACAAACATTCCCAACAAGTAGCATAGGAAAGATGGAATGCTAGCTTCATTGTCTATTTATCGGCATACGGTCAAGTAGAGCCTCCCGGCATTGACTTGTTAGCATACATGTATACAAACATGACGCCTAGCAGGAGATCTAGCCCTTGATTAAAACTTTCATCATCTTCAAAACAAATCCTCAAGATTCAATCAAATCGTTAGATCTACCTCGAGATCAGAATCAGACGTTTCCTCAAAGACTGTGTCGGATTAATTCGATATTTTTATCCACATCTTTTGACACTGTCTATGGGAAGCGATAGTAAGCTTCTTACACCAAAGAGGAACGACTAACGAAGAAAAGATGGTAAATACTCTAGGCACACAAATCTTAGGAGTGAGAGGGTCTAAGATCATGATCTCAAAGATACTTTAACGGAAAATCAAAGGGCCAAAGATCACGACACTCAACAATAGAGGACCATTTAGCTACAAGAGGAGAACGAATGACTCAAACGCGGTTTAGAAAAATAGTCGGTTAAAGATCATGTTTTGGAGATTGTTAGGGAAAATCGAAAAAGAATGCCGGCAATATTGCCATATGATTTCGATGTGGGTCGCTCTACGGGTGCCCACCTCTTTTAGCTGGGCACCCACAACCAAGACAAAATGTTTTTCCAAAAAAGCCCCTCTTTTAGCTGGGCACCCACCCCTTTTCCTTTGTCTTCTCTCTTTCTCTCTCCACTGTGTAACACTCTTCCTTTCCCTCTCCCTCCCCCCTCTCTCAATCTCACTCTCACTCTCTGATATTCGCTTAAAAGTGCGTATTTTTCATTGTTATCTTCTAAGCGTTATCACACTCTCATACGTAAAACTGCTCTAATTATCCACTTTTCTACGTAAGAGTCTATTTCATTGCGCAGAACACGCTTTTCTGGACGAAATGGTATATTTGCATGCATTAAACGCATTTCTGGAAGTCTAGGTATAAAGACGTTATGATCAAGTCTCATTACGTGCTCTTCTCTTGCAGAAAACTCGATCGGGCTATTCTCGAGACTTGCGAGCCCACGATCAACCACAGAAGCCTAATATCAAAGCTTAAAGAGCCCACAGGCTATGGCTAGAAGATATGGGCCAAATATGGGCTGAATAAGATGACCAAAGAGTCGGCCCAAAGAACGAAGAGAGTAGGAGAGCCAATGACCAAGAGACGGACCAAAGCGTTTAAAGCCACATGAGTCAGCAAGGAATGATGGTCTACTCTACTGGAGAAGCGTGAGGATGGTCACAGTGAAGACCAGGGTTCCAAACCCTCTACCAATACTTTTATCTCCATTTTCTGATATTTTCTTTCTCCTTCCCCTAATTTTCTATCTCATCTCTCCTTATTCTCTCTCTCTTCATCTCTCGGTCCTCGGATCTACTGACCTAACCCAAAACTCCTGCCTGTTCGCTCTAGCCCATCTCCCTAAGCTATCGGACCGTTGGATCTTCCATCGGACCGTTGGATCATCTATCAGACCGTCGATCTCTCTAAATCGTCGGCCTGCCAATCTGGATCCTGATCCAATCATCTTCAGTCTGATCATCAGCTAATCGTCTGTCACATCATCTTATGAGACGATGGACTTCATCAGTCCATGTGGGCCAACAACCGGCCCATCATCATCGACCCGCTGCCTGACCATTTAGTGGACCCCGTGAATTTTAAAATAATTCAAATTAAATTTTTTAAAAATGAGGGGGGGGGGGGTCCACTAAATGGGGAAATCCCCCAAAGAAAGAAAAGAAGTTTTCTTTTGAAAAAAAAAATTTTTTTTTTTTCAAAAAATCTCTAATTTCCATTAATAGAAACTAGGGAGCTTTATAGGGGAAGGAGAAGGCTTCGTTTGAACCCTAATCCCTCTCCCATCTCTTCATCTCATTCCCCAAAAACCCTTTTCTCATGAGCCTCCTCTTTTTTGGCCCCCATTTTCTCTTCTTGTCCTTCATCTTCTTCATCTTCTTCTAACGTTTTCACCGGAGTTGTAGGTTGCAACTCCGGCCAGCGTCGATCTCCTTTCTTCCCCACGTTTTCCTTTTTTTTCTCTCCTTCTTTCTTCTTCTTCTTTTCTCTTCTTCCACAGTTAGATCTCCACCTTCTCCCTTGTTGCTGAAGTTCTTCACGGACTGCACGAACCAGCAACAGCAACACCACCGTCTCCTTGCTCAGTCTGCAACAGCACCTCAACCCTGCGTCTCCACCTGCTGCTCCGCCCTCCTCCTTGCTTCACCTGCAAGTGCTCCTGAAGCTCCACCGCCTGCTGCTGCAACACCTTTTCTTTCTCCTTGCTGCCCTCTTGCAAGGCAGCAACGTGAAGCAACTCCAGCCCACTTGGTTCTTCACTCTCCATGCTGCCATCCACCATTGGTGACACATAGTCGTGGGACCCACATGGATATGATTTATGGGCTGAATTTTGGTGAGGATAATTTCCTTACCTTAGAAATCATCCTCACTAAAATAAGTATATTCACACATTCGAAGCCTTAGGAAAAGTCCATCCACCATTCACACATTTGATTTAGGGGCTGATTTTTGGTGAAGAAGATATCCTCAACATAAAGATCATCCTCACCAAAAATCAACAATTTTTAAAACTTCTACCCTTATCAAATATGGACCTAAATTTAACAGTGAAAATGGACAATCCAAAATTTTCAAAGACGCAATCCACTTATTATAAGGCTACAAATGTTGGAATGGTTTAATTTTTTATGAGGTTGATATCTATGTTGAGAAGAATATCATCACCAAAAATCATCCCTTAAGTCATCTGCATGTGGGCCCCATGTCCCTATCATTTTATGAGTTACAAAGTAGATTGCAAGTTGAAAACATTTGGACCGACCATTTTCACCATTAAATTTAGGTCCATATTTGACAGCGAGTTAAAAGTCTTAGAAATTGTTGATTTTCTGTGAGGACGATCTCCATGTTGAGGAGATATTCTTCACAAAAAATCAACCCTTAAATCATCTGGCAGTTTCTAAAAAATCTAACCATGTCAAATATAGACCTAAATTTAACGGTGGAGATGGATAATCTAAAATTTTCAAACTTGCAATCCACTTATCATACATATGGAATGGGCTGATTTTTTATGAGGTTGATATCCATGTTAAGAAGAATATCATCACCAAAAATCAGCCTTTAACTCACCTGCATGTTGGTCCCACGCCCATAAGTCATTTTGTGAGTCACAAAGTGGATTGCAAGTTGAAAAACTTTGGACCGTCCATTTTCACCATTAAATTTAGGTCCATATTTGATAGCGGGTTAGAAGTTTTAAAAATTGCTGATTTTTTCGTGAAGATGATTTTCATGTTAATGAGATCTTCTTCACCAAAAATCAACCCTTAAATTGTCCGCATGTGGTCTCCACGACCGCGTGTCATTTTATAAGTCAAAAGGCATTGGTAACTTTATCTTGGCCCATAGATTCATTCGATCAACAAGAGGGCCCAACTACTTTATTCATTGTCAGGATCCATGTTATATATTTGAAATAGGTTGACCTCCTTTCTTATCTCTTGGTACAATCCTCTGCCTGCTGAGCCCCCTTTCTCCTCGGTCCACAGATGTAGTACTAGTGGCAATAGTTCATCACAGAAGAAAGGGCTCATTGAGTCGGGGTCACTAACTAATACTAATATAATAGAAAAGACCTATCTTTTTTGTATACTTTTCCCAGTTCCGTTGGCTATCTATTGTTTGGATTATTCTCTCAATTCCAATAAACTGCAATTGGATCTAGTATGAACTAGCGATCGGAACGTATATGGATAGAACTTATGATGGGGTCTCGAAAAACAAGTAATTTTTGTTGGCCGTGTATCCTTTGATACATTAACTCATTCCTTTGTTGCTAATATAATGACTAATGGATGTGGGGCCCACATACAGATGAGTTAAGATATGATTTTGGGTGATAATATTCTTTTCAACATGGATATCAACCTCACAAAAAATTACCCATTGGAACATTTGTAGCCTTATGAAAAGTGGATTGCAAGTTGAAATTTTTTGGACCATCCATTTTCAACATTAAATTTAGATCCATATTTGATAGGATCAGAAGTTTTAAAAATTGCTAATTTTTGGTGAGGATATCATCTTCACCAAAAATCAGCCTGTTACTCATTTGTATGGGGGATCCTCACGCCTAGTGGTGGGGAGCTAGGGGGCAAGAGGGGCATGATAAAAATAATGACAAGGTAGAGGTATAGCGATTTTTGTTATTCACCTCTGCCCTTTGGGCCCACTAATGGCATGGATGTTTAACCCACCCCTTGGTGATTATGCACACCAAAAATCACCATGATAGGTAATCTCTAGCCATTGGATTCAACAAATTTTTGGGTATTAAATCCAATGACTAAAAATAATCAAACAAGCTGATTTTTGGTATGAATGTCTACCAAAGGATGGGCTAAACATCCATGCGATCAATGGGCCCATATGTCAGCAGTGAGTAACAAAAATCATTGTTTCTACCTTGTGCAAAAATACCCTTTTAACCATAGCTAAAGGGAGAATGACCACCCTCTCAAATCTTGCATGTGACCTTCCCTCTTAAGGTCTTAGACGCCTGCCTCTGCCTATCGTTGCCAGCCCTATTGAGATTTTTTTTTATCTTGGCATTTTTTGATCTAGGCATGCAGGCATCACCTAAAAATGCCACGTGGCATACTCTTAGAGACCAATGACTACATGGATGTTTGGCCCATACCTATGTGGACCCACAGACCAAATATCATCTAGATTGGTGGTTTAGAATCGTTGGATTTTATTCTTTTATGGGCTCATTTTCAATTGTGGGATTCGAGCATTATTTTGAGGTACTTGGATTCAATGGTTTTAAGCTACCAATCAGGCTGAATTTTGGTGTGTAGGTCCACCTAGGGATGGGTCAAACATCCATACGGTACGATCATTAGTCTCATAGCACGTGGCGTTTTTAATGGTGCCCGGACGCCTGGATCAAGAAAACCTATATAGAAATGTTGGTTTTTTTCCTTTTGAAAAGGAGAGAGATTCTTCTTGGAGAGAAAGAAACAAATGTGCACACTAAAATAAGATTTTTTTTCTTGGAACATTATGAAAAATTCTCAATCTCACTTTTAGCTATGACAAACTTACCAACATGTCACTCATTAAAGAATAGCTAAACAACATGGTCAATTTTTTTATCTAATAGGGAAATTCTTTAAATCTCTACTATTATAATGAGAACTCAAACTCCAAAGCCGTGAGCCAATTCCTTGAGCCGTCATTGTAGCCTTTTCTCACATTTTCCTAAAATTCTCTTACAATATCTAATAGAAGTATAAATAAGGTTATTTGGCTTACTTCCTCTTTTTCTTTTTAAATTCATGTGGGCATCCTCACATGCCTCTCCATTGGTGTAACTAAAAAAACATTAAGTTTGGAGTTTAAAGCAAAACCAAGTGTATTTTATATTATAGATATAAAGGCAATTGACATCTTCTAGTAACAAATGTTTACGTTTGTTACATATGGACAATCATGATTGGTCTTGTCGAGATGAAATGAAATAAGAAATAAATAAATAATAAACAGGCTAGATGATTATTTGAAAAAGCTAACTAAATCAATAGTAATTTGGTACAAATCTATATCTTATTTGATTACTTAGGTCAATTATATTGTAAAAAAACTAGAAATTAAGTCTACAGAATAAAATGATCATAGCCTCATCATCCAAGATTTGATTGTTGGATGGTGGTTTCCATCCATTAGATGCCATGTATTTTGGTAGTCTTCGAACCCATTCTTTTGGACCTGATCACTAATTTGGTTATGTTTTAGTATCCTATTATACAAGTTTTCCAATCATTACTGGGACCAATCTTTGCGGGCCAAATCCATCTTTTAGATTTGATTACTAAATGGGTCGGGACACATTGTCACGCGACCCTTAGTTTGATATTCTACTTAAGAAAAAGACTACATGATTGCTATATCGGCTACCACTCTTTAGTATTCACTATTCACTATGTAGTACAAGAGGGAACAAGCTTACTATTTTTGTAAATTCCACCCCTTAAAAGAAACTTAAATCTTTTAAGAATGTTAAACCTTTTTTTGTCTCTTTCTCCCCCTTTCCCCTTTTGAAAGCCAAATGATAGGAAGGAAAGTCAAAGAAGAACAAAACAAATCCCCTATAGCTCCCGCTTTCTATCTCGAGGCGAGTGATTGTAGGGGTATTTTTATAAGGTAGCAAAATACGAAAGTTCAAACCAAAATGGCAATTTTGGAAACACTAGCAAAAATAGGGACAATTTTCAAAATTTAGCATGAAGAGGCAATTTTGGAAGATTAATTTGGAGGGGCAAATTTGAAAATTCTGGCAACTCAAGGGAGAGTTAGAAAAGCAAATTTTTTTTAGTTGAAAAAATCAAAGTTGTCAATTTACTTTTAATGAACCCATTTAAATGTCATGAATATTTTAGTAAAAAAAACTCTTGCATTGGCTAGCTGTGGAGATTTTCGTTATGGGAAAAAGAGTTTTGGATTTTTAATACCAATTTTTTAATTTGATCTCCTCAAATTAAAAAATTGGAAAAAGAGTTTTGTATTTTTGACTTGCAATACCAATTTGAACTTTGAAGAATTCAAATACAAGCGTTTAATGCAATAAAAAGTCAAAATTTAAGAGATTGCATGCCTAGAGATTGTGAAAACCTGAGATCTTTGAAAGGGTGGCATTAAAGAGAGAGAGCTAACTATTGAGATGCGTCAATGATAAGCATGAAGACAATGAATCTAGACCTCTTATTGTAAACTAGTGGAGATGCACGCAACGATGCATGTATGAACTTTAAAAAAATTGAGTAAAATACCCTTATTTATATTTAACTTATAATAGATAAGGTCGGGGTACTATTCTAGGGAAAAAGTGGCAAAAGATGAAGCTTTAGGGAAGAACCCAATATAATGGTAGAGGTTGATGGAGTAGATCTGTGATTGCAAGGAAGTTATGTCCCTTCTGTCCAATTGATTGTACCAAGGTCCAATTGATTGGACAGACATGTGGTTCAGTTTTAAGATTCGAGTGAAAAGTTCTAAACTCAATGTAAGTCCTCTGACATAGTTTTTAGCCTAGAGATCAAGTCTATATAAGTCATCCAAGGCCACTATGTCAATTTACCTTCCTATCGAGTGTATATGATATATATCTGACAAATATTGATTCCTCAGATGACTCATTCGTCAATCTTCTAATTTTTTGATCTTCGTCATCATGTCTTCAGGCAGTCAAGAGTGATGCGTACCACGACATTCTCAAGGCCTCGATGTACTCATAGGATCATTTACAATGTGTTTTGTGTCATAAAGAATTATGTCAACTAGAATATGAAAATTTTCCTTACACATTTTAGTCACTAAGGACAAAAATCTTCTTTATTTTCTTTTTTAATTGCATTATCTCCCTTAATTCTCTTTTTTTTTTGCTTAATGATGAAAATAATATTAAAAAGATAAAAGAGGGTTTACAAAAATTGTTGAAAAGATTCAACCAAAAAGAAAAAAGAGACTATAAAGTCAACAATCAACAAATTGGTAGTAGGTTTTCGATGAATCCTTGATGCTGAGGAATCGAGGTCTATCATTACACCATTGTAATTGCCAATGCCCAAGGGGACTCAAAATTCGCACAACTGTCTGCTCTGAAATTAATTTTCCTATAAGTTGAAGTGAAAACCACTCTATTGATCTGTGATTTAATGATATTCCATTTAGCTCTGATCTTCCATGGAATGTCATCCTTCTTAAAGGATTTTATGGGTGCTTCTGAATCAGATTAAATTCATAAGTTCTTCCATCCTTTAGATAAAGCTTTGTCAATCCCATCCACAATCGCATGGCATTCCGCTAAATAATTTGTAACAACACCAAGTCCCGTAGCCAACACTCCTATGATATTATCTTGATCTTCTCTAAAGACAACTCCAAGACCACCAATCCCCAGATTTCCTTTAGAAGCACCATCGCAATACAGTTTCACAATGTCTTTATTTTGAAGATAGCATCTGCATGAAAAAAATTTAGGGGCCTTACCCAGAACATGCTTAAGATCGAATTTAGAAAGGATAGCTTTATCGGAATGCGATAGATTTAGGTGTTGGTGAAGAATAGGATCGGCTTCTCTCAAGGCAACCATGATCAAGTTCCAAACTGAACGAGAAGAGACAGTCACGTTGTCAAAAATAGCTATATTACGGGCCTTCCAAATATTGATAATGCAAAGGTAGCAGTGGTACGCCACCGAGTTTTCAGTATAGAGCCACGGTTGTTGCATGTTGAGAAGAACGTGTTCCAATCAGTGAGGTTCAGCTTGACGGTAAGCATAACTTCAAGGATTGACCAAACGCGAGAGGCAAAATCGCATTCAAAGAAAATGTGTCTAGCAGAATCAGAAGCGGTATTGCAAAGGGCACATCTAGAGGCGAGAGAGATATATACCTCTATGTTGAATACAATCTTAAAATGGTAGGGCATAGTGGAAAATTTTTCATGCAAGAGCTGCAGTTCTAGGATGGATAGAAGATTTCCAAAGCCAAGTAGACCATCTCACTTTGGCACTCTTTGATCTAATGGAGTCCCAAGCTGAAGAAATTAAGAATTTTCCATTCGTTGTTGGCTTCCAGATTCTAATGTCTGGGAGACTAGAGGTTTTACCAGTAGAAATGTTAATTCCAGTTTTGATAAATACTTGATGGACCAAAGAAAGAATACACAATTGAGAGTTTATGATGAGATCGCTAAGTTTAGTAGTTCAAGATTTCCAAGCTTTCTTGTCAATATTGAGAAGGTCGATGGTTCACGCCAAATGTCAACTTTAGTACCGTTGCCCACAATCCAAGAATATAGAGGTTTAATAATGGCAATATCACATTTGATACCACACCAGATAGAAGAACTTTTATGATAAGCAATCAAGTCTCCACTACTCATAATGTATTTCCCACGCATAAAAATTGCCCAATCATCATCTCCATTTAGCATATTCCAAGCTAATTTCATAAGGAGTTGTTAACATCTTTGAGTTTGCGAATCCGCAAGCCGCCTTCATCAAGAGGTTTACAAACCTTATCCCAAGCAACCGTGATGTTCTTTTTATAAGAAGGGTCACCAGTCTAGATGAAGTTTCGGATGATTGTTTGGCATTCTTTCACCATTCTATTCGGCCATTTATAAATTGCCATATTATATGTCGGAAAACTGTTGATGATAGATTTAGCCAAAGTGATTCGGACTTGAAAAGACAACATTTTACCAATCCAACTGGATGCTCTCCATCTGATTTTGTCAATAAGCGTGCTAGTAGCTATATTGTTGAGCTTGCCTTGTATAAGAGGAACACTGAGATATTTTTTCGGTAAGCAACCTTCTTTGATACCCAGGAGATTCTCAGTGATAGTTCTTCTAGAGGCCGCATGCAGCAAAGGAATAGCCTACTCTTGCTTTTGCTAATAATTTGGCCGGCAAATTCTTGATACAGGTCCAGTAATATAGAAAGATTTTAAAGGCCCTTCTTATTTCCATTAGCAAAGATGAAAATATCATCTGCAAAAAGAAGATGGGAAGGCCCCTTGTAACGGTTAATAGAGATCATGGACTTTAGCCGCCCATTGTTGATTAGCCCATTAATTCTTATCTCCCTTAATTTTCTTTAATTCAACTAATGGACTGCACATGCTTGCACGTGAGTGATTGTATGAGCCTTTTTGGAAGAAGTGACAAAATAAGAAAGTTTCAATCCAAAAGGCAACTTGGAAGATTAATTTGGAGAAGGCAAATCTGTAAATTTGGCAACTCAATGCATAAATAGAAAATCAAAATTCTAAAATTGTCATGTAAAATATATGTAGTTATTAAGGAGTTGTTTTGACAAAATGTAAGAAACGACATAAGAAGTAATTAAATAGTTATTAAGGAACTACTTTGGAAATATGGAAATAATGGCATGGTAAGTAATAAAGTGGTTATCAAGGGGCCGTGTTAAAATAAATTATGATGTCATATAAAGTAATTAGGTATTTAACCAGGACTTTCAATGACTAAGCTCTTTGAAACCAAAATATTTGATTTAATAATGATTGAGTACGGTGAGAGAGGTATTTAATGAGTTTTTTTTTTATAAAAAATATTACTTTTGTGCAATGGTATTTAATGAAAGAAAAATTATCATAGCCCTGAAAAATCAACTAGCTAGAGTGTCATACAGCTAAAAAGGAGTGCCTCAATCCTACATATTTTTTAGAACTTTGAAACAAAATTGATCTTCATCATGTAGTTTATGCATCTCGATTTGTTTTGATTTTGTTTATAATTTCTCATATTTTATGAGTGTTTATTTTAGGAATAGATATGACATGTAGGAATAGGCTTAAATCTAATTAACTAGTGTATTCTGAACTTAAAAACATCATAATTGGACTTATTTATATTTTATTTCTATTTCTACACTACCTAGCCCCCGAGGTATCATAGGTCGGATCTAGTAGACCCAAGATTGAGGTGTGACAAAGTCTTTTTGAAAATTCTGCCCGACATCCCAATTGTACCATTGAAAGTAGGTTTGTCTCTTCCTATTCTAAAAATATGTAATAACTCAAATTTTTCTAACCTAAATTAGTGTGGACTTCAATATAGGCTTGTGCTTGTAGCATTAGAAATTTAATTTTTTTCCCTCAAAGGGCATTTTGGTCATTATATAACCTAGGGTAAATTTAATAATTTCACATTCAAAAATATGTGAATCCGAATTGATAGACTAACTTAATTACCCTGGAGACCATGTCTCCAAATTTGGGGGTATTTAAACTTTTGTATATTAGGATATTTAAGTATTATATTTCACTATATATGACATAACTTTTGCATATTAGGATCTTTAAGATAAAAAATCGCAACACTCTTTGTTAATAAAACTTACAGGAGAAGAATAAGAAAAAAAAAGAAGGCGTCCAATATAGACTATGCAAAAGTTTACTTAGGAAGATATAGGTTTCTTTGTTTTCCATTATTTCCATAAATATTTTCGCGCCTATTATAGTTATATGCATGTTTTGATATTTTAATTTATGTACGTTATATGCTTTAAAAATCATGTTATATTTGATCAATCTTGTCTTATAATTTCAAAAGTATGCTAGATTTATTTAAATGATTTTACATGTTTTACCTATTTTTGTTCTTTTTAAAACCCGAGCCCAGATTAGTTGTCATGGTCGGATTGGCATAATATTTAGAAGATGTCAAGATTGTTATTCATGGCAATACATATCTGAAATTCAATACATTCACTAGTCGGATCTTGAATTGTGATTATTTTTATTGCTCATAGGTTTGAGATATATATTTTGAGAAGATTGTTTTTGTTATTTTCATACTTGTCATGCATCCTTTATTATTTTTTATTATGCCTTGGTGGCTGAATTATTTTTGTTGAAAAAACTAACCGAGAATACGTGGGCACGCAGTAGGGTTCGGTCTTTTTGTGGCCATGAATCTTTGGGTAAATCCAAAATAACACGGAAGCCAGGGAAGAGTACCTTGGGGAGAAAGACCTGAAACCTCCCTGGATCCATAATGAAGGGAATTAAAAAGCTTTGGTGACTATTGGAAAATAAGGCACCAAGGGTGTTTAGAACATCCCACCGAGCTTTGAGAAGCTGAGAATGAGTGGGCACTCTAATGTGTTTAGGACATTGCATTGGGTTAAGTTTTAGAGATGTGGAGACTTGTTATCACCAGGTTAGTTTATTGGTTGAGATTTATGGGTTGTTTATCATATAATCTTAACCTTACATGTATGTTTTTGATGCATTATGTATCGGTCCACTTCTACTTACCTTATTTCAGACCTGGCTACTAGAACGAGTGGCTAGACTAGAATTTGATAGAGCATTAACTTTATTTATTACTTTCTTAGATTTGAGCTTGGTAACTATTTTTAGACCATTCCAAATCCCATGGATTCATATTTGTCATACCTATGTTCTCCTAAAATTTTAACTTGAAATTCGTTATCTAGAGGTCAGGGTCGTCTCCTGAAGTTCTGTATTTATTTTTAATTTTCTGTTGTTTTGAGTAAAAACCTTGATAATAGAACTTTTGGGAAAAATACTTATGTTTTACGTTAAGTCAAAATACAAAAGTTATATTTTTTTAGTTAGCTTTTAAACCCTTTTTGGTGTCAATCTTTTTGATCACCCAATAAAAAGTTATGGACTTTTTACTTGGGACTATTTTCCGTAGAATGTTTTTGTAGATTTTTGAGATCCAACTTCGGAGCCTCTGAACTTTTGATTTTTCTTCTATAGGAACCCTTGAAAATGCTACAGTAGTTGTGTTTTTCTCTTTTCCAGATTAGGGTCATGAGACTCAATGAGACTTTTTGGAATCTTTTATGATCTCAACACTATGAAGGTGTTGGTTTTGTTTCTATAGATTAGAAACTTTTCCCTAACTTCGACACTATTTTTTGAAAAATTTCTCTCCACAGTAATTTTGTTTTATATTTTTCCTTTTAAGTCTTTAAATCTAGTTTTCAAATATATGTCGTAAGTTTTCTAACTCCATTGAGTTCTAGAGAATTCATTAAGATAGACATAGCCTGTAGATTTCTTCAAAACTTAAAAACATTGCCTTTTTGATTGATTTATTCACATGACTTAAATTATTTTCAATCTTTACACCAATTGGCCGATGTTTATTTATGGTTTCCATTTTTTAATGGATATGGCATTAATGAATGGGCTTAAACCTAACTAGTTAACGTGTTTCAGAACTTAACAACATCATAATTGGACTATGCTATACTTTATTTTCAATGTTAACCCTACCTCACCCCGTCACCATGAGTATGGATTGTGGACTTTGGACTAGAGGGAGATGTCATAGTTCTGGTTCGATAGACCCCAGAATTGGGGCATGAAAAAATATCTCTCATTGCTTGTACATTGGTCAAGGGCACTGTTAATGGTCTAATTGAGAACTCGTGTTTGTTGTCTCCCCCTAAAAAAATCAAGTACTCTTTCAGTCCAACAAACCTTATGGACGTTTGTCCCACTTTCTAGTGAACCCATACAACAAAAATTATTTTAATTTATGATTTTTATCAGTTGGATTTTAGCATTTTAATGGGTGATTTATGGTTATTGGATTTTGAGCTTTTTCTAGTTGCTAAAATCTAACTGATAGGATCACCAATCAAGCTATTGGGATTGAAAGAGTATTTTATGTGGTGGATGTTTGTCCCACGTTTTGGTGTATGGGTCCACCAAAAGTGGGACAAACATCCATAAGGCTAATGGGATCAAAAGCGGGCTCCATGTGGAATTTTAGGAGGGGGAGACTTCAAAAATTAAAGGCCATGGTGAAAACAAATATTTTATCATCTAATCGGCATCATTTTTTTGTTATTTTAAGAAAAATAAAAAAAGTAGAACAATAGTTTTCTTCTCCGTCTCCTCCTCTACTTTCTTCGTGTTTCTTCTCTACTCAAAAATAGAAGTGGTTCTGCATTTTATAGGTGGTACTCTAATACAAGAACAAAAGAGAGAATATTTCATTCTTGGTAGCTTGCTAGGTGAAAGCTTTGGTGGGAAGTAGATAGGAGATTATATGTGAGAGCTTTGGTGGTTATGCTTCTTCAACCTTACCTAGTTTTGATTGAGTCAGAGCGGGTTTAGTCGATTCAATTTTCTTGTTCGCCTCCTCTTCTTTCTCTATCTTGTTCTCTTTCTCTCCTTTGATGACCACTTCATTATCTTTCTCTTTGCCGCTTGTTACTTCACTACGTTGTCATTATAGTTTTGACTTTTTTGTCTCTGTGATAACCAAGGTTTAAAATTCGACGAAATTCGATCCAAATTCACCAAATTTTGAGTCACCGAATTAAAGTGTGCATGTAATAAAAAATCATCAAATTAATTAGTTTAATTCGAATTAACCAGTGAAAATTTGGCGACTTTAGCCTTTTTAGTACAAAATTTTAAAAATTCATTTTAAAGTTATTGTTCATATATGAACAATAACTTCTGGAACAAACAAAAATCTCACATGCGTAGAATATTTTAGCTTTTTTCATACCCTTTCTTTTCAATCACTAAAAAGTAAGAAAGTAGCAATATTTCAGCTTTTTCAAATTTCAATCAAAAATAAAATGAAAAAAAAAAAAGCATAGCCAAAAAAGAATAAAAAGAAATTCAAGGAGGGAAGGATGAAGAAAGAAACATAGAGGGAGAGAGAGAGAGAGAGAGAGAGAGAGAGAGAGATGTGTACCTGCAAGGCTTCAACGTCCTCTCGCCTCTCGGTGCTTTGATGAAGAAGACACATCTCCTTAGCCTCCTAGGGTTTGATCTAATCGAACATGTATGGTTTTATGAGTTAGGGTATCTTTTAAGTAAAAAGATGTAACAAGGTATACATATACCTCACTCTTTTTGGCTTGAGGAAGCACCATTTTGTTACACCATTGCCATTTGGACCCATTGGCCGCATGGATGTTAATACCTTTGTGCATATACACACCAAAAATCACCCTAATTGGTAATCTCTAGCCAGTAGATTTTATTACTTTTAAGGCCTCATTCTAGCCATTGGATTCAACCATTTTTTAGTATTATAACCAACGGCCAAAAATCAGCAAACAAGCTGATTTTTGGTATCAACGTCTAGCTACCAAGGGATGGGGGGCAGTGAGAAACAAAAATGGTGTTTCATCGCGCCAAAAAGAAGATATACCTTGTTAACCACGCCCCTTCTTTTAAAGCAAATATATGCTTTGGTGTGTAACAAACATTAAAGCTTTGATGTTTTTGCTTCCATAAATGCCACGTAGTACACCTATTGGGCCCACTTCCCATGGATGTTTTTGTCTTCTAAAAGAGAAATAGAGCTTTTTAAGCTCCGCATGGCTTCTTACCTCACTAATAATCCCTTATGCTTATGACAAGTACATGCTATAGGGGTATTTTTGGATTGGAGGGGACAACATTGCTTTAAATAGTGGAATTGGTGGTGCTAAGCCAAAATTTCAAAAAGCCCCCCCCCCCCCACCCCTCCTTTAAGTCACATGGCACGCTAGCTAGTTGTTGAGGATCGTAAATTCAAACTTGTGGGTGCCGTATTTTTCAGGCAATAGGATGCAAACATGTGTCCATGATAGATGACAGGGTGTACACCGAAAACTGACATCTGGCACCTCGATACTTGCATGAATAAATGAACCAACGGGACTCAAGAGACAAACCCATCAACTTTCCATGACATTTCAAACTCATCAGAGAATGACACGCGTTCGACAGACATATAGGGAATCGGATCTCAGGATATTATTCTCTGACATTTAGCTTTACCAATCAGACAGAGACAAAACTTGTCTCACAAAAGGTCAATATTAAGATATAGTGGGCAACTTCATCAGCAAAACTTGTAGGTTAGGCAAACAATCCTTCCCGGCAAGTCTTCATCAGTAAAACTTGTCGGTGAGACATTCAACCCTTCCCGGCATGCTTCCATTACCTAAACTTGTCGGTTAGGCATTCAACTCTTCCCAACAAGCCTTCATCAGTAAACTTGTCGGTTAGGCATTCAACCCTTCCCGGCAAGCTTTCATTAGCTAAACTTGTCTGTTAGGCATTCAACCCTTCCTAACAAGCCTTCACTAGCTAAATTTGTTGGTCAAACATTCAACCCTTCGCGGCAAGCCTTCATCAGTAAACTTATCGATTAGGTATTCAACCCTTCCCGACAAGCCTTCATTAGCTAAACTTGTCAGTTAGGCATTCAACCCTTCCCTGCAAGCCTTCATCAGTAAACTTGTCGATTAGACATTCAACCCTTCCCGACAACCCTTCATCAGTAAACTTGTCGGTGAGGCATTCAACCCTTCCCCATAAGTGTCGACATCCACTTTATGACAAAACAATTTGATAAAACATCCTTACCAATAAACTATCAACACGTCATCATCAATACAAAGGCACCTCATGACAGAAAATCTTGCCATTGGTTAACACTCCTAACATTTCCATAAATGAATCTCCACCATATAAGCAGTTCAGATCTAACTAAAAGGAAGAGGTTCAGATCTAATTGAAATGAAGAATTGTGCCAGACAAGATTCCTCTTCAATAGATTTGACCAATGAGGAGTGAGCAAGGGAAACAGTTCTCAAACAAGAAATGAAGGACAAAACACTGACTAGCTATATATATTAGAGGGCCAGAATAAAGAAGAGGACCCCCGATCCTAAATCTCCAGACCCATCAATTCTTAGACCAAAAACTTAGAGAATTACTTCATCTTCTTCAACTTCTCCTTGAGAGAAGATGAGGAAAATAGAGATCTCATCTAGAGATTTCTCTTCATCTATTATTCGAGTGTTCTATTTGTCATGCTATAAACACCCACTGACTTTAGCGTCGGAGTGTTTTTGACAGCTGGTACACCAGCACCACCCTTGGAGGAATTATTCATCAGCAAAACTTGTAGGTTAGGCATACGACCCTTCCCGACAAGTCTTCATCAGCAAAACTTGTCGGTGAGGTATTCAACCCTCCCCGCCAAACTTCCATTAGCTAAACTTGTCGGTTAGGCATTCAACCCTTCCCGACAAGCTTTCATTAGCTAAACTTGTCCGTTAGGCATTCAACCCTTCCTGACAAGCCTTCATTAGCTAAATTTGTCGGTTAGGTATTCAACGCTTCCCAGCAAGCCTTCATGAGTAAACTTATCGATTAGTCATTCAACCTTTCTTGACAAGCCTTCATTAGCTAAACTTGTTAGTTAGGCATTCAACCCTTCCCCACAAGTGCCGACATCCACTTTATGACAAATGATTTGATAAAACATCCTCACCAATAAACTATCAACACGTCATCATCAATACAAAGACACCACATGGTAGAAAATCTACCCATTGGTTAACACTCCTATCATTTCCATAAATGAATCTTCACCACACAAGCAGTTCAAATCTAACTAAACGGAGGAGGTTCATAACTAATTGAAATGAAGAATTGTGTCAGACAAGATTCCTCTTCAACCTATCTGGCCAATGAGGAATGAGCAAGGTAAACAGTTCTCAAACAAGAAACGAAGGACAAACCACTGACTAGTTATATATATATTAGAGGGCCAGAATAGAGAAGAGGACCCTCGATCCTGAATCTCCAGACCCATCAATCCCTAGACCAAAAACTTAGAGAATTACTTCATCTTCTTCAACTTCTCCTTGAGAGAAGATGAGGAAAGTAGAGATCTCATCTTGAGATTTCTCTTCATCTATTATTCTAGCGTTCTATCTGTCATGCTATAAATACCCACTGACTTGAGCGTCAGAGTATTTTTGACAGGTACACCATCACCACCCTTGGAGGAGGAAGTTCAGGTCTAGAAGCTTTGGATTCAATCAACTTGCCAAATCTACCTCGAGATACGAATCAGACATTCCTCGAAGATTGTGCGGGATTGATCAGATATTTTTCTCCCAAAAAAATTATGGCTCCTCTAACAATTTTCCCTTTAATGAACTAATAGGTTGCCTACTAAAAAATTATGAACTAATAGATGCCTAGGTGAATGTTATGGCAACCCAAGTTTTAGCTTTAAAATAGTAATAGGTTAATAATTGATTTTAAAAGTGGCAATAGCCTTAAAATAGAATTGGTGAAAAGGGAGATGAGCCCATTTGTTTTTCTCATGGACTAGGGTTGCAACTTGGGCGAGCTCAACCCGACTTTTGGTGGGGTTTGGGTAGGTTTTGCAATATTCAGGCTCAAGCTTGGGTTTGAGTATTAAACCCGATCAAAACTCGGGTTGGGCTTGGGCTAAGGTCTTGAGCAATCTGACCCAACTCAAGCTCAATCATATTGTGTAATTATATATATATATATATATTATGCTCTCCCATCTCCCTCTCTCTTATCCCTCTCTCATCTTTGTCTCTCTTATCTCTCTCTCCCCTCCATCTCTCATTTCTCTCTCTTCCATTTCTCATTTCTCTCCTTTCCATCTCTCTCCTATTTATCTCTTCCTTCTCTCATATTTCTATCTCTCTATCTCATTTCTCTACCTTTTCCATCTTTCTCATTTTTCTCTCTATTGGTAGGTCTCTCTCTCACCCCCTCTTTTTCTCACTAGACCAACCCGACCAACCTGACGAAACTGACTAAAATGGTTGAATTAGGCTCGGGTTGAGTTCAAACTTGAATTGGATGGTCTAAAAATTGGATTGGGGGTCAACCCAACCCAACCTGCCCAAGTTGCAAGCCTATCACTAACGTCTTGTGGTCACGTACGATTGTATAAATGAAGTGGCACACTCTTAGGCTCTACTTGGTACGCTGTAAATGAATGCAAATGTGTGTTAGTTACCGTGTGTTAGTTTACGATGCATTAGTTTATGGTTGCTTGGTAGAAATTGAGGATTTCCAGCCAAACAGAGAGTCGACGGATTCTCCTCCCCGTTTAGTTTTCTTTTTCTTTTTTAATTTTTCCTTTTTCTTTTTCTTTTTTAATTTTTCCTTATTCTTTTTCGACAAAAAGATATAATTGGGCATACCTCACCCTTTTTGGCGTGAGGAAGCACGGTTTTTGTTACTCACCGCTGCCATCTAGGCCCATTGACCGCGTGTATAGCCCACCCATTGGCGGATATACACACCAAAAATTACCCTTATTGGTAATATCTAAACATTAGATTTTAGTACTTTTTAAGGCATGATTATAGTTGTTTCATTTTGAGTACTAAATCCAACAACTAAAAATCATCAAACAAGCTAAATTTTGGTATGAATCTCTACTAAGGGGTGGGCTAAACATCCATGTGGTCAGATGACAATGGTGAGTAACAAAAATTATGCTTTCTCGCACCAAAAACCATGAGGTATACCTTGTTACATCATGACCCTTCTTTTTCATCAAGTTTTTTCCTTTGCTTATGTAAAGGCATGGTTGGGCATTAAACAACGCAGGTAGGTGGCGGCGGAGGTCCGATGGTGAGCTCTCTCCTTCTTCCTCTCTTTCTTATCTGCTATGATTTGTCTTTTTGATTTATGATTTTCCTCTTTCTTTTTTAATTTCTCCTTTTTCTTTTGTCCGTTTCTACAATCTTGTGGTAAGATTTTCTCCTTGCTTTTGTAATGCAAAAAGAACCGGTGATCAGCAAAGCTTCCTGGATAGCGAACAGTGGTTGGTGGAGCTCGATGATCTTTCTCAGCCTCTAATCTCCCCCTTGTTCGATCTTTTGATCTCTTTTTTTTGACCTCCTACAAACAACGAGAGTGCCGAGAAGCCAGTGTCGGCCGTTTGGTCAGTTGTAAATCGAGATGAAGCTTGATGAGAATTTGGTACTATTGTGGGTTAGGGAGAAGTCGGAACGTGTCCGAGTAGTGGAGAATGGGTTTGATGTCGGCCTACAACGAGCTAGATCTTTGGAAGAGCAGAACTTTCTTAGTTCGTCTTCTTCTTCTCCGATAAGAAACTCCATAATCTATCCGTGTGCAAATGAATTATAATTTAGCGGGTTTTGTAACTCATTCACATGGTCAAAGTGTCAAGCTGCTCCTAGTTTTAGCAGGATCGATAGATTCTTAGTTGAGGAGAGCTGGGAAGAGTTGTTTCCTAGGCTAGTTCAGAGTGGATTGCCTTGGGTCACGTCAGATCAAATCCCAATTTGTTTGGATTGCAGGGAGTTTGTTCAAAAACCTTCACCATTCAGATTTGAGAATATGTGGTTGAAGCACGAAGGCTTCGTAGAAAAAGTTAGGAACTAGTGGGAGTCTTTTAATATTGAAGGCGGAGCAGGATTCGTGATAAGGAGTAAGCTTAAGGAGTTGAAAGTGAAACTGAAGGAGTGGAACTTTAATGAATTTGGGAAGGTTAAAGTGAAAATGAGGCATATCTTGGATCAAATTAGGCGTATTGATGTGAAAGAAGAGCAAGGAGAGTTGGAGAGTGACGAGGTCACCTCTAGGGAAGATCTCAAGAAAGAATTTCAGAAATTGGCCCTTTTCGGATGAGATCTGTTGGAAATAGAAATCTATGGTGAAATGGTTGAAAGAAGGAGATAATAACACCAAATTTTTTCACAAGATGGCCAACTCTCGAAGGAGAAATAATTTCATCTCCTCCATCAGGATAAAAGAAGAGACATTCAAGGAAGAAGTCGAAATAAGGTCCCAGATTGGAGATTTCTATAATTAAGGAGTTGTACTCAGAGCCGTTTCAGTTTAGACCAAAATTGGATGGTCTTGCTTTCGACAGTATCTGTGAGGAGTCTAGAGTAGGTCTTGAGCATACCTTCAGTGAGGTGGAGGTTAGAGGACCATTTTTGAGATGTCTGGTGACAAAGCTCTGGGCACTGATGGTTTTACAGTAGCCTTCTTTCAGGAATGTTGGGATATAATCAAAGTTGATCTTATGAGAGTGTTCGAGGACCTTCATTCGAGAAATTTTCTTGACTTCGGTTGTAACCAAACATTCATTGTCTTGATATCCAAAATTCAAGGGGCAGTGAATATCTCAGACTTCAGACCTATTAGCTTCTTAGGGAGTGTATATAAAATCATTGCAAAAGTATTAACATCAAGACATAAGAAAGTAATGAGTGATATCATTTCAGGAGAGCAAAGGGGCTTTTGTGAAAGGTAGACAAATTCTTGACGGAGTGCTCATAGCCAATGAGTGTATTGATTCAAGGCATCGCCTTGGGTTGTCGGGCATCGTTTGTAAGATAGATTTGGAAAAGGCATATGATCACACAAATTGGAAATTTTTAGACTATATGTTGGAAAGGATGGGTTTTGGATCTAAGTGAAGAGAATGGATGAAGAAGTGTATCAGGTCTCCCTATTTTTCTGTGCTTATTAATGGCTCTCCCACTGGGTACTTCAAAGGATCCTCCGTCTCCTTTTTTGTTTATTATGGTTGTTGAGGCTATGGGAAAAATGATTTTGAAAGGGGTTTTATTAGGAGAATTGTCGGGTTTTAGGGCGGGCTCTAAAGGGGTAGAGATCTCTCACCTACAGTTTGCTGATGACACATTGGTGTTCATGTCTGGGTCTAGAGAACAAGTGGTGTTCCTTAAATGTCTTTTAAACTGTTTCGAAATTTGCTCGGGTCTCAAAGTGAACTTTAGGAAGAGCAAAATCATGGGTATAGGGGAGGTGGGAGAGTTAGAGGTCTTAGCTGGGATTATGTCATGTTCTACAGATTCTATTCCCACTCTGTATCTTGACCTCCCGTTGGGTGCTTCTTATAGAGCGAAATCAATTTGGAATCCAGTAATTGAGAGGGTGTGTAGGAGACTAACAAGTTGGAAGGGGAAGTACTTGTCCAAAGAAGGGAAGTTGGTTCTCATTAAAAGTACCCTATCCAGCCTCCCAGTATACTTTTTGTCTCTTTTCTCAATTCCAGTAAGCGTAGAGAGAAGAATTGAACGATTTATGAGGAATTTTCTCTGGAATGATTTGGACGAATCGAAGCTTATCATTTGGTCAAATGAGCTCAAGTATGTCGACCTAAAAAGGATGGAGGTTTAGGAATTCGGAAAATTGGCCTTATGAATGTTGCTCTGTTGGGTAAATGGGTTTGGAGATTTGGGAAGGAGAGGAGATCTTTATGGCTTAGAGTGATTTGTGGTCTATATGGAGAGGCGCAGGGGGGGTGGATTTCCAAGGGATCAAGGAACTCTTTTGGGTGTGGAAAGGAAATCCTTAAGGTCAAGGAGCATGTTCTAGTAAGTATTAGATTGGTTCTAGGTGACGCGGCTCGGATTAGGTTCTGGGAGGATACCTGGTTTGGGGACATTTGTTTAAAAGAAGCTTTCCCTCGTTTGTATTCTCTGTCACAACGGAAAGGTCAGCTTATTGCATCCTTCTGAGTCAGTTCCTCAACTAATCTTCCTTGGGATATAGATCTCAGGAGACAACCTTTTGAATGGGAAAGAGAACAACTTGAGATTCTGATGGATTGCTTGATAAACTATTCGATCGTAAACACCGAGGAGGATTACTTATTTTGGGTTTACTCCAAATCGGGGTGTTTCTCGGTAAGCTCCTTCTACGAGTCTCTTTGTCCTTCTTCTTCATCATACTATTTCCCCTACCCCAATATCTGGAAAGCCAAAGTTCCATTGAAAATCTGCTTTTTTGCATGGGAGGCCTCTTTGAACAAGATACTAACTATTGAGAACTCGATTGTTAGAAAGTGGATATTGGTGAACTATTGTGTGATATATAAATCTAATGGGAGAACACATATCATCTTTTGTCGCATTGTAATTTTGCCAGACAGATATGGTTATACTTTCAAGCTCAAGTGGGCATCCTGGGTGGGTCTTTCCGGAGTCCATTGGAACTCTTTTGGCAGGGTGGCCTCATGTCATGACTTCGGCTAGGGGGAAACTCATTTGGAGGATGGTGCCATTCGCAGTCATTTGGGGCTTATGGTTGGGGAGGAACATGAGAGTATTTAAAGGAGAGGAAAGATCCTATCAGGAAACCCTCATAAACATCAAAGAGTTTCTATTCGGCTGGGATAGCACTTATTCAAAGATGATAGACATTTTTTTTCGGAGACATGGTGTTCAAATTTGATTCAGTCATGGCGTATCATTAGTGGGATTATTTTTTTAAGTCTTGTTGTAGTTTCTTTTGCTTTTGTTTTTTGTCTCTCTTGTTTTTTTTTGAGATCTTCTCAATCTCCTTTTAATATATTCATTTAGACTTATCAAAAAATAAAAAAATCAACGGATTTTGTCCCGCATTATAATGCAACGATTTATTTAAGGAGAGTGTAGTATTATTGGATTAGTTTACATTGGTCTCACTTTACGGAGGGTAACCAAGCACTACAAATTATGAGACTCATTGTAAACCAATGCAAATGCATTCATTTATAGCGTACCAAGCAGAGCCTTAGACACCACGGTGTCACGGACTTTAGTCCCACATCGGCTGTGTACTAAGAGGTCTTGGACTATAAGTGTGAGGGGTAAGGCACCACCTAATAGGCTAGTCTTTTGAGTTTAGAAGCACCCCCGTGACAAATGGTATCAGAGCCTACCTAGGGACATCAGAGGTGGGGACGACCATAGGTCCCATGCAGGGTTGCGTGGGTCCCCGTGACGAGGGCGTCAGGGTCTAGGCGGGGGAACCTGTCACGGACTTTAGTCCCACATCGGCTGTGTACTAGTAGGTCTTGGACTATAAGTGTGAAGGGTAAGGCACCACCTAATAGGCTAGTCTTTTGGATTTGGAAGCGCCCTCGTGACAACGGGCTGTATACATATTTAACACATCCCTAAGTGGCCATACAGACAAAAAAATCAGCTTGATTGGCGATTTCCCCAAATAATGCTCATATCCCAGGGCCAAAAACCCTAAAAAGTACTCAAATCCAATGGCTGGAAATGCCAATCGAACTGATTTTTGGTTTGAATATCCACCTAGATGGCTAAACCAACCCTAAAAAGTACTCAAATCCAATGGCTAGAAATGCCAATTGAACTGATTTTTGGTCTGAATATCCACCTACGCTGAGAACTCATTGGCTGTCATGGGTTTCGATGACAGCGGGCAGTCATCAAAGTTTTACTCGTCTTCAGAGCCCTACTGTTTTGATTATGTTTTGCGTGGCGATGTAACAAGTTGTAGCTCAAACCAGCATCTGCCATATGGGCCCATTGACCGCATGGATGTTTAGCCCACCCCTTGGTGGATATATTACATAACAAAAATCACCATGATTGGTAATCTATAGTCATTAGATTTTTGTACTTTTTAAGGCGTGATTATAGCCGTTGGATTCAACCATTTTTATTGAGTACTAAAACCAATGGCTAAAAATTATCAAACAAGCTGATTTTTGGTATAAATGTCTACCAAGGGGTGGGCTAAACATCCATGCGGTCAGTGGGCACAGATGGCAGCTGTTGAGTTACAAAAATGGTGCTAGCGCAAACCAAAGTTTTGAGCCACAGCTTGTTACATCGCGACCCATTCCAGGAATAAGAACGTGGAAAGAAAATTGTGGACGGTAGCGGTCGAGAAAAAATTCGCTCTCCCCCGGGACCTTCAAAATATCTGACACGTACCCTTTGTTAACCACAATTAACCAACTAACTAGGGTTTAACGTGGGTTGGCTTTAGGCCGTAGAGGTCCATCAGGTGTCCAATTAAAATCTTTGATAACGGACGTCTTTGCAGAGACATGTATAGCCACGTAGCATATTCTTAGAGACGACTGTTTGGACCAACCCTATGTAGACCTACAGACCCTGACGGGTGAGTTCTAACCGTTGGGCTGAGTACCTCAAAATTCAGAGTAAAACTTCTATCACAGCGTTCTGGCAGATGCTTCTGTCACAATGCAAAAAACAGGGGACACGTGGCACATTCTTAGTGGATGATGACCGTATGGATGTTTGGCCAGTCCCTCAGCGTACCTCTAATCCAAAAATCAGCCTGATTAGTGATTTAAAACCTTTGGATCTTTGTACTCAAATAATGCTCGAATTCTTACCGTTAAAATCAACCCATGAAAATAACTTCAATTGAATCGCTTAGAAATCACTAATCAGGCTGATTATTGGTTTAGAGGTCACTGAGGGACTGGCCAAACATCCATACGTTTAGCATCCACTAAGAGTGTGCCATGTCACATGTGTTTTGCATTGTGACAGAAGCATCTGTCAGAATGCTTGAATCCCACTGTTAAAAATCAACCCGTAAAAGACCAATCATGCTATTTTTTGTACACGTATTCAGGGGTCTCTTAAGAGTATGCCATATGGTCTAGAGTCGTGTTATCCCACGGATAACCAGACAAAAAAATGTGCGGCTGAGGCCGTTGACCGTTGGATTCAAGAGATCCAACCAATTATTGACTTGTGACTGTGGATCTCTTGAATCCAACAGTCAAAGACATTATATCGCACGTATTTTTGTCCGGTTATCCATGGGACCCTAAACCCAAGATCCACCCAATTATTGACTTGTGACTGTGGATCTATTAAATCCAACCGTCAATGACCTCATATGCTAGTATTTTGGCCCGGTTATTCCATAGCATTTTCCTATGGGGTGAAGCATCCGTGATCGGAGTATAACTTGGCTCGCTCACACACCGGTGTGAGCGAAGCCGATCAGAGCCAACAGTATGAGCCACGTGGCATACTATTAGAGGGTGATGGCCATATAGATGTTAGGCCAATCACTAGGTGGACTTGTAAACCAAAACTCAGCCTGATAAGTAGTGATTTACAACTTTCAAAATCTTTGCACCCAAATAACGCTCAATAATGCTCAAATTCCTACTGTTAAAATCACTGATCAGGTTCATTTTTGGTTTGTAGGTTCACCAAGTGATTGGCCAAACATCCATACGGCCAACGTCCAGTAAGAGTATGCCACGAGGCTCGTACTGTGGGCTGTGATCGGCTTACTCCCGTGATCTTGATCAAAGATGTTCACGTCTAGAATTTTTCGCCCTTTAATCGTCCAAGGTACAATTTTGTGCAATAAAATAAGGAAAAAAATGTAACAAACTATAACTGACGCTTTTTGACGTCAGCTAACGCTTTTTTTTTTAGTGCCCTCTGGGCCCACTGACAGCATGGATGTTTATCCCACTCCGTGGTGGATATATACACCAAAAATCACCATGATTATTGATTGGTAATTTCTACCCATCAGATTTTAACACTTTTTAAAACGTGATTCTAGCCATTGGATTCAACCATTTATTTGAGTACTAAAACCTATGGCTAAAAATCATCGAACAAGCTGATTTGTGGCATGAATATCTACCAAAGGCGTGGGCTAAACATCCATACGGTCAGCAAGCCCAGATGGCGGCAACAAAAATGCCCGTCAGCTATAGCTTGTTACATCTCGACCTAAATAAAGACAGAAGGCCACCCCACTTTATCAAATACATGATACTGTATCAAAATTTGATATTGAAGTCCTTCAAAATGCCATTTAGTACTCTCTTTTGGGCTCATTGGCCTTATGAACGTTTGGCCCACATCTTGGTGGACCTACACACCGAAAATCAGAATGTTTGGTGTTTTATGTCCATTGGATTCGAGCACTTTTGCATCATGGGCTTCATGAACAGGCCAATAGGTTAGTCTCAAGCCCATGATGAAAATTGATCAAATCCAATGGCTAGAAATCACCAATCACATTGATTGTTTTGGCTTTTTTTTGTTTGAAGGTCCACTAAGGTGTGGGCCCACAGAGTGTTCCACGTGGCAATTTGAGGGAGAATTCTTATCATTGACTTTTCCAACTTTCCGTAAGAGACACCTTTGATGTTTGCTGTTTTTCAACGAAATGTACACAACAACAATGAAGGTGAGAGATCAGAGTACTAAAGCAATACATTAATTAGTAGGGTCGTGATGTAACAAGCTATACCTGAGATCTTTTCAAATGCGGAAGTGGCATTTTTGGTAGTCACCAATGCCATCTGGACCCACTGACCCGCATGGATGTTTAGCCCACCCTTTGGTAGACATTCACACCAAAAATCAGCTTGTTTGATGATTTTTATCCGTTGATTTTAGTACTAAAAACAATGGTTGCATTCAACGGCTATAAACACCCATGTGGTCAGTGGGCTCAGATGACAGTTGTGAGTAACAAAAGTCATGGTTTCTCATTTGAAAAAGTTTGAGACATACCTTGTTACATCATTTTCTGACATACCCCATTATGTTATTTTGAAACCTAAACCCCAAATCAAACGGATGTGGAGGACGACCAGCCAAGAGACTCCAATGGGTTGGTCGCCGGTGATAACCCACCAGAGTCTCATGGTCGGCCGACCACTACTCCGGCAACAATTTAAAACTCAAGGTTTTGAAAAATAAAAAATAAAGAATACAATTATATTTCTAAAAATTTCCTTATAACAAAAATGAAAAACAAGAATAAGAGCAATTTAGATTTTAAGCGTTTGAGACATGGATTTTGGAAAGATGGGTTCTCTCAATTTTAAAAAGAAATCGCATTCCCTCGTGAGTTTTATCTATTTTTATGATTTTTTATTTTAAATCTATGCTTAATTCATAAAAAAACAAACAAAAAATCTCAGGTCTACCAACAATGGTTTTTATTTTTATTTTTATTTTTAATCTCCTCTTTTCATGTTTGATTTGGGGTTTGGGTTTTGGCCCAAACCCTTGTTCTAAGGTTGAAGACAAGGGCACTTTTGTCCATTAATACAAATTTTGGTAGTCAACTCGGGTCAACACTAATCAAATGAGAGTGGACCGAGTCATAGGGGGTATGCCAAAATTTCAAAAATAACATCGGGGGTATGTTAAATATTCCCTTTTCCTAATTGGCAAGGTTTAAAGGAGGCAGTTTTAACGGTTAAATGGACTGGGGGCGTTACCGTTTAAATGGCCGTTAAAACCGATTGAAACGGCTAGGGGCAAAAATGGAATTTAACAGAATTAAACGGATTTTAACACATTTTAACGGAAAAAATGGCCCTGAAATTCAATTTTTGAAATTTGAAAAAAAAAATGGAATCTAACAAAAATGTAACGGAGATTAAACAGATTTTAACGGAATTAAACGGATTTAATGGCCGTTTTTTTCACAAAATTTTTCAAAATTTAACAGCTGTTTAAAAGATTTTAACGGCCGTTAAAACAAAAAAATGGCCATTAAATTCAAAACCGTTAAAGCGTGTTTAAATGGTTTTAACGAAAATGGGCTTGGGGGGTACCGTTTAAACGGCCATGGTCGTTTTTATTGGTATCCATCTATTCTACTTATTAACGCACGCCAGGCTTATTGCACGCCTTACGCTAAATTGCAATTTCCCACAAATGTTCTTATTTTTGCTTCTTTTCTTTTTTTTCATTTTATTTACTTGACAGGGGGTTTTCGGTCCTTTTGGTGCCAGAGAACACGTCACCCTACCAACACACGTCACTTTGCAGCTCACTCAATGTTAAAAAAGTAAAAGAAATTCATATTCCTAATATGCCCATCAAGTTCCTTAATTTTGACAAAAATTGTCTATTCCCCTTTTTGAAATTTTTTAAATTTACAAAGGTGTTTTGGTTATTTAATACTTTCAGATTTCAACTCAACTGTGCAAGTAATTGTTTCATCCTGACATTGTACTTAAACTCTATGACTAGAAACGTTTAGATGATGACACGTGTCACATTACCAGAGGCTACTGACCGTATGGATGCTTGGACCATCCCTAGATGGAAATAAACCTGATTACTAATTGTTAACCTTTGGATCATAATCATCAAAATCCACGGTTACAAATAAATTAATAAAAAGACTCGGTTATAAATTACTGATCATGATGAATTTTGATATGTAAGTCCAACTATGGATGTGCAAAACATCCATACGATCAGTGATCTCTAAGATTGTGCCACCTAGCTCATAATATGGCCCATCATTAATGGTGTCAAAACTCATGCTAATCAGGATGAATTTTGTAGGTAGGTCCACCTAGACCTAGAGATGGGCAAAACATCTATAAGGTCAGTGGGACGTGCATAGTGGTGTCATCGGCAAAAAATGCACCTCAAACTGCGTGTTAAATAGTAATGCTAAAAATCTACGGTTGAAAACAAACCATGAAAAGATTCTAATCCAATGGATAGAAATTGCTAATCAAGATGAATTTTCATAGCTAGGTCCACCTTAAGATGGAAAAAAAATCTATATGGTCACTAGCAGAGCCAAGGGGGGCGAGGGTGGGCAACTGCCCACCTTGAACTTTCAAAAATTTATGAAATTTTTTTTCTTCCAAAAATACCCTTTTTAACATTAAGTTGCCCACCCTAAAAAAAAAATATCTTCTAAAACTGCCCACCCTCTCAAACCGTCTCCTCTTTGCATTCGCCTGGTTGTTGCCTCCTTTTGCTGGCGTTGCCGCCTCCTCTTGCCATTGTATCTTGCTGCTGCTACCATTTGCCGCCTCCTATTGCATCTTACCGGCGGTAAGTTACTCTCTCTCACTCTTTCAAATCTTAATATCTCTCTCTCTCTCTCTCTCTCTCTCTCTCTCTCTCTTGCACTTTTCTTTATTTCTTCAATCTGAATGTATTTTGATTTCTTGATTTGATTCTTCGTTGTTTTACGTTTAATAAATTACTGGGTATTTAGGTTTTTTGATTCTCAAAGGAAAAAAATAGGGTTTGAATTGGAGAAAATTAATTTTTCTTTGAATTGGAGAATATTAGGTATTGAATCGTGTAATCCAATATCAGTAAGTAATCATGAACCCAACCAATTCAAATAGCAATATATGAAAAAGCCCACACTTAATGTTCTGAATTTCCCTTTTTGTTATGGAGATTCACTTCTTCTGCATAAATATTGTGCTGCTTGACTAGATCTTGGGATGTTTATCCTTGAAAATCTCATACAAATTTTGGACTAATTGCTTATTGGTTGATTTAATGCATTTCTAGAATTTTTTTATTGCTATAATTTGTAGGAAAGTCTTTTGGTACAGGACCCCACTCAATTTGTAAGCAGAATCAAAAGATATTGCATATCGTTATAAGCATGTTTCTGTGGCCTCCACCAAACTTGTGTCTTTAGTGTTTGCACACAATTGCTACTTGTTATTCAAAAGCTTCCAACACTGCTTTATTAGATGGACTTGGCCTGCTTGTTGTTCTTGAGGAAAATAATCGTTATCAACATTATGCCTATTTTACATGGATGATGAACATTCCCGTATGCCCTAGACTTCCACTAAGGATAACACTTCACGACCAATGTTGCAAGAGAAGGCTTTCATGAATTGACCTAGAGACTTTTGGAGTACGCCCCTAGCTAGCTACTACTATAGACCTGTGTTGATCATTATACATATTGTAAGGTTTCAAGAAAATCGTTAGCAAGAATAAGGGAATAATTTTGAAGCAAAGCACGATCAACAACTAATTGTCGGATACCCAAATTTCCACATTCAGTGTGGACCACAATATCCCAAGGTGGGTCATTGAGTCAGCACCATTTATTTCTAATCCCGTGATGCATGCCATTTAAAATTTCAATTAAAATGACCAGTCCCCTTGGGCTAAGGATCCAATGGTGTACACTAAGGAGTTAGGACCCCTCCCCACCCTAGCATAGCTCTTTAATTCACATTTTAAAGGTAGAGTATGGGTTAATAACAGCTCTTAATTTGAAAATATGTTTGTAGTTTTCTGCACAGAAGAAGTGTTAGCTCAGCTATAACACTCATCACACAGGTCTTGACAAATTACCTCATTAACAGGTTCACCGAATGGTTCTTATTAGGTGACTGCAGCAGTGAAAGGTTGTGATGCCATTGTGAATTCTCTTCTTGTGTTGTTGATGAAATTTTTGGCCATGGGAGGTCAATAATTGTGAGAGATGGGAGGTCAAGGAGTGACCAACCTTTGTCATCCATTGCTTAATGGAGTGGTCCTCCTCGCATGTATATCTCATGTAGGAGTTGGAATAGGTTATAGTAGGTACATTTCAATGCTTCAAGGAGCTCTCGTTGGCTAAAGCCCACCATATGGCAGCATGATTAAGTTTAAGTTTGATGTAATAGTGTAGACAATCCCAATGGTAATTAATGATCACGGTGGGGAATGTACTACTAGCTTCTGTAGGTGTATTCTGTGTGATTGACCTTATTGCAACTCAGATCATAACCATTGTGTCCCTGCCATTTGGCTTTAGATTGTCTATGATGTGACCATAAAAGAGGACCTTCTTGTTTTAGGGTTGGCATTTTTAGTTTATTTGATAACCCAATACTAAGACGTCAAATGAAGATATGGGACTCCAAGGTGAATCACATGGTGGTCCACCGTCCACTTCTAACTTGAGAGGCAGATACATCGGGCTTCCAACTTATTTTTTTAGAGCTTTCAATTGATCGACCATCAAACAAAATAATATTTATTCAACCTTCTGTCCCTTAGACATGCAAAATATTATGTAAGGTTTGTAAGAGAGAAGCGTGGAGTCATCTCATGCACTATTCAACCTTTTGTAGCTTCATTATGTGTGATTGACCTTATTGCAACTCAGATCATAAGCATTGGGAAAGGATTTCTACTAAAGGTGATTAAGTTTGGCTTTTCTTTTTTGATATTTTTTATAGAGGATTTTTACTATTTTGCCATTAATGAAATTTATAAGCCAAATATGGAGCTTTTAAAAGTCTATTTTGCTTGGTTTTTGTTCATAATAGGCATTGTGGTGGAAAATTTGATTCAATATTTGGGTTAAGCGAGTCAATTAGGTCCAACTGATTAGAACCCACTTCAATTTCTTCTTGCAAATTCTTGATTCTCTTAGGGAGCTCTTTCATATAATCTATTGTATCTCCAATTATAGATATTCTATCCATGTGTTAATACATATTTTGATCAACCACTAGTTTTTGAAAGGAAAATAAAAAAATTTGGAAATAGCATGCTTCTAACAACTTCAAGCGTGGGTTGCTCTTGTAGGCGTAAAGGTCAAGTTTATCTTCGAGCCCTTAAATAAGTAGGTGTAGCTTGGGCTTTGACAAAGCCTTCTATTATATAATCCAATAACTATTGGGTCATTTTATCTCCTTTCTTTTTTATGGTTTCAATTTGTTTCAAGTATTGTGGAGTTCATTTTTCTTTTAGAACGTATTTCATTACATTGTATTTCATAAACTACGAGATGTTGATTTTGACGAAATTGACTCAATTATTGTACTAGTTATGGAAAAGTTTTTCAAAAAAAAGTCAAAGCCCGATCTAGTACCTCCTATCCTAGAAAGCGATGACCATGATCAAGTGCAACCTAGCTCAAAACGAAGTCATTTAGATGTTGAGTTGACAAATATCCTAGAAAGTGATAACCGTGATCAAGTGCAACCTAGCTCAAAGCGAAGTCATGTAGAGGTTGACTTGACAAATATCCTAGAAAGTGATGACCGTGATGAAGTGTAACCTAGCTCAAAGCAAAGTCAGTTAGAGGTGGAGTTGACAAATATCCTAGAAAGTAATGACCATGATCAAGTGCAACCTAGCTCAAAGCGAAGTCATGTAGAGGTTGACTTGATAAATCTTCTTGCAGATCCAGGGTTACGAAATTGAATTTCAGTTTGCCATCCAAATGTCTAAGACTCGGTCCGAAGAGCATACCTGCAAAAGGGTCCTTGTCAGCCTATTAACCACACATTTCCTCAAAAGGATTTTGGGGGCGTGTTACGCCGCTTTAATCCTGCTTGGTTTATTGCTCATCGTAGCTTGCTGGAATACAGCATAGATAAGGATGCTACATTTTACTTATATTGCTATCTTTTTAAGCCAGATAATGGAGTGCAAGGCGATGGTGACTCTTTTGTAGTTGAAGGATTTGTTAACAAGAAAATGAATGATAAGTTTCGAATTCATGTTGGAGGGCCAAATAGTGCTCATAACCAAGCTTATAGGATGGGTCAAGATTTGCTGAATCAAAAAAATCACATTCAGACAATTTTTTCTAAGCAATCAGACCAAGCACGAAGCGAATATCGAACCCGTCTAAATGCATCGATTGATTGCATTCGATTTCTTCTACGACAGGATTAGCTTTTCGTTGTCATGATGAATCAGACGACTTAAACAATCAGGAGAATTTTCTTGAACTTCTACAATTAATAGTTGATCACAATGAAGATATTAAAAGTGTCATTCTCCGAAATGTCCCTGAAAATCTCAAAGTGACCTCACCTAAAATTCAGAAAGACATTGTGAATGCAGCTGCTGTCGAAACCACCAATAGTATCCTTAAGAATCTTGGAGATGCACTATTTGCTATTTTGATTGATTAATCTCGTGATATATCAATCAAATAGCAAATGTCTATTGTTTTATGTTATTTGGACAAACGAGGATGGATGATTGAACGTTTTTTAGGCATTGTGCATGTTAATGAAACTACTTCTGTGTTGCTAAAGGCGGCAATCGAAGCACTATTTTCCAAGTATGGATTGAGTATATCAAGATTACGTGGACAAGGTTATGATGGGGCTAGCAATATGCAAAGTGAGTTTAACGGTCTCAAAGCGCTCATTATGAGAGATAATGAATCTGCGTTCTATGTTCATTGTTTTGCGCATCAACTTCAATTGGCGCTTGTCGCTATTGCAAAAAATCACACTCAAATTGGCTTGCTCTTCAATGTGATTTCTAATATGGTTAATATTATTGGAGCTTCATGTAAACAACGATATTTTCTATGCGAGAAACAAGCTGCTAAAGTTCTTGAAGTGCTCCAAAGTGGTGGACTTTTAAGTAGGCGATGTATGAATCAAGAGACTAGCCTCAAACGGTCTAGTGATACACGTTGGTTGGGGCTCACACTATCATACACTCTTAAGTTTTATTCTCATGTTTTTTTCTGTGTTTGATGTGCTTGAGTTTGTTGGGGAAGATGACTCCAACTTGGAACAAAGAGCTGAAGCATATGCTTTATTAGATTCAATGCAATCTTTTAATTTTATTTTAAACATGCATTTGATGAAGAATATATTGGAAATCACCAATGATTTGTCAAAAGCATTACAACGAAAAGATCAAGATATTGTGAATACCATAGGCCTAGTTAAAGTATCTAAGGAATGATTGCAAATGATGCGAGACGATGGATGAAATTCTCTTCTCACTGAAGTTTCTTTAATCTGTGACGAACATAATATTATCATTCCTAACATGGACGGTAAGTTTGTAGCTCGAGGGCAATCATGACGTAGAGCTGAAATGATCACAAATCTATATCACTACCGTGTCGAATTATTCTACACTTGTATAGATATGCAACTTCAAGAGTTGAATAATTGCTTTAATGAAGTGAACACTAAATTGCTTCTTTGCGTGGCATGCTTGAATCCAAGTAATTCATTTTTTGCTTTCAACAAACAAAAATTGATTCGCCTCGCTCAATTTTATCCAGTTGATTTTTCTGCAATAGATCTAATGGTACTTCATGATCAACTCGAAACTTATGTTATTGATGTTCGCTCAAATGATGAGTTTTCTGAAGTGAATGGAATTAGTGATATTCGCTCAAAAGTGCTTATTTTAAGCAATTATCCTTCTAGAGTTATCACCATCTCCTATGTAAAACTGTCATTTTTATCAACTTTTCTACGTAAGAGTTTCTCTCATTTCGTAGAACATATTTTTCTGCACAAAATGGTATATTCGCATGCACTCATACGCGTTTATTTGACATCTATGCGAAACAGTTTTGTAGAATTCTCGTTACGTGATTTTTCTATCGTAGGAGCACTAATCAGACAATTTTGATGGAATGCAGGCCCACGATTGACCACAGAAGCCTACTTTCCAAGCTTAGAGAGCCAGAATGCTATAACAAGAAGATATGAGCCAAATATAGACTGGGCCAGAGGAGTGCAGAGTTTGATCCAACAGGAACCCTAAAATGCACCAAGAAGCCGCTGAACCGTACGATTGACAAAAAGGCATTCTAAAAGGTGATCAAAGAAAAAAAATATATGTTCAAGCAGTTAAATTGTTTATTGCACTACTCAAATCCTAACAAAATGTGAGCCAAAAATAATTGTGCCGACAACATGAAAAGTGGTGGTCGGTGATGTGAAATGCATGGGATGATGCCACCACAAAGTGTAAGTTTTTACAAAATGATGAAAGGCCAAAGTATGAACCAAGGTTAGACTACGATCCACAAACGAGGAAGAGAATCCTTGAGCTTTAGAATCATCAACATCCAAAAGTGGTGATTGGCAACATGGATTGATAGCAACTACAATGATATGGCTGATACATGGATAATACGGCAATAAGAGTGGTGGGCCAACATGTGTGAATGTGGACCACAAGGATGTACTAATGGGTCAAGATATTAGCCAAACCTGATAAGTGATCTTGGTTGAAGAGTACTCGGGACAATGTAGGCATTAGAGAAAACTTAGAAGGATAATTTGGGCAAAAAGATGAGCTAAGAAGAAAAGAGTTGCTAAATTTAAGAGGAGAGCCAAGGACGTGCAAGGCATGAAGATCTCTTGCTGAGGTGGCAGCAAGAACCTAGAAAAGGCATTGGGAGAAAAGTATCCAAGAGAATGGACGGTCTGGATTTTCCCCCCCCCTCAATACTTATTCACCCACGTCCCTTCCATTCCATTCTCTTCTCACTTCCATCCTTATCAAACCCTACATCCGTCATCCCCTCCACAATCTCCACTTCTCTCCCCAATCTCTCTTCCATCCTCATGCCGTTGGAGCTTCTCCCATTAAAAAAAAAAGGGGGGAAAACAACAAAAAAAGAGAAAAGAAGAAACGGAAGATGAAGAGAGGAGGAGAAGAGGTGTGTTGTCTTCCCCATCCTCCATAGCTGCCTCGTTCGCCACCTCCACCATGCTGTTGCTGCCACCGCTACCGCCCCTCTCTCCTCTAAACTAACGGTCTGTATAACAACACCATCCCGCCTTCACTCATCCAGCTTGTTGGACAGCAAGTATTGCACGAGCACCTGCTGGTGCGCATCCTTCACCAGCAACTATTTTCATGAGGTCTGCAACGCCCCCACCTTAGAGCACCACTAGACCAGCCGCCTGCTCATCTTCTCCACAACCGTCCTCATCTCCAATCTTCCCTCTCATCTTCGTTCTTTCAAAAAAGAAAGAAAACAGAAAAAAAGAAAAACCAGAAAAAATAAAAGAAATAAGAAGAAGAAAAAAGAGGAGGCTTACCTCCTCTGGAGTTGCTGCGCATACTGCCTCCATCACAGCCCGAAGCACCGACCCACTTGCTGGTGGTTCACCTACAACACCACCATGCCGTGCACATTTACAAAAACTCCCCCTTGCTGCCCTTGAGCAGCATCAACCCAGCACTCGCTCCACTAAACTTTGCCTCCTCCATCAAGATCTGCTCGGCATGGTTCATCAAACACCAACAGGTTCTCTCCTTATGGTTTCATCAATCTCAGGGTGCACTTCACTCTTAAGCATGCCGTTAATACACAGTGTAGTTCTCCATCCCGCATATGATGTTTCCATACTCATGCACCATCACCGCACCCTCTTACCACAATATTCGGCTGAACCATTCTTCTCGGTTGATCCCTTAGCCGATGCAACTTGGGTAAGTTAAGGCATGGTTTTAAAAATGGCCGTTTAAACGGCCATTTAAATGGTAACGCCCCAAGCCCATTTCCGTTTAAACCCGTTTTATTGGTTTTGAAAAAAATGGCCGTTAAAATCGTTTAAATGACCGTTAAAATCGTTTAAACAGCCGTTTAATTTCAAAAAAAATTGTGAAAAAAATGGCCGTTAAAACCATTTTTTTCCATTTTTGCCCCTGAGCATTTCAATCCGTTTAAACGGTTTAAACGGTAACGCCCCCAGTCCGTTTAACCGTTAAAACGGCCTCCTTGAGTCAAGGTACGATCTCTATCCTTTTTCCAATTTCTCTCTCTCTAGGAAACACCTTTAGTACCACTTTCTATCTCTAGGAATTACATGTTTTTTTCTCTTCTTTGTTTCGTAGTTTCAATTTATTTGCTTTCCTTTTAGTTTATGCATTGTAATTTGAGTTTCTATCAATAAAGAAATTTCCTTTTTTTTATTATAGTGTTTGCATTTTTAGTATAACTCACATTAGTTTGGCAATTTCTCTCTCTAAAATCAACCAATCATATTTCAATCCACCATCACTCTCACCTCTCTATGAATTTTTGGCAAAAATTCGTCATTTATATGTTCGAATTTGCGCGAACTAACTCGGAATGTGGATCGACATCCGACACAAATCCCTATACAGAAATCTCCATATTTTGCAGGATAAATCTTGGATAAATTACAAATATGTTGATTCTAGGGTTTTCGGATCCAACGACGTGGAAAAACCCTACTTTCAATTAGCGACCTTGCTAAGAAGATGGTTGAGAAGAAAAAAGATATTTTGTATCCATTAGTATACTTGCTTATAAAATTGACGCTAATACTACCAGTAGCCACTGCTACTGTTGAGAGGACATTTTCTGCTATGCGTATTGTAAAGAATCGACTACGCAATCGAATGGGAGATGAGTGGATGAATGATTGCTTGGTTACATACATTGAGAAAGATATCTTTAATATCATCGATAATGAGGCAATTGTGCAACGCTTTCATAATATGAAAACCCGACGAGGACACTTGTGAACTCTTTCATTAGAATTCAAACTGACTTTTTTAAAATCTTCTATTGTGGGTTATTGATGTATAGTTGTTTATATTTCTTCAACTTATTTTTTTGTGCATCTTTTATTTATTAGGGGTTTTTAATTCTTCATGCTTAATAAAGTTTAATTAGTACTTTGTTTATCTGTGAAAAATGATGTTTTACTTAATGAGATATGTAGTTAATTAATTTTATTTAAAGGCACTATAAATCATTTGGACATGGAGACGGGAACGAGAAGCACAGAGAAAGTGAAAAGAAAAATAGAGGCACTGAAATAAGGTGTTCAGTTTACTGAGGTATATTTATTTTTTTATTGAATTGATTTTACTTAATTAAGAAGATCAAAACTTCAACATCGATTAAGGCTATGATTCGGCAATTTCATATAGTTTAAGGAAATTGCTAGAATTGATTCAATCTAATTAAGAATATCAAGATCGAATCGATTAAAGTATATGAATTAGATTAATGTATGTTTCATTATTGGTTAATGATTATTTTGTGAATCAATTAAATTTTGTAAAGTAACTAAGCTAATATATGTTGTTAATTATGTTTGGTGCAATGGAGTATGTGAATTAGGTTAATATATGTTTTGTTATTATTTATTGTTCTGTGAATTGATTAAATATTATAAATTAGGCTAATATCTGTTAATTATGCTTGGAGTAGATAGATGAAAGCATGCTAATTGATTGTGACGTTCTTATATAAGGTCTTGGATGCCCATCCCTTCAAAGAAAAAAATTTGATCTTGACATTTTTTATCTAGCCGTCTAGGAATCACATAAAAATGCCACTTGTCACCTAGGGATAGGCCAATCATCCATATGGTCATTAGTATCTAAGAGTGTCACATGGCATTTTTAGATGGCATTTTGGATAAAACATTGCCAATATCAAAAAATTTCTCGACCCTACCCCACCTTAGCAGTCACTTGCCCACCCTCAACCAAAATCCTAGCTACGCCACTGTATACGGTTAATAGTTTTCTAAATGTGTGCCATGTGTAAGGTGTTGCCATGCGTAAGGTGCACGTGCATCACATGTTCCTCTAGTAATAATAATTACCGTGTCCATTTTTGCTCAAGAACGCCCGTGTGAGAAAAATCCATGATACAGAACACTGCATCAAAATTTTTGATGCAGAAGTCCCTCAAATTGGCACGTGACATACTTTCTCAGCACCCTTAGAGCTCTGTATTCTCGTTTGTGTGAGCCATTTTGACAATCTTAGAGACAATGGACCATATTGATGTTTGGCCCATCCCTAGGTGGACTTATCCAAAATCAGCTCAATTAGCTTTTTCTAGCCATTGAATTCAAATCCCTTTTTTAAGGTTGGGTTTTTAGTCGGAATTGAACATTATTTGGAGTACGCGGTTAAAAATCACCAATAAGGCTCAGTTTTGGTTTTTAGGTCGTGGGTCGTGATGTAACAACGTATACCTCATACTTTTTGGCGTGAGGAAGCACCATTTTTGTTACTCACCGCTGCCATCTGGGCCCCACTAAAATTCTACCGGTCCGTTATCTTTAACTCAATATACCTAGAAGGGGGGGTTGATTAGGTATTTAAAATTCACATTCCAGTGACTTGTTCCTCTTTAGTAGAGACTCATTCTCTTGCTCTAAACCAGTAATCAACACTTTTAATTTTTCAGTGTCAATTACTAAGGCTGCATTTTCAGAGTCAAGACATTTAACCCCCTGTCAGATAAAATTTTGTTAGCCTTGATGAATTTTATCGATTCATCGTACAGTTCTTTCACACCAACTGCCGATTCATCCGAGTCCCCATTGTAAGAGTCTTCCGAACTCTCATCATCACTTTTCTTGGACTCTCCATGAGATCCATAAAGCAAAAGCTGTATACTTATCAGTCTTTTCATTGCTAACTGAATTATCAGAATGATCTTCTGATTCTTCATCCCATATGGCATTGAATGATTTTGCCTTGCCCTTGTATTCTTCTTTGTTTGGGCACACATTTGCAAAGTGACCAAAACCCTTACATTCGAAACATTGGAGTTCGCTTGAGCGGCTTTCCCTAGGGTTCATGTCACTTCTGCTACCTTTCTCATGAGGTCTGGCATGTTCCACAGTTTTATCAAACTGTTTATTGTTCTTGAACCTATCGTTTTTAAAACGAAAGAACTTTTTGAATTTTTTCATGAATAATGCTATTTCTACTTCAGAATCAACATCCAACTCAGAATCTTGAGCTTCAGACACTTTAAGGGCAATTCCTTTTGATTTCTTTGGCTGTTTCAAATTCATCTTATAAGTTTGTAGAGACCCAACTAGCTCGTCAACTTTGAGAGAGTCAATATCTTTGCTCTCCTCAATAGCAGTGACCTTAGCCTGAAATCTATCAGGTAAGGATCTCAAAATTTTTTGAACAACTTTTAATTCAGGAATGACCTCATCCAAGTTGTGTGCAGAGTTCACAATATCACTGAGTTGAGCATAGAACTCAGTAAAAGTATCATTCTCCTCCATTCTCAAGGATTCGAACTTAGACGTCAACATTTGAAGTTTGAAGATCTTAACGGCTGACGTTCCTTCGTATGTGACTCTAATTATGTCCCATGTTTCTTTAGCTAGGGAACAAGTAGAGATTCTTCTAAACTCATTCTTATCAACAGCATTAAAAATATCATTTAACCATTTGCTATTTAGATAACAACAGTCTATGTCCTCTTTAGTCCAGTTGTTCTTAGGTTTAAGAATGATTTTATCTCCTACTTCCATTGTGGGTGGTGACTAACCATCCACTACAGACATCTAGACTCTTTCATCAATGGACTTTAGAAAAGCCCTCATCTTAGCCTTCCAATAGGTATAGTCTTCCCCATCAAACAATGGAGGTTTGGATGTATTTCTACATTCTCTTTGTATTTTTACAAATTAATGAAAATGGACTGGTTTCTCAGGAATCCAAATTCAAGTGATTAAACCTTAATTAGAAATACCCGCTCTGATACCAAGTGAAATTCCACTGATCCATTTTTTTTAACTCAATATACCTAAAAGGGGGGTTGATTAGGTATTTAAAATTAATTATACCTACACAGTTTTACTGGTCGATGGTAAGAGGATAAAATCGCATGTCTTGGTTGTTTGACAAAGGATTATCACAACCGACTCAAATCAAATATACCTCCGTGGTATATTGTCTTTTTGTCATTTGATCTAATCAAGATAGATTGCAGAATAAAAACAAACAATCACACAAGACAAGAGATTTTTTTGTGGAAACCTTAGCTAAGAAAAAACCACGGGACCACGTCCAGACGGAAAGTATCACTAATTGAAAAGTTAAACGAAACAAAGGTTACCTGCGTAGCACCGTTGCAAATACAGCTCTCAACCTTAGCCAAGGCCTATTGCCGATGTGTCCACGTCCTCTGAATCAACGCTACGAATCCACGCGCGCCCTTCCAGCCAAGAAGCCTTATCCGCTTGTTCAATTTGGTACACCCAAACCTACCGTCGATCGGCTCCTCCGATCTTAATTCTTAACACTCCCGCCTTTGCAGAAGGTGAAAGATTCAGTACACCTTGAACCCCAAGTTGCTCAAAAGGTGTTGAGTTACACTGGTACTCTCAGGCTTATTAGGTTGAATATAAAAGTGAAAAACCTAGGCTGAGTAAATGATCAAGCTCTTGGCTTTGATCAAGAAGAGAACAAGCTCACAAGATGTGAATGGAAAACAAGCTTCTTGCTTTTCGAATTGACACTCTAATAAATAAAGCATTTGCTTCTCTCTCTTAAAGATTGAGTCACTCTGTGTTTCTGTGTGTATTTAGAGAAGACATAGAAGGGTTCTATTTATAAAATTCCAAGACCCTGAGTCGTGTGGAACGTAAAATGATGGAACCTAAAATTTCAGATCTGAGAAAGACCAATTCTGTTCAAGGTCCAATCGATTGGGCCATGTCCAATCGATTGATGATAAGTGTCCAATCGATTGGGCTCAATAAGTTTTCTATTCCAAAGGCACCAATCGATTGCACAGGGTTCTTCAATCGATTTGACATAAATAACTTTCTGTCTCGAAGGTTCCAATCGATTACACGGAGTCTCCAATCGATTGTACTTAGAAAAATTTCTATCCCAAAGGCTCCAATCGATTTCACAGAATCTCCAAGCGATTGTACTCAAATAAGTTTCTGCCTCGTAGTCTCCAATCGATTGGGGATACATGTCCAATCGATTGGACTATCCCACTAGTCAATAAAATTGACTTTGACTCGGGTCTGTCCACTGACTAAGTTTGACCATTATATTTTATTCATTTTAATCAACTCCTATGGCCACTAAGTCACTTACCTTCCTAATCGAGCGTACAAGATCGTTAACTAACAAATCGACAGTTACTCAGATGACTCGTGTCGTCAACAGTCTGATTCTTATTTTCTCTGTCTTTTAGTCTTCACGTAGTTGGCGAAGTATGCGTACCACGACATCTTCACACTACACTAGTGCTCGTAGGAACAGTTACAATAATATTTTTATGTCAAACGGAATCTTCGTCAAATTGAATATAAAAATATTCTTTACACTCACTAACCGTATGAATGTTTAGCCCACACCTTTGTAGACACCCTCCGTTTGTTTTAATACTAAATTTAACGGCTATAATAATGCCTTTAAAAGTAAGATTAGAGATTAACAATCAGGGTGATGTTTTGTGTGTATATCCACCAAGTGGGATGAACATCCATGCCACCAGTGGGCCATATGGTAGTAGTGAGTTACAAGGATGGTGCTTCCTCACGCCAAAAAGCGTGAGGTATACCTTGTTACATCTTTTCCCCAAATATAATACGGTCAGTAACCTCTAAAGTGAGTAGAGTTTTGCTGACTTTCAGAGGATTCTGATCGCATGGATGTTTGGCCAATCCCTAGGTTGACCAAGAGACCAAAACTCCACTTGATTATCGATTTCAAACCTTTGGATATTTGTACCCCAAATAATGGTCAATAATAATCATTACGACGGTTAAAATTAACCCAAGAAAATGACTCTAATCTAACACTTATAAATCACTTATCATGATAATCTTTGGCCTGCGTGTCCATCTAAGGTTGGGCCAAACATCCATAAGATCAGGAATCTCTAAGAATATGCCCGGCGGTGGTGAGCAAAACACCCTCTAAAGTGTGCTACGTGGCTCATAGGACGTCCGTGAGCAAAAATGGACTCATATTTTTTGAGTAAAACTTCTATCAAAGCGTTCTCACATATGCTTCTGTCACAATAAAAATCACTTGAGACGTGGAATACTCTTAGTGGATGCTGACCGTATGGATGTATGGCCAGTCCCTCGGTAGACCTCTAAACCAAAAAATTAGCCTGATTAGTGATTTATAACCTTTGGATCTTTGGACCCAAATAACGCTCAATAATGCTCGAATTCTTACCGTTAAAATCAACCGATGAAAATAACATAGAAAGCACTAATCGTGCTGATTTTTGGTTTAGGGGTCCAATGAGGGAGTGGACAAACATCCATACGGTCATAGTCCACTAAGATTGTTCCACGTGTCCTGTGATTTTCATTGTGACAGAACCATCTGTGAGAAAGTTTTACTCATAATTTCTCGTATAAATACAATGAAGGGCAATCTAGCAAATTTAGGCAAAATTCAAGGTTAAAAAGTTAGGTTTTGAATTATCTAATTTATTTATTTTTATCCCAAATTTAATGATTATGGAGAGAAGATAGTTGGGGTCGTGTCAACGGACGCCAAACTGGAATCAAATTCAGCCGAATCCTCCAGCACGAACTAACTCTCTCTCTCTCTCTCCTCGGAGCTTCTCTCTCAATCATTTTCTGCTCTCCTACTCCTTTCCTCCAATCACACCTCTCTCTCTCTTTCTCTATTTCTGGCCGAGAGAAGAGGAAGTAGAAGAGTAGAAGAAACAAAAATCTCTCTCTTTACGTAACTCTCTCGTCTCTCTCTCTCTTCTCCATTGCGACAAGATTTCGTTCGAATCTCTAAAAGACCCACCCACCTGTAATGGAGCTTCTCCAACTGTCTGGTCACCGAATTTAGGGTTTCTTCTACTCTATTTTAGGGTTTTTATTTACCAGACATCCTTCCTCGGCTTCGGACTTCTAGGATTCGGTGAGGTAAGTCAGCGATCATCGTTTCTCCTTTGTGGATTTTGTTCGGAGTCGCTATTTTTGGGGTTGATTTCGGTTTTGTTTGTGATCAGTTGAGATATAGTTCGTAAAGTTATGACCTTTCTGCATTTTTTTGGGTGAAACAGTGAAATATGATTGCAAAGATTGAATCTTTTTCTTGTTTTCGCGGGAAATGAATTGTTCTTTTTCTGTTAAAGTTTAGTGAGAGCTTATTTGGTATAGTTTTCGATCATAATTGTGCTTACAAAGACACCCATGTGAAGCTATAAGCTACTTGGTTTTGCTTGGAAATTGATTCGTTCTATTTGTTTAATTTCAAGCGAGCGGCTTTAGTAGCTTTAGTTATCATTTGGAAGAAAAAAAAATGTTCTTGGGGAGTTTTAGAACATGAGGGTGATAAATGGTTTATGGGTTTTATAGCTTGAAAGATGCACCTAATTTTATTTTGAAGACTAGTTGATTTGAGGATTGGACTCCCAACTCCTGAGAAAGTGAAATTTTGGAATTGTTTTGTAGTTTGTAAATGTAATTGAACTTTTGAGATTATAGCTTGGCGCATTCTTGAGTATGCTTCAAATGATTTTAGGGCTCAACCCCATCTCCGGATGACTAAATTACTTAGATAACTTTGTGCTGGATTGTGGTTTTTGGGGAACACTTCAAGTTTCTTGACATATTAGCTTAGAGATGTTTTGATGTAGGAATCTAATGCATGCTCTCTAAGCTCATCTGTAGACCTAGAGAATAGACATTTTTGCATTTGGGGTTTTAACGGGGATGCCAGAAAGGAGACCGAGGACCTTTAGAAAGTTAATTTCAGATTTAAAAGTTGGGGTTTTATACAGCACACCTGAAGCATCCTGAGATATGCACACACATGGGGTCTACACCACACATCTCAGCTGCTTGTGGTGTGTTCCAGAGGTGTCAGTGCCCCAGGAACCCCACGGCAGACAAGATGTGTGTCGTGGATGCCCATGTTGCACCGACTTTGGGAAGTTTCAAGCACATGCCATAATAGCACCTATAAGTTTTGGTTTTGATATTTGACAGAAAAAAGCTCATTTCAAATCATAGGTTTTTTTCCTTTTTTTTTTTTCTTGGATTGTAACTGCTTGGGTTTGCAAGTAGAGTAACATCTTCTTAAATGTTAACTTTATGAAAGTTGATTTGGATATGTAAACTTCTTTCCTTTTTCTGGTATCAGTTATCAAATGGGATGAGAGTGCCATCTTTCATTCCCCCAAAAAGTGTCATCTTTGATTTCTACCTATTTTGGACACTTTACAGACGATCAACCTGTTTACTGGGTCGATGTGTTCTACTTATACAGTACTGAAGACAGTATGATGTAATTCATTTACTATATTTTACCTTTGCTAGCCACACAAAATTGACACAGTGTGTTGAGAATTACATGACTGGGTAATTTTTCTTTTTTTCCTTTCATTTCATTTCTGATAGCAGAAGGTGATGCAATGGAGCCGTCTTCAGATCATTCATTCTCAGGCGTATCCAAAGGTCCTCCATCTTTTACTCTACAAACATTAGACGAGTACATACATTCATACTTATGATATTTATCTTGATCGATCATTCTTATCGTCTGTGGTAGGTTCCAAGATTCCATCATTGAATATTCCTCAAAAAGTGAATGGTGGTGGTGCATGGGGGATTCCATCTGGATCTGATGCATATCATGCATCAAGTGATGCTAGCCTATTTTCAACCTCATTACCCGTTCTTCTTCGTGAAAAGTGTATGTGCTAGCTCTCCTATGAAGTTTCTGCAAACAAGTATGCATTGTGGGAATGATTTTTCCAACTTAATTTTTGTCGTCATGCAGTGACAAGGATGGAGGGTGGTAAGGAATCTCTTGAAGATGTTGGAGTGCACACAGTTGGAAGCCTTCTTCCTGATGATGAGGATGAACTTTTAGCTGGTATAATGGATGATTTTGACCTAAGTGGGTTGCCTAGTCAATTGGAGGACTTGGAAGATTATGATTTTTTTGGGAGTGGAGGGGGTATGGAATTGGATTTTGACCTTCAGGACAGCCTGAGTGCGGTCATGTCAAAGATAAGTATATCCGATGGTGTTGCTGGCAATGGGACCAACCAATATGGACTTCCAAATGGTGTGGGAGCAGTTGCTGGGGAACATCCGTATGGGGAGCATCCTTCTAGAACATTATTTGTGCGGAATATCAATAGTAACGTTGAGGACTCGGAACTGAAAGCTCTCTTTGAGGTAATTCGCATCACCTTAGCCATAGCTGCTAGTTTCACTGGCCAACTTTATGGTTGGTGGCACGACTATCTCTCTCAACTCCAACGCGGTAAGATTCTCACAGCAACTAAACACGAACAAAATGGTGATCCTACCCTAGATCCTGAAGGCAATCTCCTACCTGATCAACTTTTAACCTTAATAATTAATATCATTCATCATTTCTAAGGAAAACTTGATGATATATATGAACGCAATAAAGAACAATTAATGAACCTGAAATGTCATACCCTCTCTGATTATAGATGGTATAAAAACGTCTTCCTCTCCAAATTATTTCGAACCTCTGAATGTAAGACTCGAAGCACATGATTCATTGCTCCAAAGGATATTCAGCACACCAGTTATGGCTTCTCTGTGCCCGATCTAGTGTCATGGTGTTACTTTTCACCAAATCCTAGCCCTAGGGAGTTGTACCAGTTGGGAGTTACTTGACCAACTATCATATCTAGAGTCTAGACCATACTAACACATTGACCTGCGTACATCAGAGTCACACAGTCAGGTCAATGTAGCTTTGTAATCTTGTTTTTTTGTTGGCATTTTCATTTTGATATTTCGTCTAAATCTCTGGCTTTTATGGATACTAAATGTTGTTCAAACAAGCATAATTATGCATATTGTGAATTCGAGCTGTTTGGCAGGTACGGTTTGGATATCCTATAGCAATAGTAATGCGTGCCAAACATCCTAATGGTTTCAATCTACTGATTGAATGCTATCGTAACTCATGTTTTTGATTGTTGTCAAAGTTATTGGATGTTAATCAGCTTGGTTGTATCACAAATCTCTCTCTCTTTCTAATAATTTTTCTAAGTTGGAAGTTGAAGGTTTATGCCACGCTCTCCCATTACACTTATTAAATTTTTGGGTAGAACAGGTACTTCATTTTTATTTTAAGTTAAGATGCTCGCTGATGTCATGAAAATTTTCTTTTTTTTGTAGCAATATGGTGCTATCAGGACTCTTTACACTGCATGCAAACACCGGGGCTTTGTGATGATTTCTTACTATGATATCCGGGCTGCTCGGACTGCAATGCGTGCATTGCAAAATAAGCCTCTACGACGGAGAAAACTTGACATTCATTTTTCAATTCCAAAGGTTTAAAACAAAATTTCAGCCTCTTATAGTTCAGTTTACCACTCTTGTAGCAGCCTCTTTCTCTCTCTCTCTCTCTGTCCCTCTTAATGCATCCTTTTTTTGTTCTGTTCCAGGATAACCCATCAGACAAGGATATTAACCAAGGGACTCTTGTGGTTTTTAATTTGGATCCATCGGTCTCAAATGATGATCTCCGACAAATATTTGGGGCTTACGGGGAAGTCAAAGAGGTGCGGAAAATTTAGCTGCTCTAGACTTTTAATTTGTTCATTCTTTTTCATGGTTTTCTTCTTTCTGTGGGGTTTTGTTTAGTTTGTGCACATTGTGATATTGTCTTGTTGCATAAAAAGCAGATAAGGGAGACACCACACAAGCGGCACCATAAGTTCATTGAGTTTTATGACGTCAGAGCCGCAGAAGCAGCTCTTAGGTCGTTAAATAGGATTGAAATAGCTGGGAAACGCATAAAGCTTGAACCTAGTCGTCCTGGTGGTGCACGTCGGAAGTACGTATATGGGTCTAATTCTCTTCTCTTTTTCCATAGTTATAGATGGCTGAAGTTTAATGTTTGCTGATTTGTATTTGCTCTTGGGTTGCTATGAATTATTTTGGTTGATGCTTATTTCAGTAAAATTCAAATTTTGTGATCATTACGAGACCTTGGACAATTTCATTTCAACTAGGTACAGAATGAATATCTGACATGTAGATATTGAAATTCTGCAGTGCCTAACCACGGTTCTTAACTAGTTAACCTTGTAACCTGTAGCCATGATACGTGGCCATTTAAACTAAGGGCGTGTTTGATTGCACAGAAAATTTTCCTGAGAAATTACATCTGGGAAATGCCTTAAATGGCTAATTGATTGCAACTAAGAACACATATTTCAATCATGTGAGAAAATAAAGGCGTACTTTCATGTGGAAATGAATTCTCACCTATCTGGATGGGAAATGAATTCCGGGCTTTGTAGGGAAAATTATCCAGATTTAAATGGCTTGTTAGTGAAAATTATACAGAAATAAAATGGCTATCTAACAAGGGACAGTTGTGTTTTCCAAGGAAAATGCAATTGTCCCACTTGGCAATCAAACACGGCCTAAGGGATGCTTTGTGCTTGGCAGATTTATACACTGGGGGCACTGTCTATCTGTCTAAAAGTATACGAATTATGCTGTGAATTGAATCCCGTCTTTGGCCTTGTTTGTTGACCAACATCAAAAGTTTAGATGAAAAATCAGCACCAACTGCTGAATCATTAAGCTTGGGGTCTTTTCCTACATATTTATTTGCCGTTGTCTGGATAAATGCTTGCTTCCCATCCAGAAATTGTGATATTTTTGCTGAAATGTACCAGATGCCAGTTTCCTCTGCAAAACATCATTTGTCAACATTTTAGTTTTTTTCTCATGAAAATTGATTATCACATAAATTGCATTTTGGCTGTCTTTTTTTTCATCTAAGACTAACAGTGTCCAATGTCCCAGTTCCAAGTTTTCTCCTTGAGCATTAAAAATATAATGGGTTTTATTTTATTTGCATGGGCGATCATGCTAGAATGGAAAATACAGCATTAAAGGATGATTGATAAGAAACATGTGGTAGTTATGTTAGACATTGACAATTTTGCAATTGGGATGTGGACTTATTTTACTGTTGTTGAATTGTTGCTGCTCATGTCAAACTTGATGTTCTAAAATGTGAGATGATTAGTGATTCAAAAGAAAGCATCATACGATCAAGAGAATTCAAAAGAAAGCATCATACGATCCCATTGGCTTATGATTCAAAACACTTCTTTTGGTGAATCAAACTTATTTGGCATGCTTTAATTAGATTGTAAATACTGATTTTTGAGAGTGAGGTTTGCTCTAAATATACCTTTTGCCTTGTTCAAATCTTTTTCTATTTCGTATGTCTTGAGCTATATGGTGGTCTTGGTGGACTACCATGGACATTGGTTGCTAGTGCTTCCATCATGGTTGTAGGTCTCGGTCTTGAGACCTGGATCATCTGGAACAAAGACCAAGTTGACTTGGGTGAGTCAACTCGATCTCGGGACTGTCTTGGCAGAGACAATAAGAACTGAAGAAGATGAAGGATAGAGTCACATAAGGATCATGACTCAGTCCTGGCCAAGACCGACTTTCATGGGCACATCAAACATTATAATGTCATTAGACGGGTTCCAGAGCTAAATTGTGAAACAACTCCTTCACCCCAATTGGAGTAGCCACAATGGACCACTGATTGTTGTGTGGGCCATCTACTATAGTTGATAAAGTCCGTGTTATAGACAGGATAAAGCACAAGGGCCAAGGCCATCGTACACCAAGAGGCCTATTGTGCTGCAACTGTTGTGTTCTTCTTGGTGATTTGCACGGATTCGGTGCATAAGATGAACTGCCATAACCAGTTAAGATAAATGCCATTTTTCTTGTGACATGACCTGCTGCATGTTCTACTCTACTGGTTTATTTTCTAGATTTCCATGTCTTCAATTTCCCAATTTATTATTATGTTAAATGATTATACCTTCTGTTTCAGCTTGATGCAGCAATTGAGTCAAGATCTGGAACCAGATGAAACCGGAAGCTTTCGACATCAAGTGGGTTCACCAATAGCCAATTCTCCTCCAGGTAGGCTCTTTCTAGATACTTTATCACACCTTACAAGTTTCTCTATCATTGTTTTCTTCTGAGTTCCTGGTCCTGTTCACAAGCTAAGTTCAATGCCACATTCATGGCAGGTAACTGGGCACAATTCAGCAGCCCAGGTGAGCATAGTCCTTTGCAAGCTCTTACTCAGTCCCCAGGTTTGAGAACTATTAGTCCTATGACCAACAACCATTTGCCTGGATTAGCTTCAATTCTGCCTCCTCTCGTATCAAATCCTGTGAAAATTGCACCTATTGGTAAAGACCAAGGAAGAGTTAGCCATGTGGACCAGGTATTCACCAACACCAATTCGACGCTAGATGCTTCCTTTCAGCATTCACATTCCTTTCCGGAGCCAAACTTGAGAGTAAGTCCTGGAACGGTGACCTCGTTTGGTCTATCAACTTCAAATGCATCTGGTATTGGGACATTGTCTGGGCCCCAGTTTCTTTGGGGCAGTCCCACTCCTTACTCAGAGCACAACAATTCTTCTGCCTGGCCAACACCATCCATGGGACATCCATTTACATCGAATGGACAGAGACAGGGCTTTCCTTACTCTAGTAGGCAGGGATCTTTCCTTGGTTCATCACACCACCATCACCATCATGTTGGATCTGCTCCATCTGGCATTCCTTTCGAGAGGCACTTTGGCTATTTCCCAGAGTCACCAGAGTCATCCTTCATGAGCCCAGTTACTTATGGAGGCATGGGTCTGAGCCACAATGAAGGAAGTTTCATGATGAATATGGGTGCTCGTGCTGCTATGAATGGAGTTGCTCTTTCAGGAAACATGTCTGAAAATGGTTCACCCAGTTTCAGAATGTTGTCCTCACCAAGGCTGGGTCCTATGTTCCTTGGTGGTGGTCCATATCCAGGACCCGGGGCCAACAACATTGAGGGATTGGCTGAACGTGGACGGAGCCGACGAGTTGAGAACAATGGGAATCATATAGACATCAAGAAGCAGTATCAGCTCGACTTGGATAAGATTGTTAGTGGGGAAGATACTCGGACTACTTTAATGATCAAAAACATCCCAAATAAGTACGAACGGGTTTCTAATGTCCTTGTGAATTAATTGTGATCCCTGGTTTTTTAAGATCAGAGGCTAAATTCCATGATGGTATTTGCTTCATTTGTCTTTGTTTCAGGTACACTTCGAAGATGTTGCTGGCTGCCATTGATGAAAATCATAGGGGTACTTATGATTTTCTCTACTTGCCAATTGATTTTAAGGTAATTCTATTCTGGGGCTCGGGGAAGAAGTTTCGATAATTTCTCCTTGTTGAATTGCAACTGATAGTTATGGCTGTTCTTGAGTGCAGAATAAATGCAATGTGGGGTATGCATTTATCAACATGGTGTCTCCTTCTCACATTATTCCCTTCTATGAGGTTCCATTTGCTGCCCCTTAGCCTTAAAGAGTTCCTATGATTAGTTTTTTGGATCTCTTTTTTCTTTACATCATCGAAGTTTTAAAGAGCAAAAGTAAAAGCTTAATATCTACCTTGTATTAACCTAACCATAAGCCCTATTAGCAGGCCTTAAGATCGTGGCATCTCATCTACCAGAGCAAAAAAATATGAGAGCCTAATTCTTTGAAAAAACTTGACATGGTAGAAACTGGGATAGCCTAACTCAAGTTTCTAATGCTTGTGTAGGCTTTCAATGGGAAGAAGTGGGAGAAGTTTAATAGTGAGAAAGTTGCTTCATTGGCATATGCTCGAATCCAGGGCAAGGCGGCTCTCGTTACCCACTTCCAGAATTCAAGCTTGATGAACGAAGATAAGCGGTGCCGCCCAATTCTCTTCCACTCAGAGGGCCCAGAGGCTGGTGATCAGGTAAACATAATTAGGCTTCATTACTAAATGCTTCTCTTAGTTTCCTTAAAATACTGAAATTTTGCGAACTCTTCCTTAAAATGCTTGAACTGCCTTTGAAATACTTATATCAAGTCCTCTAAAGGGTATTTTGCCACCTATTACCTTTTTCTTGCAATATTTTTGACTCGAATGAAGTTGTCCCAATGAATAAACAATGGCATCCTGCTATTGAATTTTTCTTTTCTGAGCCAAGATTAAATCAAAAGCATTAACTGGACTTGGGTTGTGCTGATGTATAAATGCAGATCATCCAGGAACCTTTCCCCTTCAACAATTTGAACATCCGTGTGCATCAGCCAGATGGATCTTACTCGGGGGATTCACCGGAGAGCCCTACAAAAGGTAATTCAGGTGAGAAACCCGAGAATATTTAACAGTATATTGGAAGCAGCTTGTTCTCAGCCCAAAGAGATGGTTGCCATGAATGCTAACTGTTGCATAGGTATTTAAGTGTACAAATTTAGCAAGAGAAAAAGAAGAAAGCTTGCAATGTATGTATTTAGGCAGTATCCACTTTTGAGCTATGGATATGCCGGAGCATTTCACAAGAAAGCTGTGAAGAACTATAAGCAGAGGGAGCATTTTTGTTGTGTAGAGTGAGGATTTGAAATTTGAAAAGAGGGAAGAGAATAAGGTGGAGTACACAGGTGAAAAGTGAAGTCTCTCTGCTGCCGAATGCATGGCTCACCACTTTGTGCATGATTTCTCTCCTTTATTTACCTCTTCTTCTTTGGCCTTTTTTGGTGTTGGGGGAGGGGGTTGAATCAGTATATTTGCAAATATTAATACATGTTTATATGGAGTACGTGTATGGGTGTTGAAATTTTAGGGGGTGAAAACTGATCACCAAAAAATTGTATAGTGGAGAGACAACAGACTGCTTTTTTGTACATCATGTGTTAAGTATTGTGACATGGTAAATGAGACATGAGACTGTACAGATCAGATCGTGCATTTCCGCTCTCGCGTCCTCTGTTCTATCTCTGTTCAACAAATAAACAAATGAAAGAGAAACCGAGTTTCTCTGCTAACAAATGCTGGCTGAAAGCAAGAGGTTTTTTTTTTTTTTTTTTTACTTATTTGAATGTTTGGGGTAAGTTTAAGTAGTGTTATAAACAGGTGCTAATTAGGGGTGTCAATGGGTACTGATTGACTGATACCCAACAGGATCTGATCCTGATTATCTCAGTTCTGGGACCTGTTTTAGTACTAAACGCGGAACCAAGAGGACCTGGAACTCAAGTATACAAGGGTCAGGATAAGCCCCACCCCCTTTTTTACTCCAAAATTTTGACCCCTTCTGAGCTGGCATTCACTAGATTCACTTTTTGCCTAAGCACAACCACCGTTGTATTCTTGGAATGAACGCCCGAGAAGAGAAATTTTGGAGTAAAAAAAAGGGGGGATCCTCGGTGCAGGTCAGAGAAGTACTCGGACTGGATTGGAACCTTGGTGGAGCAGAAGCGCTGGTCTCCTTCGGTCAAGTTGCTTGTGCCTGCTGGGTTCTGGACAGAGAAGTAATCGGAGTTGATTGGAACCTTGGTGGAGCAGAAGCGCCGGTCTCCCTAAGTCAAGTCGCTTGTGCCTGCAGTTACCTACTGTAGGACCTCTGATCCTGAACCGAAGAAAGCAGGAACAACGGGTTGTCCTCTCCTGGCCCACTAGTTCTGCAACTGGTTGCCAATGGGGATTCCCCATTCCGAAATGTGATCCTCAAGGTGGAAGCGTCGATTCCCTGCATGTGTGCCATGTGTCATCATATTGGACCATTCTATATCTTTATGGCAGTCGATCTTGTTCGAGAAATTGTGGATCCAGTCCAAGCTCCCTTGCACCTAGGGGATTCCTTGGACAAAGCTCACATGATTGAAAATCCTTTACTATTGACAGTCCACAAAATTTATACTGTTCCAATAATCCTAGCTAGATGATCGCACCGTCGAACATTAAATTGGACTGTTAGGATCCTATCCAATAAAGTCTCTTAATTGGATGGCTAGAATGAGGAATGCTTGCAAGCAGGCCCTTAATGGAGTTGCACAGATGCAAAACGAAAAAATATTTTAATTCAAACGTGTGGTTTTTTAGGCAGTTTTTCTTGTCTTTTGTGGGGTTGCATGTGTGCAACTCCACGAAGGGGCTGCTTGCTAGCATTCCTCATTATATGCAACCAAACATTGGGATGATTTGGATGGATGAAAACAACTCCAGTCCCATTGATTTTGGACCACTGCCTTTCTTTCCTTTAGCATATGTTGTTCTGATGGTTATGATCATCTCAAGTGTGGGTTTTTTTTGTTTCTGGCCAATCTAACAGCTTGCCCACATTTGGATGGTTTGGATTGATGACCAGCATGACACGTGTAAGGAATAACAGCAAACCGGAATGGGCACAACTTGATGGCCTGTTGATTGACCTTGGCCTATCCATCTAGGCCCAACAAAACGAAGGCAGTGCTTTGGCACTAAAAGGCGGATCCTACCTAGTTTAAGCTCAGCATGTTTTAAGCTAATGCAATGAGAACGGCTGAGAAGTCAAACCTTTTCAGTTTTGACCTCAAAGGGATGTAACACTATAAAAGGACTACAATGGCTTCTCTATAAACATGCTGAAAAATAAAAATATTTTTACAATATCAGTTCACTGAAAGTTACAAAGATAGTCATGCGAAACGCCATCTGGCTCACGAATCCAACATGTTGGTTTATCTATGTATATGCCGAAATAATAGATACAGGGATTACATACATACCTTTGACAATGTTTCATAACAAACCTGGCAATATACAATCACAAAACAGGTGAAGCAACAGGGGAAAGGAATCTTCCCAGAAAATAATCTGCATACATACAAGGTTACGCTAACAGAGAAAGGAGAAGTACCAGTGAAACATGTACAGTGACGAGTGACCGATGCTGTGATAAGAATTGGGAGTTACTGGGAACCATTAGGTCTTAAGCTGTATTCGACCAATTAGACGTTTTATGCTCAAATAGATCACCTTGAATTCAAATAAATTTGAGAATCTTGATAAAAATCAGGTGAGCCTGCTCACATTTACTTCCAATTCCTAGCTTCTCGTTCGAGTTGTGTGAAATTCAATGTCAATGAGGAAGTAGCACTTGCTAGGCTCCCTGACATAATGGACATGACCATTCATCATCTTGAGAAGCTTCCGGGACATGCTTAGTCCAAGGCCTTCCTGTGTAGACCATTGAGTTCCCCCCTCAAACATATCTTGGACAAGTTCAGGAGGGAGGCCCTGACCAGGGTGAGTCATTCTACATGCACAAGAGGAAAACTAAACAATCAGTAAGAACAATCAGATTACTCTTAAAAAGAACCATCAGATTAATGCTATTATTGTCTTTAAACTGGTCGCTATAAAATTTACTTTTGATACCTTCACAAGCAGCAGATAAAGGTCAGCGGCACATAAAGTGGTTTCACTGAAGCCAGATTAATCTACTATGTATCATTGTTTAGCCTCCTAATGGAAAAGAAAATATGAGAATTAATCTTGACTTGGCTTCGGGGTTTGACAGGCCAAGTGTCTTAATTGAATCCTGCCCATTTTTCATCTTTCAATACTGTCTGCATTTAGACCGGTGATGGCTTGATTATCTTCATATAAGATATCTGGTGGGCTATGCAGTTGGTTTAGTTGCTTTTGATTTTTTTATATAACTAATGGTAATATTAAAGGAAAAGAGATGAAAAATATAATAGGGAAGAAAATTAAAACTAGCACTTATCAAAAAAAAAAAAAATAGGGAAGAAAATTCCAAATGTGCGATTGTGGTCTGTTTAAATGGAGTTTTGTCCAACACATCACAAGATCGTTGGCACTTCTATGGTATGAACAGAAACTACACAAAGGTCACACTCCAAAATAAAACCAAATCTACAAAGACCACCATTTGAGATTGCTGCCCATTCCGTAGCACTTGATGAATCTGTTTTTACCACCAAAAGATGTGATGTAGATTGAGGCCTTGAACCAAACTCTAATTGGGTTGAGACTCTTAGTGAAACCGATCTAGGTATATTTGTTGGTGTTACAAGCATATAAGGGTGTTTTCCAGTTTTCTCTTCTATTGGGTAGATTTGTGAACTGAGGATGCTATCTTATTTCCTCTAGGTTGTGGGGGACAATCATGCCCCTCACTCATGATATTTTTTTCTTTTTACATGGTATCAAAACCCTAGACATTCGTACTAGTCTTCTTCACTCTTGCTAGAAGGCTCACATCAATCAATCCAAGGAACCTCTAATTGGAAGAAGCAAGCAGCAATTCAAGCTCTCTGGCTGTTGATTGAATTCTCTAAATTTTCAGCATTCAATTGGCAAGGAAAGGACCCAGTGTAGGACTATCTTTCGTAGTATTTACCATTGTCCACCACATTGTTAGCACTGGTTCGCTTTCTCACATGGATCAATTCTTGCTCCTTGCAGCTGCAACTTCATACAGTTTGCATCGTAACACTTATATTTCTTCATTTTTTTGTTATTTCAGAAATTGTAGGACATCCAATCTCTAAATCCAAAGGAAGAACTCTGGGACTCAGTATTTTTGCTATGAAGATGTCTTTCCTATGGAAAATTCTTTATTATACTTGACAACTCCATTGCCTGATATCAAGCATGCAGCAAATTTGATAACTTGGTACATGACAAGTCTGATGGAAGCAAGGTTTAAAAATTTGGTTTCGCATGCCATTTCGGTGTGAAGGCCGAAACCGAAATTTCGTGTGAAAATTTTGGAAGAGAGATTATTAATGAAAATTTCGAAATTTTACGGAAAATTTTGAAATTTTACATGGTATTTCACAGAAAAATAAACAAATTTCGAAATATCCGAAATTTCGGTCGAAATTTTGGAATTTCTGAAATTTCATTTATTATGAATTTCGGTTTTGGTGGTAGTCCGAAACCGATATTTCGAACATTTTGGCGAAATGTAAAACCTTGGATGGAAGGACATCTTCAAGCAGCAAAGAGAACTTTGTGTTGCATAAAAGGGAATACGGACTTTGCAATTTTCTATGGGTGTGAATGTTCCAACTCGATAGATTTACTGAAAATGATTATTTAGGTAGGTTTATTGATGGTGATTACAGAGTTGTTCTTGATGATATAAGTACATCGGAGTTTGTATTTTCCTGGAAAACCAGGAATTCACATGATCATCGAAGAAACAATCGGTTGTTTTATCTATATTTGAAGCAGACCATAGCAATTGTATCATAAGCTTGCCATGTGATTTGGCTAAAAAAGGCTACTTGAAGAATTACGTTTTAGCCAGGAGTGCGATAAGGATTTTTTTTGCGTTAACTACTCAGCCATTGCAATATCCAAAAATCTAGTTCACCATGGTCAGAGCAAACACATTATGTACAATACTACTTTTTGCATGATTTGGTTACAACAGACAACTTGTTTTTGCAGGAGCCAATGTAAAGTTGCAAAGCCTTTGAAATTGAATGTGTTTACTAAGTTTCAAAAGTTTCTCGGTGTCTGTCAGTTGGGAAGTTCAAGTTAAGGGAGGATGCTAAGATTTAGAATGACATTTAGTTTAATATTTGTTTTTTGAACAAGTGAGTTGTGGTGGTTTTGTTTGTAATTTCGTAACGTAGTCAAGCTGTTGTTCTTCGGTTAAAACTAAGCAATGAGTTTTTCTGATGGGTATGTAGTTGTGAAACATATCTCTTAGAGATGATCATCGTCTATGTATAAGCAAATAATTTAGGTTTATGATAAGGTAAGTGGGATTGGGATGGTTTGGTCATGTACAACGAAAGCCAATGACAGCACCCACAAGGAGGAATGTGCAAGTCGAAAGGTCTAAAAGGGTGAGAGGCAGGCCAAAACAGTGGACTGAGGTTTGAGAGGAGATTTTAAGAAACTTGCTTTAAAAGAAGATGGCTTTACACAACTGAACGAAGAAACAAAATTCGTGCAGCCTACACCATATCGTTGTGATAAGGGTTATGATGATTATGATGAGGTAAGCGGGATAATTATCCACCTTTTTAGAGAAAAGCATAGTGTTTTGATTAAGCAAACCACTCATGTTTAAGGTAGTGGGATGGTTATCCATTTGATGGTGTCATTATATGTGTGTGAACTCATTATTTAGAGCAAGCTCGTGCATGGGATGCTTGCTTGTATTTTCTTCTTCTTTTGTATTTGCTTTTGATCCTCAGATAAAGTGAGCATAAAGCCACTAAACACGAGCCCATTCACGTTACGAAGAAAATCTACATGTCTGAATACCATAGTCTAGAAAAGAGATCTGAGCCATGAGAAAGAGAACAAGGCATAGAGAACGAGATCAGAACATCATCATTATTATTTTTTTGACAAGTATATTTTTTTTATAAGTATAAACTTTATTGAGGGCCAGCGCCAAAAAAAAAAAACATACAAGCCTAAGCAAAAGAGGTCGAGATGACCTACAAAGGCAAAGGCAAAGAAAACAAAAAAATACAAGCAAGCACCCCATTAACGATCTTCCCGATAGCATATAAGATCCCAACGGAATACAAAATCTTCGAAGAAGAGCCCCTTGCATTCCAGAAACGCCTTAGTCCAAAGGAACATCAACCCCTTTATGTTGAGAATGAAAGCGTACAAGTTTACTTGCTTGCCTTCAAAGACCCTCTAATTCCTTTCTCTCCAAAGGCCCCAAATAATTGATAGAGGGAGCATCCTCCATAGAACCTTGCCTCTGGAAAAGAAGGATTTGGAATTCCAGGAAAGAAAGGACATAGGAGAAGCCAGCATAACCCAACACATCCCAAAATCTGAAAGAAAACAACTTCAAACCTCCTTGGCCATGTCACAATGAAGCAAAAGATGAGTGACTGATTCCCCACTATTTCTACACATCCAGCAATAGTCAACCATAGTGAACCCTCTAGACATCAGATGATTAACTATTAAGATCTTATCTAAGGAAGCCTCCCAAGCAAACAAAGCCACTTTGGAAGGGATCTTGGAGTTCCAAATCAACGAGATCAGAAAAGGAGAGCTCTCTAACAAGTATATTGAGAATATAAAAAGGACAAAACCCAAACATACAAGGGGAAAAAGGCAAAATAAAGACCAAACTAGTGAGTAAGGCCCTCACTAGTTGAGCTTAACAGCAGCCCAAAAAATTACAAATGCCCAAACCAGATCATCCCATTTGAACGCATAGTCTCAAATTTCAAGCCCCCACACTCGGTAAGAATCGAAGACCAATAGTAAATCAAAGCCTAAGTTTTCAAAATAACTGGCTCAGGAGCCTCTGAATTATCTTCAAAATGCGCTGATCGTTTTTTCCATACTGATATTCGCTCGAAAGTGCTTATTTTAAACCATTATCCTTATTGCGATGTCGCATTCTCCTACGTAAAACTTGCCTTTTCGTCGACTTTTCCACGTAAGAGTTTTTTCCATTGCGTAGAACGCATTCTTTAGATGAAAATCGACTATTTGCATGAAATATACGCATTTCGGATAGTCCAGTATCAAGCCGTTTTAGTTGAATCTCATTACGCGCTTTTTCATTTGCAAGAGACCCTATCGGGCGATTCTCAAGGACTGGCGGGCCCACGATCAACCACAGAAGACTTCTATCAAAGCTTAAAGAGCCAACATGCTAGGATAAAAAGATAGAAGACATGTACGAGCAAAGTTAGAAGATCGTAGAGCCGGAACAAAGACTAAGAGAGAGAAGAATAGCTGGAGACCAAGAGAAGGACTTAGGTGTTAGAGGCCATACTAATTGACATCAAAGGTAAAGTTTGACTAATTGGTAGAGCGGACGAGAGAGAATAAAGAAGACCAGGGTTCAAGACCCTCCAATGCTTTTATTTTTGTATTTTTCTCTCACCTCTCTCTTATTTCTCTCTCTATCTATCTTGGCCCATGACCTAGGCCCATGACCCATACCCATGACCCATGCCCATACCCATGACCCATGCCCATGTCCATGTCCATTTGCAACAAGAAGAGAGAATTGGTCTCACTTGACTGATTCTTCTCTCCCCCATATCTCTCTATCCTAGTCACTCTCTCTCTCATCTAACTAACCCATTCCCAACCGTTGAATCTCTCTAGATACAACGGTCATCATTTTTACAACAAGCAAAAAGGAAAAAAAAAGTCTATAAGAGATCTACGATCTCTCATTCTTGGGTTGGTTCCCTCCCCCTTCTCTTCCTCTCTTTCTTCTTTCTTTCTCTTCTTCTTCTTCACCCTTCTTCTCCGGCGAGCAACTCCGGCGAGCTCACCATTAACGCCTCCACCTCGAGGTGCAAAGCGTCAAATAGCAACGTCTCCTTGCTGCCCATTCCATCCGCCACAATCAAAGACTACAATCATCAATCCTATTGAGGACGATCCAATCAAAGTTGCACTATCTACCTCTTTAAAGGTAAGCTTCTCTTTAATTCATCTCTCTACCCTTCCTACCTTCTTTCACTCTCTTCTTTCCCTCTCTACCTTTACATGCTTTCTAGGGTAATATTTTAATAGCTTTCTAAATTAGTTTGATTTAATGTTATTTCCGTTGTAAAGCATTTGAACAAGCATTGTAAGCATTTGTTTTTAGTTTAATGAACAAGTTTTAAATTCAAGTTTAAGTTGTTTTCATTTATTGTGTTTTTCATTCTCGTTTCTCTTATGTTTTTTTTTCATTATAATAGTTTTAACAACAATCTCAAGTATATTTTAAATCAACCTCCATCATTCTCACCCTTCCATTTAATCTAAGTATTTTCTAATTATTCTTGTTTCTTATTGTGCTAACTAATCCCGAGTGCGGACGATATCCGACACGAGCCACTGTGCAAGTCTGCTTATTTGCAGATTAAGTGAATCAATTCGGAGATATTACAAATAATGTTGAACTTGAGGGTTTCTGTAACTAACGACGCGGAAAAACTTTAATTTCACATACTGCTCAACATACTGCAGAAGTTAGGACAATAGGAGTTTCAAAAGGATTCTTCCTCTAGGTCTGAATGCATTGGAGAACCACCCTAAAAGAAATTCTGAGAGCCTCTCAGGCATAATCCAAGATATAGATCGAATTGATCGAAACTACAGGGAGGCAGGGGTGGTTTGTTGGATGTTTCTGTTGTTGATCCGTAAGAAATAGAATTATCGACCCCCTGCCCCTACCAAAAGATTGGAAAAATTCCTACCAAACCACTCCAGAAAAATCACATTTGAGAAAAAGATGATCCACAAATTCGCTATTAGCTTTGCACATAACAAACCTGTTGGGCATCACCTTCTTCCTACTTATAAGGTGGTCCATTGTAAGAATTTTTTCAAGAAACACAATCCACAACAAGAACACCACTTTTGAGGGAACATGAGAATCCCACACTGAAGAAATTGTAAAACGAACCATGAGCTGAAGTAGCAATCGTGGCATGGAAGGATTTGACTGAAAAACACTCTTCAAGTCTCATTTCCAAACTCTTCTATCTTCCAAATCTTGATTCACCCTCACATCGGCCGGACACCTCAAAAGGTTGGCCATATCCTCCATCTCCTAATTATTAACGTTCCTTCTCAAACCAAAATTCCATGAAGTTGCTTCTCCTTCCCTCTCCAAACAATCCTTAACAAGGGCTTCCTTAGAATCAACAAGGCGTAAAATGACAGAAAAGATGAATGAAAAGAATTTTCTCCACACCATGTCCTTCCAAAATCAAACTCTATTGCCCTACCAAATTTTAAAGCAGATTCCCGACTTACTCTTGGATCTTAGAAATACCTTTCCAATCACCACTACCATATGATAATAGAATTTGGTTGCTATCCCAGTCCCCATAAACTTATATACTTAAAAGTGGTTTGAGCACCGGTGTCATTGTTTTCTTTCTCTTCATTTACATCAATTTCCACATTAGTTTGTTCAACAACCTATTTTCAAGCTTTATTTCAATAAAAGCTCAGAATAACATTTTTGGACTCGGGACTGTAAGGTTTATAAGCATTTGTATTTTCACTATAACCAATGAAAATATACTTTTCTCCTCTATCACCCATATTCATTATCATCAGAATATGGGCATATGCAACATACCCAACAACGTCAAGGTGATTGTCATTAGGCATATTCCCTCCCAAAGCTTATTCTAGTGTTATAACAATGGCTCTTTGGGAAGAAACGTCCAACAGCACAGTTGGTCAGGTTTTTGGGGGGGTTGTACCCAAAGACTTGGGTTCAAGTCCCGTTCTTACCTGGGGAGGGGGTTTTAAGGGTTACTAATAAGGGAAAAAAACACAAAAAATTGGACTTAAAAAAGAAAACAATTGCTCTTTGGGTAAGATACTTCATAAATTGTGATATCAATTCAATCATTTTCTTTCTTGTGGCTTAGATCTCCTCCCTAGGTTTTGTACAGCTTGATGGATCTTCATATTGAGACTCAACACTATCCTTGTAATTGTAACACCACGACACTTAGGTGTAGTGGCTTGCATGCTTGATTGATCTACAGATGGAGAACAAAAACACAAGGCAAATACAAGAGAGAGAGAAAAAGTAACCTTTGATTTAGCTTTATCCAAAGATTATGCTCTCCCCTAAAATATGGACAACTATCCCACTTTACTTTATACCTACAAAGACTACGCTGATTGGTCAAATTTGTTGTAATTTGAATATCCTCTCTTAAGTTGAGCTTCCAAACTAACACATAGTCACTGATAAAAAAAAACTAACACATAGTCAAGGTTTGAAATCTCAATTTCGAGGTATGTCTCAATCAGGTGAAAAACCGAGACAAACTCCGAGATGAAATGAAACATTCGCAAGACATTGGAAAATTGGCAAGACAAATCAAAACATTTCGAGACAAACCCAAAATAATGAATTTAATGAGCAAATAAGTTTAAGAAAAGACGTTTAAAGCAATTAAATGACCCTCGCAAACATGTATACCAAAAAAAACATACATTTTCTCTCTAATGCGCACCAATACCTATCGATACACACGGATATGCTAAGATACTTTATGCTGAAAATAGCATGTCTGACAAAGATACTATTAATCATTCACTAAATACTTGTATGTACTAAATTAAGGTTGAACTTAAAAGGTAATTTTACCTTTTAATCTTTAATTAAATAAGTTGGTTGAAAAAGTTTAGCCGTAAAGAAGCATCCAATAGCTCAATTGGTCAGGTCTTTTGGGGGTTGTACTCACACACCTGGGATCGAGTCTTTGGGGGGTAATACCCAAAGACCTGGGATCGATCCTGTTCTTACCTTAGGGGGGTGGGGGTTTAGGGGTTTAGGATCCAATAAAAAGTTTACCTTTCAATAAAAACGTTTAGCCGTATATATGTGATTTTAAACATAAATCTATCTTATATATGTGATTTGAACAGTAGGTCTAAATTAGATTTAGCCTACATCAACCATAATTTAGATCTACGATCAAATGGCTAACAATCACCTATCAGGTTGATTTTGGTGGTTAGGTCACTAAGAGATTGTTCAAATATTCAAGAGACTATGGGTCCCTATTTGTGATAAATCATAATATATTGTGGTTCAAGTCATCCAATCATGCTGATTTTCAATCAAAGTGATCTCTTACTAGGGTCCAGCTGATTGAAAAGTTCAAGTACACAAGTATAAGCACCATTGTGTAGTATACACTATGTACCATTATAAGTGTGGTAGTACCTAGTATTGGCCTCTACCAAACATGGGGGGAGTAGTATCAATCAAAAGTGTCCAACTTATAGAACCCATCTAGAAGATTTGCCGGGCCAAAAGTTAGTCCCATCGGACACTCTTGACCATCCAACCAATTGGTACTTTTTTGGCTAGAAATAAAAGTGCGTCTAGAGACACAATGGCAACAATCTTAAAAAATGTCAATCTATTGGTAGTCAAAATCATTTGATCAAGCTGATTTTTTATCTAAGAGGTCTCTCACTTGGAGTCCACAGATTAGACAATCTAGGTTGATAAGGTGCACTATTTATATAATACATAGACTAGGTACTACCACAAGTATGGTAGTGCTTGAACTACCTAATGTTTCTCTTAAATATATTATGGACACACATGGGGTAATCCTTGTACTACTATTCTTCTGATGGTATGGTCCTTATCATACAAGAGTTCCATATTCCTTTCAATCCAAGATATCCATTTTTCAGGCCATGCGAAGAAGATTTGCTAGACCAAAAATTAACCCATTCGGATAAAGTTAAAACCCAATGTTATAATCACTTTTGTGTGCCAGAAATACAGCAACAATTAAGAAAATAGAGAGAAAAATACATTTTTTTTTCGTATCAAAGTTTTCCAAATGCTTCATATTGTCTCAGTTTGTCTCGCTGAGACAAACCAAGACAATCCGAAACATTCAAAAATTTCAGTACCTTCATAATGTTTAGGTTTGGCCATGCAAAATTTTGATATGTATTGCCAAGATGAAATGAGATTTTGAACCATGCACATAGTGGATAACTTTTCTAACTTCTGGAACACGTCCATTTTCAAAGGCTTTGTGAGTATGTCCGCAGCTTGATATTGCTTCTGCGGAAAAAAAATGACTACCGCATTTCTTCACTAGAGCTTACAAAAATGGAACCATATATCAATGTATATGCTCAAACCACGGTAATCTGGTTTTCGAACAATGAAATCCGCGTCAATTCTTCCCATTGATCCCTAGCTCTTCCTTCCGAAGAATATAGGAAGAAGACCCCCTGAGAACAGTTCTCAGGAAGAAGGCCTGATTATTAGGGGAAGATCAGAAGATAAAAAGTCTGGAAAAGGTAGATCTAGATCAAAATCTAAATCCAAAAAAGAGGCTGAATGTTATTTCTATCACAAGAAGGGGCACTCAAGAAGGATTGTCCTAAACTCAAAGCAAAGGAGGAGAAGAAAAATAAAACCTCTGATGCGGCAAGTGTCGCCGAGGACACGTCAGAAGATGAAGAAAATGCATTGTCAATAATGGATCGGAAACATCTTGCGAGTGATGACTGGATTCTTGACTCCAGTTGTTCTTATCACATGTGTCCCAATAGGGATTTGTTCACCACGTACAAGACAATAAATGGTGGAACAATTTTGATGGGTAACAGTATGGCTTGCAAACAGTTGGGATGGGGACAATAAAGCTCAAGATGCATGATGGGATCGTGAGAACATTGACTGAGGTATTGCATGTTCCTAACTTGAAGAAGAACCTGATATCATTGGGAACCTTAGATTCCAATGGCTACAAGATAGTGGCGCAAGGTGGAGTCTTGAAGGTAGTGAGTGGTGCTCTAGTTGTGATGAAAGGAACAAAGGTTGGAACCTGTATACTCTTTCTAGTAGTACAGTTATGGGCAAGGTGGCAATATCGACATCAGATGATGAGTCCTCTACACGCTTGCGGCACATGCGTGATGCGTCTGGGCCACATGAGTGAAAGAGGACTTACAGAGTTAAGCACGCAAGGTGTGCTTGGGTGTGTAAGCATTGTGTGTTTGGAAAACAATGACAGGTCAAGTTCAATACAGCAGTGCATCACACGAAAGGTACTTTAGATTACACCCATTCGGAAAGTTGCCTCAAAGGGGGATCCAAGTACTTTGTCTCATTTATAGATGACCACCAGAAAGGTATGGATGTATACCTTGAAGACCAAAGATGAGGTGTTTGAAACCTTCAAACAGTGGAAAGCCATGGTTAAGACGCAGACTGGGAAGAAGATCAAGCGCTGGAGAACAAATAATGGGGGGGGGGGGGGCGGGGGGGGGGGGGGGGAGTACAATTATGAGTCATTCTTGAAGTTTTGCAAGGATGAGGGGATAATTCGGCACTTTACAGTGACATGCACCCCACAACAAAATGGAGTGGCAGAAAGGATGAACCGAACTCTCCTTGAGAAAGCTAGATGCATGCTATCCAATGCTGGTTTGGGGAAAGAATTTTGGGCGGAGGCTCTCAGTATTGCATGCTTTTTCGTTGACAAATCATCGTCTACAACTATCGAGATGAAAACTCCTGAAGAGGTATGGTCTGGTAAACCAACTGATCATGCTTCATTGCGTGTATTTGGTTGTCCAACTTATTTTCATGTCAGAGACAGTAAAATCCATCCAAGGGCAAGGGTTTATTTCTGGGATATGGTCAAGGCGTCAAAGGTTACAGACTTTGGTACCCTGAATTACAGAAAATTGTAGTCAGCAGAGATTGTAATTTAATGAGTCTTTTATGCTAACACCTAGCAAACAAAACATGGGTCAGGAGGACACGAGTAGAGGCGATAGTGTTCAGGTGGAGCTAGAAGTTCCAGATTCCTCAGATGTAGAGGAACAAATTCTAGTGAATGATATGGTTAGGCAACAGCACCAACAAGAACAACCGTCTTTAGCAGAGGGGAGGTCCAAAAGAATTACCAAGGCACCAATCAGATATGGCTTTGAAGACATGGTTGCATATGCGTTGAATATTGTGGGCAATGAACCATTGACTTTCAAGGAAGCACTTCGAGCCAATCAGTGCAAACAGTGGAAGGTAGCCATGACAGATGAGATGGAATCTCCCTACATGAACCATACATGGGTACTTGTGGGATTACCTAAGGGTAAGAAGGCGATTGGGTGCAAATGGGCGTACAAGCTAAAGACCGATACTCGAAAAATAAGGGGAGGGCTATGCGTAAGGGGAAGGTGTGGATTACAATGAAGTGTTCTTTCCGGTTGTGAAACACACTTCGATCCGTGTACTGTTGGCCTTAATGGCATCTCCCAACTTAGAGTTGGAGCAACTCAATGTCAAGGCCACGTTACTTCATGAAGATTAAGAAGTATATATATATATATATATATATATATATATATATATGCAGCAGCCTAACAAGTACAAGGTAGTTGGAAAGGAAGATTGCCTGCAAGCTTAAGAAATCTTTGTATGGCCCCACGTAGTCGCCAAGGAAGTGGTACAAGAGATTTGATATGTTTATGATACGACAAGAGTATACCGGGAGTGGCTATGATAGTTGTGTTTATTTCAAAAAGCTTCAAGATGGGTCGCTTGTGTATCTATTACTTTATGTTGATGATATGCTCATTGCTGCGAAGAGCATGTCAGAGATCAACAAGTTAAAGCTTCAACTTGGCAGGGAGTTTGAGATGGACTTAAGTCCAGCAAATAGAATTTTGGGTATGGAGATTGACAGGGAGAGACAGAATGGAAGATTGTGTTTGACACAACGGAAGTACCTTGAAAAGGTGCTTGACAGATTCGAGATAGAGAACTGCAAGGCAATTAATACTCCATTGGCTGCACACTTAGACTCTCGGCATTACAATCTCCTAATACAGAAGAGGAGAAAGACTATATGTCTAGAGTCCCCTATGCGAGTGCGGTTGGCAGTTTGATGTACGCTATGGTTTGCACTCGGCCAGCTATTGCTCACACAGTCAGTATGGTTAACAAGTATATGACAAAATCCAGAGAAAGACCACTGGCAAACAATGAAGTGGTTACTGAGGTACTTGAAGGGTACTGTGGATGTAGGACTTTTTTGTCAGAGGGATGGAGATTCTGAAAATCATGTTGTTGGGTATGTTGATTCTGATTATGCGGGTGACTTGGATAAGGCAGGTCCATGACGGGGTATGTGTTTACTATGGCATGTGAAGTTGGAGGTCTATGCTACAACTGACGATTGCTTTGTCTACTATTGAGACAAAGTACATGGTTACGACTGAGGCTGTGAAGGAGGCTTTATGGCTTCGAGATTTAATTGATGACTTGGGGATTACCCAGGAGGGTGTAGATGTCCATTGTGACAGTCAAAGTACCATTCACTTGGCAAATAACTAATTTCATCACGCAAGGACCAAGCACATCGATGTTTGGTTTCACTTTATTCGGGAGATTATCAATGTTGGTGAAATTTGTCCTTAGAAAATTAGCACCAAGGATAATCCGACTGACATGATGACGAAGACTGTTCCAGCGGTCAGTTTGAGCATTGCTTGAACTTGATCAATATCTTGCATGTTCGAGCGCCTTACAGGGTGCATTGGAGATGGCGATCGGGTTGAGGATCTTCATATAGAATGGTGGAGATTTACAGAGCGGTTGAGCATTGGCTCGTGGTGGTGTCTCGCATTCACACCAAGGTGGAGATTTGTGATGTTTTTTGGTGAGATTGCTCACCCCAATCGATTGGAGCTCTTATAGATCGATTAGACTCTTCAAAGTTCCTGCCCAATCGATTGGACTGACGAATGAGTTATTTCCATTCTGGGTTTTCTCTTCAGTGAAAAACCCTAGTTCGTTTTGGGGGAATATATACATGCTTTTATCTCTTTTATATAAGTGTGTGAAACAATAAAGAGTGCATGTGATGGGTAGTACTGGAGACTGAGAGAACAATCTTGTACCTTGTTAATTCATAGTGAAGATCCGATCATCATCACTAGCCAAAATTTTACCTTAACTAGCACTGTACTCATGATTCAAACTTGAGAGAGAAAGAGCAACTTGAAATTCTTCCCATTAGCGCTTCTAAAGCTCCAAATCAATAATTAGCGGTTGATAAATCTGAAATTCCTCCACCCCTCAAGAAACTATAATGCTCACTGATAGACATTTCGCCTTGTTTAGTAGTAAACATGGTCTCAAACAAATCATAAATCCAAGAGACATTCCTTTCATGTGAGTACATTTCTTTAATTGCTTCCCACATCTGTTTCATTGTCTCGAGAAACATCACATTCGCAGAGATGGAAGGCTCCATGCTATTCCACAGCCAGGTCATAACCATGGAATTATCACTTTTTCAATCTTCATACATCTTGTCATCCTGGGGATGAGGATCCTCAATAATAAACCTAGATTTCTTCTTGGCACACGAACACCTTGACCAGACCAAGGCAAATAATTTTTACCATTAAACTTACAGAGGTTATCTGAACACTTATACCACCTGTTGTACCCCAAACAAGGGGTTTCTAATCACCTAAACCAGCCATGAAGGAAAAACTAAGAGTTGAAAACCTTCCCAAGTCAATTGAGACAACTTTAAGGGCTGTAGGAGGATAGCCCAATGCACAAATTACAAAAGCAACACCCTATGAAGGGGTGGTGGGGGGGTGGACATCAAACTAAGAATCCAGGAAGCCGATTGAGCACACACATAAAACCCAACAATCCACTCAAAGGGGACTAAAACTGGCAATCATCAAAAAAACTGCATAAAAATATCTTACCAAAACTTCAAACTAACCTTGTTGAATTATGTAGAAATAATAACTCATCCAACATCACTTCTAAAATTAAGAATCCAGAAAGCCAATTGTGCACACACATAAAAGTTATAAAACCCAACAATCTACTCAAAGGGGACAAAAACTGGCAATCACCAAAAAAATTGCATAAAAATATCTTACCAAAACTTCAAACTAACCTTGTTGAATTATGTAGAAATAATAACTCATCCGACTTCACTTCTAAGACAGCAATGAGCAACATACACCTTGTGGCAACATTAATTAGGGTTCATAAGACCCTGCGACAGTCACAAAGTCTCCACCAACAGCACACACGGAGATAGGGTGACGCAGGACAACGGCTCGTTCTGCGATTTCTAGGAAAATGAGAGAGAGGGTGATAGAGAGGGAGAGATGGAAAGAGAGCGATAGATGGAGATAGGAGAAATAGTGGTGGGAATCGCTCCCTTGGCCTCACGCCAAACCCGTAAAGGGAAAAATCATGCACAAAGCATTTAAATCATCTTCAAAAGATTCATTCATAATCCATTCCATCGATAATCTTTTTTTAATACCAAAGGATTACATCCTATTTATAAAACTCCCAATTGGACTTTTCCAATTCTAGTCCAATTAAATTTTCCTAATTTTAATCAACTAAAATAAGAACTCCTAATATTGCAATCAATCCCAAACTCCTGATTGGAAATAAATTTAATTGAAAAATCATAATTGAACTAAAAATAAAGAAAACGAATCTTCATGGGCCCACATATCTAAAAATAGTTCAATCGGAATTTACTATAAATAGTTAAAAACGAGATTTACTATAAATAGTAATTTCAGATAGTATTCGAATAGAATATCAACATATTCAAATCTGAAAAAATATTCGATATCCAAATTCGATACCCGATGGATATTATGAATCAATATTTGAGTTTGATTAGCTAATCGGATATTGATAATGAAATATACACACTTATCAAATATTTTTTTTTTTTTTTGATAAGTACTTATCAAATATATATATATATATATATGGGGTCAAGATCGGGGGACAACATTTTCATACAACATTTTTGACAACAAAAACTTGCTGCGGCCCAATATATAAATTAGAAATTTTGGAATGGGATGATTTTTGGTGAGGATGGTCTCAATGGTGAGGAGATCATCCTCACAAAAATTCAAATCATTTCGATATTCCTAAACCGGTTTACAAGTTGAAGAATTATGGACCGTCTATTTTTATCGTTACCTGAAAACCACATTTGATAGGGTTAGAAATTCCATAATGGGCTGATTTTTTATAGGGGTGATCTATATGGTGAGGCGATCATCGTCACCAAAAATCAGCTATTGATTCATCTCCATGTAGGTACGCCAAAATTGTTGTAAAAAATGTTATATGAAAATGTTGTCCCCCGATCCTGACCTATATATATATATATATATATATTAGGGCTGCAACTCGGGAGGGTTGGGGTCAACCCAAGCCCAACCCGAGGTCGGGCCCAGATTTTCTAGCCCGAGCCCAACCCGTGCTGGTTAGGTCGGGTTCATCGGGTTTGTCAAACACTATGTAACAAGGACACTGCACTTTTAGGGTTTTTTGCGGTCTCAGACACCTCAACACCCAGACACGCATGTTGACACTTCCTGACACATCTGGACACTTACAACCGTTTCACCCCTTGTTTTAGTAATTTTTAATATAAAATTGATTTCTAAAAATGGGTTGGTGTGTTCCATCCTCCATACAAATAATAAACTAATAAATATTTTCTGCTTTATTTTTTATTTTTTGTTATTTTATTAATAATTTTAAGCATTCATATATGTTAATATATTTTAATAAAGATATGTACAAACGTGTCTCCGAATCGGATTTTTAGGTTGCCGTGTGGGACACCTCATATCCGTGTTGGACACCGACACCCGTGTCAGTGTCCTTGTTACATAGGTCAAACATAATCCACAACCTGCCATCAAATTTCTCCAGGTTCATGTTACTTGCAAAGATGCCATAACAGCAATAGATCTTACAAAGACGCCACAACAACAGGCGAAGAAAAATCCCCCATTAGTCTGATCTAAATCTAAAAGTAAAACAAGAAAAATCCATTCACCTCCAAGTACAGCAAATTGAAAACCCAAAAAACATCATGACAACAAAAATGAAAACCCAAGTTAATCTCGTAATCAATCGAAAGAGAGGGAGAAAAGCCAAAGAAACAAATGTGAAATCAAGCTCGAATCGACGGAATGAAACCCACGGTCTCTTGTTTCTTTCTCTACTTGAGCCGAGACAAGCTTTTCACAGATAGGAGAAGACGTTGCCGACAACAAGAGAATAGAGAACAGCAACACGGACGGCGGGCAACGGCAACAGACGTTGGACGGTGGGCCACAGCTGGCGACAAGGGGAGGGTGAAAACCCTAACCCTAACCCTAAGCGATCTTCATCAGAGAGAGAGAGAGAGGAGCAACCCTACATTATCTAATATATATCTAGGTTTTACTAATATATATCCTATAAAAATGTATTACATGTACTGTCGGGCTCGGGTTGGGTCGGGTTTCCCAAGTCTCAGCCCGAGCCCAACCCGAGTGCTGAATAGGCAAACCCAACCCGAGCCCAACCTCGGGTTGAGCCCTAATATATATATATATATATCTGATTCGTCTGATAAGTAAATGGAATATATCATTATTATATTTATATAATATATCTGATTGGATATTATCGAATCAGATATATCAATAGCTGAATCCGTTTCTGAAAAGTATTCGAATATAAAAAATTATCTGAATCCGAACTCAATATCCGATTATTTGAATACGGATTTGAATTTTAGACTATCCATTGACACCCCTAGTTGTTTGTATTTAAGTCGAAAGATCTAGCACAGCTGTTTACTCTATTCAGTGCAATTACATATTAGATCTCAGTAAAATAATCGCCAAACGTCAGAGGGGTAAGTTATTTTTGTTGTATTATAATATTTGTACAGCAGTTTGTGGTGGATAAAAATAAAGTTTCCTTTAGTTACGCAAATAAGAGAATTCATAAATAAAAAAATAAGTAGAAAAAACTTACTCCACAGAAAAGTGCAAAGGAATTATCTTCTAGAAATTAGACTTCTTGAAATTAAAAAGTTAAAACGATGATATTCACACAGGATTCAAAAAAAGAGAGAAAAATTCCAGAATGTAATATAAGAATAGAGAAACCTTCAACCATAGTCATTAGCGAACCCTATCTAATAGTTAAGGTCAAAGGAATTATGTGAGGCAGAGTCAGCAAGGTCGTTTCTTTTCCTGTATATGAGGTTTAGCAATAAAAGGCCCCTACAGAAAGAAGATCATGGTCCCCACAAAAAGGCACACAATGGTGACACAACAACTGTATGGAAGGGGAAGGACTGAAAAAAAATCAGCGTGGCTATGATTGGTGAAGCTTGCTTCAGACTACAGAAGGCATCTAGTGGTCAATGGTTAACTTACCTTTGTATCAAAACCAGCATCAAAAGGATCTTGGTCAATAAAAATGGCTTATGAACTGATAGTTTGCAGTGTTTCAACAAAACTAAGAAAGAACCAACTAATCGGTGGGTGGTTGTTCTGTTACCTAGTGGTATTTTCTCCTATACATGTTTTATGTTATGCAGTTTAGGTACCTCACACTTAATCAACTCAGTTTCATGCATCATTAGGTTTGGAACACAGTCCAGAATGCTTCAAGGAGTTAAAAGTTAGGAAATTGTTATTTCCATAGCCCATTTTGCTTCTTCGAGAGCACAACCGTTTTTCACAATGAAGCAAAATAGGCTTTGGAAGAGCAAAATGTTATCATATTTGTCCTGGCGTGGTGTTATGTGCGTTCTCTGCGGGAGCAACTAGAAGGTCAGTCCTCTTCCACGAGCTCCAAGCTATAGAAAAAGGCCTTAGTATCATGATAGATATTGGATACAAAAAAGTTGAGGTTGGAAATGACTCACTAAGGGCTGTTAAATGCATTCTAGACAAAGAACCCTGTCCATGGTATTGCATTAAGATTTTGGGATCCATCAAAAATCTGAAAGGTTTTTTTAGTTGGTTTGACATTCCCCATGTATATAGAGAAACTAATAGAGCTGCTGATGCTCTTTCCACCCTTTGCCAAGCCCAAGATTGTGTAGTTTTTGTCCCTCCTCTTCATGAGGAGCTGGACATCGTAGTTTGGCATGATGCGGAAGGTAGGATTTACACGAGGTTGTAATCTTTTTGTGATTAATATCTGGTAGGGGTCTGCCTAACCCCAGCTTAAAGTTAAAAAAAAAAAACAAGTAGCTTTAAACATTTTAAACACGACATCAAAGAATAAAAAATGCCATCGACATTAAAAAACACTAGCTAGTTGTAATTAATACATCAAGCACTTCACAAGCATTATAATAAGATAAAATCATATTCTTAAAATGAGCTTAATCATGATCACCATACCTGAACTGTAAACGCACTAGCTCAATCCCATTATGGATCATCTTTAAACTGGGTGCAACCTTGATTTCTACCCAGCTATCTGAAGATGGTGCATGATGCACTACATTCAACAAGAAATCTGACAAGACTTGCTGAAGTCTAATTTGATCACCGTATAGAGATAGTGTTTTGATTTTCTCTGGAATCTCTTGAATTAGCTGTAAATTCTTTTCCCTCAACAAAATCATTACTTGACTAACAACGGCATCCATAACACTTCCCAACAGAAACTGCACCATGTTTAGCTCCATACAACTGCTAGAACAAGAATAAAGTGACATGAGATGCCTAGAAGTAATGCTACATTATCGGTGCAGTAAATGGATTCATGTCTATTGTGAACCAGCTGCATTGATATCACTGTAAAGATTTGGAAACAGGATCTGGAAAGTGGCAAACAAATTCTAAATGATGTGAAGCAACAATGATGAACAGGTTACCAATGTCAATTGCATACGAATAAGCATATAGCTTATATAGAAGAAGAAATTAAAGGTAAAGGGAATGAAAACAATGAATAGAAAAGCACATAACCCATTTTATGTTTTGCACGCAAAGTGGAAACATGAGAATTAGGTTAAGCCTATTCCGTTAGCTATAATAATTTGTTTAAGATTTCCAAAGTATCTATCAAACAAATATAATAATTAGTTATCTAACGTGAAGAAAAGTAAAGAAAAAACGAATATGTATGTGTACATGCCTGCCTCCCTAAGACCTGAGAAGCAATCAAAAACCAAATATCCTAAAGAAATCAAACCATACAATGCTAAAGAAGAAATCAAGGAGAAGAGTCACAAAATCTTTGTTAATAACTACGAAAAATTCCTATTTGGTTCTAACATGAAAGCTTAAACAAGCACATACATCATGCTTCGAAAGAGAATCAAGAGATGGGGATGAATGCACAGTACAATATTCTCCTTCCGAGATGGGAATGATTAGACTTTTATTCATCAGCTTGAGAATACGTTAAAATGTACGACTCCACTTATATAGTTATATGTAATTCAGATGTATTGACTACTTGGCTCCAGTTCATCAATTAGTATGTTATCACTTATCAGTAACCTGTGATATATGAGTTTTGCAAAGTTGAGAAGCTCTACAGACCATAAACCCATCTATGTTACCCAACATTGTCAGAGACAGCCAACATACATCATGGACATGGCGCTTACACTTGAAAAAAATGAAGTGTTAGACATGGGTAGGCATTCATTTTAAAATGTCTAGGTAACATAGATACCAATTAAAACCGAAAATGGAAGGAGACTTACCCCTCTATACTTTCTAAATCCATATCATCTATGATTGCCATCATCTGCCTTTCACATGCATCACTAGTCTCAAGAATCTGCTTCTGATCATCTGAAACAGAAGTAGTCTCCAGGAGTTTGTGCGTAAACCGAATTCCATTCAAAGGATTTTTCATCTCTTGTCGAATGTATGCCAACTCCTTAAGTTTTGCAAAGCACTTCCCCTCCTGTTGCCTTTGTACTTCTAAGGACTGCGAACTGTCTGGCACTACAGTCTGCAGGAAGCAGAAACACCCAATTATATGCCCACTCATATCAATCCTCTTATTTGCTGTTAAGAGAACCTCCACGTATTTCCCTTTCCTATCAAAAAAAGCAAATGGGAAGTTCTTGGTATCTTGGCCGCCAATTGCACGGTACAAGAGAATCATAAATTTAGTAAGCGAATCTTGACCTTTCAGCTGACAGAAATCCCCGAAGATTTCCCCGAGAAGCATTTTTCCAATAACCTCCTCCCTGGTCCAACCACTTAGCTTTTCCAGTGCTGCATTCCACTCAGAGCAGCAGGCATTCTCATCTGAAGCAAATATGGGTGGGATCAATGGATAAAGACTCTCTATGATAGCCTTGTAATCCCCTTGCAAGCGGACAAATTTATCCATGACGACTTTCTCCTCAGTGACATCTTGACCCACAAAGCAAACTCCAATGATACTGTTTGTATAATCCTTACTTGAGCAGGCATTGGCCACAATAAATACAGCCCCATTCTGCTGCTGCAAACCAAAAGTCCTCAATCTTAACTCAACATGTTTATCCTCCTCACCTGGGGAAAATAAAGATCAATGAACAATTATATCGTATGGGAAACAACAAATCAAGGAAACAAGAAAGTTAAGAGAAAAAGTAAACAGAAAAAATGGAAAACCTTAACTCCCCATTTCTTTGCATGCATACCCTGGACTTTTAACGTGATAAAAACAATCTAATAAGAGGACTCCTTATGGGAAAAGTACAATTTCTTTACCAGTTATCAAGGTCATTAGAAAAATGCTTTATAGGGACTTCAAATTTTAAAGAAAAAAACCCGTAAATTTATTTTCAAAATCTCTTATTCGCATGATGTGCCACTATCAGGTATAAAGATATGCAAAGAAGACACTGCACCACTATTACGCAAATGACAAAAGATCATGCAAAACATACCTTTCAAAGCTCGGGATAGATGATTTTCAACAACTACACGAGATTCCTCATGGACAAGTTCATTAACCAGGGACTGCCCCATAGCTTCACTTGCTGCTAACCCCGTCAACTCAGCAGTTTTAGCATTCCATCCATTTATGAGCCCAGCTGAATCAACAGCAAAGATCGGGGCCGTTGCTGTCTCAATCAGTCTGACCATCTCACATGCCACCGAACTGAGTTCTTGCATCCCCCGCATCTTCAAATCATTCTGTTGGGCATGGATCAATGACTTAGCACCACTGTCCTCAACATCCTGAAACGAACCTCGCATGATAAGCTGTAGCGAGTGAATAGCATTCATCTCTGAAATCTCCCAAGGCAAACTCCTACTTTTTACCACTTCAAGAAAAGCCTTAAATGATGACCTGGGGTGCATTCTTCCACCATCATCTTTCTCCTCGGGATGATGCTTTGCTCCTCCCCATTTGACTTCCTTTGCAGTGTGAGACCTAAACCAGAACAAGAAGTCCTTTGAAGTAATCCTTGCAGTAGCCATACCACATACTGCATCACCAAGCAGAGCTGCACCTGGGTAACCAGCATCAGCTAAACTATCTGTACTCAATCCTGTTGAGTCCCCATGACAAGTAAGCAACCAATCCGCGATATCCTTTATATGTGCTTTGGTTGGTGTAACACCCAACAACCAACACATCCCGCCATAGTACAATGCAGCCCCGTCACACTTCACGAGGTCCATGATGTTTGGGGACTGAGTCGCTATCCCGAATGGGGCGTCCCTGAGAAGCATGTCACATAACAAGGTCTGTGTTCTAAGTATCTTCTTCTCCGCCAGCTGTGATGCCAATTGAAGCTCCATGTTCAACTGCAGCCCAAAAGCCTGCATGAGAAACTCGCAAGCATAGCGAAGGGGAAATGGAACATAGCGGGGCGAACTGTGGTGGCAGACAACCAACCCCCAAAGCCTTGTTGAGTCGTTCCCATTGACAACAACTGCCATCGTCAATGAAGCAATGGAGCCCATGTTAGCCATGTACTGTGTGTGGCAACCATGGGGAGATCGGAGAGTCGAATTGACCAAGCACAGGGGTTGCTTCAACTCTTCACTCTGAATGATATTGACAGGATTCGCGTTGCAATCACAGATCATCCTGACACGGTTCTGCTTAAACAAGAAACGAGCAGCCTGAGGGATATCTGTAGAAGGATAATGCAAACCCAAATAGGGCTCCAAATCGGATCTCCTGATCTCCGACACCACCTCGCCATGCTCGTCCTCATGGAACTTATAAACCATGACCCTATCATACCCAGTAAGCTCCTGAACATCTTCCACAACCGTATCGCACAAGACACCAATATCTCCTCCAGGAAGCGACTGCAGCCGAGAAATTGCCCGAACAGCGAGTTTCTGCGACTGCACCGCACCGGCAATTGAGAATGCAGGGTCACCCGACCGCGCGGGCTCCAAGTCGATCACAATTCCCACATCAATTCTGTGGAGTATGGCGTAAAATGGTGGTTTCTGGGTATTTCTGGAATGAACCCATATGGGGTTTAAGAGTGAAATCTCTCTGGAGGTAGCGGCTTTTGCCAGAGACGCTCCGGACGAAGGGGTGAAAAGGGTTCGGGCGTCGCAGCCAAGCAGACCCTGGTTGAAGAGTTTGGATTCTAGTCCTAGACTGTTATTGAGACCCAACAAATCAATTGTATTTTCACTGTAAGCAATGATTGTGAAGGTTGGTTCTTCAATCGCAATCATGCAACCAAATGACTGGATGAGACCACCCCTTTGGATTCTAGAGAGATAAGCAGTAATCTGTTCTTCAGGAACAGAATCTGGTGCAGATTTAACTGATTTTGAGTAGTCAAATGACTTACCTGATACCCCAGATTGCTCAAACACAGCAAGGAGCCCTGCATCTGCATTGTACTGAGCAATTGCTTTGTTCTTGTTGTTGTTGGGTTTCATGTTGCTGGCTGTTGATGATTAAAAGTTTGTGTTGTTTGTTCCTCCCCTGCTTCCCAATCCCATTTCTTATTTTCCTTTGTTGTTCATGGAACACTTTTTTCTTTCACAAACTCATGTGGGTTTGTTGTTTGGAGTCTTTGGACTTTGGAGGAGGTAGTGTACAGTGTAATGTCCTTGCTTCCCTTCTGTTTTTTCTTTTACTTTGGTTTTTTTCTGTGTGTTTTCCCTACATCTCTTGCATATCTTCTTGTAAACATGAGTCATTTCTCTTCTGCATTCTCTTCCTCTTAAGATTTTTTTTCCTTGTAACTGGTTTTCCTCACTCATACCTCTCTCTCTCTCTCTTAAACTTTCTCTCTCTAATTTTCCCTTATTAACCAGGTTTTTGCTCACTGATCTCTTTCATTTTGATGGGTTTATCTCTTAATCAGCATTCTCTCTCTCTCTCTAATTTGCAGGGTGGGTTTAGCTTTTCTTTAAAGAGTAAAACTTTCCTGACCTCGGACTCGTCAGATAAGCCCTGACCGCTCACAATATAAGCCAGGTGAAAATTTTTAGAGGACGTTGACTGTATGGATGTTTGACCAATCCCTAGGTTGATCTAGAAAATAAAAATCAGCCTAATTAGTGATTTCAAACCTTTGGATCTTGCACCCAAATAATGCTCAAATTCCCACGGTTAAAAATCAACCTGTGAAAATAACTCCAATCCAAAGCTTATAAATTACTAATCAGGTTGATTTTTTGGTTGTAGGTCCACCTAGAGTTTGGACCAACATCTATACGGTTAGTGTACTCTAAAAAGATATGCCACATGGCTCATAGTGTGGTTGACGGCCACTGCCGACCGTCAGGCAAGTTTTTCTCTTGTTTCCTTTTTGTCCTTGGAAATGAAATCATTTTAATCTTTTGTTTGCTTCTCTGCCCTAAAAAAACACATATTGGAAAATGCTACCCCACAGACAACCGGACAAAAAAGTATACGGTTGACGCCATTGACCACTTGATTCAAGAGATCCATCCCTGTAGTACGACTCGCAAACCACTTCTTTCCTTCTTCTTTTTAATGTGTGGTGTAAAGATGTGAACTGTATGTACGGTCTACCCACCTTGCTGCAGTACATTTGGTGAGTAGAACTTTGATAACCGCCACCGGCACCAAAGTTGTGGACAGCCATGAGCCACGTGGCACACTCTTAGAGGACCGTATGAATGTTTGGCCAATCCCTAGGTGGATCTACAGACAAAAAATAGCCTGGTTAGTAATTCAAACCTGTGGATCTTTGTACCCTAAAGGTCAGAAATCTCTAAGAGTATGCCACGTGGCTCATATTGTGGGCTGTTGCTGACAGGCAGCGGACAGCAAAGTTCTACTCATTTGGTATACATGCCAATGCCAGGATCTTTCGTTGGGCCCACTATTAGCGGTATAACATTTCATTGGATTGTAAGGAAAGCTATGATGAATGCTATACAGGAAGGTCTATAGAATGGATGGTTAGGATTATCCAATGATGTCGGTTTTGGCATAGTAGATTCTGAGTGGGACCGATCAAGTGGCCAGTTGATCTGACTTATTGACCTGGTCTGTTCAATCAGTGGTCCACCTCTTTGATTGTAGATGGTGTGTAGCAACTAGCCAGTCCGATTTTTGGGCTATCAGGACCATTGAATTGATGAGGATTCTAACCTCCCATTTAAATCCAATTAATATCTATGTTAGCGTCCGTACTGCTGATGATCCATAGTATCAGTGTAGACCTACATCTGGGAGTCAATCTTTGAGCAAAAATCCTCAAAGACGGCAGTATGCACCACGTGGCACACTCTTCGACCACTGACTGTATAGATGTTTGGCCCACCCTTAAAAAATCTGCTCGATTGGTGATTTTCAGCCATTAGATTTGAATCTTTTTTCATGAGGTGATTTTTAGCCGTGGGATTAGAGCATTATTTGATGTACGTATGATAGTGAGAGATCAGAATTGTTAGTGATATCCAATCTCGCTTTTGGCCAGGAATCTCCATGGTGTGACCCTTTCATTAATCTTTAAATGTCCAAATAGCCCCTGTAGTTTACTTTTCTTTTGAAAAGTCAAAGTAAAGTGAGGAGGGCATTTCTGTCAAATGTTTACGGCATTTCAACGTCACAGTTGCCATAAATCCGACCCACATCACGTGTTGTTGCCCCACTCAAAAGTCAAAAGTAAGGCAAGAACTGGGCCGAGTTAGACCCACGATCGGACCAATCCAGAACCATATTTTGATCCTCAAGACCAAATTTTAAAAGAGGCCGTTTTATTGGTATAACAGACTGGGGCCGTTACCGTTTTAATTGTAACGGATATGGGCAAAAATGGAAATAAAATGGAATTTAATAGAAATAATGGGGAAAAGGGGGGGAAATGGCGCTGAAATTCAAATTTTGAATATCAAAAAGAAAAAAAATGGAATTTAACGGAAATAACGGCCATCTTTTCCACAAATTTTTTTTCTAAGTGTCAAAACAGTTCTTAACGTAACGGGCTTGGGGCATTACCATGCCGTTAAAACGGTGTTATTTTAAACCATGCTTAAGACAACTCTTGAAACCCAAGTTGGGCGCTATTCCAATTCGGATCCTACATTTAGATGGTTAACCGAATTGGGCCGGATCTGCATTTGACAGATCCTTTAACTGTCCTTTTTTAAAAGTCAGGTCCATTGGTACGGATCCGAGTGTAATTCGGACAGAAATTAGGGTTAACTTGATCATAGTCGGGTATGGATCTAGATCCACCTACCCAGATCCAAACCCTTCTTTTTTTGGGTAAGCAAGATCCAAACCAATTCATTCCCTACTTTTGGAAATTCCTATTTGTCTTTCAAATAAAAAATCAGGAAAATGCCACATAAGAATACACGCCCGTATGAAAATTGGTTAAACCATGGTTTAAAAAACAGCCGTTATAACTAAAATAATGGCATTATAACAGATTCGGACCTACCCCATTACGTTATGAACCGTTTTAACTTTCTAACGGCCTTATTTTTGTTATAACCATTTTTTTTTTTAAAATAACGGCCATTATAACGAAAGTAACGGCCGTTATTTTGTGAAAAAGCAACCATTGTTTCCGTTATTTTTCCATTATAAATTTTATTGAAAACTTGAAATCCAAATTTTGAGCAATTTGAGCGCCAGTTCTTTCCCATTTTTTTCGTTTTTGCCCCAATACATCGTTATAACGGCCGTTATTATGAAGAAAAAAAAAAAAAGGCCAACACCCCCAGTCCGTTATGCCGTTATAAAGGTCTTTTTTTTAACATTGGGTTAAACTATGCAAGTCAACAAATTGGGTACACTCAACCCTTATCCCCATTTCCAGTTAATGATCCAAATATGAGGAAAAAATAAACCCATCTCTTCTGCTCTTTCAAAATTTTGGATGATCCTGTGTTCCCTTTTAGTTCTCATGGTTCCCTATTTGATCCCCCCACAAATGAATAGATCTTCAGGGAATTGTCAAATATGAATTTAAGTACAAATTTGCAAAGAAATAACCCACTTGCTATCCCCATATATCATTTGATTAGATAGTTGACTCAGTTCCATGTTTGAAAAAACCCTCCAGTTCAATATATATATATATATGGCTCAGGCTCCAAGGACCCCCTTTTTCTGACCCCTCTCGGTGTTCGCGTGCTCGGCCATGGATTTCACGAATCCAACTGTGATTGTCAGCGCCGAAAAAAGTGAAAAAGTGATGCCAGCTCAGCGCTGACAACCACCGTTGGCTTCCAAGAATCCAACAGCCGAGCACACGAGAGGAGTCAGAAAAAAAGGGGGTCCCCTGAGCCTGACCCATATTTCATTAGGACTCTGTATGGTGATCATCAAAAAAAAATTCACAGAAAAAGGATTTGTATGTCAGGAAGTGTGGATACAGAAAAGTTTTATGACATTCAGGCTCTATATGGTTGCCATGAATAAGTTTTCTAGAAATGATTTTTGCATATAAATGTCGTAAAACTTTTTCTGTATCGAACACTTCCTGATATACAAATTCTTTTTCTGTAAATTTTTTGTTGATCACCATACAGAGCCTCATGCAAAAATTATTTCTAGAAAACTTATTCAGGGAAACCATACAGACCTTAAGAGAAAATGTTACTTTGAGAGCATGCAGTTTAAATTAAATCTGAAAAATATGTTCACAAGCTCCATGAGACACCCCGAACCGAGGATGCGCTATCATGCATTTATCTTCAAATATGTGAACTCTTGCCTCTTATTTATATGCATAATGTGTTCCAGAACCGATTTGAACGACATTATAGTCGTAGAAATATAAAGATCCTCAAAGAGACTTAAGAAGTTCCAGAACCGATTTCCTGTCAGGCATGCTTGGAATGGCACCCTTCACTTGAACGCAAAGAGAAGCTGCTGCCGCTGCAATACCACAACGGTTGTGTGAGAAAAGCATTGAAATGGAAGATATACATAGGGATGAAGTGAGAAAGAAGGGCCATCGTACACACCGGCAAATCTCAAACATTCCTTTTTGGACTTGCCCTCCACGAGTGCCACCGCAAAAGCAGCAGTAAAAGTATCACCAGCGCCAGTTGTATCGAGAACTTTTCTGGCTGAAATAACGGGTTGTCTTATTGGCTCTTCCCCTGCTACAAATAGGGCTGATCCTTTCGCCCCGAGTTTTACTAGGACTTGCTTGGCACCCTGGAAGTAACAATGTTTAGCTAAGTGTTGATGATATTCAAGCATATATATTATCAGCCAGTCCCAATAATAGGTGTTGCACCCCCATCTCACATTTCAATTCTAGGTAGAGAATCTGGTACCTATGGTGGAAACTAGCCATACTTGGCTAACATAGTGCAATATGACATCCTCATGGTTCGATTAAGATTATGGGCATTGTTTAACAAAACATCATAATGGACTTTAAAACACTCATCACAAAGTAACACAAGAAGACCGTTATGTTATTTGCAAAAAAAAGGCTAAAAACAGGGGAAAAAAAAAACAGACTTAAGGTTATAACGACCGTTATTTAAAACCTAATGGCCATTAAAATGTGAAATAACGATCATTAAAATGTTTGTTATCCATTACTTTACCATATCGATTTTGTTTTGCAAAAGAAAATTTTGACCTTTCTTTTTAACTATGATGTGACCCGTTATAAAGACATAGCAGTAACATTAAGTGACCGTTATAACAGTTCGATTAAGACCTTGATTATGGGAACAGGTAAAATTTTATTTTGAACTCACCCTACAGTGAAGACACAACACCAAAGATAAAGTTATTACTGTGACTTTCCAATTATTATTCTAGAGGGTTTCCAATATGAGAGGGAGATGTGTGTATTTGTGGCATTTGTGCTATGACTTAAATCACCATTAACATGTGTCCTTACCATATAGGTAAAGTTGAAATAAAATTGAACTGCAAGTGAGGAAATCCTTACGCTAAGATTAAAATGGGCCAAAAAATAATGGGCCGAAGAAGAGATGGCAGAGAAGTGATATGACCAAATGCAGATGTTTTGAGTCACCCAAGCTCGGTTGAAAACTGAAAAATACACTCAAAAAAATTAAAAAACACGAAAAGCTTTGGGACAACTTGCCTATAATTTATCTGACTCGAACAAACAAAACTGGAAAACTTGTGGCTTGACCGAGATAACTCACCTAGACATCTATGCTAAGCTCAAGTTCTCAAACCTTACTGTGCACATGGGAATCTTCACATGTGAAATAAAGACCATTAAACTTAAGTTCTCGAACCTTACTGTGCACATGGGAATCTTAGTCATGATGAAGCATCCGGTTGTCAGAGACAAACAAATGTATTGAACTCCAATATTTACAACACCCACAATAACGCGGTGAGAATAACCCTTTGAGAAACAATGTCGAACATCTACATAAAGCACAACCTTGAATATTGCCAACAAATTTACTCTTGGATTCTCAAAAATGAAGTTACATATTTACAAAAAATTAGGAAATTACACCAACTACTGAAGGATCAAACTTATAAGCCATGTTATAAAACTATAGGAGAAAGAGATGGATCAAAGATTGAGACTAAAAACAAGAATATCAAAGAACCAGTTTGGCTTCATGCGGGGAAGGTCAACTACCGAAGCAATCTTCTTACTTAGAAAATGAAAAACTTTTGGGAAAAAAGAAAAAATCCCCACATGGTCTTTATTAACATAGAGAAACCTTATAATAGTCTGTAGAAAATTAATTTGGTCCGTATTGGAGAAAAAGGTCTGTTAGAGTTCTTTATTTTCTTTATGTTTATATTACATTGTTGGGCTTTATGTAGAGTGCTGGGTTCATATGTTCTATTAATGTAAGTGGGCCCACACCACTTACGCGACTAGTATATATATCACAATGAAGAGGCCAAACTATCTAAATTAATGACTCTCTTTCTTTGTCTCTTCTCTCAAACCCTAGGACTTTACTTCTAACATGGTATCATAGCGGATTTGATCCTAAGAACCCTAGTCCTTCCTTCTTTTTCCTTCATCTTATTCAAGTTGGAATAAAGTTTCTACGGTTTTTTGTACAAACAAAACTTTAGAAATTGTTTGTTTGAGGTTTGTTTACACCTAGATATGTATCTGGGGTTTGTTTGGTGTTGTTGTTGGTGTTTCTGGAGGTCGCGAAGCTTCCGTATATGGTTTTGAAACCCGAAGGTGTAGTTTTCAGTTTTTGTTCATCGGGAAAGATTTTTTTGGGTTTTTGTGTTTCTTCAAGTATTAAAAGTGGACTGTTCTCCTACCCTTGCTGCCCCTCCTAACTTGTTTTTAGGAGTTGTTTGAAACTAGTTTGGGAATTTTCTGATGCTCCGAACAGAAGTTAATCTTTTTCCACCATATCTCTCTCCTGAAGTTTTGTTAGGTTTTTGATATTTTAAAAAACCATAAGTAGGTGTGTCTACCTACCCTTACCTCACTCCCTAGATTGATTTTAGGGATTGTTTGCTTCTCGTTTGGGATTTTTCTAATATCCGTGTGAAAGTTGTTTTTTTTTACATCCTCCAAATGGCTTGCTCAAGTGCTTCGGGTGTTTCTGCTGATGGCAAGTCTCCTGGGTTGGATGGTGTTGGTGCTCAGATTACATCTATGAAGTTAAATGGCACCAACTACCTTCAATATTCCCTGGTCTCATTCTGTTAAAGTTTTTGTGTGCCAATAAAAAATCGAAGTTTCTCACTGAAGATCCACCACCAATAGATGATAAGCAGTATGAAGATTGGCAAAGTGAGAATTCCTTAGTTATGACATGGTTGTGGAACAGTATAGAGCCGTCAGTGTCTTCTAATGTCATCTATCTTGATACTGCAAAGCAAATCTGAGCTGCAGTTCAGGAGATATACTCTCAAGAGCAGAATGTCTCCCGCATTTATGGAAGCACCAATTCTCGAACTATGGAGACATCGTTCAACTCTCCAGCAAATATCATGTCACCACAGATTACTACAATTAAACTTGATGGCTCTAATTATCTAGCTTGGGCCCAATATGTGCAGCTTTTCATCACTAGCAAGGGAAGACTTGGGTACTTGGATGGAACTATTAAGCAACCGCCTCCTACAGATTCCTCATATGGCAAGTGGGTGATTGATAACTCCTCTGTGATGATGTGGTTACTTCACTCTTTGGAGCCAGAGCTTAGTGGAAATCTTTTATTCTTGAAAACTGCCAAGGAGGTATGGGACACAATTGCCCAGACATATTCCCAAGTAGGAAACATGGCCCGTATATATCAAGTTGAGCAAGATATAACCCATATTCGTTAGGGGGAGAAGACCCTTACTGCCTATTATGGAGCTTTATGTCGAATGTAGAAGGAACTTGACCATTTTTAAAACTTTACTCCTGAGACTTCTAGTGACGTGGTTAAGTATGGTGCTCTGGTTGAAAGGCGTCGTATCTTTCAATTCCTAGTAGGCCTAAACACTGAGTATGAGCAATCTCATGTTCAAATAGTTGGGAAGAAGAGTTTGCCTTCTCTGAGCCAAGTATATGCCTTCATACAGAGTGAGGAGAGCAGGAGGATTGCCATGCAAGCCCCTCATCCACAGGAAAGATTAGCATTTGTTTCCAACACCAACAAAGATGGAAAAGGTAGTCGTGGACGTAGTGGAGGAAGACTTAGGTGGCGTTTGGTAAATTAAGTTATCAGATCTAAAAGCTTAAAGTGCTTAAGATCTGGTAGCTTAATGACTTATGTCTGAATTAGGTTGTTTGGCTAAGGTCTTAAGTCTTAAAATTAAGTCAAGGGCATTGTGGGTATTTTGAAATGTTTATTAGGATACTTTCGTAAGTTTTTAAAAGAGAAAGGTTTGAAAAAAGGGCATTGTTGGTATTAAAAAAGAATCAATGAATCTTTTTTAAAGATTCATTCACTTACCGCAATAAGTAAAGGTTGGGTCACTTTTTACTTTTGTCTTTTTTTCCTTGAGTTTGGTGATAAGTGCCGAAATTAAGTTGTTTACCAAACGCAACTTAATCACCAAAATCACTTAATTTCAATTGAATCAGACTTAAGGTCTGAAAACAAGTTTTACCAAACGCCACCTTAGTCTTATGCATAGTGATGACAAGGACAAGTTGAGGTGTAAGCACTGTGGCAAGACAAGGCACACCAAGGAGACATGTTGGGAACTTCATGTCGTTCACATCGTACATTTACTGGGAGAGGTGGTCACCCTACCGGAGGCTCGAGTGCTCATTCTACCTCTACCTCCGATAACTTTGGCCTATCTCAAGAGGAAGTCAAGTCCCTTAGGTGCTTTATGTCCCAAATCAACACATCCGCCACATCATCTTCCACGATCGATCATACATGTAAATCAGCCTCTACCTTCAGTGCATCTTTCCCTCTTCCAATTCTTCTTGGATCATGATTTGGGCACATGATAAAGTTAGAATTGCCGATGGCACACTCTTCCATCTCGAGGAAGGGCAATGTTGTGTTTCCCCTGCTATGTCCCTTTCATCCGTCTTACGTGTACCAAAATTTTCCACCAATCTTCTTTCTGTTAGTAGTATCACCAAGTCTATGAACTGTAGTGTCACATTTTTTCCTTTTCACTGCGTTTTTTAGGATTTTGAGACAAAGAGGATGATTGGCAGTGGTCATGACGAAGGTGGCCTATACATGTTGGATGGATCTTCTTCAGTGATGCAGATACATCAGTCTTGTTATGGGCAGAGTAGTAGTGATGTCAGTGAAGTGATGCGTTGGCACCAAAGATTAGGACACCCATCTTTTTTGTTAATGAAGAGAACTTTACCTCATTTGTTCAATACTAATGTGGAGAATTTTTTCTTTTCGATAAGTATAATTATCATTTAAAAAAGGCAAAATGCCATGCATTACAACGAAGAATTTTCATTGTGATGTTTGTGAACTTGCCAAACATTGTAGAGTTACTTACCCATTTCATGGAAATAGAAATTCTCTCCCTTTTAATATTGTCCATTCAAATGTTTGGGGTCCTGCACCAACCATATCTTTATTTGGTTTTGACATTTCATGACATTTGTAGATGACTATTCTCGTACTACCTGAATTTATCTGCTGAAAGCTAAAAATGAAGTTTTCTCTATTTTCAAGACTTTCCACAAAATGATAGCCATCTAGTTTGGAACCAAATATTAAGATTCTTCATTTGGATAATGGGGGTGAATACATGGATAGTGGGCTTGCATCATATTTCTCCGAACACGACTTTATTCATCAAACCTCTTGTGTGAAATCTCCAGAACAAAATGGAGTAGCTGAGAGGAAGATGCGTCATGTGTTAGAGATTGCTCGCTCCCTGTTGTTTACCATGCAAGTCCCTAAATTTTTTTGGAGCGATGCCATCCTCACTGCTGCCTTTCTCATCAACCATATGTCATCCCATATCTTAGACCATAAATCTCCTCTCGACCTTTTGTCTCCTCATCATTCTTCCTTCTCCATCCTTTCCAAGGTCTTTGGGAGTGTTTGCTATGTGCATATAAATCTGATCGTACCAAACTTTACCCTAAGGCCCTCAAATGTGTTTTCCTTGGGTATTCTCCAACCCAAAAAAGGGTACAAATGTTACCACCCCTCTACTAGGCAAAAGTTGGTATCCATGGATGTCACTTTCCTAGAATCTGTCCCTTTCTTTTCTACTTCGAAGCCTTCTCATCAAGGGGTGCATAAGAGTGAAGAGAAGTCTTCCTCTTCTTTCTTACCTCTGTCGGTCCCTCCTTTCCTTTTTGATGTCACTAGGGGTGGTGGTAATAGTAAGGTTGCTGGGGGTGGTGATACTGGTGAGTCTATGGATCGGGAATCGAGAAAACCAAAAAAGGAGTTCCAGTAGTACTTGAGACGTGGAAAGAAAGTGCCTCCTAAGGTAGCTCCTCATGAACATTGCCAAGATACCTCAGATCCACCAGATTCAAATATTATTCCTCATATCTCCTCTATTGATGATTCTCACCTTCCTATTGCTATAAGGAAGGGAATTAGAATGTGTACTTAACATCCCATTTCTAACTTTGTTTCATATAATTCTTTGTCTACTTCATCTCGTGCTTTTGCTATTTCTTTGTCTTATGTGTCTATCCCTTAGTGTCTCAAATGCTCTTTCTCAACCTAAAGGGAAAGAAGCAACGGATGAAGAGATGCGGGCTCTTGAAACGAATGCTACTTGGGTATTGGTTGAGTTACCGAGAGGTAAAGAACCAGTGGGTTGTAAATGGGTGTTTACTCTGAAGTACGAGTTTGACGGGTCCATAGAAAGGTATAAAGCTAGACTTGTTGCCAAAGGGTATACACAGACCTATGGAGTAGACTACCAAGAAACATTCGCCTTAGTAACCAAGATGAACACCTAGAGTTCTCATATCCCTTGCTGCCAACCAAAATTGGCCTCTGCAACAGCTGGATGTGAAGAATGCATTTCTCCGTGGTAATTTAGAGGAAGAGGAGTATATGAGAATACCCCCAAGTGTGATTTTTCCATCAGCTAAAGTGAAGTGTGCAGATTGAAGAAATCTCCCTATGGATTATAGCAATCTCCAAGAGCATGGTTTGACAGATTTAATAGAGCCATGCAAAAATAGGGATATGCATAGAGTCAAATTGTCACACTTTATTCACTAAACACAACCAAGGAAAAATCACTGCCCTTATTGTGTATGTGGATAACATTATGATGACTGGGAGTGATCAAGAGGAGATGTCTCGGCTGAAGCATCTTCTAGCAAAGGAGTTTGAAATTAAAAATCTCGGAAATTTGAAATACTTTCTTGGGATTAAAGTGGCTAGAGCTAAGAGGGGGATCTTCATATCATAGAGGAAGTATGTTATGGACTTGTTGGAGGAAACAAGTATGATTGGTTATAAACCAATAGAGACGCCCATTGAACAAAATCAAACTTAGTGATGGCAGTGGTCACTCATTGATTGATACTGGTAGATATTAGAGGCTTGTAGATCGTCTCATCTATCTCTCTCACTCGGCCTGACAAAGAGTATACTGTGAGTGTAGTGAGCCAGTTCATGCATGCTCCAAAGATCACCCACCTAGAGGCCGTATATCGAACCTTGCATTATCTCAAATCTGCACCTAGCAAAGGTCACCTATTTGTTGCTCATAGTCATAGGCATGTAGAAGCCTATACTGATGTTGATTGGGTCGGTTCTGTGACAAACAGACGTTCTAAATTAGGATATTGTTCATTTGTTTGGGGTAATTTAGTGACATGGCAAAGTAAAAACCAGTCTGTTGTGGCCTGATCTAGTGTAAAAGTAGAGTTTAGATTGATGGCTCATGGGGTGTGTGAACTTATGTGGTTGAAAATGCTCTCAAAGGAACTTGGTTTTCCCATTCAAGGTCCCATGAACTTGTACTGTGACAACAACGCAACCATTAGCATTGCCGCATTGCCCACAATCCAGTTCAACATAACAAAACATATAGAGGTTGATTGATTCTTTATTAAAGAAAAATTAAACTATGGGCAAGTGTGCACTCTCTATGTGAAGACTGAAGATCAACTTGCTGACCTGCTTACAAAAGCAATCCCTGGCTCTCTTCTCCATAGTATGTTGGGCAAGCTGGGCATGAGTGATATCTTCACCCCGGCTTGAGGTAGGGCTGCAACTCGGGCGGGTTGGGTCGGGTTTGAGGTCAACTCGAGCCCAACCCGAGCTTCAAGGTGGTGAGCCCGAGCCCAACCCGAGGTCGGGCCTAGATTTTCCAGCCCAAGCCCAACCCGATCGGGTTAGGTCGGGTTGATCGGGTTTGTGAATTACTCAAAAAAAACAAAAAATTGCTCAATGTTCCTAGTTCTCTGAACTTGATTCACATTACAACAATTGATCTTAACAAATAATTAAATCTCATTTCTTAAATTCCTGTACAGAGCCAAAAACAAGACAACAAGTTATTTGCTCTTTGAAGAATTTCAAAGATTGTCTCAATAATTACAGCAGTAAAAATCCACCGTAAACAAATTTTTTTCTTAACAAAAACACTGAAAATATAAAAGAAACAAATTTTTTCCATTTAAAATTAGAATGATGACCATAAACCCCCACCGCAAGTCGTAAGCTAATGCCATGAACGGACAACACAATAAATGCCATGGAAATCAAAATAAAAACTAAAGAGAAAAAAGAGAGAGTTAGGGAGGAGATAAGTAGAGAACAAAGAAGAAGAACTTACCCGATAGTGGAAGATGGCATCCTCAATGGCAAGAAGAGAACAAAGAATGACGGTGACGAAAGAGAACGACATCGTACGGCGGTAGGTTGCGAGCGATAACGGCGGGGTTAGGGTTTTCACCCTCTTCACCGGAGAAAAGTGGGTTAGGGTTTTCACCCTCTTCATTGGGGAAAAAGGGGGAGAAGTGATGTATATATGTGTGGGATTTATAATGTATATATTATATAGCTAGATTATATACATAGTCGGGCTCGGGTTGGTCGGGTTTCTCTAATGCTGAACCCGAGCCCAACCCGATTTTGGTCAGGTTAGTATAAAGAAGGCCCGAGCCCAAGCCCGAATGTTGGAGGAGCCAACCCAACCCGAGGCCCAACTTCGGGTTGAGCCTGTCTGGCTCGGGTTGAACCCGCCCAAGTTGCAGCCCTAGCTTGAGGGGGAGTGTTGTAAATGTGTTTCTGTGTTATGCCTCCTATGATGGGGGGGGCGAGTCCTCTTTACTTTGTTTTGTACTCTTAAGGGTATTTTGGGTATCCTATCTTATTAATATATATGTTTAGAGTGTGGGTGAGAGAACTAACTCACACACATCTCTTTCTCTTCTGTTACTTCTCTATTTTTTTCTCTTCTTCTTCTTCTTCTTCTTGTAACCCTATTCTCCATAAATCAAATGTCATTAACAAGTTCAATGATGGCATTTGGGGGGCCAAAATCTAGATTTAAAATTCTATAAGCTGCTATGTAAAGAACATCTTAAGAAGGCACATGTAAATGAACTAGATCCTAACTTGGATTTCTTTTTGTCAAGTTTTCTAACATTAGCTAAACAACCCCACACTTTGAGGTTACCAATGTCAGATTTCCTTCCTTTCCACAACTCATAAGGAGTTGTCACTTTTGAAAGGTACTCTATTCAAAATGTGACAAGTAGAAAATAATGGCAATCCCCATAAATTGAGAAGGAGTCATAAGCATGGAGTCAACCATCTCATTCAAAATTCTCTTGTTTCGCCCTACAACCCCCATTTTGAGCAGGGGAATAAGGAGTTGAAGTTTCACGGACAATTCTTGTTCTTCAAAGAAAGAAGACGATTGATATTGTCCTCCTCTATCAAATCTCAACATCTTGATTTTCATTTTATGTTGATTTTTACATCTGCTTTAAAAAGTCTGAACTTCTCAAAAGCCTCGTTTTTTGTTCTGAGAAAGGAAACATATGCATATTTTAAATAATCACCTATGAAGGTGATAAAGTGTCTTTTACAACCTTGGGTTAAGGTCTCATTTATTTCACAGATATCACTGTGAATTAAGGAAAGAAGTTTGGACTTTCTTTTTAAATCTTTAAAGGGCTTCTTGGAAATTTTATATTAAATACGTGCCTCACATTTCTCTGTATAAGAACTACTAATATTGGGTATGTGTCCTAAATTACCCATGTATTTTACTGTATGATAGTTAAAATGTCCTAATCTACCATGCCATAAATAATAAATATAGAGACTCAACAATATAAGTAGAAGAATGATAAAACATCCGTTGGTACCATAACTCTTTCCTACAATCCTACAAAAAAAATTAATTTTTTATACGATAATCTTATCAGATTTGAACACCATTTTGAAGCCAATGTTCATATCATAGTGAAATGATAATACTTTCATTTAGAAGCAATATATTCCGTATATTTTACACTTTGTTGGAGACAGATTTTCAAGTTCTTTAAAATCCATGAGAAGTTCCCTGAATACTTCCAATTAGCTGAAATGAATCTACATTCAGGTCAAGACAAGTACAATGCATACAGTCAAGACTGTTGGCACTTGGCAGTATCTTCTATTTTCTCAACACTTATAATGGTTGTATAAAAAACTCACCATTTCATGGCATTTCACGACAGCTTGACTAATTTGATCAAAACTTTCTGTTGGCATTCCAGTCAAACGCTCCAGTTCAGTTTCATTTGGGCTGAATATATCTACAAATTTCAGTAGTTCTACTGGGATCGGTCCCTCCATTCCCCCAGCATCCAAAATTACTGGAACACCTGCACTCCTTGCAGCCTGAAGATATATTCAAGTTTTAAGCTGATATCAGATTTATGCATGAAACTAGCACACGCAGTTGCACCAAATAACATATTAGCATTCAGAGCCACGGCATAACTTTGAATAGCAAATATTAGAGACTGCAAATAATATAGAGAATAGCATTAAAATCTTCTCAGAATTTAATAAGCAACAGAAAAATGCCAAAAAAATGGAAAGCTTTCCAAGCTCCTCATAAACAATGTTAGTTCCGGCCATGTCTTGAGGCCTAACGCTGATAGAACGAGGATGGCAAAAAAATACCTGGAAAAGAAAAATATGAGAAGAAAATATCCTGTTTTTAACAGCTTGGAAGTATTATGTTATGTGGAGCCTGATGGAGCTAGAATTACTGTACATGAAAGCACGATACCGTGGCCTAGCTTCGCGTTGAGCTGCACACCCTATCCGTAGTGGAATTGGCATGGATCCGTGGACGTACCTCAATCTAGAGGGAACCATGTAAATCTCTGTGTTGTGGTTGTTTGCATCTTTGTCTTTTGTTTGTTTATTGTTCTTTCTTCCCAACAGGAAGTCCACCGCATACATTGGCATTAAAGATTTAATAGAACCTACAGTTGTATAATTATTTGGGATTCCAAACACCTCAACACATAGCTATCTGCAGCTGAAAGTGGGGGGGGAATATAATTAAATCCAGGAAAGTGCTATTTTCCAAGTGTTTGGTTCGTTAAATTAGTTGGCCCCACGCAAAATACAATTCCTAAATCCTTTAAATTAATGGAAAACGACTTCCTTTTTTCAAGAAAGGGATTCAAAATAGAACCCATATGCAGGCTGTGGACGAGGACAAGCCACGTCACTTGGATAGACGTGGAACGGTGGAAGACACGTGGGACCTTAGCATCTCAACCCTATGGATGTGGCATATGGAAGGGCATTTTGAAGGTGTTGAGTTGTTTTAGAGAAGGAATCCAGCTCAAAGTGGGGAGAGGGTGTGGAGAAGAACCCTTAAGAGTATCTTTTCCATCTCTATATCTCATTTCTGACCTTCAAGGAACTAAGATCCAGGAGTGCACTGTGGCAAATGAAGGGGTGATCTCGTGGAGGCTTGGTATTAGAAGGAACTTGAACGACTGGGAGGTGGACAGGTTGGCAAGTTTGATGTCAAGTATTGGAGAAACACCTACCCTTTTGCCAGTAGATGACCAAAGAATATGGAAGTGGGATCATAAGGGCGTGTTCCCTATTAGTTCTTTTTTCCATCATATCAGTAGCACAGGCCAGTGCTCTTTTCCTACAGCTAGGGTGTGGGGGCACCTTTTTTTTTTCAGTTCACGTTAAAAGTTAATGGGCCCAAACCAATATTTTCCCTGTTTTAACATGTTTTAATGTTTGGGCCCAACAGAAATCTAAGTTCACACGACTCTTTTCTTCTCAACTCGTCAAAAATCTTATCTTCTCATCCCACCAAAACCCTCCTCTTCCGACCAGAACCGGCAAATGACAACAGCAACGGCACTGGCAATGGCGCCAGCTGCATCAATAGAGGGACAGTGACATTGACATTGATGAAGAATTGCTATTGTTAAGCAACCGGCAGGGACTCTCCTCTCCTCTCCAACAGAGATAGGAAATGGCAACATGGATAATGATGGTGGCAGCAATAGCTCCCGTCAACAATCCTTTGTCGGCAGCTCTACCATCAATGTCCTCTCTCTATTTATCGTCTTCAAAATTATCCCCCAAATCCTCTCTCTCTCTCTCTCCCTCTCTCTCTCTCTCTCTCTCTCTCTCTCTCTCTCTCTCTCTCTCTCTCTCTCTCTCTCTCTCTCTCTCTCTATGCAAAACTTTACCCATTTTGACCATTGGAAGTATTGCAACAACAATGGAAATTGTCGGAGATACGCAAAACCCCACCCTTCTAATTGAGGACCAAAAACATTTTCACAGATAATGTGTCATATTTATTTTTAATAATATAATACAATGTATGATGGAAAAACATGTTATAATAGTTTTTCAAGATCGCAACCAAACAGACCCCAAGTTCCTATCCCTACTTGATTCAATTGGACACCTCTACAAACAGTAAACAAGAAATACTCACTCCATGCATTTGACCCATGATTATTTTGCCTTTGATCTACCATCATATAAACCCTAACTTATATAACTGAAAAATCAAAACCCCACTGGCACCAGCATCTCTCAATATCTCCTTCTCAACTGAAACAGCGGAAGCGTTCCAACACCCCACTCAACCCGTCCAACAAAACCCGGCATCTGAACTTAAATTAATCTGAGCTATTTCGCAACCCCCTCCATCTTCCATCCTTTGCAAAAGGAACCAGTAAAATCATGACAATCCTCATATGAAAGAAGTACCTTATTTCTTCTCCAACTGAATCTCTTCCTCAGACCTCGTCTAACAAGATGACATTGATAATAGTCCATAAAAGAAAGGCCAAACAAAAAGGGCAAGAATCTTTGTTAACCTTCTTTAGTAAATCTCATACTTGAGTAACCAGAACATGAAAAAAAAAAACAGAATTACCATCAAACCCAACAAGAAACTATGATTATGATCCATAAAAAGAAGAAATTTTTTTTGGAGAAGTAAAAGAACCCATTATGCATTTCCATTTTTTTTTTCTTCTTATTAGAGAGAGAGTCCCCAACAACTGACCTCTGCAACTTGAATGTTGACTGAATCCGGGATCTCCCTCTGAAGCAACACAATTCCAGCCTTGCTCACAACCTCCAAGTCCTCATCAGATAACTTCTCGGGCCAACAAGACATGTTAGCACCACCAACAAGGATAATGGAGTTCTGCCCATCAGACTGAAGCATCACCACAGCATGGCCAGTGGGAGCAGCAGAAACAGTGGTGAGATGATCCAAATGGACCCCACCACCCTCCAAGGCCTCAGTAATCAACTTTCCATGAGCATCCCCACCAACCTGGCCAATGAAGTAAGTTGGGTAGGAGAGCTTCCCACCACAGGCAGCCTGATTGGCACCTTTTCCTCCTGCAAGGGTCTGTCCAGTCTTGGCAGAGATAGTCTCGCCTTCTTTTGGGAGCCTATCAATCTCAACATAGATGTCTGCATTAGCAGAGCCCACAACCACCAATGGTGATTGTGGGATTGGGGCTTTAGAGGGGTTTATGGCAAAGGAGGGAAATGGGTTTCTTCTTGATGATGGATTGTTGTTGTTGGTTGTGTTGAGTTGAAGAGGAATTGTTTTGAGGGTTCTTGGGGGTTGTTTGGTGGTGATGCTGTTGTTGTTTCTGGGGTGCCAGTGTTGTGATGAAGAAAGTGTCAAGCCTTTCATCTCTCCCTCTCTGTGCTTGATGGGTGTTTGTTGGGTATGACTTGTCTTTTGGATTGGGACCTCTTGGAAGAGATGTGAAGAAATCAATGAATAAGCAGATTTGAATTCCAAGTTGAAGAGCCTACCCAGAAAATAAAAATAAAAAACCCAATATGGCGCTCATGATTGCAACCATCGGATCATTAGAGGGTCAAGATCATACCATTTGATGGATCCCACAACGAGATTTGCAAGATCGCTATGAATTTGATTGGATATAAACAACCATCTCAACTATTTTTTTCTCCTGGATTTGATTGGATAACCCTTTTTTTTTTATTACCAATGGAAGAAATGATTAGTGTGTGGTGGTGATTTTCTTATCATATTGATATCGTTGAGTATAGACCAATGGGTAAGTGATATAACTTTTGTCTCATTGACTATGATTGCCTGTGTAAAATAGCACATGTGCAACAGGTTAGGGCCTACGACTTGATGGGTCCCACTCTAGCCGGTCAAAATCAGTCTGATCAAACGATCACAACCATTGACATGCAATGGTCCACATCGGTTTCAGCATTTTCTTTTTACCACGGACTTCATTAACAGGCTTATGTGTGAAAAGACTTGGGTCCAAGCCCATTATGAAAAATGCTCAAACCCAATGACTAGGAAATAACCTACCCAAGCTGATTTTAGAGATATAAGTTCTCCAAGGAGCGAGGCAAACACTCATGCTCACATGGCAAGATTTGGCATGACCAGCATGCGGAACAAGCATAACGGACTGGGGGTGTTACTGTTTTTTCCGTTATAATGGATTGTAATGCACAGGGGCAAAACCAGAGAATAACGGGGAAAACGGAAATAACAGAAAATAACGGCACCAAAATTAAAATTTGAATTACAAAATTTTAAATAAACTTTATAACGGAAAAATAACAGACTTTATTTTTGTTATAACAGAAAAGAGGCCGTTATTTTCTGAGCATTGAAGCAGTACATAACATAACATGGGAGGTCGGAATCCGTTATAACGGTTCTTATTTTCGGTATAACGGCCGTTTTTTAAACCATGTTCATGACCAACATTGGGATTTTGTCATTTATACAATAAAAAAAAAAAATTTGCGGATAAATTTGCTTTCGAAAGATAACTGCCACATAATTTGTGCAAGCTAAACAGGAACAAGCTTTATCTTAGCAAAAGCTATCAGAAATTGGGTTCGACTTCCATAGCCCCAATATGGAAATCCTTCCAGTAAAACCCAGTGTGTTCGAATTCTGATCGCTTTTACGCATCCTGCTGCCAAACACCTCCTATATCTATTGTATTCAAGCTTTACTTTCTGGAGTAGATTTTTGCTGTTAAAGAGCTTAGCAGCAAAAACACTGCCTTAACATGTACCCCCAAATACCCTGCTTATGAATTTTGAAATTTAACTTCAATGAGGGTACATGTCAAGTGGAGAGCCGCTTAGCAGCGATTTCTGCTAAAGTGCATAGCATCAAAAGTTTACTCATCAAGGACTACAAACATTATGGTAGAATACAATCCAGAGGGCAAATATTAGAGTGCAGGTCAACATCCAAGTAGTACAAATGAAACACTTCTTAGTAAGCAGTAGAACAATTGAAACTGAGGGAAGTAAGATGCATCTTTGAGAAAGTACTGCCACCTGATACCAGTTACTCTCAGTGTTAGCATGTTGAAGATAGATACTGGATAGTTTAGGATTATGATGAAACAGTAATCGGTACAAGGGATTCTAAATCTACACATTTTTCTCAAAAATGGAAATCCACATGCTTCTCCTGGCCTCTATAAAGTGTCATCGGCATGCAGTTCCACCATAATAGAAGTCCCCTAACATGCATGTCAGATTTGAAGGGCATCAGCAATAGATCCTGCAAGACTCAGTACTTCAAAAGGAGCCTTATTAGCTATGGCCTTCACAGTGAGGGGGCAGGAATCCGTGATCCAAAAGTAGGAAAATGCAGTTTGTGAGCGCTCTGAAAGCAAAAGATTGGATAGAAATTAGAGCCCAAAGAAATTAAAGAGCTTATGTATGAGCTGGTCCGAGTAATTACCATCGTTGTGAGTAAATCGCTCCCATGAACGCTTAGGAAATACAGCGTGGGTGACGTAGGCGCTGACCTTTGCAGCTCCATGAGCAGCCAAAACTTTCTAGTGGAACCAGAAAAAAAAAAGGGAAACATCAGTCCTATTATTTGTAAGCTAGAATTACATATATAAAACGTCCACGTCAACTAAGAAAGTTGTCTGGTGTTCTGATGCATGCATGAATCTAAGGTACAATAGACCATTGTTCAAAATCTCGGTGCATGTACTTTGAATCAGCTGATTGAATTGTTTTTGGCAAAATCCGAGTCCCAGATTTCTTGAGACCATTGCTTCAAACTAAAATTGCAAAAAAATTCCAGGGTCAAAGATCAACTTTGCCCAAGTCAGTCGACCAGGCGATTCTACTGAGAAAATTGCCAAGTTGATGACCAGTGTTGACTAATGACTAAAAAGTCTATTTCCATTTGATTTGGGTGGAATATCTTTTCTAGGTAAAATATCAATAGCTAGTTCGCTACCATATTAAATGATCCAAAAGGTCTCAAGACCATGGGTTGCAACCCAAACCATGGTCATATAAGCAATGAAAAGTGTATTGCTTACTTCAAACAGCTCAAACACCATGGATTACAGGATATTGGTTTGGAGCCTGGGATTTGGACCTATTTGGCACTTCTACCAGTTTGACAACAGACCATAATAGTTTACCCTCACATTCCGTTATCTAATTATCCTCTCTCGTAAATGCTAATCTATCTACAGTTCCAATATCAATCCGCTTTGGGGAATGCACTTCTACATCTGAATGGCTCCATTTCTTTATTTTTTATGACCTTGTATGATTGCTTTTTGTATCATTATGATTTTTTATCAACCAGTTCAAATAGGTATGATGTCCATGCTGACGGGGTCAACTTGCTTATGTCCTTGCTATAAGCCTATAACTAGTTGATGACTTGGCGAGCTTCCAACCATTACAACAGTCTCGGACAAGGTAAGTAGGATGAAAGCCAACAAATCCAAAGAACAATGCTGAGAACGGATGCTTGGTTGTAACTTTCAAGCACATATGTAGTATATAAATGGAACCCACAAAATCGATCTCTTTCCTTTTCCAGTGCTCTCTATCGCCTTTGAATATTAGACGAAGTTTATTTCCAAAACTCTGTTTCAGTGACTCAGCTGCAATTCAGGTTTGCATTGGTTGTTTTAACCTAAGAATAATACTTATTTGCAAGATAACATGTGGAAAAAATTCATCAAAAATAACATGTGGAAATTATAATCATAAAAAAACTCTTGGTAAGAAACTAGAAAAAAAATTAACTGTAAATCAAAGCTGTTTCTACAGTCTGAGTCAAAGCTTCAATGTAGTGAAAGTGCAAAAAGAGCATGCTTATGCAAACTGCAAACATCAAACATACGGAAAGAATGGATAAAAAGAGGAGGCATAACTGCCCTAGCATTTTTACCCATTGCTTTCTTTTCTTCTCAGAGGGGATAAAGATAAGGTATTTGTTGCACAATCCATACCTGGCACTCGATAAGGGTCCCTCCTGACTGCACCAAATCGTCAACAATTACTACATGGCGACCAACAGGATTCCCCTCCTTGAGACAAACTATCCGCTTATCACCTTCACGAACTTTTGTGCACACAACCTGCCATTGAACAACATTAAAGGTCCTGGCAAATAGAAGTAGTGAACAATTATAAAGCACAATTAATTATAGTCAAGCAATAAATCTAACCAACCATTGGAAAATGCTGCAACTGTTTGTAAAAGCGCTTCCATGCTCCATCATCCGGAAATGCAATGCTGATCTGGAAGATAGCAATTGTCAGACAAAAACAATGATATAGAAGGTTAGGAGGCAATAATATTACCAACTGCAGTACAGAATACTTTTAGGGTCACATTCAATACCAACAGAACCTACGAAGACAGCCTATGTCTGGTAGTTCACTCAAATTTACTCACATCATTGGCATCAGGAAGCTGGTCAAGCCGTTGCTTCAATAGAGGGATCCCAGTCTCAAAATAAGGCAAAACATGATCCCCAAAGTAAAACCTTTCCTGTGTAAAATCAAGAAAGCAAAATCCAAGATTAGGATTAACTCCTCCTCCGTGGTTGAGAGGACACAAACACATTCACACACACACACACATCACGGTAAATAAGAACGTGAGATTGAAGGATGCTCCAAAAATAATATATAAATGGAGAGACCTCTGGTTAAGAATTAAATCAGCATGATAGAAGAAAATCCATTCCCATCATATTAACCAAAAACAAACCAAGACTAGTAAATTCCATCAGCAATCATCAAGACTTCTACGTGCAATTATCAAGGATTTTAGGTCCTTAAATTAAGAAAATAAAAGATGATTGCATAATAAATAACTTCAACTTCAGTCATGGGAGAGTATAAATAACATCAACTTTTCAATTGTGGGGAGCATACCATCTGTAAATAAAAGAAGCTATCACTAGATTCACTACGTGATCTCAAAAGAAGCTTGGGGGAAGTTTTTATAGAATATTGGCCAAAATCCTTACTTCAAGGTTGAGAAGTGTCTTGGGCTCAATCATCTCCCCATATCAAGGAGCTTTCGTTTGAGATATTGAGATGACATAAAACCATAGAGTAGTACTTGTTATGGAAAATGGGATTTGGAATTAGACAAAGAAAATGGATAAAATTTTGTATATCAACAGCTACTTTTTGGTTCTCGTGAATGGTTCATTGACCGGCTTCTTTCCAAGTTAAATGGTTCTTCGACAACATGACCCATCATCCCCATTTCTATTCATTGTAGGCAAAAGCTTTAAGTAGTCGGTCCAAACGGCAGAAGAAGGTGGAGCTATTGAAGATATTAAGATGGGCCCTAATTGGCCAGTTGTCTCCCAACACCAATTTGCAGATGATTCAAAAACAAATTTGTTATAAAGCTTCTCATGAACAATTGAGATACCTTTGGGTGCACCATATGTTGCTTTAAAGTCGTATCAAGCTTGAGTATAGGCTGAGCTCTTATAGTAGGTGAAGTGAGAACATTGAAGAACTTGCGGCCGCGTCAAGTTGAGGATAGGTGATGAGATTCCTTCCTCTTATCTTGGTTTATTTCTTCGAGCAAACTGACAATCCATGTCAATATGGTACCAATGGTGGAGTGTCTTGAGCAGAAACTTGCATCATGGAAGAAAGGGTATCTCTCAAAGGGTGGCAAGCCCACTTTGATTTGAAATAGGTTATCTAGACTTCCAACATACTATTTACATCTTTTCACAATTCAAACGTCAATAGCTTTGAGACTTGAGAAGCTTTTCAAGAGAGATGATGTTAGGATGTACCACTTGGTGGATATCAAAATGGTACACACCCATGAAGACCGGAGGTCTTGATCTAAGATCCTTAGAAACAATGAACAAAACCTTTTTTTTATAGGTAATGAACAAAACCTTATTGAGGAAGTAACTCTAGAGATTTGGAGAAGAACCTAAAAGCCTTTGGAGGAAAGTCATAAAAAGTATCAGTAGGAACTTTGATTGGGACTTGGACGTGATTCAAACTAGTTATGCTCTTTGTTATAAATAGACATCGCCAAAATTCATGAAGACTTTATCAAAGGAACCCAATTGAAGGTGAGTAGGGTTAAAGGGTAAGATTTTGAGTGGGCATATAGTGCAAGGATTATATCACTTAGTAAAGCTTTTCATAGCCTTTATGAGATGGAGGATTAAAAATAGGTTCTTGTAAGTAGTTGTTTTGAGAGAGTTGGGGATAGGGATGATTAAGATCCTCGCTTTAGAAGAAACTTCAATGATTGGAAGATGACTCATCTTGCTGAGCTTCTCGATTGCTTAGAAATTGACTTCAATTATGACAAAAGAGGGAGACTTATATGGAGATGGGACAATAAAGAAGCTTTCACAGTGCACTCTTTTTTCTTTGTGCTTGTTGAGAATCTAGCCAAATTGGGGTGGTGTAATCCCATCACCTCTAAGGTGGCCTTGTTCATATGGATGTCCATGCTCAACACAACCCTCATGGTCGAACTCTTGACAAGTAAAAGGAAGATCATGCCAAAATTTGCTTATTATGTAGAACAAGTAGTGAATCTATTAACCACTTCTTCTACATTGTGATTCCATGAGTAGAGTTTGAAATAATTTCTTCAAGTTTTATGGCATTCAATGGTTTACTCCAAGAAATATATTAGACCTCATTGACGGTTGGACACTATCACTTTATTTATTTATTTTTGATAAATGACTAGTGTATATTCAATAAGTAAAGAGGTACAATACAAAAATTAGGGAAGAGAATCCCGTATATACAAAGCACATTTATATACACCATTTTCTTTTCACTAGGGAGTGGGGAACATCATTTGACTCTCTTAAATATGAGAAGATTAAAGATTTTGACAGTGGACCATCTAAGATCTAGAGGGATTATTATTATTGACTATTGCTCTATGTGCAAGCATTGTGGGGAATTAGTCAATCATTCGTTGTTGCATTGTGATGTAGCGTGGGAGATTCGGTCTTCTTTCTTTTCGGAATTCAGAGTCAGATGGGTGATGTCGGGGTCTTTCTTGAACCTTCTCAGAAGTTGACACTCTCGTGCCTTTTTCCGCTAGAAGATGGATCCTATGGAGGATGTTACCATTTGCTATAGCTTGGGGACTTTGGAGAGAGAGGAATCAGAGAATATTTGAAGGAAAGGGCAAAGATTCGGCTTTGATTATCCTTAATATTAAGGGGTTGATGTTCATGTGGTCTAAGGCGATGGGGGAGTGTAGAGGACATTTTTTCAAAGACTTCGTATTCCGATGGGACTCCCTTTGTTCTAGGGACATGTGATTGTCTACTTTCGTTTTTGTAGTTCTTTTGTTTTTGCTTTGAGACAGCCTTGTGTAGGTCACCTCGACCTCGTTAGCTGTTGTATTCGTTTTGCTTGGTTTTGCCCTTTTATAAAATCTATACTTATCAAAAAAAAATATGAGAAGAACAAAAAAAATCAAAGACCGTCCCTAATTAATCTCTTATGATCAAATATAATTAGTAAGCTCCACGAGCCATCCTCACAATCTTTTGGCCACTTTAAGACATACTTAAAATTTCCTTTTAACCATTGACGGCCAGATAATTGATCTTTGAAGATTTTAAGACCTTAAAGAAGAGACTTCACTCCCGCTTCGTGCAGTCCACTTCCCCTATGGACCGAACAATTCACTTTTGCTTCATTGGGGAACTTGCTATTTTTAAGAACTTCATCTTCTTTCACAGCTCTTTCAAGCTGATCCCTTGAAGCTAAAAAGATTTGGTCGAGCACAAGGCCACACCCTCTTCTCTATCCATAATAACTCCATCCTCCATGTAAAGGGTTTGAGTTGATTTGGGTTTTTTTCCCTTATTCAGTCTGATTTCAGCTTTCCTGTACGGAGAGTTATTTATCAACCCTATCTGGCATCAATTGGGTATTAGCGCACATCAAAATCAATCCACTCAGTAGTTACAACTATGTTTCTAAATGTGCAGCAGAAAAACTGATCGAAATGAGAAGTGCATTCCAAGTATTTTCGACTGATATATACACATTTTAATATGGGACTAAAGTTGTGGGAATATATACATTGTAAGGTCAAACCCATGACACAATGTCATTCTTTTGGGAAAACCATGATTGGAATATCGAGGCATCGTCTATGATCCAAATGTACACACTTATCCTTCAGAAGAATGCGTTTATTGTGAAGGAGGACTTCCTCCGACAATTCCTCCTATCAAAAAACAAGCTGATATTGGGGGCCTTTAGCTTCACGTAAGGATGTCAATTGGACCCATTTAACTGGAACCGACTTGGAACTGGAACGAAAATCCCAGTTCTGGTTCCACATTTTTGGGAACCAACCAAACAAGAACCGAAACCGAACAACTAATAACAGTTATGGTTATGGGTAGTTTGATATTAAAACAAGGCCGGTAGGAACTAGAACCGATACTTAAATATAATGTTAAATATACAAATATAGTATTAAAATTGTCATATTATCAAGATTGGAACCGATGTACCTGGAACTAGAACCGACCAAAACCAAACAATCAGTTCCAGTTCCGGATCCATCATTTTGAGAACTAGAACCTATTGGAACCGGAACCTTAAGAACCGACAATATGGGTTCTGGTTCTGGGTACCTTAGGAACCAAACCGAACCCATTGACACCCCTAGCTTCACGCCAAGGAAATTGACCTTCACACCTGACCAAAGAAAGCTACACGCTTCAATTTCTTTTCAAAATAACCTACTTTTCCTTCCTTTACTTCTCATATCTAATAATAAGTCCATACAAACTATTCGAACATGAGTTATAAAAAATAACATCCTACCAATCACTAGTTTCCTAATTGAAAGGGTCTTAGATAATAATGGTTTCATAAAATTTACTACCAAAAAATTAAAGACAACTACTAATTCCATAACTAAAAAGATCTTAGATACTAATTTAAAATCGTAGCAACTTTTATTACTAAAGAGGAAATTAGAACCCTAATATATCTTGAAGATCCTACAGAGATTTCTTTTTCCTTTTATACACCCACCTCTTTTGGAAAGAGGACTAATAAGGTGTGGTGCAGGTGTACTAAAAACGACACTCATCCATGCTCATGCATCAATCCCCCTGAGTTTGAAAGAAATCGTCCTCGAGTTCAAGCTGTTCTGATTTTTTCTCCTCAAAATTGTACCCATGTTCCTTAGGGATCATCAAAGTTGACGATTCTCTTGGACCTCTTTTCAATCTGATTCACATCTGAAGTTTATGGAATATGGAGTCATGATGGTTAGGTTTGTCCACAACAACTGGCAAGTGTTCCAAACATGCCTTCTTGTTGGTGGATCAATGGATTTGCTTTCTTGGATATGCACTTTATCTTCATTTTTAGCTTGCTTTTCAAGACGAGGAATTATCGAAGGAAGTCTTCTCAAAATGAACTTGCATCCATCCTTCCGAAAAGTATATGTGCATTTGAATCATAGATGATCCCTTGATATTCCAACCATGGTTTTTCCAAAAGAATATTACATTGTGCAATGGGTTTGACCTGACAATGTATATATTACTGGAACTTTGGTCCCATATTAAAACATAAGATATCCCTCCAAATATACTTGTGCACTTTTCATTTTCATTAATAATTTTCTGTTGCGCATTCAGAAATATAGATGTAGCCATTACGTGGATCAACTTCAATTCAAGCTACTCTGATTCCCACATTACATCTCGTTTGAAACTTCATGTTCGTAAGGTTACAGTATTTTTCCCCTTTCTCATTTTGTTCCTGCTAGGATCCATGCTCTGGTACCAAACTGATGTCGGACATGGTTGATCAACAACTCTCTGTATAACAAGGTTGAAATCAGACCAAATAAAAAAATAAACCCAAACCAAAGCAAACCCTTCACAGTAACAAACTGAAAAATGGGGGCCCTTAGCTTTACACTAAGGGAATTGAACTTCACACCAAACCAAAGAAAGTCACAAACTTCAATTTCTTCTCAAATTAACCTACTTCTCCTTTCTTTATTTCTCATATTTAATAATAATCCATACAAACTTTCCAAACATTAGTTACCAAAAATAACATCCTCCCAATCACTAGTATACTAACTGAAAGGATCTTAGATTCTAATAGATTGTATAAAATTAACTACCAAAAGAGAATTAAAGACAACTATTAGTTTCCTACCTGAAAAGATTTAGAAACTAATTAAATCCTAACTTTTATTACTAAAGAGGAAATAAGGTCCCTAATACATCTTGTAGATCCCACAAGGATTTCTTTCTTTTATCTTTTATGTGCACACCTCTTTTGGCAAAAAGACGGGGAAAAAAAAGCACTCATCCATGCTCCTGCATCCCACCCCCTCAACCCCCCTCACATTCCATAAAAGAACTATAATCATTGTTAACAAATTATCCAACCTCCTTCCTTCCATTGTTCTCCATAAATTTCTCCCCATTCCTTTTGTCGTAATTATACAATTGTCTTCTCAAATTAGTCACATGACAAAAAAAAATCATTTTTTATCACCGTCTTAGGGCGATCTATAGATTTAACCCACCAACAAATTTCCACCTAACACCTTTTACCTTAAACATCCATAAGATTAGTGTGAGGGTTATTCTCCTCCATGTTTAGTTCCTCAATTACACTCTCAGCATCCAACCCCATGAAATTTTCAAGCACTTGAGCTTTCACCAATCTCTTAAAATTAATTTTACTCCACTCTTTAAGCTTCTTTTTAGAAATTTTAGCAGCACAACATACCTAGATAGAATTGAAAGATTCATGTTGCCGACCACAAATAGTTGGGATAAGGCATTGACAATGATGATAATGAGATTCAAGACAATCCTTTGATACACATACCCTAACACTTCAAAAGAATGCTACTAACATTTGACAAATTCAAGAAAATCTGAGACTTTTCAAGCACATTTGCTCAATAAGGAATAGAGGCAGATTTCCATGGAAGCATCTTTGACTCCAAAAGAATGGGTGCATGACTGAAAGTCAGCCTGGCATATATCTAAATCACAACTCAAGAAAGTGTGCTTACCTATAACCAAAATTAGGGAAGCTACCAAGATGAGATGTGACCAGAATATCTTGGTTGTTCAAAGTAGGTAAATATCCTCGCCATAGGGAGGTCAATAAGAGCATGCCTAACACTGATTCCGAAAAGCCACATATGCTGCTACATTCCTACCCCATCCCTATTTTGCAGGGTAGATGACACTAAAATTACCACTTACCAATAATCATACCAAGCAGTACAAATCGAACCCAATGTTGAGCCAAAGGGCCATAGTTTTAGGATCATTTGGAGCATTACCTGTCGTAACAAAACACAGAATGTTGTTGACCTGGAAAAAGTATCTGACCGAAGAGAAGCAGCCCACCATCATATCCTTCTTTAAGAATGAGACTGAATCCCAAATGACCCCAAAATCTCTGGAAACCCTGAATGCATCAAGTTCCAGTCAATCACATGACCCCCCTCAGTGAACCTGTTTGATTTGTGCATCATTAGTCTTCAGCTTGGTTTCCTGAAGCAACACCATATTAGCCTTGCTACTTTAACCATTTCCTCCATAACAATCTATGGGTTGGACAACCCAACCCTCAAAACAATCAATTTCATTGGCACAGTTTTCATTAAGAACCGAAACCAACATATGCTCAATCCCTCCTTTCCCTGACTCCTTGTGTCCAGCCTTTTCCTCACAGTTTACTTCAATCACAAATTATTACGTGGCTTACTTCATCAACAGAACGATATAACACAAATGTGTACTGCACTCATCAAGAAGAGGAACAAAAGGTATCTCCTTCCCTCTCCTGACAACACGTTTTTTTATCATACCTTCTAAAATCCATATTGTGAAACTGACACTGAGGTAAGATTGTGTCACATCAATAAGAAAAAGCAGAAGGGTGAAAATAAGTAAACAGATATGCAAAATTGAAGTGACTACAACAGGGGGCTTCTTCTAAGCAATATCAAATAGCACTTTTGGAGAAAAAACTGAACATTTCTAGTATCTTACGTTTATGTATAAATTTAGTAAGTGTAGAATGATACAGAGAGGGGATAAAACATTATAAAACAAATAAAGCAAATAAATAAATCAGATCAAAACAAGCACAGGTACTTCTAAAGAATCACAATGTATGCTTAATGTAACTCCCGCTTCAACAGTAAGCAAAACCAACCTGCAAAGCATGTATATCATAGATGACTAAGCTAGTTGGACCACCCCTAGATATGGGTATATTTGACAATATCCGCGCCATGGTAAATGCAGTTGCTACATCCCCTTCCTCTTCCATGCGCTCAAAAGATCCGGTTGGAAAGAATGGTAAAACCAACGTAAAAGAAGCAACAAACAGCCTTGGCAGGGCGAATATGACAGATAGTTGCTCAAAGATTACGCTTGGGGAGCTGAAAGAAGCCAGGAAGGCAACACGCTCGCCTCGGATATCTTGCGCATTATTAATGAAAAGATTTGGAAATCCATCATCAAAGCTCCTGAGATATGTGCAGAGATGCATCACTTCTCCCTCTCAAACAATAAGAAATGTCACCAAATTGAAATAACAGTGTTTCTTTCAGAAAAATAATTAAACGAAAGCGACAGAAAATGAATATTGAAAGAAAGTAAGCTCAATTAATAAAACAAAACAAAAAATGCAAAAGATATTAATACCGATTGCCAATAACAAATAGCGGATTTTGGATCTTTATATAAGGAGTCATGACTTACAACAACTCAAATTTGAATTATAACCGCCATCAGCACCCAACATGACGACGGTGATTACATTGCCCCAATAAATATATTTTGATCAGCAGGTGGGTTATTAGTGGGTTAGCAAGTAAGTGGGTGACAACTGGTTTTCAAACAGGTTATGTAATCAAAACACACTGACTTTACCAACTTAACATGTCCCATCTTCTGAACGAATTAAATATAGCAGTCCAAAATACACAAAGAATTCGAAAGAAATTTATTTCATCAGTAAGCACTTTCATCTATAAAATGCAAGATATCAAATTAAGCACATGGAAGATGACCATTGAAACACCAAGGAAAACAGATTTTAAGATGAAATGCAGAATCATCCTCTGGAATATGAATACAAGAGGTCACAAAAAATAGATTGTTTTCTTAAAATAAAATAAAATAAAATCATAGGAGATCATCCCAAAGGTTCACGATGCCCACCTCCAAATTCATGAGAGCAACAAAATAGATGAATAAATAAGGAACTACAACAGATCAAATCATCAAAGAAACCCACTTTAAGACAAAATCCAGTAATCAAAGCCCCCCCTCCCCAATCATCTTTTCATTAAAAACAAGAAAAATAATAGTAATTGATTGAAGTCACAACAGAAAAAACATGTGAGATGAACAATGAATGAAAACTCACCTCCCAATTTTGGAAAAACAATCAAATAGATACAACAAACAGCCAAAAAAACAAATAAAAATGAAAAAAAAATTAAAGTGAATGGAGAATATCCAGAAGTAAAAGGCAAAAAAAAACCCACAAACTAGTTTTGGAAGAAGAATCAAATAGATACAACAAACAAAGAGAAAACGTGAAAACTCCATGAAAACCCAAATATATACTGTGAGTGGAGAATACCCAGAAGTAAAAAAACAAAAAACCCACTTCTCAGTTTTAGAAAAACAATCAAACAGATACAACAAAGAACTTACGATGGGACAAAACATCTCATCTGATATGAACGTAAACAAACGTACAAAAAGGTTACAAGACAGAGAGAATAGATTGAAAGATAAGAGAAAAAGATAAAACCAAACCTCCAATTTATGGACTGGAGTTGGATACAGTCAGATTGTTCAGCGATTTTTCGAGCTAGATCTTCAGCCTCCACGCAGTGGAAGAGAAGGACTTGCTTCTTCTTCGGCTGCTCCATCTCTCGCTGTGCCTTTCTCTCACTCTCTGTGCTCCTATTAAAGCTGTGAGCGACAAGCAATGCTCCGAAACCAAAGTGGTCATGGAACCGGACAAGTGGACAACTGACCGTGACGGGTCAATTGGGTTCAATTTCCGGGGTCAGTCAGATGGTGTATGATGTCAGTCTATAATCTATATCAAGGTTTAAAGAGTAAAACTTGTGTCACAAGATGTTGTGATGGAACACGGTCACAGCACTCAATACGAGCCACGTGGCACATTATCAGAGATCTTTGACCGTATGGATGTTTGACCAGTCCCTCGGTGGATCTATAAACCAAAAATCAGCCTGATTAGTGATTTACAACCTTTGGATTTATGCACCCAAATAACGCTCAATATTGCTCAAATTCCTACCGTTAAAATCAACCCAGGAAAATAACTTCAATAGAATCAGTTAGAAATCACTAATCAAGCTGATTTTTTGTGTACTAGTCCACCGAAGGACTGCCCAAACATCCATACAGTCGTTGTCCTCTAATAGTATACCACGTGGCTCGTATTGAGTGCTGTGACCGTGTTCGGTCACAACATCTTGTGACACAAGTTTTACTCAGGTTTAAAGGAGGCCGTTTTAACGGTTAAGCGGACTGGGGGTGTTACCGTTTAAACGGCCATTAAAACGGATTGAAATGGCCAGGGGGCAAAAATGAAAAAAATGGGAAAAAACGGAATTTAACAGAATTAAACGGATTTTAACGGGTTTTAATGATTTTAACAGAAAAAATGGCGCTGAAATTCAAATTTTGAAATTTGAAAATTAAAAAAAAACATAATTAAACGGAATTTAACGGAAATTAAACGGATTTAACGGCCATTTTTTTCACAAAATTTTCCAGAATTAAATGGTTGTTTAAACGATTTTAACGGCCTTTAAAACAAAAAAATGGCCGTTTTTTTCAAAACCGATAAAATGTATTTAAACGGTTTTAATGGAAATGGGCTTGGGATGTTACCGTTTAAACAGCCATTACGGCCGTTTTTAAAACCATGGTCTATACTAGTATAAAGCCAAAACCGGGGTTGCTAGTGTCAACGGGTCAGTTCCGGTTTGGTTCCTAACGTGGCCAGAACCGGAGCTTATCTGTTCCGGTTCTCAAAATGATGGATCCGGAATCGAAACCGGAACCAATTATTTGGTTTCTGTCGGTTCTGTTTCTGGTTCCGGTTCCAGGTATATTGGTTCCAATCTTTGATGATACGAGAATTTTAACACTATATTTATATATTGGTTCCGGTTCCTATTGGCTTTGGTTCCATATTAAACTACCTAGAACTAGAACAATTATTTTTTATTCTAATTCCGATTCTCCTGATCTTGAATTTTTATTCATGAGTATTTTTATAATTTTGATTTAAGAATAATAGGGGAACGCCACGTGCGATGTACGTCCTTACACATGACAGCACCTTACACATAGCACACTCGTAGAGATCACTCAACGTTTCGATATTTGGCACATCCCTAGATGGACCTACATGCAAAAAATCAGCCTATTAATGATATTTAAGGATATGATTGGAGTCGTTTTCACGGGTTGATTTTTAACCGTAGATTTTGAGCATTATATGGGTATTCAGATCCAAAGGTTTGAAATCATTAAATAGACTTTTATAGGTCCACCTAGGGATGGGACAAACACCCATGCTGTCAGTAGTCCCCAAACGTGTGCCACGTGACTTATACTAATGTCCCTCGTCATCATTGATGAGGGATGGGGCATGATGGACATCCTGAAGTGTGCAGGGCATACTTCAACTCAGGTTTTTTTCTTTAGAATAGAGACATTTAATGAGGGAATGAGGGAAGGTTTTACCTTTTGAAAGTTGAGAGGCCTTTAATTGTGTCACACGGGTGGGTGGCACTACCGGTTGTTGCTTTATAAATAGTATAGATAGATAATGTTGGGGTTCTTCATAATTACACATCCATAATATAGTATTTATAAAAATAAAAATAAAATATTAATTCACTAATAACATGATAGGTGGAACTCCAATCGAAAGATAAAACACTTTTCAATTGGTATTAATCGACAAAATTTAAGAAAATTATAGGTAATCAACTCAATCTAAATTGGAATCCTTTACAACTATTTAAGAGAGGTCAAGAGGGGTAGAAGAGCATCCACATGATTTTCCCTTGGAGCTCTCTCTCTCACAAAACCCCAAAATCTTTATTTTTGTTATCTTATTCTTCTCTTGATTATTCATTGGTCTTCATTAAACTTGAAATTAATATAAGTATACTTGTTTAATCTTGATTTTAGTTTCTTAATATCCATGTGTTATGATCTTGCTTGATTAATGGTTGATCTTGACTTTTAAATGTTGATCTTGGTTGATTTTAATGGTTTAATGGCTGATCATATGGATAATGAATCTCACATACCTTGATATTGACTGATTATCATGCATTGGAAAGGTGGATGGAGGTTGGGTTGGTCCCACAATATCTTGGGTCGGTCCCACAATGTTTTGGGCCAGTCCCAACTTTTTGGGCCGGTCTCGCCTATTGTACCCTGCAGGATTATCTTAAGGGAAATTACTTTTAAGTCTATATTTACAAAAATACAGACAATTAAGTCTCATCTACAAAACTATGGATACTTTGGTTTAACTGTCTACCCATTAAGGCCTTTTTAAGGTTACCATCCAATTTTCTCTGAAATGCCCATACTACCCTCCAGCTAATGTCAATTTGAATTGATAGCTTCTGTTTGATTTGAGGTTTGACTGACGCGCGGTACCGTACGTCAGTCAGCTGCAACAAAGTTTAGTTAAGCTCTTTCCCTCCGTTTCCTTCCTCTACAACTCTTTTCCTCAATTTGTTTCGTCTACAACTCGTCTATGCTCCATTCAAGTTGAAGAAAGATTATGGTGATGCTAATTTGAAATATTTTTCTGGTTGTCTATTAAATAAAGAATTTCAAAGGTCAGTTAAGGAAGAAGAATGTGAAGAAGGAAGAATGTGAAGAAGATGGTTACCATTTTTATTTTCGTTAAACAAGAATTTTATCTCAAGTTTTAGTAATAATATTCAAGAAACTGGTTGAACTAGTACCATTTTCACCAAACCCGTTGAACAAGTACCATTTTCATGATGTATGTCTTTGTTTTCAATTTGAGTATTGAGCTTAACTTATTTGAACCATTGACACAGTTAGATTATAATGAAGAGATGGTGGGAACATGCATTTCAACGAAGAGGGGAACCCTTGTAACAATGGCGAAATGAACAATTTTTTTTAAAAAGAACCACTCAACTTGGTTCAACCAGTACCATTTTCATAGAGTCGGTAGTTTCTAGGATTGAACTAATAACAGTGAGACAATGATGAAGAGATGATGAGAAAATATATCTCAATAGAGATATGGACCTTTGTAACAAAGGTGAAACGGGAAAATTATTTTAAAGAAATTACTCAACTTAGTTGAACCAGTACCATTTTCATGATGTCTTTCTCTGTTTTCAATTTGAGTATTGAGCTCAACTTAGTTGAAGCATTAACATAGTTACACTATAATGAAGAGATGATGAGAAAATGCATCTCAACGAAGAAGAAGAACCCATGTAAGAATGGTGAAATGGATAATTTTTTTTTTTAAAAGAACCATTCAACTTGGTTGAACCAGCACCATTTTCACCAAACTGGTTGAACCAGTATCATTTTCATGATATCTGTCTCTGTTTCCAGTTTGAGTATTGAGCTCAACTTAGTTAAACCACTAACACAGTTAGATTATAATGAAGAGATGATGGGAAACGCATCTTAACGAAGAACCCCTGTAAGAATGGCGAAATGATTTCTTTTCTTCAAAAGAACCTCTCAACTTGGCTGAACCAGTACCATTTTCATAAAGTTGATATTTTGTTTTCAGTTTGAGTACTAAACCTTAAAACCTACAAGCCAAGTTTCATCTCTCTGACTGTTTCTATTTTATAAGGCATGTTTGAAGCTCCATTTTACTCTCAATACCTTCTCTATTGCTCTACCCTTTTTTGTTAAATTGATATTTAATTTTAAGTTTGAGTATTGAGCTCAAACTGGTTGAAACACCATTTTCAGTGAAGTGGTTGAACCAACAACAATGATGAAACGGATGTCAAAAGTATTTCAAAGGGATTAAGTCTTCAAGCGTTGTAAACGAGGAATTGAACCATTGTCAATCAAGGATAAGGACATTGTCATCGTTTCATTCTGACTTTGAACAATTTAACAGTAAAAGTAACCAAAGAAGACTTATTGGTCAATCCTTTGACAAAGCAATATCAATTAGTTCCGAAAATTTTTCTACGGCTTGAATGGTCGAGTCGTGCGTACAGTAAAGACTTTGTAGTACTTTTCGCTTATCTTAATTGGGAAAAGAAAGAGATGGAGGGTTGGATTTGCATCATCATCATCTCAATTACATGGTTGGATTTTATTATTGTCGCGATTATTAACTTGTTAAATTAGTGATTTGTATGATCACGATCATCATTATATACATGTGGATTTACTGGGCTCTTTGACTCATAGTTTTATAATGTTAACAATTTTCAGATACATGTGAGCCATTCGATGGATTCAATGCTATGTTGGATGGTTCGATGATGGCATGGAGGATGAGTACCTTAAGGATGTTTAAGTTTATTTCATTTGATCTTGAATTTGTGTTCAAATACATTTTTATTGTTGGAACTCTAAATGATAAGGTTAAAATAGATTTGATGGATTAAAAATTATTTTGGAGAAATTTTAAATTTTATTTATTATCACATCCTAGATCTTAGGGAAATTGGCCGATCCACATACATTTGGGTCGGACCAAAGCACAAACTCATCATTTCCAAAGCATAAGTTCATCTTGGATGACTGCTTGAGATACTTGAAGATCAATTTGACAGTTGCCCAATGCTTTTTATCAAGATTGACAAGAAATCTACTAACAACACCAACTACATGGGCAATGTCGGGCCTCGTGCATACCATTACATACATCAAACTTCCACGACCGATGCATGTTGAATTTTCTTCATTTTTTCATTTTCTTCATTGCTTAAAGGGCTTTGATAACTAAATATAAAGTGACTTGCAAGTAGATAAGCAACTGATTTTGTGTAATTCATGTTGAATCTTTTAAGCACTTCCTCAATGTATCTTTCTTGTGATAGCCATAACTTGTTGACATTCCTATCAAAAGAGATCTTTATGCTCAAATTCTGTTGTGCTGATTTCAAGTCCTTCATAGCAAAAGAGTTGTTTAACTCTTATTTCAACTTGTAAATTTTGTTAATATCCTGATCAACAACCAACATATATTAACATATAGCAAAAGAATAATAAAATCACCATATAAATTTCTTTGGATAAACACATAATGGTCTAAAATTGTTCTTATGTAATATCCATCATGAATAAAATCAAACTTCTTGTACCATTGCCTTGGGGCTATTTCAACCCATATAGGATTTTCCTAAGCTTGTACACCATGTGTTCCTTGCATTTGATTTGAACCCTTCATGTTGCTCCATGTATATCTCTTCCACCAAATTAATATGAAGAAATGTTATTTTGATTTCCAACTACTCAATTTCTAAATTTATGCTTGCAACCAAACTCAATACAACTCAAATAAATGGCATCTTCACTACAAGTGAGAAAATCTCATCACAGTCAATATTCTTCCTTTGTCAGAAACTATTCGCAATCAATTTTAATTACCTTTTACCTAGTTGTGAGCACTTCTCTTCTATTTTTAACCTAAACGCCCCTTTATTCTTGAGAAATTTCTTGCCCTATGATAGTTTTACCAATTCATAGGTGTAGTTTTTACATAAAGAGTCAATCTCTCGTACATAGCTTTCAACCACTCCATTTTATCTTTATGTGCCTTAGCTTTTTGATAACATTCAGGTTTATCATCATCTGTAAGCATGACACTCATGAAGTAAGTATATTTTTGATTTATTGGCGATCTCTTGTGGACCTTCTCAATTGTGGTAAAATTGAGCTGCACCCATTGTTCATCATCATGTGTAAGTGGATCATCTACATCATGACCTCAATTTCTTTTTCCCCCATCACCATGTACTATTGGAGGAGGAACTGAACATAAGCCAATTAAATCGTAAACATAAGGTTGTGGCTTTTCAATTTTGTCAAAGTCTTCAATGGTTTGGTCTTCAATAAAGACCACATCCTAGCTTTTAACAATTATCATCTCCATTGGGTTCAATAATCGGTAACCAAACGTTTTATCTGCATAGCGCAAGAAAATACACTATTTTTTTATCATCAAGCTTAGATCATTCATCTTTAGGTACCTGCACAAATGCTTTACAATCAAACACTTTTAAATGTTAATAGAAAAATATCTTTCTTGGTCTATACCCTTTCTGCAACATCTCCATTCAAAGGTGCAAATGAGATAAATTAATTATATAGCATGTAATACGCATTGCCTCCCTATAAAAGGATCTTAGCAATTTAACATGTAAAAGCATACACATGATTCTTTCCACAATAGTGCGATTCATCGTTTTTGTTACACTATTGTGTTGTGGAGTCTTGGGAATACTCATTTTATGTCTAATGCCATGATTCTTGCAATATTGATCAAATAACCCAATATACTCTCTACCATTATCTGTGCAAATACATTTCAAAGACTTTATTATATTTTCCTTTCCATCATAAAATAAAAATGCTTAAACATGTTTAACACTCGATCTTTAACTTTCAAAGCACATGCCCACACTTTTCTATAAGCATCATCTATGAAAGTCACAAAATAAGAAGCACTACAAAGTATTTTAACTTCATAGGACCACAAACATCAAAATAAATTAACTTTAAAAATATATTTTTTAAAATACTTTTTATGAAATAAAACTCTATGTTGTTTACCAATCAAGCAATGAACACAACTATTCAAAGGAGTACATTTCAAGTCGAGGAGTTGTTTCTTGAATAGGATTTGTAGACCCTTCTTTCTCATGTAACCTAAGTATTTATGCCATAAGTTGCTAGATAATTCCTCCATTGTATTCACCTCCCCTTTGCACAAGTGAGCTTGAGTGTGTAGATAGTGAAACACTTATTTCCTCTTGTTAAAATAAGAGAGCCTTTGGTAAGCTTCCAACAACCATTACAAAAAATTCTGAATATCCTTCTTCGTCTAATTTTCTATAAAAATCAAATTTAGATAAAAATTTAGAACATGTCTCACATCTTTGAGAACCAATTTGCAGTCAACATTGGTTTTCACATGCAAGTCACATACCACAATTTTTGAAGTGTCATTGATTTCCATCTTTATAACACCAAAGTCAACGGACTTGTATTATGTAAATAAATACTTCATTGCGGTAGTAGGTATAAACACCGGTGTTAACTACCCAATTTATATTATAACATGTGAGACTATTACAAGCATCTTCATAAGAAAAGAAAATAATAACATTACCATCTGAAGTAACGGCAACGGTTTCTTTGTCATCTTGCCTTTCTTCACCTTTTTATTTAGATTTTGATATTCCTTTTTGTAGTGACTTGACTTGCCACAATTAAAATAGGTGATTTCTTTTCTTGACTTATTTCTTCTTCTAGACTTTTTACGGTGGTAAAATTTTAGACTTTTACTTCTTTTTTTATTTTTTCGTAATAAGTGCTTTTGGTTGAGATGAACCCACGAATTTTTTTTTCTTGTTTCCTTGTTCAACAAACTACTTGTCATTTGTCTCATGGTGACAACCCCATCTGGATTAGAGTTGCTAAAAGACACCCAAAAATCTTCCAACTATCGGGAAAATAATTAAATAACAATAGGGCCTCTAACTTGTCATCCAATACAATCTTCATAGAGGAGAGTTGATTCATAATACTCTATACTTCATTCAAATGCTCTACAATTGAGGTGCCATCCTTGTATTTTAAACTCACAAGCTTCTTAATCAAGAAAATCTCATTGTCGGTAGTTTTATGTTCATATAATCCTTCTACTTTTTTCCAAAGAAATTTTGTCGGAGTCTCGGTAGACACCTGGTTAAAAACACTACCATCCAATCATTGTCGAATATACTCAATGATTTTCTGATCAAGTTTCTTCCATTCATCATTGGATATTTTTTTTTATTTCTTTTATTTTTAATAGGTGCTGAGAGATCTTTGCAATACAACAAGTCTTCCATTTTAGCCTTCTAGATCATTTAATTGCTCTCATTTGGGCTCATCATTCGATTTGTGGCTGCCTCTTGATTTGCACACAAAAAATAATTAAACCATCAAGCCTTAGCCTTTGGTTCTGATACTACATGTTGGGAAAACCACACACACCTTTTCCTGCCTATCTATAAATCAAAGAACAATCCTACAAGAATAAAATAACAATAATAATATCAATAGAAGCAAGATAATCAAAATAAATAGAATACGAGAACACACCACAATTTTAATATTTGTGAGAAAGGTGAAAATCATGGGACACTAGTCCAAAAAACTTTCACTATGAATCAGTGTTTTTAAACGCTAAGGCGTGAGGCGAGGCGCTTCATTAGTCAAAGCCTTGAGGCATAAGCATCATGTGCACATAATTTTTAGGAAGAAAAGTATTTAAAATTTTAAATATAAGTAGTAAAAATTAAAAAACAAAGCATACTTCCAAATTCATATTTCTAATTCAAGTTTCAAGTTTCATAGTTTTCAACAAATCTAACAAAAAATACATCAATCGAACATTCAATCTTCTATTAAATTAAATGCATCTTCTTCAATTATATGAATAACATCATCCTCTTCTTGATCGTCCAAGCCGAAATCCTCCTCCTCATCAATCAATTGTAGATTAACACCCTTGCCTTTATTAATACTAGTATGTCCTAGACATAAAATTATTATCAATACTATTTTAATTAAAAATAAATGAACTTAAAATTAGAAATCAATCATTCAATAATCTAATGCTTTACTACTTGATAGTTTGTAACATGGTGCTTACTTTGGTTCTTCTGAGTTGTGGTTTGGGATTGTGAAGTCTCTCGCATCCTTTTTTGAGCACTAGATCTAGAGCCAACATGTGGTCCGGCCACCTCTAATATTAATGGACTCTTCAACAACTTCAGTTTCAAGTTGAGTTATTGATGGAACATCAACAAGCAAACTCTCTTCCTCCATTTAATTTGTTCCAGTAGGAAGTAATGGTTCTTGTTCCTCGATGATCCACTTGTCACCAAAGTCTACGTATTCCTTTAAAATCATATCAAAATTCAGGTTTGCTTTTCTTCTCTTGTTTCTTTCCCTCAACTTTAGATTGTACATAATAAAAACAAGAGCATTTAACTTTTGTTGCTCTAACCGATTTCTCTTCTTTGTATGCACCTATCACAAAATATAATATATTAGATCAGAATATAAACATGAATCGATAATATTAGTTTTTCAAAATCAAATTTTCTAATTTTCAAGTTACTAATTAATTCTCATGAAGACCTGATCAAAAGTACTTCAGTTCTACTCACATCCTGAAGAACTATATGTAAGGCTCAAAACCCAAATTATAAATTTTGTCAACTCAAGAGTCTTGTTTCCAAAACATATCCACCAATCAACTACAATCACAAAAATTATCAATAGTCAATATAATTAAATTAATATTAAAAAAGTTAAAAAATAAATCAGTAAATTACCTATCAGGATTCCGTTTCTTCCTTGTCCTAATGGCCATATCAAGACTGAAAGCTCCTCTAGCTTGATAAAAATCATCTAATTGAAGATCTGCAGCTTCTCACTCATCTTTATCTAGGATCATTCTCTTCATGCATTCATATAATCATTTTCTCACTTCGTCATCTGTATTGAAGTTGTCTTCATAGTGGAAACATGGATTTAAATAATATCCAACTGCATGAAGAGGACGGTGGACTTGAGGAGTCCATCTTTCATCTATTTTCCTTCAGATAGGCTTACATTTTCTTTCTATACCACCAAATGCATCTGCAATCTTTTCTTTTATTGAATCTATCATCTCGTAAAGGAAATGCATTGAAGGCCTTCGATCAGAGTCTCCCTCTCTTAACATCGTGACTAGAGGCATTGTTGTTTTAACGTAAAATACAACTAGACCAAATTTTTTATTATAAAAAGTATAGTCTTTTTTGCTTCTTGCCCCTCAGTACTCCCTGACCAATAACTATTGTTTCACTTCTCTGATGTAAACATGGCCTGAAGAGGTTGCTTTTGCTTATAAAGACTCTGTAATGTGAGATAGGTAGTAGCAAAATATGTCACAGCTGGTCATAGGAGCTCACGATTATTTGTAAAACTCCTCATCAAACTCAAAACCCATGCATGTCGATAGATGAATTTGCTAACTTATCTTGCTTTTGTAATTGTTTCATGATAAATCTTCAACTTTTCAATCGACTTCAACATCAAATCTATGTAGTGAGCCGCACAAGGAGTCCAAAAGAGCTTCTTTCTATTCTTCATCAAATTTTTTCTACCAAAATAACATAATTAGAAGCATTGAATATAATGACTTGGAAAACGTGTTCTTCACCAATATCTTCCTCAACGTCATCTAAATATCTGAATATAAGCTCCCCATCCATAATTGCAGCTGATGCATCGACAGACTTAAAAAATATAGTGCCATTAAGACTATTAATCAAAAAGTTGATGAGACATCGACCCTTTCCATCACTCCAACCATCTGACATAATAGTACAACTATATTGCTTTCACGATTTCTTGTACTCCTCCATAATTTCTTCTACATTCTTCACTTCATCTTTCAATATCCACGTTCTTATTTCGTGGATCGATAGAGGCTTAAGTCCTGGCCCAAATCTATCAACATCTCCAACATAATTTTAAAATATGGACTGTTCACCAAATTAAAAGATAGTGCATTTGTATAAATGCACATTCCAATTGACCTACACACTTCTTGCCTCTCCTTATTTTTCTTCAAATTTAGAATCAATCGACTCTATTTAACATTTACAAATTGATTCATTGGGCCTCTTGCTCGTGGCACTTGAGATGGAAGGACAAAACTACTTAGGTCTTCAACATCTTGATTTTCACACATAAAAAAAGTCTTTCTACTAGCCCTCCTAATATTACATGTTAGATTTCTTCTTCTCATTCACATAATTTTCTAATGAATTCTTACATCATAACTTCATTCTTCACGTTACTTTAATTTGTACATAGCCTTACTCCATGATGAGTCACATCCAAATGATTTTTTAAATGATTCAACCCCCAGTACATAGCTTATTGCAAAACTTGCAATACATATACCCCATCAGTTTACTTTCCTCCCCTCTTGCATATTCTCATGCAAAATCCTTTTTACTCATCCTACAATAGAATAAAATATAAAAGAAATTGTAACATAAATAAAATTGCAATACAAGTCAATAAATTAAAAAAATGTGAAATACAAATAAAATAAAAAATAAAAACAAAGAACTGATGTTACAGAAAACAAAAATAAGACAAAGAAAAAAAAAATAAAAAATTAGAAACTATTCTTAAGTTATGAACTGACTAAAACAGAAGAACATGTTATTCTTCGTTTCTGAAATTAAAATACGTAATTTTTCTATTTCTAGGATACATAATATCTGTTTCTAGGATATTACTAATTACTTTCTGATTTTTCTGTTATCTGAATTTTTGAAACAGAAAATAAACATAGACAAGCACAAAAATATGGACTAGAGTCTGACTTTTCTTTTGTAAGATATTATGTATAATCTCTATTTTCTGTTCATTGGAATTGGATAATGGATATTATATATAATATTATAATTACTAATTGCTTTTTGATTTTATTTATTTTCTGAAACAGAAGATAAACAAAGACAGAGTAAAAAATATAGGCTGAAATTGAAGAAGAAAAAAATGTGAATTGATTTTCAGACAATAGAAATGGATGAAGAAGACAAAGAAATAAAATGTGGACTGAATTTCAAAGGAAAAAACAAAAAATAGAGTTGCAGAAAAGGACATGAGTAGCAAATAAAAAGAAGAAGAATTGCAAAAATTAATCAAGGAAAAAATGAAAACATTGTTGCAAAAAAAAACATTAATTTCAAAGAAGAAAAGTTACAGAAATTAATCGTGGAATGAAATTCCAAGGAAAAAAAAATGGAAAAACAGAGTTGCAGAAAAAAAACACGTGAATATCAAAGAAGAAGAAGAAGAAGAGTTGCAGAAAAACACGTGTAATAGAAGAAGAAGAAGAAGAAGAAGAAGAAGAAGAAGAAGAAAAAGAAAAAGAAAAAGAAGAAGAAGAAGAAGTCATGTACGTACCTATCACACGGGTGCTGGAGATGTTTCCGTTGGATGCTAAAGGTTGGAGGGAGTTGCTGATGTCGTCGTTGGTTGCTGAGAGTAGATGCTGATGTTGGGTGCTGAGTTGGGTGATGGAGGGCCCCTTCGTGGTGCTAGCTGGAGAAGAATAGTAGAAGAAGACAAAGGGTCCCTACTCCTTTTGATAAAGAATTAATAAACTATGGTTTCTTTTTTTATTGTTATATTTAGAAGTTGTATTTGTAAAAGAAGACACGTTGCATAAAAATAAAAGTGACACCTGCAACTTTTTTTTCGCACGTAGGTTTCTAATTACCGTGGAGGCGCACACCTCTACTCAAAGGAGTTGATGAGGCATACGCCTCTCTTGAAACCCACGCCTTGGTAACGCCTCCTGGTCTAAGGCTTACGCCTCTTGTGCTACCGCCTCTCTACAGCACCTCAAGGCATTTTTTGTAGATTTGCCCTGAGGCCCACCTCGAGGCGTGCTCCTTTAAAAACACTGTTATGAATAATAGAATTATGATGATCTTCTCTAGCCTAGAATGATGCTAGATGATGACTTTCATCATAAGAAACATAAACTCTTGGGTACAGTATTAAAACTCACATTGTAAGTGGATAAACCAAGAATCAAACATTCACTTGTCACAAGAGAAATACAACAGCAAATCTTCCAAATAAAGTTTATTTAGAGAAGTTGAACCAAGCACCAAATGCAGGCTCCAGGGTGTGCAAAAGTCTCCTTCAATGGACTGGTTTTGCTTCTTCTCTTCACTTCTAAAATAAGGTAAAAGAATGTGTTCTATTTTCTCTCCTTGGAGTAGCTCAAACAAAAGCCAAAAGGGAATTCTCAAAAAACTCTCTCATACACACACCATGTAAGAGAAGAACCCACTTTCTTTTTGTTGCTTATTTGATCTCTAGAGCAATAAATGCTCTAAACCACCTAAGACAAAAACTCTTTGACTTTTTCATCTTTAGCTTTAACCAAAAGAAACCTTTTCAGCTTTTTTTAAAAAGGACTAGGGCTGCAACCTGAGCCTGACGTTGGGCTGGGGTTGGGTTGGCCCCTTCAATACTCGGGTTGGGCTTGGGCCTGGATTTTGATTACTCGATCAAATCAGGTAGGGCTAGAGTTGAGGCTTCAGCCCAACTCAATCCAACCTGAGCCTAACACACACACATATTATCAAAGATATGCTTGAGACAAATCCATGGAGGCAGCCCACTACAAGAGGTACATCACTAATGGCTTGACTTCAATTCTATATGAGAAAGTGAGCAGAAAAAGTTCATTATTATGTTGCTGACAATGGAGGTGCTTTTGAGTCTTGGCTAAATTTGTGAATTTTGCCAATGTGTAGGTCTTGTTCTATTGTAAACTTGTGTTACCATCTGCACTTGTGTTACTATCTACTACTGAAGGCAAATTATTTGGCATTTGAAGGAGACAAATTATGTGGAGAATTTTGAACTTGTAATTCTTGTATGAATAAACCTGTAAAGATGATGAATATAAATGTATATATATTTTGTTAATGTGTACCTATTTAATAGGACATGGAAATGAAGCTATTATTTAGTGGCATAACGATCATTGTATTGACCAATAAATAATTTTAAAAAGAAATTTTTTTTGCAACCTTTCTGACCAATAAAAAAATTAAGAAATTGACCAACCCGATGACTAATCCGACCAACTCGATTGGGTTGGGCTCGGGCTGAGAAATCTATGCCCGTCGACCTTGGGTTGGGTTGGGCTTTTTGCAACCTTTCTGACCAATAAAAAAATTGACCAACCCGATGATTAATCCGACCAACCCGATTGGGTTGGGCTCAGGCTGAGAAATCTAGGCCCGTCGACCTTGGGTTGGGTTGGGCTTGGGTTTACAGACTTGAAGGTCGGGTTGGGGTAGGGTTGACCCCCCAACCCGACCCAACCTGCATGAGTTGTAACCTTAATAAGAACCACACGTTGGACCCTAGTGAGTGCCCAATAAAAATGGGTCCCACCTCCACATGAGGAGGGAACTCCGACAAGTTTAAGGTGGGTTAGAGTAGTTTTAGGTTTACATTTCATGCAAAGGGGAGGCCCAACACTTTATGAGACCCATCTAGAGCAAAGATGACCCTGCCAACCACAGCCGCTCCATTGAAACAATGTTGCTCCCCATGCTAGCATTGAAAAATCCACCTTCGACCCTTAATTTAAGACGTGCAACACCATCATGGTCATGTTGATCATCTTCGTCAATGCAATCCCTCATTCTTTTGTTTAGCTATTTTGTATGTCACCCTAAAATTTATTTATATTAGTAATATATACAAAAATTTAAACTTTAGTACAAGGATTTAAATGACCCGTTATAATAATCTTATAATATTACCGACGACCATTATAATAGGGTCACATAACGCCTGAGTAAAAATTGGTTAGAAAATTATTATTTTAATATTTAAAAAAAGCTTTGCTAACATGGAAAAATATAACAAGGGTTGACACATTACCGTTATAACAACCATTGTTTTCGTTATAATTGCCAATTTTAAAATCATGCTTTATTGACTCACCTTTGACTGGAACTCACTATCATTCACTCCACAAAAAAAAAGACATTCCCATTAAATCATTTGGGAAATGATCGAACTACCTTATTTTCATAGATAACCTCTTGCTCCTATAAACAATCCTATGCACAACTCTATTAATTGTATACAATTTGAAGGTGAAAAACATTTAAAAAAGAACCTAAATATTTCAAGCATACAATCAATTAATGAGTTTTAAATCAAATTATGTCTGTGTTCAATGTATGCATTCATACATTATAACGGTGTATCAACGCCAACATTCCTCTCATTAACGTATTTTTTAAATTACAGGAGGGTAGCAATTTCAATGGCAAGTATGTAAGAAGAATAAAAGTTAGAATTTCTCGTTCCCATGTGAATCTTTAATTGGGTATCTATGTAAATTAATTTCCTTTTACATTTTCTTTTTCGAACTCGGATTTTAGGTGGATTTCTTTGATGTATAACTTCTAAGTCAATTTTGTTTCTTTTTTTCCTTGTTGAAGGGTTTAAGATTCTCAATACCTAAAAGGTCATGCTCTTCCAAACTACGCTGATAGAATTCTTGTGATGATCAAATCTTAGAATATTTATGTTTTCTTATAAGAATAATGTTTCCATATTTCATTTTTTGTAAGAAAAATCTATTTTTGGGATTAGATTTTTTGGTGTTTCTTATTTTTCCTTGGGTCGTGTTGGAACAAGGTAGACCCAATGCCAATTGGCGTTAGGTAGAGCGATATTTGTTACTCTCGTTGCCCCCTGGACCCATTGACCGCATGGATGTTTAGCCCACCCTTGGTAGATATTCACACCAAAAATCGACTTGTTTGATGATTTCTAGTTGTTGGATTTACTACCAAAAAATTGTTGAATCCGACGGCTACATGTCTATCCACCAAGGGGTAGGCTAAGCATCTATGTGGTCAATGGGCCTAGAGGACTTGGCGTCAAGTCCACCTGATTACATATGTCATAAATTTATATTTCAATTTTTTTCCTTATTTTTCTTAAAGAGTGCACTTTAGGCAATATGAGAAGCATATCTCGGTAATTAAGTTATAATTTTCTTCTTCCATTTTTAAAAGAACATAAAAGAAGGATATTATATACTTTTTCCATATTAGTAAATTTGAGGGAATTTTTTTTCTAATTCTGATGAAAGATTTGTGTACATGTAAGAGTTCACACAAGTGATGAAAATGAAAACATAACTCATAATTATGAAGTTTCCTTGATATATACACAAGAAACCTAGGGAGGTGAATAGGTCTATTAATTTTAGCTTAAGTTGATTACTAATATGCTTAAACAATTTAATCAACCAAAATGAAAAGTAAATAGACAACAATCCACGATACAAGTATTTATAATGGATCAGTGTATCAGCACCTACGTCCACTATCAAAATAGCTCAATTGAGCTTATCACCCTTTTAATTCAATATTTAAACATAGTTACAATATTGAATAAGGTAAATGAGTCGATCTCGATTGTAATCGATATAGACGGAGTACGGTCGCAACCGAACTCCCGTTCAGTCAAGATCTTACTTGACTCGAGTAGCACAACAGTATAAAAGATGATTTAATAATCTCTCAACCGAGATTGAAGATGAACAAAGATTTGATGTTGTTGAAGCTTTAATCAAAGGCATTGCACAGAACCGTCGCTTGGACCAATCACTGAATTGCTTTCACACAAAGAGCACCAAAGGTCGAAGTGTATCTCCTACAAGTCGAGCAAGGCTAGCACACCGAAGCAAGTACGAATGCAAGGGAGCAAAGATCAAATTTTTTGGAGGTGAAGAACTTAAGAGATGATAGAGTGAATTTGTGAGTTAGAGGGGAGGGGAGAGGAGAGGATGGGACGCTTGTAAATCGAGGTTCACTGGGAATGGGCGATTGGTCCCTCCCAGACCGGTCGGCCGGTGGTCCATTTGCTTCTAGTCGCCCCGTCTCTCAAACTTGGTCGTCCCCTACGAGTATTTTTCATACTTAGGGCTCTTTCAATGGGTTTTCCATAGGCTATGGGGGTTCTGTTTCTATCCACGTGGACTTCCAAAGGGTTTCTTCAAGTCCTTGATTCTATGATCCCCACTGTGTATTAAGGATCGCCTCATAGCCAATTTCGAAATCCTGAGACGCACTTTCCAAAGTCCATGGTAATCGATCAATGGAGGTAACATAAATACCCAGGGTTGTACTGGAATTGACAATACAAGGAGTATACATATCAAATTATACCAATGTATATTGATCCAAGATATTCACTCTCTCGAGCTTTTTTATGTAGTCTCGTATGTTGAGTGAGTGGTTATGTTTATGAATCTTGAGACCTTTAGTCTTTTTCATTTGGGTATGTGCTTCTTTTTTTGTAATCTGGTATATATATATATATATAGGGTCAGGATCGGGGGACAACTATTTCATACAACGTTTTTTACAACAATTTTGGCGTATCCTCATGGAAGATGAATCAATGGTTGATTTTTGGTGAGGATGATCTCCTCATCATATAGATCACCCCTACAAAAAATCAGCCTATTATGAAATTTCTAACCCCATCAAATGTGGTTTTCAAGTTAACGATAAAAATAGATGGTCCATAATTCTTCAACTTGTAAACTAGTCTACAGATATCAGAATGATTTGAATTTTTGTGAGGATGATCTCCTCACCATAGAGACCGTCCTCGCCAAAAATCATCCCATTCCAAGGCTTATAATATATAAATTGGCCTGCCCCAAATTTTGTTGTCCAAAACGTTGTATGAAATTGTTGTCCCCTGATCCTGACCCATATATATATATATATATATATATTAAAGAGAAACCGAACTAAACAATAGAAGGGGTGAACCTCATTGGCCAGGGACTACAACAACCATGGTAGAGGTTCCCCCATCCAAAAAGTCTCCGAAGAGAAGTGTTTGGCCTTTGATCCTATTAAGTGAGCAGAATAATTATAATCCCTTGACACAAAATAAAAGTAAGAGTCGTCAAATGAAGACATAATCACTAAAATGTTCTCACAAATTGGTGCAAAGAACCACCCGCCCTTTTGCATTAGCTTCTATCTCCACTTTCTTAAACTTGTGTCTATGTGCCGCTTTTATCCCCATCAGCATAGCATTCGCTTCTGCCTCATTCGCTGACTGGGCCCTTGAGCTGCATCTTCTTGCCAAGATTAAATCTTTAGATGCATTCCGAATGATAAAGCCGAGGCCTTAACTACCATATTTACTTTTAAAAAAACACAAGAATGCTCAAAAAAGTACAACAACAGAAAACTTGATTAGGAGTAAAACTTTGATGACACAGCTGTCATTGAGGTCGCTGACAATGCACAATATGAGTCACATGGCATAGTCTTAGAGGACTCTGACCGTATGGATGTTTGGCCAATCCCTAGGTGGACCTACAAACCAAAAATCAGCCCGAGTAGTGATTTGGAGGCGTTGGATTGATATTATTTTCGTGAATTTTAATCGTCAAAATTTGAGTATTATTGACCATTATTTGAGGTACAAAGATCCAAAGGATTGAAATCGCTAATCAAGCTGTTTTTTGGTTTGTAACTCCACCTAGGGATTGGAAAAACATCAATACGGTCAGAGTCCTTTAAGAATGTGAAAGATGGTTGATGTTGTGCGCTGTCATCAGCCCTCACCATCAAAGTTTTACTCCTCCACAAGCAACGTCCCTAGAGTAAAACTTCTATCACAGCGCCTTGTGATAGAAGAAAGTTACAGCTATTAATGGATCGACACGTGGACCACAACCTAACTCAGGTTAGGATAACCCAACAATCGAATTTTTTTTTCCATCCCGCTTCCCTCTGTTTTTTTCTGGGTTCCCGCCCATGTCAAAACTTTCCTGTCGCCCAATTTTCTTTTCTTTCCCGTTGAATTGTTCAATGCCAAAACAACACCCTCTTCCAAAACAAAACTCTCTTCCAGATCCGGACTGCTGGTAGTCCTCGGGAAATTCCACACAAATCTGAAGGACCATCCAACGGTCTAGACACAAGGATCCGACTATTCCATAACCTTGTACATCTTTTAAAACCAAACACAATGAATAATCACAAGTTCCTTTTAACCATCTGATCAGCTGCTTGTCAAAAACATAAAAAATAAAAAATAAAAAATAAAAAATAAAAAATAAAAATAAAAAATAAAACCCATCCCATCTACCAATTTCTTTTGTACAGTAAGATAAAGAATCATGAAAACGGCTACAATCATACAATAAGATCAAATCCACTGAATACCTTATGTTGCCCCCATAGATTTGCCCTAGGCACACAAATACATCCTACAAACCAAAAATACAGAGCATGGAGCTGTGTTTCAGTATTTGAGCTTTTTATTGAAGTTGGAGAAAAGAGCACTTCAGCAGAGGCTCAGAGCAAGACGGAGAGAGAGAGAAAACTATTTTTTTTATTAAAATAGAATATGGTGAAGAAGGCATGGAAGATAATCCCTCGACCATTACTAAGGACTGTCCTCAACAACCAAGTCCAGCGCCATAGGGTTCCAACCCCTCATCCTCAACGGTCCTAGAGGAGTTGGCAAAACCACTGTGGGCTATGCGGCAGCAAGAATAATATGTAGAGGCTCAGAGCAGCGGCAGCAGATCCGACGGTGGCGGAATAAAACTTCTGAGGTTTTGATGTTCCCAGAGAAGAAAGAACATATTTTTCCTTTTTAAACTCTTTTCGACTTAAAATTTGAAATTGTTATTTTAACCTGAGTTAAATTATGCTCTACGTGTCTATCCATTAAGGGCTGTAACTCTCTTCTATCACAAGGCGGCTGTGATAGAAGTTTTACTCACGTCCCTATATGGACAATGATTACTACATCCACTTTTTTTACACTTTTTGTCGAAGTACAACCACCATTGGATGCTCGGAATCCACGCCCCAGAAGAGCGGTTGAATTATGGGAGTCAAAAATGAATTAAACTTTGATGACAAGGTCGATGACAGGGCACAATACGAGCCACGTGGAAAACTTTTAGAGGACTCTGACCGTATGGATGTTTGGCCATTCATTAGGTGGACGTACAAACCAAAAATCAGCCCGATTAGTGATTTCTAGGCGTTGGATTGGAATTGTTTTCATGGGTTGATTTTAACCGTGGGAAATTTGAACATTATTGACCATTATTTGAGGTACAAAGATCCAAAGGTTTGAAATCACAAATCAAGCTGATTTTTTGTTTGTAGGTCCATATAGGGATTGGAAAAACATCCATAGGTCAGAGTCCTCTAAGAGTATGCTACGTGGCTCCTATTGCACCGGCCCTGTCATCAAAGTCTTACTCGTCAAAAAGGGGGTCCTCCGAGCCTGAGCCTTAAAAATAGTGCCGTGTAGAGGACACTAACATATGGATGTTTGGCAACTTTGGTCTATCAATAGATGCAAACATATCAAAAACCAGCTTGATTAGTGATTTCTAACCTTTGGATCTGAGTACGTCAAATAATGCTCAAAATCTACTGTTAAAAATCAATTAAAACGACTCCAATCAAATGCTTAGAAATCACTAATCAGGCTATTTTTTGCACGTAGGTCCACCTAGGGATGGGCCAAACATCCATACGGTCAGTGATCTCTAAGAGTATGCCACGTGTAAGGTGCACAATGCACATGCAACGCACGTGGCGCCCCTAGTCTATGTAATGGCAGAGAATAAAATGGACCTTTATGGGAGAATTACGTGGATCCCTTTGGGCCAGAAACCTCGTTTCGACCCAAAACCCGCCACGCATGTGAAGAGTTCTAGATTGCCGCTCCAGAAAACCTTTTCCCATTATTATAAAATTGGAAATTGGTTTTGAGGTGGTTGTTCTGGTCAGCAATGGCTTCGAATAGCGTCAGCAGTCTCAGTCTTCAAACTTACCGCCTATCTTCAACAGAGCACCATATTCTCCCCAAATCTCAGTTTGTTGTTTTCAACGCTCCAGCTTTAAGGAAATCCCAGAGATTCTCATACCGCTTTCGTGCAATGGGTTCCTCTTCTTCTTCTCAGAAACCAGATAGCATGCAAGGTCCCTCTCTCTCTCTCTCTAGATGTCTATCTTCACAGCGACCCTCTTAATTTATTTCCTTTAATTTTTCATATTCTCTTTCTGTTTCTGTTCTTTACCTTCTCATTATTAAACCCAATTCACTATCTTGTTTATTTTTTCTGTTTGTATCTGTAATTCTGTTTCTGAATCTCTTTCATGTTTGCTCTCTGATGCTACTGAATTTATAATATTACGCTTCTTGGGTTTAATTATGTGTTATAAACCATTCAAGTGTTAGTCTTTTGGTTTCATCTTTCATGGTTTCTCTATGTTTTTTAGTGTTTCAGTGGAAACCTCAATGTGGGGTGGTATGGAATTTGATCAAATGGCCCGGAAATTATTAATTTTTGTATTGTTTTTTTGGTCGTGGTTGAGTTTCTTGCTGATATATGCATCTTTGGGTGTTAAGTTGTCGCAATTCTTGGCGGATTTCTACATTTATTGGGTTGGTGTGAGATTGATAAAAAAGATCCTGGAAATTGCTGATTGTTCTAGTGTTTTGGTTATCATTGAGTTACTTGCTGATGTCTGTAGCTTTGGTTGATAAATCATCGATTTTTTTTTTATGGGATTTGCACGTTTCTTTTTAATGTTTCTGTCAAAAACTGGAATTGGCTTAGTGTGAGATTAATAAACCTGGAAATTTCTGATTCGGGGTTTTGGTTGAGTTTTTTTTATTGAAGTTTGCAGCTTTGGGTGATATTTACTGAGTTTATTTATTTATTTTTATAGTATTTATATATATGTTTTCAATGTTTTTGAAGTAAACGTGAATTGGCTCGATTGGGATTGATAAAAAAAAACCTGATTGTTGATTGTTCTGTTGTTTTTGGGTTGTGGTTGAGTTTCTTGCTGACATTTGTAGTTTTGGGTTCATTAATGAATTTTGGCAATTCTTAGTCATAGATAATTCTAGTGATTTGAAACTTGTGGGTGATGCAAACAAAATTTTAATAGAACGAAAGAAACACTAAAAGTGAGAGAATGCACAAATAGTGATTGATCCTAAGAACAAAGCTCAAGAACAAAAATCTAAGAGCTTTAATACTAAGCAAAGCAAACACAAGTTAATTCCCTATTGGTGGGATGTCCCCACACTTAAAAAAACAGACTCAAAATTTAGAAACTCCTACACTTGCTAATAACCCTACTTGTGAAAACAAAAACAACACACAAACACACACTCACATAACAATACCACTTTCTAAAAAGAAAAATCTTTCACCGACTTTACTATTCTACCACCTTCAAAACATTGCGGAGAAGGTGATTGTTTGCAAATGCAGATGTAGAAACTTGGGGTGGGATTGTAATAAGGTTTTATGTACTTATGGTATAGGGGATTGGAAAGGGATATCTAAGCCTTTTAATTAGTTCTTTAATAGAGTGAGATTTTGGGAGGATGTTTGGTGTGGGGATTCTCTTCTCAAGGTCACTTATCTGACTTTTTTCTCTCTTGCTTCCAACAAAGAGTTTCTAGTGTAAGACCTTTAGTACTAGGTTACTGGCTCTGTGGTGTGGAGCCCTTCCTTTAGAAGGAATCTTAATGATTGGGAGGTCGATGAGTGTGCTGAATTCTTGGGCAAGCTTTTTGGTGTATTGGTGTTTAGAGAGGAGGAAAGAAGGCTTTGGGTCAAGGACAAAAGAGGCGTATTTTCGATGAAATCCTTTTATATTGCTCTTTCCTATTCTAGACCAGTGTTTTTCCCGTTTAAGTTGGTGTGGAAGACTTTGGCTCCATCTAAGTGTTTTTTCTTCTTCTTATGGTTGGTTTCGTTTGATAGTATCCATACCATGGGTCTTCATTTTGCCTTATTTGTACTTCCTATGCAAATCGTCTAGCAAAACAGTTGATCACATTCTTTTACATTGTGCATTCTCAGGTATTTGTGGTTAGAATTTTTCATTATGTTCAAAATTCATTGTATTATGTCGGGATCTATGATGCAACTTCTTCAGTGTTGGAATATAAGAGACTAGTAAAAATGCCTTATTCTGTGGAGGATCCTTCCTTGAGCCCTTTCTTGGAATATTTGGAAGGGGAGAAATAAAAGAATATTCGAAGATAAATACGATCCTTTTGAGGTGGTAGTGGCTAGAATGTGTATGTTTAATGTTGTAATCTTGGATCGTAACCAGAATAAGAGATTAGGGTTAGAGATGGAAGAGAGGAGAGGAGAAGAGAATTGGGAGAAGAGGAGAAATCGTGTAGAGCTTAGAATAGCCTACACGATTTCACCCAATATATATATTAAGTGAAGTTTTACAATATTACAAGGGCCCCCTGTAGAATATAAGATATTACAAGTAGGTCCCTGTCAACACTCCCCCTCAAGCTGGTGCGAAGATATCTATCATGCCCAGCTTGGATAACAGGTGCTCTAAGATCCCTTTAGTAACACCTTTAGTTAACACATCTGCAACTTGATCAGCAGTATGGACATACGGTGTGCAAATAAGTCCCTGACCAAGTTTCTCTTTGATGAAGTGACGGTCTACCTCAATGTGCTTTGTCCTGTCGTGTTGAACTGGATTATGAGCAATGCTGATGGCTGCTTTATTGTCACAATACAGTTGCATAGACCCTTTGACAGGATATCCGAGCTCACTGAGCATAGTCTTCAACCATAGAAGCTCACATACACCATGAGCCATAGAACGGTACTCTGCTTCGGCACTGGAGCGAGCGACAACTGGTTGCTTCTTGCTGCGCCATGACACCAGATTACCTCCCACATACGTGCAGTACCCTGATGTGGAACGTCTGTCAGTGACTGAACCTGCCCAGTCAGCATCTGTATAAGCTTCAACTCGCAGGTGCCCATTCTTACTAAACAGGAGACCCTTCCCTGGAGCCCCCTTAAGATAGCGTAACACTCGGTGTACTGCCTCAAGATGTGGAGAGCGAGGGGCATGCATGAACTGACTGATGACACTGACTGCGTATGCAATATCTGGTCGTGTCAGTGAAAGGTAGATGAGACGCCCAACAAGTCTTTGGAACTGGCCTGCATCAGCAATGGGATCCCCATCAACAGGATTCAGCCGATGTTGCTGCTCTATAGGCGTATCGGCTGGTTTAGCTCCCAAGTTTCCTGACTCTCGAAGGAGATCAAGTACATACTTTCTCTGTGAGATAAACACACCCTGCTTTGACCTAGCAACCTCAATGCCCAGAAAGTATCTCAAGGTTCCCAGATCCTTGATTTCGAACTCTGTGCCGAGGTATTTTTTCAATCTACAAACCTCATCTAGGTCATCTCCTGTGACCACGATATCATCCACATATACAATAAGAGCAGTAAGACGACCTTGACTTCTCTTAATGAAGAGAGTGTGGTCCGCCTGACTCTGCGAGTAGCCAATCTTCTTGACTGCGGAACTGAACCTCTCAAACCAAGCCCTTGGTGACTGTTTAAGCCCATACAAGGCTTTCTTCAGTCTGCATACAAGTTCCTTACTCCCGGTTGGACTGAACCCCGGAGGACCTGTCATGTAGACCTCTTCCTCTAGATCACCATGGAGGAAGGCATTCTTGACATCCAACTGGTGGAGGGGCCAAGAAAAGTTTGCCGCGAGAGATAACAGAACTCGAATTGAGTTCATCTTGGCCACTGGAGCAAACGTCTCCTGGTAGTCAATCCCATAAGTCTGTGTGTACCCTTTTGCAACGAGACGGGCCTTGTACCTGTCGATGCTTCCATCTGCTTTGTATTTCACTGTATATACCCACTTGCACCCCACGGGTTTCTTTCCTCTAGGCAATGGAACCAAATCCCAAGTACCATTCTTTTCTAGAGCTGTCATCTCCTCTAGCATGGCTGCTTTCCACTGAGGCTGGCTGAGGGCATCTGAGACACTGGATGGCAGAGCGACACTGGATAGGGAAGTAGCAAATGCCCTGTAGGATGGTGAGAGCTGTTGATAGGAAACAAAGTGAGAGATAGGGTGCTTGGTAACACAGTTTCGAACACCCTTCCGATGAGCAATAGGTACATCAATGTCTATGGGAAGGATAGTAGGAGCAACAGACATATCATCATGAGGATCACTGAGGACACGATTACCTGGATCGAGTTGGATTTCCTGGCAGTGAGCTTGGATGGTGGATTGTTTCTCTTTTTGACGTCGTCTGGCATATGTCTTCAGCTGCGGATCCTGTGGCACAGTGTCAGTAGGAGATAAGGACAAGGGTACAGGAGACTCATCAAGCAAATCAAGGGGTACTGGTTGAGGAATCTCCCCCTGTGGAGGTATCGGACTCTCGTCAATACTCCCAAGCTCCCCCTGAAGAGAAGTCCGATCAACTGAGAAGAAGGGAAGACTCTCAAAAAATGTAACATCTAGAGAAACAAACCGACGACGGGTAGAGGGATGGAAACACCGATATCCCTTCTGAGTGGACGAATAGCCAAGGAACACACATCGGACGGCTTTCGGATCTAACTTGTCCTTCCTGCGATGGGCGTGAACATAGCAAACACAACCAAAGACCTTAGGTGGAATGGAGAACACAGGACAGGAAGGAAACAGGAGTGAAAGGGGAGACTTTGACCCCAAGACACGAGAGGGCATCCGATTTATCAAGTAGGATGCCGTCAACACAGCGTCAGCCCAATAACCCTTGGGTACCCGAGTACCAAGAAGAAGTGCCCTAGCAACCTCCAGGACATGGCGATGCTTTCGCTCAGCGGTCCCATTTTGTTGAGGTGTATCGGCACATGAAGTCTGATGAAGAATTCCATGCTCTTCAAAGTAGGAGGCAAGGCCACTGTACATGTATGGGTGGTGCCCAATTGATTGCACACCATTTTATGGAAGGTCTGAAAGATAGTATGCACCTCATTTTTTGATTTCATAAGGTAGATCCAAGTGTAACGGCTGTAGTCATCCACAAAAACCACAAAGTAGCGAAAACCAAAGATAGAAGTGGTGGGATTGGGTCCCCAAACATCAGAGTGCACAAGCTGTAAAGGAAATGTACTTTTTTTATTACTGGTCGGAAAAGACACCCGACATTGTTTTGCAAGTACACAAGTTTCACAGTTGAACTCAAAAAATGGAATAGACGCAAACTGAGGTAACAGACTCTTCATGACTGAAAGCGGTAAATGACCTAGCCTGTTATGCCATCGCATTAACAGGTCTTTATTAACGCTAGAACTACTGACATTGGCACTAGACTGATGTGCAACAGAATATGAAGTCGGCTGGCTATCGAGCAGGTACAATCCACCATCCTCACGACCACTGCCAATCATCCGCCTCGTCTCCAAGTCCTGAAAAACACAGTGAGTAGGAAAAAAGGTAACACTGCAGTTTAGGCTCTTAGTAAGATGGCTAACAGAAAGCAGGTTAGTGGTGAATTTCGGAACATGAAGTACAGAGGATAAAGACAAAGTAGGTGTGGCAGAGATAGTGCCCTTCCTTGAGATAGAGGAGAAGGTGCCATCGGCCACACGGACCTTGTCCTTACCCGAGCAGATATTATAGGTGGAGAAAAGGGATGGCATACCAGTCATATGATCGGAGGCACCAGAATCAATGATCCAGGAAGGACCAATGGGTGCCGTAGACACATGGTGGGCTGAATGGGATGTACCTGTCTGAGCAAAGGATGATGTAGGTGGGGAAGGGCCATCAAGCTGAGTAAGTAATTGTCGAAGCCTGTCAATGTCCATACTAGAGAAGGTGTTGGACTGCCCAGAGGAAGGGGTCACATCAGAGGAATCTTGACTGGTGGCATGAGCAGCTGAGGTTCCATGTTTGCTACCAGAGGGCTTCTTTGAGGAGCCTTGCTTCCCCCCAGAGAACTGTGCGGGACGACCATGAAGACTCCAGCAGGTCTCCCGAGTGTGGCGACGCTTGCCACAGTGATCACATCTGAGTCGATCACGATCATCAAGATCCCCATCCTTCTTGGATGTGGGTTTGCTCAATTTCTGAGTGGCCAAGGCAGACTTCTCAGATAAAGGAACATCAGCATCTGTCTTAGAGCTCATGGCTCTCCTCCTGCTGTCCTCGCTCTGGATGTAGGAGTAGACCTGTGCAATGGTCGACGGCGGTGGATCTCTGCCCAAGATGTTTGCTCGAACCTGTTCATAGCTCTGGTTCAAGCCACCAAGAAACTCGAATATGCGTCCGCGCACAATCATCTTCCGGAACTCCGTAGCATCCTTGGTACATGCAGGGGTGTAGGTCTGGTAGTGATCTACCTCTTCCCACTTGCTACGTAACGCAGCGTAGTATGATCCCAAAGGAAGATCGCCTTGCTTCAGATGTGCTATCTCCTGCTGAAGTTCATACATCCTAGCAAAATTCCCATCTTGGGAGTAGGTCTGAGATGCAGTGTCCCATATATCCTTGGCAGTCGGGAGAAAGAGGAAGCCTGTGCTAATCGATGGATGCATGGAGTGAAGCAGCCATGACATGACCATCGAGTTTTCCGCTTCCCACTTCTCAAACGCAGCATCGGAGGAATCAGGTGCAGTGACGCGTCCAGTGATATAGCCGGCTTTGCCTCGTCCGGTGATGTACATCTTGGCAGATTGAGACCATGCGAGGTAGTTGGTCCCATCGAGTTTCACCGTAGTGATCTGTAGGCCCGGGCTGTGATCACCATGACTTCCCAGACTGGGTGGGGCAACAATAATCTCTGACTTGGCAGAAGATGACTCCTCAGATGTACTCATGGTAGTAGAGAAGACTTTTCTGATAAGAAATCACCCGAACTGCTGCTGCGGAGGTTCAAATCACTTTCTTTTTATTTTTAAAGCCTCCTGCGAGCAACGCGAGCAGGATTCAGGCCTTTTTGGAACAACTCCTTTATAGATTTTCTATTGGAGAAAAAATCACCCGCGGGAAACTTGTGAATGGTTCCGAGGACCTAAAAAAGGTTCCTGGATAGGTGCGGTAGCACTAAGGAGAGGTTCTGGACTCCTCTGAGACCTGCGGCTAGGTCCAGAGGGTCTTCTCTGACCTTTTGGAAGGGGCGGCTAGGCTTGGTGGCTCTTCTCCAGGCTTCTGGAGTGGGCGGCTATGCCTGATAGCTCTTCTCCAGGCTTCTGGAGTGGGCGGCTAGGGTTTCAGACTCTTCTAAAGCCTGCGGCTATCCATGGGAGATGATCTCCTTCTTTGGAAAGCCCTTCGCATCGAATTTCATAATCCCTAGGGTTCTTCAGACCTCTAGGATTAAGCCATGGTTACATAACCATGCTCTGATACCATGTTGTAATCTTGGATCGTAACCAGAATAAGAGATTAGGGTTAGAGATGGAAGAGAGGAGAGGAGAAGAGAATTGGGAGAAGAGGAGAAATCGTGTAGAGCTTAGAATAGCCTACACGATTTCACCCAATATATATATTAAGTGAAGTTTTACAATATTACAAGGGCCCCCTGTAGAATATAAGATATTACAAGTAGGTCCCTGTCAACATTTAATTGGGTGCCATTCCTGAAAGATTTTAAGGGGTCAGATCTGTAGATTTCTTATACAATTGCGAAATATTACTTTTTTTCCCCTGTTTTCCTGCTCTTGATATCCTTTCTTAGGGTCTCTTGGCAGTTGCATGGGATTTTCCCCTCCTATTAATAAAATTTTATTTATCCCAAAAAAAAAAAATCTCCACAAGTTTAGAAGAGACAGACTTCAGCAAGTTGTCCCCTTCTTTTGCAGCAATTCTATGCTTTAGACGATAGTCAACAAGGTCAGAGACATTAAGCGTGGGTGAAATCTCTATGCATGCTGGAAATCTTTCGTGGATTAAGCTATGATAAACTCCATCGGAGATCTTTCACTTGAAGACACACACTGTCATCAAATCTACTTATGTATATTTACACAATCGAGTCTTTTGTGGCTTAAGCTTATGATAAGTTCCCACCGAAATTTTTTCATGTCACGGATACACACCATTACCAAATCTCCTCATGTAAACTTTTTGAATCTTCTCTGCTCATCAGCAACAACTTTGTATCATTTGTTGCTCTCTTGGTTTATTTTCACACCTTTTTATTTACTTGATGTAATTGTGCAACAAATGCCTCTGCATCTTCCTTTACTCCTATTAAATTTGGTAATTTTAGCAAATCCAATACACGTTTTGGTGCATGTCCATAAACAATCATGAACAACGATTTTCTAGTTGATTGATTTATTGAGGTATTGAAAGCAAACTCGGCTAGAGGTAGAATCAAGTCCCATTTCTTAAGCTTTTCTCTGGCTAGACTTTGAAGTAAATTTCCCAAGCTTTGATTGACCACCTCCGCTCGAAGTAAATTCCATCCATGTTCACTACACAATGAATCATACTTTTCTGATTAATCCATCATTTAACAAATTCATAACTTGGTAATAGAGTTCATCATTCTCTTTAGACTCATTTGATAATGTACTAGATATAGAAGACTTGAACCCGACATAACATTGATATGGTGGTAAACCAAAGGGTAAGTCCACGGGTATGACATCCTCAAAATTTGCCAATATAGGTTCTATTTCTTTGGGCGTAGGGATTGGTTCTTCTTTTCCATAGCCATGAAAGCTATGTAACAATGACACGACATTTGTAGAGTTTTTGGCCGTGTCGACATGTGTCGACACAGATACATGTGTCGACACTGCTAGACACGGGAATAGATACGTACAGCCGGTGTCGTAATTAAAAAAAATTATAATTTTTTTCATCTCATTTTTAGTCGATCTGAATCAAATACGTACCCGATTTTGATTGATAACGTTGACGATTACGACGAAGGAGAGGAGAAGTAGTTGTAGAGATTCACCATTTTGAAGAATTGGGAGGATGAGAGATTAGGGTTTCTTCCAGAGAGGAAACTAGCCATATACATTAGTGGCGAAGCTCGCATTGATGGCGAAGTACGTTGTTTTTTCAGGGGCCATGGCCCTTGAATCAGCCATCGCTGGATCTTTAACCTTACTTGTACGAAGACTGTGACACTGTCATATGAGAGTGAGAGAGAGAGAGGAGGTTGTATTCTGTTTCAAGCCTTACTCGTACGAAGACTTCCTCTTTTGTTTCTTTCAAATGAAACAAGTGGTTTTAGAAAACTGGGTCTCACACTTGCAACTCCTACTCCAGAATATCTCTATCCGTGCACGAATCCTGAGGCGCGAGCTAGGAACAAATCCCAACACATCGCGAGAATCAGAAAATCTCATAAATGCTAGATCAATATAAAAGCCAACCCTCACTATTAATGTTGTGCATGGACAAGTTTTGCAAAGACACTTGTGTATACTATTGATCATGCAGAGATGGTGGAAGAGATTCTTCAAGCATGGTGATGGTGAAGATTACGGTGGAGGCAAACGCTTTTGCCTTCTCGCTAGTGCGGCAAGGTGGGAGAGAAGTTCTTCGGATTAGAGAGGAAAGCAAGAGAAGGATGGAAGAGGCACTCGTTCTGGAGGAGGCTGGGTTCTGGTTGTCTGGTGTTTTTAGGGTGGCTATTAAGGCAAAACACATCAGAGATTTATGGAGGAAGACTATAATCCAAGGGAGATTTTATAGCAGAGGTTAAGAACAACAAAGGAGGTTCTTTCATTAGATTTACAAAGGTCTATCCTTCTGGGCGTAACAAAAGTTTTTGTTTTCCAAAGGGATATGGTATGGGTTGGATATTGTTGAAAAACGGGCTTTCAACAGTAATGGAGACATTCAAGCGTAAAGAGGAAGTGGCAATTGATAAGCAAGAGCCGAGGTTAATGGCGGAGAATCCACAAATTTCTGGGAGTATTGTGAAGAACAAAATAGTAACCAAATATTTGGGGTCAAGCCAGGGACACTTTGGTAGGTGAATAAAGCATTGATCTGTGTTTCTCCTTCAGCGGACACGAACTAGGAGGATATAGTGGTGGCGCTAACCTTCATTATTGGCAATATGGTTCCTCCATCAAGATTTTGAGATTAGACCAAGGTGGTGAATATATGTATGGTGGTTCGCGTGCCTACCTCTCCGATAATGGTATTGTCCACCAGAACTCCTGTGCTTACACTAGGGCTGGCAATGGATCAGATCATACCCGAGTTCGAAAAAACTGAGTTCGGAACTTTATTTTTCGTTATTGGATCGGTACCGGATCACAAATTGTTGATCCGATCTTTTATCGGATCGGTACTGGATTGACCTTGTCCCAATCTGATATAGATCCGATATCTATGCTATATATAAGATTTATTATATAGATATATATTAATTGCATAAAAGTATTTAAATATATACCTGATGGGATTATACATGTATATATATTATATACATATGGGATCGGATTGGATTGGACCCGGAACCAATCTAATCATATCGGATCGGTTCCGGAACTTAATTTTATTGATTCGATCGGGTTGGATCGATTGGATTTCTTATCGGATTGGTACCAAATCAGTACCAATCCGACTCGAACCCGATCCATTGCCAGCCCTAGCTTACATTCCTCAGCAAAATGATGTGGCCGAACGAAAGAACCGTCATTTACTTGAGGTAGCTCGCTCCCTTGTTCTCTTTCTTAATGTTCTTAAATTCTACTAGTTTGATGCTGTTCTTACTGTTGCATATCTTATTAATTGCATGCCATCTCGATCTTTGCATTTTAAAACTCCTTTACTCCTTCACCTTCACTTCCTACTCTTCCTGTGAATGATAGTCAACCTGCCATTCCACAAGATAGTAATGCTAGGACTCAAGGGGAGTTAAAGGTCTATAGTAGAAGAGAAAATGCTGCGGCTACTCTATGTCCAGAAGCACCAATTAAACCTACCTCGGATCCAGGTATACCCTCAAATCCTATTGCTTCAATCCCTGATCCTACTAATGATGATTGTTCTTCTGATAGCCCTATTGCTCTCAGAAAAGGTGTTAGCTACTCTACGTCCAGACGCACCAATTGGACCTACCTCGGATCCAGGTATACCCTCAGATCCAATTGCTTCAATCCCTAATCCTACTAATGATGATTGCTCTTCTGATATCCCTATTGCTCTCAGAAAAGGTGTTAAAAGTTGCACTCTACACCAATTGAGTAACTTTGTGTCCTATGAAGCCTTGTCCCCTTCTTATAGGTCATTTATCACCGCGCTATCTACCATTCCTATACCTTCATCTGTAGCAGAAGGATTGCGACATCCGGAGTGGAAAGCTGTGATGGTTGAAGAGATGAGAGCTTTGCAGAAATACAACACCTAGGAATTAGTTGAGCTACCTAAAGGAAAGAAACCTGTGGGGAGTTGATGGGTGTATACTATGAAACACAAAGCCGACGGGTCAGTTGAGAGATACAAGGCTCGGTTGGTAGCCAAGGGGTATTCCCAGACCTATGGCATTGATTATGTGGAGATGTAAGTTAAATTCCATAAGGGTGCTCATATCCCTTGCAGCCAATCACTCTTGGCCGTTATATTAACTTGATGTGAAGAACGCTTTTCTTCACGGGGACTTGGAGGAGGAAGTGTACATGGTTCCTCCACCTGGATTTCTTCCTGCAGAAGGAGACAATAGGGTATGCAAGCTAAAAAAGTCATTATATGGGCTTAAACAGTCACCCAGGGCGTGGTTTGAGAGATTCACGCAGGTAGTAAAGAACTTGGGTTTCTTCCAAAGTCAGGCGGACCATACTTTGTTTGTGAAGCATTGTGGGCCGAGTACTACTGCTCTTATCGTCTATATCGACGACATCATTGTGGCTGGAAATGATGCCGCGGAAATTGTCAATCTAAAAAACTACTTAGCAGGTGAATTTGAAATCAAAGATCTAGGATCCTTGAAGTATTTCTTAAGGATAGAGGTGGCACGATCAGAAAAAGGAATTTTCGTCTCTTAGTGAAAGTATGTTTTAGATTTCCTCCAAGAGATAGAAAAATTGGGTGCAAGATCTACGCCCATAGAACAGAATCACAAGTTGGGTGAATCCACTGGCGAGTTCCTAAAAGATATTACTAGCTTTCAAAGACTAGTTGGGAGATTAATCTATCTCTCCTTGACTCGAGTTGACATTGCCTATGTGGTCAGTGTAATAAGTCAGCATATGCACTCACTGAGGGATATCCATCTCGACGTAGCTAACATGGTATTGAGGTATCTCAAATCTGCTCTTGGCAAGGGTCTCCTCTTCAAGAAGAATGGTCACATGAGAGTGGAGTCCTACACCGATGCAAATTGGGCAGGTGCTAAGGATGATAGAAGATCCACCTCTGGGTACTGTACATTTGTGGGAGGTAACCTTGTGACATGGAGAAGCAAGAAACAACATGTTGTAGCAAGGTCCATCGCAGAAGCCGAGTTTAGAGCCATGGCCCATGGTCTTTGTGAGATACTATGGCTTAAAGTCCTTTTGGCAGAATTGGGATTTCCGGTCACTAGTCCAATGAGCTTATATTGCGATAACAAGGTAGCAATAAGCATTGCTCATAACCTAGTTCAGCATGATCGGACAAAACACATAGAGGTGGATAGACATTTTATTCGTGAAAAGATCCTCACTGGAGAGGTGTGTACTCCATTTGTGCAGACAGGTGATCAGATATCAGATGTGCTTATTAAAGGGGTCCCTAGTCACCAACTTCATCTTTGTCTTAGCAAGATGGGCATGATAGATATCTATGCATCATCTTGAGGGGGAGTGCTATCATGTATTAAATTGTACAAGTGTACCCTTTATAGTATAAGGGACACCCAATATCTGTAAAGGCTTTTTGTAATTCATCTTTTATATATAAATAGAAAGTTGGGAGTCGTGTAACATACATGCTGTCTAATTCTCTCTCTCTCTCTTCTATTTCATCCTCTTCTCTTTCATCTTCTTCTCCACTGAAACCCTAACCCTAGGATTCAACTAAAAGTAGGGGTTTGATAAAGGGCGTGAAAAAAGTAGCAGGCAACGTAGGGAACTTAGGAAGTTGGAATGCAATTTAAAATCTCTTGAAGGCAAAAGACCCTTTAATAACAAGTGGTAGGTCAAAGGAGAGAATGCTACCAGAGTTCTCAATGATGCTGCGGATCATGTCATGGGATGCAACGGGATTGGGCAGCCAAGATAGAAGATTTATTGTAAAGAGTCTTATAAGCAAATGTAAAGTCAATATGGTGATTCTTTAAGAAACCAAGTTGGAGCTTATGCAATATCATTTAGTGAGGGAGTAATGAGGAATGGGGAAACATTATGAGTTGATTGCTAGACCAGCATGTGGTGCAACAAGAGAAATCTTGATATGGAATAATAGGGTGGTGAAAATCAAAGAAAATGTTATGGGAGACTTTTCCATTTCCATATTCCGTGAAAGTGAGGAAGATCATTTTGTATGGGTCTCATTGGGGTTTATGGTCCAACAGATAAAGCTTATTACAGTCAATTGTGGGATGAGTTAGAGAATGCTGGTTTGAAGTGGGGAGTTACTTGGTGTGTGGGGGGAGACTTCAATGTCATCATATTCTTATGAGAAGAGAGGGGTAGTAGGATCACCCGCGGGCAGATTTTGTGAACCGGAATCATCTTTTGGACCTTCCTCTGTCAGATGCATGCTTTACTTGGTCAACAATCAATCCAATCCTATTACATGTTCTTTGGATAGATTTTTGGAGTCTTCAGATTGGGAATCTCACTTTGTGAATGTAGTTGAAATGGCTATTCCTTGTCCAACTTCGAACCATGTACCTGTTATTCTTGATTGTGGTGTTAGTAGGAGACCTTACCCTTTCAGATTTGAGAACATGTGGTTGGAAGTTCCTAATTTTGAGGAGTTAAGTCTAAGTGGCGGAGTTCTTCCAATTTGAAATCATGGCAGGGTACGTGTTCTGTATGAAGTTGAAAGCTCTCAATGAGAATTTAAGTAAGTGGAATAACGAAGTTCTTAGGTTGGTGGACATAAAAAAGGAGCTATGTTGAAGGAGATTATAGCTTTGGATAGGAAAGAGGAAATGTATTCTTTATCTAGCGAGGAAAGACAAATGAACAAACAATCATAGAAGAGTATAGGAAGTTGGTTCACACGGAAGAAATGAATTAGAAGCAAAAATCTTGGATGAGATGACTCAAAGAAGGGGATACGAACTAAAGTTTTCCACAAATTTGCCAATGCCGGAAGGAGGCATAACAACATGGGGATAAGAATAATAAAATTTTCCACAAATTTGCTAACGCCAGAAGGAGGCATAACAACATCTCCCTCCTCAAAGACAAGGATGAGTGGATGAAAGAGGAGTGGATTAGGGAGTTGGTGGTGGACTTCTACTTTCATCCTTTTTAGGCTTCATTTGGATGGTCTAGAATTTAGTTCCATCTCGGATAGGGAGAGAGACTGGTTGGAGAGACCTTTAGAGGATTATTTGGGATATGAGTGGTGACAGGGCTCTAGGACCAGATGGATTCACCTTCGCCTTCTACAAGAAATGCTAGCACATTGTGAAGGATGACTTCATGAAGGTGGTTAAGGAATTTCAAGTGGGCTTCTTAGAATTTGGGTTGAACTGTACTTTTATTGCTTTGATTCCAAAAAAAGGTGTAAAAGAATTGAAAGACTTCGCTCGATCAATTTGAGGGAAAGTGCTTATAAAATCTTGGCCAAAGCGTTGGCTGTGCGCTTGAAAGACTTGATGGGTTCAATCATTTCCCATTTTCTGGGTGCTTTTGTGAAAGGAGGGCATATTCTAGATGGTGTGCTGATTTTCAGTGAAGTTTTAGATTCCAAAATCAAAGGTGGGAATCCTGAGATTATATGTAAGATGGGCACGGAGAAAGCCTATGATCACATGCATTGGGGATTTTTGGATGACATTCTTCAAAGGATGGTTTTGGGAGAAAATGGAGAATGTGGATAAATCTTTGCATCACGCCAGCCTCCTATATTTTTGTTAATGGTTCTCCTGCTAGTTTTTTCAAGAGTTTGAGGGGGCTAAGACAAGGAGATCCACTCTCTCCTTTCCTTTTCCTAATGGTGGGAGAGGCGGTTAGTAGGCTCATGGGGAGGTCAGTTGAGATAGGTGTTATTCAAGGTTTTTCGTTGGGGGATAATGGCCCAACTATTAGTCATCAAAAATTTGCAGTCGACACCATTTTCTTTTGCGAAGCACCTAAAGACCAACTAAGATACTGTTGTCAGGGTGTACCCTTTATGTTATAAGGGACTCTATTATATTGTATGGGCATACTTGTCCATAAAATGTTTTTATATAAATAAGAAGTATGGAGTCATGTGAGATACACATGCTCTCCTTTTCCCATCATCTCTCTCTTCTCTTTCTTCTTCCTTTCAAACCCTAGAACCAAATCCAAACCCTAACCAAACCCTAGAATCACGTATTCAACTTGGTATCAGAGCCATCCTTGAAGAAGATCAAACCAGATGATATCTAGAGGGGTTCTACCGTCATGCGAGGTCAGCAACAAAGGCTACTACCTGGTGGAGAATTATTTTACGGGTTTTTTGGTGATTTTTGGGAATTTTTTTGAGGTATTCTTGATGGACTTCTGCTCTATACAATGATCATATAAGTTAGTTGTCCCAACTCACACCTAGTCATGAGCATTCCAGGCTTACATCGATCAACCAATCATAATTGCCCACCTGTTCTCCTAAAGTGCTCCCTGAGGACAGCAAATGGAAGAAGGCCCCCTTACCCCATGAATATTAAACATCCATCCATCCAAGAAGCAATAATAAGAAAGTGGAAAGATACACATATAATCATGAAAACAATGATTAATAGTATACATCAATATCTAAATATTTGAGTGCCTCGCCTCACACCTCTGCATTTAAAAACGCTGCTCTAAGAAAGCCAAAACATCATCAGTGAAATTAAAACCGACATGCGAAGTTTTTCATTTAGTTTGATAAAGGTGATCATCTTCATAGGATCAAATATGAGTTTGCAAGACTGATATATACATTCTACAGCTTGAAGGGGCTGAATTTAAGACTGCCATTTTTTGTCTTCAGGAATATTTTGAGCATATATTTGGTAGGAGATAGTATTGCATATTGTAATGGATATTTTGGTCTGTCTCTTGCAAAAATCTATGCAAGCTAGTTATATGACTTGGTTGTAAGACCCACAATTGTTATTTCCCCTACAAAAGTCTCTTCTCTCTTCTCTTTTCCTCTTCTAGAGATTCAATAGAATATGATACCCGGATACTTCAACACGATTGTTGTACGCGTATGGTATCACGTTGATACCGATACTATTACCTGATACTGCACGGCCACCAATTCTCATTTTCTGTTGTGCTATGTGTATTTTTTAAACTCCTAACAGTTTTCTTATTCCTTATGTCAATTGGAAGATATAACTAATTTGTTAAATTTTTTTATTGTAAGAACTTTGAAAATTTTATTATATTGGGCATGATGTGAATATTAAATGAAGATACTTAACTTTGAAAACTAAAAATTTAAAGCATGGTATGAACATGTTGGATGGGATAGCTGTATCCGTAGCCCTGTTTTGGATTTCGGGAAATGAAGAGTCGTATTCCCATTTCCCCTAACAGTGTCTGTATGCATATCTGAATCTGGGCTTCTTACTCAGGTTTCCCAGAATCACAGGTATAACTTGAATTAACAACATATTTGTGACTTGACCTGTTCTTGCTATCCTTGCTGTAGTGTTTATAAATTATGGATTCATGTTGTAATCTTGTATCTGATGCTCCTTATACTCCCTACTAGTGTTCTGCTGTCAAATAGTGGTTTGCCTTGTGTTATGCAGAGACGGGAAAGGTAGATTATGCTTCCACAAGTGATGAAGAGTGGAAAAAGCGCCTTACAAGTGAGCAATTTTACATAACCCGTCAGAAGGGAACTGAGAGGGCTTTCACTGGGTAAGATCCATATTGGCTAACATAATCCCATTTTGTGCTACCTGTATCATTAAGATTTATATTTATTTTGCAATAAAGATATGCTAATATACATAATTTCCTGTATGCTATGTAGTGCATATCTGCTTAATATATTTGCAATATACTCTGGATAGTGCAAACCCCTTGGGAGACCCCATGTCCGACCCAGTATGGCATAACATGAATATGGATATGGGATCTGTGTTGGATACGGCTCAGCATCACCAGATATTTTGTTTAAAAAGTGTAAGATATTTCAAGAATTAAGAAGACAAATAAAATATTATGACATTAATGTTTTTTTGGTTGAGTACCGTTAAAATATTAAGATATTAAGAATTAATAATATATCCATTAATTATAGCTGTTTCGCTGTACCTGGAGATCGGGATTTCAGCAAGCCAAACACTGGCTCCAATACCATACTCAACATCGGTACCATGGCCGGGCAACGTCTGTCATAGGCCAACCTTCTGTTCTGCCCTTGTTTTACTCCATTTATTATTTTTTCTCATTTTCAGGGAGTATTGGAACACTAAAACCCCTGGAACTTACCAGTGCATCTGTTGTGACACACCTCTGTTCGAGTAAGTATTTCGGACTTTTGTATGCCTTGTGAACACAGTGAGTGTAGAAGGTATATCTGGCGCCAGTTTTGGGGTCTTCCCTTGTGCAACTTCCGAAGGATACTTAAACTGATTTTATAACTTTCTTTTCAATAGATCATCCACAAAATTTGACAGCGGAACTGGTTGGCCATCTTACTATGAGCCCTTAGGAGACAATGTGAAATCGAAATTGGATATGTCGATCATTTTTATGCCCCGACAGGAAGTTCTTTGTGCAGTTTGTGGGGCTCATCTTGGTCATGTCTTTGACGATGGCCCACCACCCACAGGGAAGCGGTATTGTATCAATAGGTAAACACTTCCCTCTTCAACAATCTTATCCTTTTTAAAGTTTGAATCTAAAAGAAAGTGTTTACTGTGCCCATTTCTGCAGTGCTTCCCTGAAACTGAAACCAAAACCAAAATAGGAGGTAGAATTCCCAGGTATATGGATCAGGTTTTGTTTCGAGATTTTCTGTCATTATCCCCTGGGACAGTTGTATGTATATTTGTTATATTTCATACCCCAGTTCTTGCTCATTTTGTGATGTAGCTCTCTATTAATAACTACATGGACAATGTATTTTTATTGCAGACACTATGCTCTTCTTCTAATTTTTATGTGCAAGTTAAGAATCATAATGTTTATTCGATACGGTTGTAGAACTCATGGATGCTTATGTTGATTTGGTCGTCTTGAGAATAATTTACAGGCGGGTGTTCTTATAGAGGCTTTTTTTAGTGATTCGGTACCCTTGTAATTGTTCTTTCTTATATTTATTTATGATTTTTTTCTCTGTTTTCCCTTTGTATTTTCCTCCTCTGTCTTATTAAATAAATTTTCCTTTGTAAACACACGCACGTTATTTGACCGCTTGTGCATTGCTAACATCAGGAAATGGAATAATCGTGAATCTCAAGTAACAGACCGAGCTGCTAAAGTAGTGATGAATCCTGTCAGTAAACACACACACCCCTTGAAAATGGTGAAATGGCATGGTGAAGAATAGACAACAGGTACTGAGTTGTATATGCAGATGCAAACAGTCTGTTGCAATATTTATTAGAGATGGACGTCTAAGGTTGGTCACAACAGGGGTCCCATGGAGGTTGGTAGAATTTGGCATCAATCTATATAACATTAGAGAAGCAGATGATGGACCATCCAAAGAGACTCTAGGCCCCATGCCATACTACCTGGCTCACTAATGTATTGATACGAATGGCTAACCAAAGACCAATTCTAACAGCATCAATGCATGAAGTTACCTTAGATATATTAGTTCCTGCTATTCAAGTTTTAGTTCTATATCAAGAAGTCAACATCCTCCTATTAGTCTGAACTTTTCCTTCTATTACCCATCCAAGAGTGCTCAAATGGTCAGGATCATCTAGGGGTATCAACGGGTGGGTACCTGATGCAACGGGCAATTGGGTGGATGAATCTGGTTAACCGAACACAACTTCAGCTGAAATCACTTATTGATTTCTCTTAGAAAATACCAAGAACAATGGGCATCTAAAGCTTGTTGATCCTTGAACAGAATACCAAACAATAGGGCAGAGAAGAAGAGTAAAAACTCAAATCCATCAACAAATTCAATTAGAAGTCGAAGTCCTCTTACAACCATACAAAAGAAAAAACGACCTAATAGAAAATTGTTACGAAAGGGGAACTATCTAACTAAGAATTCATGCGAAAAAAAAGGAAACGAAAACCCTAATTCAGATGAAAAATAACAAATCTTCTAAAAAGAAATCAAATTCTTAAAAATAAGAACACTACTAAAGCTAGGATGGAAACTACTAAAATCGTTTCGGAAATAAAAACTCAAAAATCGATTGAATCTAAAGTTTTCGCAAATTGATTATTGCCACCTCGTTTGAACGAGATTTGGTTCGTTCGAACAAGTTGGATTTTGTTCGAACGAAGCTGCATCTTGTTCGAACCAATCAAGGAGAAACTCGTTGCAACTCATTGCCGTTTGGATGCTTAGAATGCCCGATCGCTACAATTCCTCCACGCTCAATCCACCTTCTCAAGATACCCCAATGCCATTTGATTTGCATCGTCCTGATCTGCATCAGTACCAGTATATATATCTACATCCAGCTGGTTATTAGTCGGCTACGAAATATAGACCTAGGTCCTGCCAAACGACCGGGTCTATCGGGTAATTGGTGTAAGTTTCGAGTACCGAATAAAAAACTTATCATACTAGACTATCCGACCCGGCTAAATGGCTCTGGTTCTATGGGGTACCCATTGGCATCCTAACTGCCATGGCTAATCTAAGAAACGGCTCTGAGAAAAATATGGACGTGCAATGTGAAATCTCAACTTCAAAACAATTAACTGAAGATGCACATACTTGCATTAATTTGCATCAATTTACATCGCCAACCACAAATATAAAATCCTCAACAATTTGTTAGGCTAGCTGCTAAAAAGAATGTTTACACTTCACTTGCCGGGGACGAAGTTGGTGGCATAGGCCCAAGCATTGTTGTTAACTGGATCGGCGAGGTGGTCGGCCAAGTTCTCCAAAGGTCCCTTGCCGGTCACAATGGCCTGAACAAAGAACCCGAACATGGAGAACATGGCTAGTCTCCCGTTCTTGATCTCCTTCACCTTCAGCTCGGCAAAAGCCTCAGGGTCATCAGCGAGTCCGAGTGGGTCAAAGCTTCCACCCGGGTAGAGTGGGTCAGTCACCTCACCAAGTGGCCCACCAGCAATACGGTAACCCTCGACAGCGCCCATCAAGATAACTTGTGTTGCCCATATGGCTAGAATGCTCTGTGCATGCACCAAGCTTGGGTTGCCCAAGTAGTCCAGTCCACCCTCACTGAATATTTGTGCACCAGCCTTGAACCACACAGCCTCACCAAACTTGACCCCATTGCGAGAGAGCAACTCAGGGAAGACACATCCAAGTGCTCCAAGCATTGCCCATCTGCAGTGGATGACCTCGAGCTCACGGTTCTTGGCGAAGGTCTCGGGGTCGGCGGAGAGCCCAGCGGTGTCCCACCCATAGTCACCTGGGAATTCACCAGTGAGGTAGGATGGAGAGTCACCAGAGAATGGTCCCAAGTACTTGACTCGGTCGGGGCCGTACCACGGGCTACCAGATGAGACGGGCTTGGGCTTGGCTGCAGTCTTTCGCATGGTGACCCTCCCTTCGCCGAGAAGCTCTGAGGCAGACGGGGCAAGCTTCACGGCCTTGCCGGCCAGAGAGGGAGAGGAGAGAGCCATTGTAGAAGCAGCCATGGAAGAGTGGCAAGAAGAGAAAGATGAGAAGGCAGTTGAGATGAGAAGAACGTTTGGGTGTGGTGCATATAAATAGAAACAAGAAAGAAAATGATGGGATGGAAAGAGACAAAGAGTTGTTATCCATGAAAATCTCCATCTCAAATATCATTGGTGGAAGGATTTGAAGGATTTGAAGGACTTGTTTGGTGGTACTGCGTTTGCCATGTAAGCTAGATGTCAGATTCACTTAGCTTATTGTCAACCATTCATGTGAGGTCCTAGTAATCAAGACCACATATTGAAGTGGGTCCACAAACACATGTCGATGTGGGGTCCACAACCCCTTTGGAGTAGAACATGTGGACCCCACTTCAACTTGTGGTCTTTATCCGTTGCAATGTAAAATTTTCCCATTCTATCTGTCTGTCTTTGTGTAATTGCTAGAATTGTATTTGTTTGTATGTATATGCCATGCTGATTTGCGGGGTAATTTTATAACATGCATTGCGAGACATGCCACGTGTAAAGCTTTGAGACCACTAATGATATGGATGTTTTTCTCATCCTTTGCACCCTTTGGTGGACCTACACGAGGATCTAATAGGGTTTAGGCATGTTCCAAAGAGTAAGGTGGCGTTTGCTAAATTAAGTGTTAAGCACTTAGAGCTTAAAGTGATTAAAATAAGTGATGATTGCTTACAGTGGCAGAAAAAATAAAAAAGTTATGTTTAGTAAAGGTCTTATGTCCGAAAACTTAAGAGAAGGGTTTAATAGGGATTATAAAATATTTAGAAGGGTAATTTTGTCTTAATTTTATAGAGGTTCTTTACATAGGAGGGTATTATGGGTATTTTTGAATGAATCAAGGAATCTCTTAAAAAGATGTCAACCACCGAAACCACTTACTGCAATAAGTCAACGTAACTTCACTTTTTTGCTTATGTCTGAAATTCTATGATTTGGGTGTTAAGTGCTGAAATTAAGTTGTTTACTAATCGCCACTTAATCGTTGAAATCACGGAATTTCAGCCCATTCATACTCGAGGTCTGAAAAGAGTTTTACCAAACGCCACCTAAAACTTTGATGACAAGGCCGTGTCATCCAGGCCGATGACAGGGTGCAATATGAGCCATGTGGCACACTCTTAGAGGACTCTAACCAAATGGATGTTTGGCCAATCCTTAGGTGGACCCTCAAACCAAAACTCAGCCCCGTTAGTGATTTCTCGGCGTTGGATTGGAATTATTTTCACGGGTTGATTTTAACCGTGGGAATTTGAGCATTATTGACCATTATTTGAAGATCTACAGATTTGCAGATTTGAAATCACTAATCAAGCTGATTTTTGGATCTTTGGATGATAGGAGTTGTTTTATATATTTTTGACAATTAATGGATTATTTTGAAAATGTTTCTAATAATAAATAAGTGAAGCCTTAGTTTTCTTTGATTCAAGTAGTCACAAGCCTCTTAATATTCATGCTTATTGCCTTTGCATGCCTCTTTGCGTTTGTAGCAAGTTATATAAAAAAAAAAAATTACTCTAGCCATGTACTTAGTTGTACGCCATTAAAAAAGGGTGGATTTAATTCAAAGTTAGCTGTGAACTTCGTTATAAAGCTACTACATGACCGTGAAAAGCTAGCTAAAAAAGTTCTCAGAGATATTTTGGAGCTTCGATCTCGATGACTTTTGTGTTTGGTATAAGGTTATGATCCATTTTAGTATTGGCTAATCCGTTTGACAAAACACATTGTTAACCATCTTAGTGTGTGTGAGTTAGGCCTTAGAGTGTGTTGTGGTTGCATCACTTAAGTATTGCCTGAAGATTGCCTGATTGAAGAATATTTCTTCAGAAGATTGAATATTGATTCATCTGAAGACATGAAGTCTAGTCAGATTATCTGGTGATGGCACTTATAGGTTAGTGACTTAGAGGCCATATAACATATGTGGCTAACTTAACTAAACTCTGGTTTAAGTCTACTCGAGTTGTGAGAGAGTTTCCATAACTAAAAACATGGTTCTGAAGGTTTTTGGACTTGCCCAATTGATTGGAGCACTTTCTCGATCAATTGGACTATGAATCTTTCACCCAAAATCAGAAGTTGTTGAGGTTGTCTGGACAAGCCCAAATGATTTTGGCCTGCAAAATCCAAATCCAAAACTTTGCTAGGAGCTGCCCAATCAATTGGGGGTCATAGTCCAATTTATTGTAGCTTCCCACAATCGATTGGACCTACACGGGAACATATTTTCTTAGCAAAAAAGTTTCCTATCCGACTCCAACTCTTGTCTAAATCATAAGTTGTTTTGCTCTCTATAATTATAGACGATTCTAGGTTAAAAGTATAGAATACACAAGCTAGAGAGCCTATACATGATTCAAGAGAAGAACCTTAGGTATTTTGTTTGTTCTTTTTGGTTTATCTTGAATGATCAAAGCTTGATATTATGAATTCTCTGTATATCTTCTAAGCTTGATCAATTTCCATCTAGGATTTCTTTTTAAATATTTACCTAGATGTTTAGAGACCACGTAATTACTTTTACTCAATTCTTTTGAGTTTTGTGTGCAATCTGGGGCTGTACTGGTTCCTTTTAATTCGAAGCTAGATCAGATTGTCTAAAGAAAAGTCAGGGTTGGATTGATTGATTGGTATATGTTTGGGGCCAGACCAAACTGAATTATGTGGAAGGGATCGACTAACGAAGGCGTTCGTGTGATTCATACGTGGAAGAAAAGAAGACATGAAAGCATCGACATTTGCTTGAGTAGTTCAAGTGTATGCTATATGATCAACTGTGTTGCATGGGTAAGTTCTTGTTCTTCGGTAATTGCTTACTGATACTTTTGATTGCACCTACATTGCTTTTGATTCATATATTCGGAAATAAAAAAGAATAAAAACTTGAAAAATCAAAATTATTTTTGTCTTGTTAGTGAAAAATCAAGGGACAGGGCAATTAGATTTCGTAAGGGTCTAAATTTTTTGTTAAAGTTAAGCCCATGGCCATCCGATTTACATATTGGACCTTAAAATCAATCTTAGTTCAGTCCACCGAGCCTAAAAATGCACAACAAGCCCAGAGTTGGTATTGAGAATAATTGAATTTTTTTGGCGGTTATTGAGATTATTTAAGAATATTTCTTAGCTATTGGTAGTGGGCTGGGCCTAAAAAGAATTTGGGCCACCCCAGCCCATATATCATTGAGTTACCATTAAAATACACGAGGAGGTGGGTCCAAAGAACTTTTTGAAAACTGACCTTTGAGATCATGCATGGTCCCACCTCCTAATGTATTGATGAACATCCTTGATTTGCGTAACAGACTTTGGTGGTCAAGCACTGCCTGAGGCAAAATTTTCCTATGAATGAAATCTCACCTCAAAATCAGTTAAATGAAGATACACATATTTTTGCATTAATTTGCATCAATTTACATCGCCAACCACAAATATCAAATCCTCAACAATCTCATACACAATTTGTTGGGCAGCTAAAAAGAATGTTCACACTCCAAACTCACTTGCCGGGGACGAAGTTGGTGGCATAGGCCCAAGCATTGTTGTTAACAGGATCGGCGAGGTGGTCGGCCAGGTTCTCCAAAGGTCCCTTGCCAGTCACAATGGCCTGAACAAAGAACCCGAACATGGAGAACATGGCTAGTCTCCCGTTCTTGATCTCCTTCACCTTCAGCTCGGCAAAAGCCTCAGGATCATCAGCGAGTCCGAGTGGGTCGAAGCTTCCACCCGGGTAGAGTGGGTCAGTCACCTCACCAAGTGGCCCACCAGCAATACGGTAACCCTCGACAGCACCCATCAAGATAACTTGTGTTGCCCATATGGCTAGAATGCTCTGTGCATGCACCAAGCTTGGGTTGCCCAAGTAGTCCAATCCACCCTCACTGAAGATTTGTGCACCAGCCTTGAACCACACAGCCTCGCCAAACTTGACCCCATTGCGAGAGAGCAGCTCAGGGAAGACACACCCGAGTGCTCCAAGCATGGCCCATCTGCAGTGGATGACCTCGAGCTCACGGTTCTTGGCGAATGTCTCGGGGTCGGCGGAGAGCCCAGCGGTGTCCCACCCATAGTCACCTGGGAATTCACCAGTGAGGTAGGATGGAGGTTCACCGGAGAGCGGTCCCAAGTACTTGACGCGGTCCGGGCCATACCATGGGCTTCCAGAGGAGACAGGCTTGGCTGCAGTCTTTCGCATAGTGATCCTCCCTTGGCCGAGAAGCTCTGAGGCGGATGGGGCGAGCTTCACGGCCTTGCCAGTGAGAAAGGGAGAGGAGAGAGCCATTGTAGAAGCAGCCATGGAAGAGTGGCAAGAAGAGAAAGATGAGAAGGCAGTTGAGTACTGTTAGGAGAAATGTGTGGCTGATGGAATGAGGAGAACGTTTGGGTGGTGTATATAAATAGAAAGAAGAAGGAAAAAGAATGGGATGGAGGGAAAGAGACAGAGTAGTTATCCATGAAAATCTACTTCTTTAATAGAATTGGTGGAAGGATTTGAAGAGCCTATCAAGTGGCTCTGCGTGTGCCACGTAACTAGATGTCATGCAGATCATTCTATATCCATTTCTCTATCTTTATCTATATCTATATTTGTTTGCAAATCTACGGCCAATAAGCTGTTGGATAAAAGGTCAAAGTCAATTTTCTTTTTCTAAAAGTCAATTTTCTTTTTCTAAGGGAGTCATGTCTAGCTTGACATGCACAGGACGTTGCTATCAAGGTTTAAAAAACGGCCGTTATAACGAAAATAACGGCCCTTGTAACATTTTCGGACCTCGTTACATTATGGACCGTTAAAATGCACACAAAATAATGGCCGTTTATTTTCCGTTATAACGAAAATAAGGACCGTTATTTCCTGAAAAATTTTGTGGAAAAAAAGGCCATTATTTTTATTTTTTGGGGGATATTTTCTGTTATATTCCATTTTTTTCCATTTCTGAAAATTTGAAATTCAAAATTTGAATTTCAACGTCATTTTTTTCCATTATATTCCGTTTTTTGCCCTTTTTTCGTTTTTGCCCCTTAACATTTTTTTTTCGTTATAACGGAAAAAACGGTAACACCCCAAGTCCGTTATAACGGTCCCCTTTAAACCTTGGTTGTTATAACCAGGGCTGGCTCTACCAAGGCCATTACGGCGGTCGCGTAAGGCCCCTTGGTGAGAAGACCCCAGGAAAAAATTTAGATTAGGACTTTGGATGCAGTTGATACAGAGGGCTCTCCTGACCTTACATTTCTCATTTTTTTTGGGGCCCCACTAACGGCATGGATATTTAGCCCACCCCTTGGTGGATATACACATATTTTTAAAAACGGCCGTTTAAACGGCCACGCCCCAAGCCTGTTTCCGTTTAAACCGTTTAAACCCGTTTTATCGGTTTTGAAAAAAATGGCCGTTTTTTTGTTTTAACGGCCGTTAAAATCGTTTAAACAGCCATTTAATTCCAAAAAAAATTATGAAAAAAACGGCCGTTAAAACCGTTTAATTTCCGTTTAAATCCGTTAAATTCCATTTTTTTTTTTTCAATTTTCAAATTTCAAAATTTGAATTTCAGCGCCACTTTTTCCGTTTTTTTTCCGTTAAAATCGTTAAAACTGTTAAAATCCGTTTAATTCCATTTTTTACCATTTTTTACCCTGACCGTTTCAATCCGTTTTAATGGCCGTTTAAATGGTAACGCCCCTAGTCCGTTTAACTGTTAAAACGGCCTCTTTTAAACCTTGGATATACATACCAAAAATCAGTCTGATTTGTTTTCTGTAGCCATATATTTTAGCTTTTTAGTTTTATTTCTAGTCATTGGATTCAGGCATGTTTTTATTTTTTTGCATTTTTTGGGTACTTAATCCAACTGCTAGAAATTATCAATCAAGCTGATTTTTGGTACATCTATCTACCAAGGGGTGGGCTACACATCCATGCAGTTAGTGGGGCCCAAAAAATGAACTATGTAGGGCCACTAGATCCCTCTGCATCGACAGCATGGATTTTTAGCCTACCCTTGCTGGATATACAAACCAAAAATGATTGATTATCTCTACCGGTAGATTTTAGGACTTTATAGGATATGATTCTAGCCATTGGATTCAAGCATGCTCATTGGGTAGTAAATCCCCAACGGGCTAGAAATCATCAATTTTTAGTGTGTTTATCCACCAATAGGTGGGCTGAACATCCGGTCATTGGGCCCAAAAAATGATCTAGGTAGGGCCATTAGGGCCCCTCTACATCGACTGCAACCTTAAAACCCCGTATGGTTCGTGACCAAATATTTATGGAAAATAAAAGCACGAGTTATTTTGCGTTCCTCGTCTTAGCGCACTACGATTAAAGGAACACTCATCGGAAAACATAGCGTACTTCCGATACACCATGTGAAACACTTGATCATCAATCCTGACCATCCAAATGTTTGACCGCAGACTAAATTTTAAAACTGTGTATGAACATAATCATAATCATAATCGTCTGATTGAGATTCCTGATGAAATTTTTTTTTTTTTTTTTTAGGGATGGTTAAAAATCAATTTGCTACCCATATAAAACTGTATTAATTTCAGGTCATCTATACCGACCATTCAAATGCTATGCCACCTCTTGGATTGGCGACAATATCAAACTTCACACTGTTAGGGCAATCCTAACCGTTCAAATAAAATATATAATGGTCATCCAATTGGGCTGATTTTTGGTGTAGAAAATGTTATTGATGGGGCCCATTTATTGGACAGACCACATAGTATTATTTATTATCCATGGGTTCTAGCTTTCGATGAAACCAACTGTGAGACAACTTCTACATATTCAACTCTGTGATCTTTAACACAGTTCTTCAGCATCTAAAAATGGCTACAAGAGTACAGGTATTTCTGGTTGTGTCGTTGTTCGTGTTCGTCGTTTCACGCCGATCTCTGGCGCTTTCGTTAACTGTCGATGGGGAGGAATGTGTATACGAGGAGGTCCGATTCAATGGCGATATGATCTCTGGCAACTTCGTAGTAGCCGAAAAGTTTCAGTTCTGGAAATCGCGGAGTTCCGGAATCGATTTTTCTGTTAGTTTTTCTTCTTATTTTTCTCTTTTATGTTCTCTATGGTTGCCTAGAATAAGTTTCATATAAATATTTTAGATCAACACCTATTGACATATACCAAAAATAACGGCCGTTATAACGGATTCGGACCTCCCCCGCGTTACGTTATATACCGTTTTAATGCTTAGAAAATAACAGCCGTTATTTTTGTTATAATGGCCGTTATTTTCCGCTATAACGAAACTAATTTCTGTTGTTTTCTGAAAAAAATTGTTAAAAATAGTCCATTATTTTCCGTTATAAAGTTTTTTGAAATTCGAATTTTGAATGTTCTGTTTTTTCCCATTATTTTCCGTTATTTTCCCCTGTTCATTACAATCCAGTATAACGGAAAAAACAGTAATTGCCCCTATTCCGTTATACCAGCCCCTTTAAAACTTTTTTTTTTTTTTTTATACTTTAATTTTGATGGAAACTTATGTAAACCATATGAATGTTTTGCTTTATATATTACCCAACTATTTACAATAGAAAGAAAATAAGAAAATTATGCGAATTTTTTTCTTTATCTTTATTATATTTAATGTTATAATATTATAATGGCCGTTATATTGGATTCGGACCTCCCTCCTTACGTTATGTACCGTTTTAACGCTCAGAAAATAACGGCCGTTATTTTCTGTTATTTTTCCGTTATAACAAAGATAACGATTTTCTGAAAAAATTGTTAAAAAATGTAAGTTTTATTTTCCGTTAATTTCCATTTTTTCTGTTATTTTTGGTTATCAATTTTATTGAAAATTTAAAATTCAAAATTTCAGTTTTAGCGCCATTTTTTTTCCATTTTTGCCCTTGTGCAATACACTCCGTTGTAACAGGGGAAAGGGTAACGGCGTAACGGACCCTTTTAAACCATTATTTTTCGTTTTTCCATTATACCTTTATAACGGCTGCTCCTTGATGTTGTAGCAGAACACGAAATTTTGATGTGGTAGCATTCAAGAATAGCCACCTATACATGGGAGGTGGGACCCACATAATTTGAATGGAGAATATTCCAAAATAGCGATTCTTGAATGCCTACATCATATTTCCCCCCTTCAAGTGCATCTATCATGTTCCTTATTTACTCTCTTAAATTAATTTAATTAATTTTCTTCTGTTTAAGAGATTTGCGAGAAAATTAAAGGATTTAATTGTAGGTTTTTGATCCAATGGGGAATAATATGAAAATGGTTAGAGGATCTTCGGGAGAAAAATTCGAAATATTGGCTCCGGAAAATGGAATTTACAAATTTTGCTTCCACAACCCCAATTCCGCATCAGAAACCGTTACATTTTACATCCATGTTGGCCATATTCCTAAGGAGCAAGAGCTCGTTAGAGACGGTATGAATTTCTTGCACAATTTTATTTTTCTAATTTTATGCGCGCTTATTTTATTTAATTCCAGGGCTTAGGCCGGGCTCAGGCCTAAGCCCTGGAATTTGGCCCGGGTCAACCTGGTCATTGGATATTATATAGACTGACATTAACCTTTTTTTTTGTTTTTTATTTTTCTTATGATTAATTAACCTATTTTCCTTCGAATACTATAAATCAGAACATTTGAGTCCCATACATGTGAGAATTGCCAAGCTCGAGGAAGCTCTAGAGTCCGCAGTTTCCGAACAACGTTACCTTAAGGCTCGAGATGCTCGCCATCGTAAAAGTACGTAAGTCAAAGTAAATCGGTAATTACAAAATGGATTTCATTTCGCATTCATCTAGATGGGTGTTTGGTGATGAAGTTTAAGTTGTTTCGTGTTGATCTAGCAATGGCATAGCAATATGTAGATTTGGATATAAACTCTGTTACCAAACACCTCCTAAGAGTTGTAAAAAAAATCCCAAGAACTGCATATATTTATCTTTTATATTATTTTAAATAATGAAAAATAAATTAAATGTGTTTTTTTCTCTAATATTTGATTTGTAATTGAAAAAATTATACAGCAAACGAGAGCACGAGACAGAGAGTTATGGCATACACGCTTATGGAATATTTTGCGTTCATGTTCGTAAGTGGTGTACAAGTTTATTTTATTCGACGAATGTTCCGACACAACCATGGATACACAAGAGTCTAGAAAAATATGTATTTTGAAGAAATTGTAACATGTCACAGCTAGTTGATGTGCATGAAATAGCTGCCGAAGGATGTTTTCGGTTTGTATTATTTATCGGATTTAGAGTTAATATTCTATGTTATGAACAGGTGAAGTCCAAACCAAGAACACCAATATACCATGCAAGATTAGACCTGTAATGGTAGCCAAACGCGTTGTAATGGTAGAAATCAAGGTTTAAAAGGGGTCGTTATAATAATATAACGGACTTGGGTCATGTGACACTTGTGACATTTGGCACAATGCCTGGTAAAGATACCGTACGTGCATCTCATGCACCTTACATACTCTAATGCATTGTGAGTTTGCCAAATAGGCTAGCTCATATGTGCATTAGTCGGGTTTTTCCAGAATCCCTATGGGCAGTTCTGGAGAGTTGGCCTCAGATCCCTATGTAGGCAAGAGGAAACTTGCTATTGAAGATGCCGCCATCGGCAATCATTTTTTTAGTGACATGGCATTTAGGTTTGACCAGATTTTGTGTTGCTTTTTATCTCTTCCCCCTCCTATTGTCATAAATGGGTTAGTCAAGTCTAAGGTAAATAGCCCCGACAACCTTAAATTGTGTTGAGGGTGGGCCCTGTCATTGATTTTCATGTTGACTACTCCTTGACCTGATGTCTTTGTGCGTTTTAGGTGATGACGGAGCACAATATGATCCACATGGCAGATTCGTATTGATGTTTGGCTCATCACTAGGTGGACCTACATACCAAAATCAGCCTGATTAGTGCTTTCCAAACTTTGGATCTTTGTACCTCAAATAATGTTCGAATTCCATGGATAAAAATCAACCCATGAAAGGGATTCCAATCCAACGCTTAGAAATCACTAATCAGGCTTACGTTTGGTCTATATGTCCACCTAGGGTTGGACCAAACATCCATATGGTCAAGGATCTCTTAGAGCGTGCCATGTGTCTCGTACAGTGGTTCGTCATGATGACATCCAACAACAAATTCTCTCAATGGGGAGAAGAACTTTGATCTTGACATTTTTTTTTATCCATGCATCTAGGCTGTGTACTTAAAAACGCCATGGTGACATGCTCTTAGAGATCATTGACCATATGAGATGTTTGAATCATCCCTAGGTGGACCTGCATACTAAAAATCAGCCTGATTAGTGGTTTCTAACCATTTGATTTTAGTCTTTTCATGTGTCATTTCCACATGTGTTCATTTCCACCAAAGATTGCAATGCTTGGAAACCATCAATCATGCTGACTTTTGGTATGCAGGTCCACTTAGGGATGGTTCAAATATCTATATGGTCAATAATCTCTAAGAATGTCACGTGGCCTTTTCAGGTGCAGCCCGGATAATTCCCCTCAATGGGTAAGTACACTTAATAAGTGCCTAGTGAAGGTAAGAGTGAAATAAATGAGTTATTTTTTGTTCTATAATGACATGGTAAGTAATTAAATGGCTAGCAAGAGGTTGTTTTGAAAATCCCTAAGAATTATGGCATAGAAAAGTAATTAAATGGGTTAGCAAGGAACTATATTGAAAATATAATTATGACATGAGAATGGGTGAAGCATTTAATCAACATTTTTTATATTTTTTGGGTAATTTAGTAATACTCCCTGAAATTCAAAAATAATTTAGATTATCCCCTCAACTTTTGAACTGCCGCAAGAACCCCTTTGACCAAATCCTACCTTATTTGATTCACAGGAGCCAAAGAGAGACTTCTGTGAGTCAAAGACAGCGGGACTTGGTGCAAGGGGGTCTTTGTGGCAGTTCAAATGGTAAGGGGTAATACAAAGGGTAATTTTAGTTGCACCCCACAAAATGTGAGGGCACCTGACCTGTTGAGAGCACCCCACTTATATTTTAAACTCTGTGAGGACAACCTTCCCCCATGCAAACCAAAAATCAGCCCGAGTAGTGATTTAAAACCTTTGGATCTTTGCACCCAAATAACGCTCAATAATGCTCAGATTCCTACGGTTAAAATCAACCCATGAAAATGACTTCAATCCAACACTTTGAATTTACTAATTAGGCTGATTTTTGGTTTGTCAGTCCAATGAGGGACGTCTGGCCAAACATCCATACGGTCAGCGTCCACTAAGAGTGTGCCACGTGACTCCTATTGTGGGTTGTGGCTGGATTTGGTCACAAGACTCACAACCCATTGTGACAAGTTTTGCTCCAAACGAGTAAAACTTCTGCAGAGAAAACAGTTGATAAGAGGGTGCGTAAAATTATTTCAAAAGGGCATTTTCATAATAAAAATATATAGTAAAAAACCAAGGGTTTCGGGTGCCCTCACATTTTGTGGGGTGCGACTAAAATTACCCTAATACAAATTACTTTGAAATCGTAGGGGGGATTACTAAATTACCCTTTTTTTCTTGGTCTAGAGGCGTAATGAAGTAAGTAATAGATGCTTATGTTTATTGAGTGGTGATCATATGGTCTGGGGTCCATGTAGTGCCCAACTGCTGGCACATTTTAATTGGTGCTGCATTAATAATTTATTATTTTTAAATTTATATTTTAGTAGCTCGAGGTGTGTAACACCAATCAAAATGTGCCAAGGCACCAGATGGACCCCAGACCATATGATCACCACTCATGTTTATGTGCTAGTCAACTAATAGTAAACAAGCGTGTCGTAACCCAAGTTTTGGCTTTTATAGTACCAAGGGGCGGTTATAAGGGCCTCATCAACATTGACGGACCACAATATGAGCCCCGTGGCACACTCTTAGAGACTACTGACCATATGGGTGTTTGGCCCAACCCTAGGTGGACCTATAGACCAAAAATTAGCCTGATTAGTGATTTATGAGCATTGGATTAGAGTCATTTTCTTGGGTTGATTTTATCTGCAGAATTTGAGCATTATTTGGGGTACACATATCCAATGGTTTGAAATCACTAATCAGGATGATATTTGGTATGTAGGTCCACCTAGGGATGGGCACAACATCCATGCAGGTCAGTAGTATCTAAGAGTGTCGCGTGGCTCATGTTGTGGTCCCTCATCATCATTAACGAGGGATGTCAGCGTGCTGAACAACTTTTGAAGGTGAGAGCGGCATGCCCCAACCCAAGTTTTGGCTTTAAAGTAGTAATAGATTGATAATAGATATGGAAAAATCTATGATAAGGACTTTTGATGCAAAGTCCCTCAATTTGCCACGTAGTACTCTTTTGGGCACGGTGCCTCCATGAATGTTTGACCTACATCTTAGTGGACCCACACTCAAAAAATCAGTATGATTAGTGATTCCTAGCCATTGGGTTTGAGCATTTTTTCACCATGGGCTTGGAACCAACTCATAGGCCTGTTCATAAAGCCCATGATGAAAAAGTGCTCAAATCCTACGGCTAGAAATCACTAATCTTGGTGTGTAGGTCTATCATAGTGTGTGCCAGACATTCAAATGGCAAGTGGGCCCCAACGAGTCTATTACATTTCAATTTGAGGTACTTCTACATCAAAATTTTGATACAGAGGGCTGCATCAAAGAACAGCCCATAGATATGGGTCAGGCTCCAGGCCTTGCCTTTATGCACTTGGCCCTTCCACCATATAACGGGGCTCAGGAGCCCCCCTTTTCTAACCCCCCCCCCTCCGCCCCCCTCCGGGGAGTCCGACTTGGGGCTGTGGATTCCGAGAATCCAACTCAGCGCTATCAACCACCGTTGGATTCTCGGAATCCACGGTACCAAGTCCGACTCCCAAATGGGGGTCAGAAAGTGGGGGGGTCGTCCTTGGAGCCTGTTTCTTTACATATAGTAGTAAATGGCCCGTGCCCACGGCACTCTCCGACAAATGTGTTTGTAAAAATTGGGCGTCTTCGGCACTCAAACAGTATATCGGCTGGGGCGTTACCATTTTTTCCATTATAACAGTTGTTATAACGGATTGTAACGCGCGCACAGAGGGACAAATGGAAAAATAATAGAAATAACAAAAAATCACGGTGTTGAAATTCAAATTTTGAATAAATTTAGGTCAAATGAGGCGGATTGAGTGGCTGAAATCTAACTGTCCACATTAGATCGATGGATTTGATCTCAACCACTCTTTATCTAACCGTCCACATTAGATGGATGGATAAGATAAGAGAATACAACTGAGTTGTCTTGTGATATGCTTGGGTGGCCCATGCCCGTGGCACTTTTCGACAAAGTGTTTGTCAAAATCAGGTTGGAGTTAATCTCAGCCATCGATATGAAGCATAGTGGATCTCAGACACTCATTATTGAAGCCATATAAGATAAGAGGGGTATAAGACAACCACTGTCACTTGTTATATAGATAGTGGGTGGCCAGTGCCCACGGCACTCTCCAACAAAGTGTTTGTCAAAATTGGGTGTGAATGGCTGAGATCCACCATCTATTTGGGAGATAAGATCTCAGCCCTTCTTTGTCTAAATAGATAAGAGGGGGTATAAGATGGGAGACAACTTCCTGTTTTGTTATATAGATATATGGCTTGTTCAATTTCAAGTAGGATCGAATCACCATGGTTCATAGCCTGAGCCCAACCCATGTTTTTTTTAGAGTTACAAATTAAATCCCAGCCCGGGCTTAACTTGAGGAAGGAAAAGTCCAGCCCAAGCTCAGCCCAAGGTTGGGTTGGGTCCGTCAAGCTTGGGTTGGGCTAGTAATGCACACCGTACCACGTTTGGACTGTTCAACTTGTTCTTGGACAGCTCTCCTACCATTTTCACAGCTGGAAAATGTTAAATATGTGGTGGCGGTCTCAGTATGTCACCATGGAAATTTGTGGTCCTGGTAAATGTACTTTAAACAAAGACGTGGCCGAATAACTTATTCATCCAAACGATCCTATGATCCCAACCGTCCAATGATTGACTTTTTCTTTTCGCTAACTTTTAAAATTTAGTTTATGATGACGGTTAAGATTGTCTGCTCACCAAATTGACGGTCAAGATTGATCATTCAATGAACCTTTTATGTCTCAAGAGCCGTAGACAATGAGAAGACCGATCAAACCCCAAAACCGGAACGGCTCAAGCCGAGACCCGAGGAGAGATGTGACCCATAAGAAAGCAATCTGGAGTAGAACATTGCTGACGGAGTCGGTCATTAACGTTGATGACATACCACAGTATGACACACATAGCACACTCTTATAGACCACTGTAGGTATGGATGTTTGGCCCATCACTAGATGTCCCTACATACCAAAATTCAGCCTGATTACTGGTTCCTAAGCGTTCGATTGGAGTCGTTTTCATGGGTTCATTCTTAACCGTGGAATTTGATCATTATTTGGGGTACAAAGATCCAAAGGGTTCAAATCACTAATCTAGCTGATTTTTGGTATGTCAGTCCACCCAGGGATGGGACTAACATCCATAAGGTCAGTGATCTCTAAGAGTGTGCCACGTGGCTTACACTGTGGTCCGTCATCAACATTGACGAGGGACGTATGTCACTCGGCAATCTGCGCCGCCAAGTCGACGACAAATTCCGGTTCTGGCTTTCTGCAGCCCTCTCCTCCTCACTTTCCGCGACCCAGCACGTGTAGACTTGTATTGTTGAGTTGGTCACCAGATTACACTTGTCGAAATTCTATCGGTGGAGAAATAATTAGCGGAAACCGGATCCAAGCCGTCCGTGGGTATCTTTGAGACGTCGACATAACCCTCCGACGGTGCTAAAGTGGAAGTTGGAGGGTCTTCCATTCGACCCTTTTTTTCGCCCTTTCTCCCTCTCAGTCCCAGCTGAAAGAGAGAGAGAGAGAGAGAGAGGGGAGAGGACACAGTTGTTGCAGCAGCAGCAGCCTACAGGTATTTTTTTATGCTTTTTATTATTTATTTTGATGGGAATTTGTTTCTTTGAGGCATGTATATGCAAAATTCTGGTGTTTCGTTTCTGATTTCTGTGACTGTTGTTTATTAGACTTGTGTTTGTGGGTTGTCTTTAATTCAGATTTGCTGAAATGGGTTTCTGTGAATTCTTGTGAATTTGTTGCGTTTCTGTGTATTCAGTCTGCAATTGTTGAAAGAAAGTCGTCGGTTGACAAATGTTTTTTTTTTTTTTTTTTTGTGTTTGTACTTTTAGGTCTTTGATGATTCTGTGATATGGGTTTGTGATTTGTTCTTTGTTTTGAGACGGGGTATGTTGGTTTCTGGGTTTCTTTCAGCTTTTAGTTAGGCTTGATTGATTTTTCTTTCTTTCTTTCTTTTTCTGTTTATTTTTTCTATGTGGATTACTTGATTTTTTGTATTGTTTTCTTCAATAATAATTGTATGTTTTGATTACTTTGATATTTTTTTTTGGTGGGTAAGGTAGGATAGAGGTTGTGGTGCAAAACATCAACCAATTGAGCTATGGGCTCAAATTCTAAGAGTGAACATGATCATGGCAGAGCTTAAGCCCAAGACCTTTGGCTTTCAAGACAGACACTCTTAGTTAGATTGATTGATCTGGATTTGGTGGATTAATTTCTTTTCTTTTTATTATGTTTGGTTAAATTTTCTTTTTCTTTCTTTTTTCTTTTGGGAGTTTCTATGCTTGGATTACTAGGCTCTTTGTGATTTTTATCAATAATTATGCTTGGATTTTCTGGGTTTGTCATTTCATTTCCTAGGAGTTTTAGATTCTTCAGTTTTTGTTTCTTAATAGGGAAATTTTGAGTGGTTAAACTTATGTATACATGACATAAGATGTAAGATCTCGTAGATGTAAAAGTGTGGATGGTGTTTGAACTCATGGCAATAACTTCTTAAATACAAGAGAGGGTTCGCTGTTCTTATAATTTTTGAGTTTGTTATCAAAAGTTTTCAATTGCTACATGTGTATGTGTTTAGACACACAGTTGCAGGAAAAGGTGTAAAACAATGATTATGGACTCATCTTAGAATTACAACATCTAAGAATGTAGGAAATAGATGAGGCTTAGGCTGCGTTTGTTAAACTGAAAACTTATCACTGAAATCTGAATTATTTGCTGAAAGCTTAAAGTGCTGAATACAAAGTACTGAAATTTAAGTGTTAAGTCTGTTTGGTAAACTGACAAAAAATGTCCTGATGTCTGAAAATTAAGTGTGAAGTCTATTTGGTAAACATAAATCAGAATGTCTAAAAATTAGTTATTTGATATATTTGCCCTTATAACCTTTTTGTTAGCCCTCTAATGGACTCAAATACTTCATCTCAAACAACAATAGATAAAAAAAATTATAAAGTCTCCTCAAACGAGTTGATTTGCGATCTGATCTCGCAAATTTGACATAAACATTTGTCGAGCTTGTCCAAATGGTCTGTATGTATTAGGTATATCACTCTCTTGATCATTGGACCCTTCCAACTCAACATCTTCATCATCATACTGACGGAATAATGCATCTCCATTTGATACATTTCGAAGGAAATTATGTAATGCCATGCATGCAAACACTATATTCCTTTGGGTCGAAAAGAATATGGTGCCATCCTCTTTAAAATTGGGAAGCGCGCCTTCAACACACTATAAGCTCGCTCAATTACATTTCTCAACTTTGCATGCATGTGGTTGAATACCTCTTCCTTCCCTCTAGCACGACCACCACTTCGAAAGTCAGCTAACCAATACCGTACATTGCGATATGGTGCCATAAATCCCTGCGTATGTGTGTAGGCGGCATCTACCAAGTAATATTTATCTACATAAGAACAACACTTGTTTTCTTAACATGTAATTAAGAGTAACTAATAAATTGCACAAATAAAAATGAATTAAAGATAACCTGGAGGGGGCATTGGAAAGTTGTTGGCTGGATCACGTACAGTTTCATTCAGAACCCTTGAATCATGGGTAACTCCTTCCCATCCAGCTACCACATAGGTAAATATCATATTGAAATCGCAAATAGCCTTAACATTTTGATGGCATACTCCCCTTCCTCTTCCCATATATGGTATTTGTTTATCTACTGCAATGCATGCGTGGACAAGTGTTCCATCTATTGCACCAATGGCACCCTAGGCAACCAATGTAAGATTAATATTATGGTATAATATTATACAATAAATTGTGGAGTACTCAATTTTTTTTTATGAAACTTTACCTTAAATATCTGTCTGAGACGATTATTGGTTTGGATCTCACTAATATCTTCATTGAACGATGGAGTGACAATCATATCTTTTGAAAACTTTAGCATGGCCCGCAAGACTTCGTGAAAGTACTTGTGCACTGTCTGCCCCGAGTGTTGGAACCGATTTTTGATCAATCTATTTCGAAGGTTATGACTCACTGTCATAAAAAACATTGCCATCTTTTCTTCGACAGTCAAATATATACTGTTTGTAAGTCATTTTCTTTCTCGGAATCGGTTACACAAACCAATGAACGCATACTTATTCATCCTCAATAACTCAAAGCAAACCGTTGAAGATCCTTCTAAGAGCTCTTTCACAAATGAAGCGCCCGAAAGTGAGGATGTATTTGCTAGTTCTCTTCTAATACTGGACTGGTTGTAATATGTAATTAAAAGCTTTAATAATAGAATCTTCAGTAACCTCCTCTACTCGGGCGTTATAATTACTGTTACCAGGATCATAAGCAAACATTCATAATTATTTAAAGAAAATAAATATGTTTTCAAAGAACCCACAAATAGATGTTCATTATTCAAAGAATAAAAAATATTCAAAGTCAAATATATGTGTAAGTAAACATAAAAGACCTATTTATTTGTTCAAATAAAGCCAAAAATGATGTTCGCGTAACATGTTCATACTCCTAGCCTAGATGCCATACTCTTAAGCCAAGCTTTCACTACTTCTTCATCGTCCTTCACGGCCATCCATGTTTTCCTGTTATCTTTCTTCTCACAGAACGCAGAAAGTGCAACAATGTACAGTGGATCTGTTTTTGGTAGGGTTGTCATCTCTTTCAAAGATTGTATGCACTCTTCGATAGTGGGCCCCTCATCAGCATCCTTGTTCAGAGTCGCAATAATAGAATTAATTTCACTCAGAGTATCCACCTTTTTACTTTTCTTGCGGCGTTTTTCACGAACTTGTACTTCACCATCACTTTCAAGGTTCACTAACGGAGAAGGAACAGTGGATGCTGAATGTGAGGTGGGCAATGTAGGATTTTCCATCTCGATGTTAATTTTAGACTCATTAGGCACCCCTTCCCTATGTAAACACCAACTATCAGAACTAGTCGCGAGCACCCCATCAAATAATGCCGCCAACTCATCCGCATGAACCAATGACTTATGGCGAAATTGTTTTGCATCAGGATATTTCTGCAATATAATAATGTTAACAAAATGTTAATTATTTATTTAGGTATTTTTTTTAAATAAATACAGTATAAGTAATTGCCTTTATGTAGTCATCCTATCGTTCAGCTGGCCAATCCACTGTGTTGGTCGATGCGTTATAGCCATGTCCCGTTGAATTAATTAGTCTGGACCATATAGAGTATTGTTTCTTCATATAGTCCCAAGTATTCTTTAGTTGTTTCTGGGTAAAACTCTTTCCAAGAATCTTCTTCAACTCTTCTTTAATTCTAGTCCAAGAAGTGGGCTTCAATGTTCCTCCTGCTCTTCCTCCATTATTTGCTTCTTGGAGACAAAGATCTATAAAGAGTTTTTATCTGTTGGATTACCCCAACTTGCCCTACCAACATCCCCGTTTTGTGCCATCCCTATGCAGAAGAACATAAATCTCAAAATATCATAAAAATATCAAAATATCATGAGTCATATTTGAAAGTGTAAGAAACTTATGATTATTTGTTTGCCATCAATTTAATATTTGAAAGTCTTGGACTCAAAGGAAAATACTAAATTGTGGGTCCGATCCCCTTTTGGTGTGCTGTCCATCCAAGGCTTGATTATTCCACTCCATACAGTAAGAACCTAGAGTAAGGAATGTCGACTAGGAAGTAGCAAATGATTGTATCCCATCTCTTTTCTATTTTTTCAACATAAAATAGGATTCAGGTCTCCTACTAAATCTCCCCAATCCCCATATCAAAAACCTCAAGCAAGATGGAAACGAAGAGTTCCTAGGGAGGAGCTGAGGAATAAGAATAAGGAGGAGACCATAATTCTTCATGAAGACGATCATGTTCTCATTAGTTTGAGTAAAATTGCAGTTTGTGAATGTCAATACAATGGTGAACATAGAGAATGTTTGCATGTTGAGACCCTTGTTCTTGAGGACCTCACTTGCACTTGGAACCAGTCTAAGGCCATGCTTAGTTCAAAGCAAATTGAGTGCAATGCACTCACTTGCCACAATTTTGGGATTGAAAGTGATTGGTTGGAGGCGTGCAAATGAACTGCCATGCAAGTGGTTAAAAAGCAATTGCAAACTCCTTAACAAAATAGATGCAAGGAAGTGCATCCCAAAAATTGATGCAAGCAAGTGCATTGTATTAGCTCAACATTTTTTTCCCAAAAAACAACAACAACAATAATAACAGCAACCAAGATTATTTATTTATTTATTTTTTTTTATGTTTTAGTTTTCTTTTTTTCGATAGGGTCGGGATTGGGGGACAACCATTTTTGACAACCATTTGGCATACCCACATAGAAGATGAATCGATGGCTGATTTTTGCTGAGGATGATCTCTAGGGTGAGGAGATCATCCTCACAAAAAATCAGATCATTCCTATATTCATAGACTGGTTTAGAAGTTGAAAAATTATGGACTGCCTATTTTTACTATGTAACTTGAAAACCACATTTGAGGGGGTTAGAAATTTCTGAATGTGCTGATTTTTTGTGGGGGTGATCTATATGGTGAAGAGATCGTCCTCACCAAAAATCAGCCATTGATTCATCTTCTATGTGGGTACACAAAAATGGTTGTCCCCCGATCCCGACCCTTTTTAATATAGCTGTTTGGGTCACCTAACCCCAAGCTTTCCCCTTCAAAACAACAACAACAACAACAACAACAGAAGAATGCATCATCATCAGTTATCCAGTCAAAGCATGCAACTTGGTGTACTTGCCACTTCTTCTCATGCTATATCTACTGGGACCATGTTCAGTGAGTATTACCAGCCTAGGCAACCAAATACAATCAGCTTTACTACTTGCATAGAGTATAACACACGCGAATAATAAAATGGGTGTCCCCCGAGCCCCAACCCAATACAAATATACATTACAAGGAAAACCAGGAATCACACAGAAAAACAAAACATCATAACACTATTTTTAAACACAAACAAAACATCTTGACACTATTTTCAAACACAAACACAAACATGAGATATGATATCTTTAAGACAACATCTACACTTGTTGTAGGAAAAAAAATGAGCATAGATTTTGCTCTTAGGTACTACGAAATTGAAAACCTACCTGTAAAACACAAGAGTGGGGATGGAAATCATGGAATAAAAAGAAGAGAGAATAATGTTTTTGAAACCAAAAAGGTCCAAAACTAAATTGCTCGAGCAAATGAGTACTGAGGAAAGAAAAATTTGTATGGCTAACCTCGTTCTCTTGAATCCAACGTTAATGGCCTCAACTGCACGAACCTTTTTAAGGCTAATTATGGGGTAATACTTCTCAAACCACCAGTGAGCCAAGAACTCTGCAAAGGAGACATGAAGCAACACACAAAATCAACTCAAAAACTTCCTTAAATTCACAAAATTTTCCCCCAAATCTGTCACATTTCCTGAAAGTTTCCCCTAAATCCCCCATTTTTATAACCCAACACCCAATAATGGAATCCAAATCCCCAAAAAATTCACCAAAAAAACCCCTCACTAGTCACCACTCACAACTACCCAACAATCTATCCGAAACTAACACCACACTACCTCAAAACCCACTTCAAGAAACCAATATCCAGAAGATCCAAACCAAAAAACCCCAAAAACCCAAAAGAAAACCATTCAAAATTAGCTCAAACCATTTACAACCAAAAATTTTCTAAATCAACAATCAACAGCTTTGATTTACAATCAAAATCAACAATCAGCAACTATAAACTTTTTTTTCCAGATCGGATTAGAAATTTCACATTTAAATGACCATAAAAAATGACCAACAATCAAAACCGAAACCCTAACGTTAGGGTTTTGCTCAAGAAGGAGAAGAATAAGGGAAGAGAGAAGAGGAGGAGCAAAGGTAGAGAGACCTGTAACCTTTGAGATCGCCGGTGAGAGGCTACGCTTTCGTTGTAGATGTTGAGGAGGAGGAGATCGTGGAAAGAAATTCATTGAGCTTTTATACAATATGTAAGGTCAGTTTTGCCATTTTGAAATAGTTTCGGGGGCATTTTCGGTTAAAATAAAAAAACCATTAAACGAAAATCACTTACCGCCTTAAGTGATTTATCACTGAATAAGTGATAAGCCAGCTTGGGTTGGCTGAAAAAAATCACTGAAAATTCATTTATTTTAAGCATTCAGTACTTATATTTTTATTTATCAAACACGTCTGAATTTCAAAAATATCTGAAAACTATGAAATTCAGACTTAAGTGCTAGATTTTAAGTTTAACAAACAGCCCCTTACTAGGAATATGTTGGGTACTATGTTAGAGTTAATGACTCAAGACAAATCAAAGGAAGGTGCTTGGGAAGCATGGAGTGCTAATCTATAGTACCTGTACGGTCTGAAAAAGCTGAGAGGGAGATGCAGGTGACTAGTGCATCTAGAAGGTGACTCACAACAATATACCTTATGGGGTTGAGCCCATAACCTAAATTGTTGAGTGTTGACATACTGCACCGCAACCATGAGGTTTTGGGTACGGTTTAATTCCAACTTATCCACAACAAAGAAATAAATAGGTGACATGGACAACTAACTATTGTTCCTTGGGAGCTGATACCAAATTACTTGCGAATGTGAGAGCTGAACTGTAGTGAATCGAGGATGATTTGGTGCACTCAATTTTCCATCAGTGGTTAATAATAGTAATATTGGCCCTCGGAGCAGATGGATGGTCATTAAGATTCTGATATGGCACGAAAGTTTGGTCATACCTATTGTAATGAGAACACTTCTATACTCCATGCCTTGACCCTAATGAAGTCCACTGCAGCCTCTCTCTGGCCTACTCTTTCTCTCTGTCTTCTTCCTTGATGCAGTTCGATCTCCTCACAATATTACCTTAATACACACACACACACACACACACACACATATATATTTTGTGTCAAAAAGTGTTTGAACACTTTTAATTTTGGAGCTTAGTGGAACTTTCCCAAGAGACCAAGATTATGCAATCCGGACATGTTTTGAGTGAGTTATGGCCTTAATAGGAACAAGGTGCAGATTTATGGTGAACTATCCAGTTTAATTTGTTTATCCTTTTAAGGTTGAATGAAAAGGAGTTTTAGTAAGTCATAGTTTGAATCCAAGTAGTAGATACTAAGGATGCTGCCCAGCATATCTTTTTAAAGCCATGTTGTTGCTCTCTTTTACATAAAATTGAATTAGAAGTTTAAGAAGCTGCTTTGCTTTCTTTGAGGCATAGTTCAATCTAACGTGGTTATAGAGTGGTACAACTCCTCTATTAGCTCCTTCGTAGTGGTATGGCTTTAATTCACTAGAAGAAGGTTTCTCTGGTGTGCGGATTTCTTGAGAAGGTTTCTTTAAGTCTTTTATTGCTGATTCTTATAAGCCTGTCTTATTCTTCTCTTAAATAATTAAATTTTTTATTTTTCTAATTCTTTTCTTTTGTGCAGCCCTATACCTTCCCAATATTTCCAAACTCTTGGAACCTTTAAAATCCTTAAAACTCCACACTGTGATCGACTTTTGATTGTGGGACTATTTAAGGACTGTCCTACAACATTTGCTCAACAACCAAACCCATTGCTCTAGCGTTGTATTCTCTCACTGCATCACAAATAAAAGTCTCTTTTGTTCTTTCCTTGAAGATTGGAATATATAGTGTTGAGGGAAGGGCTTCATGTCCTAAATTGGAACCATGACACCCCACACTCAGGATTCAAACCATCCATGATCCAAAAACTAGAATATCTACTTGTTCTATAGACCAACCTACTATTTGAATTCCTACCACTTGATTTGGAAGGTGTATTTCTATGGGTTGCATCATTCTCGTTAGGTTAGAGAAGAACTGACGCAGGACAGGAGTACCGTTCCGCGATTTGAGAAGGAATTAAGAGTGGATTACTATTCACGTGTCACTATTCACGCAGCACTATTCATAGTGCTATGGTATGATTTGGGTTTTCTTATGTAATAAATTGACTAAAAAAGAAATAGAGATGGAGAAAGAGAAGAGAATAAGAGAAGAAATAGAGAAAGAGATAGGGATAGAAAGATACCTTCGGCTTCGCACCGAATTAGCTTGGCTTCGCACCAAGAGAAGATGGCTTCACACCACAAGAGAGATTTCTCAAAGAGATTTCTATTTCTTCATTCATAATTTTTCATTCTTTAAATCAAAGGGTACATCACCGTTTATAGACTCCCTACTTGAACTTTCCTAATTCTAATCTAATTGAAATTAGAAACTCCTAATACAAATCAACTATTGTAATCCATAATAAAAATTCTAATTAGAAATAAAATCTAATTTCAATTGACAATCCTAATTAAATTAAAACAAATCTTCGTGGGGTCCACTTATCTAAAAATAGTAAAATCAGAATTTACTATAAATAGTAAAAATGGGATTGATTATAAATAGTAATTTCCAGATTTACTATAAATAGTAAAAACGAGATTTACTATAAATAGTAAGTCCATTTGCTTGACTGGCATAGATTCGGTGTAGCGTGGACTATCGTAGTAGAATGCTCCCGCATCAAGAACTCGTCCTCAAGTTCGATTTGATGCCCCGTTTGATTTGGTTCACAATGCTTTTCTTGCATTTTTTTTGGCCTGCTTTTTGTCAATTCCTTCCAATCTCAAGTTGATTAGAAGAACATCAGACATCATATATCTCATTGCTGAAGGATTTTTCAGGGAGTTCGATAAAAACGGATCTATGTAAGTTGACAAAGATATTGGTATACACTCTTCCAGATCATTCGTCTTTTTCTATTTTATTGGTTGAATCCATAGTCTGTTAGACATGATTTCTTTTGGTTCTTTTGCTAACAAATCAAAGATATCATTTTTAATTGCTAGATTAAACAATTCATAGATTACCTTGTTGCTATTAAAAATTGATAAATCAAGAACTGGGCTTTCAACAACGATAAATCCTCTTCTCTTAATATTCATCAAATGTTGATGGTGATTCCCAATCCATTATAACAATGAAATACTCTTCCCTTGGATATTCATACAAAATTGGCGATGACCCTCATCTACAATGCTTGCAAAATATTTAAAATAGGAAGAAAATAAGAGTATTCTGGTTGGGCTAGTTAACTCAACATTTTGGTTTTCTAGTCTCCAATCCTTTAGCAATCTCTGCATCACAAGTACCCCAGAATACATCCTCGAATCACCGTCCAAGATCTCCCGAGGAAAGACTGGCTTTGATACCATATGATGCAGGAAAAAATCAATTCCTACTATGCAGCTATAAAAATGATGTACCACACTAAAAGATAGAACTCCAATCACCGTCGAAGCTGGATTTCTTAAAGAGAATCCGGGAAAAACCTCCCACAGGGTGCTAATCCAAGCAACCAAAATTTTACAAAGGAACCAAATAAAACTTTAAAGGCAAATTCATTCAATAATCAAAAGTCTTCATCTTTACAATGCTTCCCTTAACGACTATCTAATAAAAGCCTGAAGGCTAACTTAAGCCCTAAGGAACAAATCTCAGCCATCCATCTAAAATAATAGGACTACAAATTTTATAATGATTAAACTAACCTTATTTCACATCATTAACCCTATAGTAAAACTTCAAAACACTGTTTTGAGGCCCAATACATTAGAATTTTGACAAAAGTAATGACATAGCTGTTGTAGATATCAAAAATATCTTTCCTACGTATTTAACAGTAGTCATCTATGATTGTTTTTCTATCATGGCTTCTCCTTATCTTGATGCTTAGATCAAGCACTTTTTGCTGCAGATTTGGATGGAAAAGTGTACAGCGGTCTTTTTTTTGCAATTGACATTTCTAAATTAAGATTTTGGTACATATCGCAAGCAAAAGTCATGCCAGCATTAAAAATGAAGACCAAACCAGGCACGGGTTGTTCAAGAGAAGGAAAGGGTCTCCATGTGTGCCACAAGTCCAGTAAAATATCCAAGAACTCTTGCTCTCAAGTCAGAATATCCCAACAAGCAGCAGAGTCAGACACTTATATTCAAAATCATCATGATGGTAAGCAACTACACTCTCTAGTTTCTAGTTATAAAACATTTTATATAGGCATCAAATGATTGTTCAATTATTGCATCATTATCTAAGGATGGTGTATATAAAACTCTTTACTATAGAAGGAGTTCTCTTCCTCAATTTTTTTCTTTTTTCTTCTTAATTAATAAATTTTCCATTACTTATTAAAAATAATAATAATATTTCTTTACCGATCAAGAAAAAAAAAAATTTGCATCTTTCTTTAAAAGGGTTGTTATCTCACGTTCAACACTTAATATAAACTGCATTTTTTTAACTGCTATTAGAACTTAAATTTCAATTACAAAGGGGACAATGTGTCCTGTGAAGTTTCATATTCTTTAATAATACCTACTTGTTCTTACTGCAGTTTTATCCAACATTAAAGTATCTGCTCAGGAAATTGAATTTGACGAAACTGTTGGTCATCAAGAATTGTTGGATGGAGAAACCTGTCAGTTTCAAAAGTCACCATTATCTGGAGTTGAATCTCCATCTGTTGGTGCAACGGTACGGATATCATTTTATATACTGTACAATATTTTGTATTGTGAATATGTCCTCCTTAATTTCTGATATTGTAGTTTTGTTCAATGTTTCTGTTACTGTCCTAGTATCTTGATAATATTCATTTTATTTTCTCAAGTAGCCAATTAGGTATACCACTATTATGGTGTTGGGAAAATTTTGGCCCTGTTCACTGAATCATTTAAAACATCAGCATGAAATTCACCCCTTGTGAGCATGTCTAGTCACATATATGTCACATTTTTTGGATAATTAAAAGGTATGATTTATGATCTTAATGCTAATATCTAAATTGAATAGGTTTGGAAGTTGCACAACTGTTTTGAAGAGTGATACCAATCACAATCACCACCACTTGGAATATTATGCTTATCAACAGTTAAATGTTTATTAAAGGGTGACAATTAGAAGCGGTGTTTTAAAAGGCTTTTGAGGCTTATGCCTTGAGGCTCGCCTCGGGGCAAGGCTTTCCAAAAACGCCCTAAGGCTTATTAAAAAGGCTTAAAAGCTTTTGAAGCTTACGCCTCCTCTACTGAGGCTTTAAAAAAGGCTTATGCATCACTCCTTTTTTAATGCCTTGTCTTAGAAGCTTGCGCCTCACATGCATATGTCAGGGGGGGGGGGGGCTACTTACCTTAAGAAAATCAAAATTTTTTTTTCTTATATATCATAATTAAATAAAAATAATAATAAGCTATTCTAGCTTAAATAAAAGCAACAAAAATATTTATTTTCCCCAATCCCAAGGTCCAGGATCCGACCCGTGACCCACGTCTCGCCCTAATGTCCATGGGTCGATCTGGACCGCGATCCATGGGCCAACCCACAACCCTAGGTCAGGGGGGTGAGGAAAATAAGGTTAGAAAATAAAATATCTCAGAATCTCAATTTAAATATTTAAAAAATTAATATAAACAATTTTAAGAAACTTTTGTGAAAACACGCAAAAAATTGTTACGTTTACTAGATTTATCGTCTCTTTCCGAACATAGAAATCTGACCTAAATCGATTGATCATGGGCAGATAAGCCGAAAATAAACTATTTAAAAAATTCAATTTAATTTTTTTTATTAATAGTATGCTTAATTCTAAGACATTTTTTGAAGGTGAAGAAAAATAATTAAATTTACTATTTTTAATGGTCATTTTTAGACTTAAAAATCAATAATAAACTGACGAAACATAGGCAAAAAGGCAAAGTTAGCAGAAAACTAAATTTAAATTTTTTATTAATTATTTTAAATAATTTTAAGCACTTTTTGTGAGACTCGAAGAAAATAAGTCAGAATTATTATCTTCAAAAATTCGAAATCACATCGAAAATCTGCCCTAAAAATAATGGAATGAAAACGAGAATTTTTTGCAAAAAGATTCTGTTTGACAGTCAACTCAATAAAATCGACCTACAGGACAACACATGAGGAATTTCGAGGTGATTTTGGTTGGGTCGGAAAGCTAACTTGCAGAGCTCCAACTTTCATGTTTTAAGATTTTTCAAAAAATGATGGGAAGGGGCTCATTTTGGAGCCTCAACCTTTGGTAATTGTTTTCCACGAATTTGAAAATTTGTAAAAAATCTTACACTAATGAAATTTTAAACCGGATAAATCGAAGGTTATAATTTGTAAAAAATCTTACACTAATGAAATTTTAAACTGGATAAATTGGAGGTTATTCTTCGTGAAATTTTAGGGAGGTTAATTGCATAACATTGCGATATTCATTGTAATTTCTAGAAATCTAGAACTCTCCATGAGGTTCATCCCTTATGATTCAATACATACTTGCAAGGGTTTTAAAAGAACAAAGTTAAATAAAAGTGTGTCCCATGCTCTTATTCCAAGTTTTAACTTAAATAAAGAACTAAATAGAAATCAAAAAAGAAAAAAAATTAACCAAACATTCCCAATGAAACATGTCTTTAATACAGAAATAAATAAAAGAGAAGTAGTAATAGTAAAGTCCTCTACGTTGTTTTCCTGGCGATCCGCCTCACTCCGTTCAACTTGCTATATTTGCAATGATAGGCTTGAACGACAAAGCTCAGTAGGAAATGTATCCTTCCTCATACTCGAATGCATTTCGAAACACTTATACATCATGTTGTACACTTTATTGAATACAACAATATGTTTATGAAATGGAATAAAATGAATGAATGCCCTTTTTAGGATATGTATGCGTTTTCCACCCATGGAGTTGCCTCCTGATGCATTCAGGGCCTTTCAACCTTTGGATACCCACCGTGTTTTTTTTCATGGATCTTCTCCTTTAGGGTCTCCTAGAACCCAACTTCATCATCTTTCTGAAAATTCCTCTTTTTTTTTTTTTTTTTCAATACATCCATCAATAGAGATAATCCATGTGCACGAGTATGCATGCATCATGATGATGGAGGTCATAATAAAAATTAAACTCATCCTATCTACGGGCATGTTTTCACTCGCACAAACCTTTTTCTGGAGTCGATTGTCTTCTTGAGGGGGCGGCTAGGGCTTTTTCTTGGAACAAAGATTGCTCCCAAGTGAAAGAACAGAGAGGGAGATGAGAGGGCTCGCTAATGCTAGGGACGGGTAGAGCTTTCTGGAAAATGAGTGAAGAAGAGAGAAACGGTTAGAGTAGGGCTTATGAGGTTTAGGGTTTTCTAGCAAAGATTTTTGGGAGGTCTAATCTTGGTCGTTGGAGCCAAGATCATTCAAGGGTTGGGATTTTTTTAATTTTGTTGCTCACATTATGGGATGTTTTGGGTAATGTGGGGTCAACTCCACCTCACACACATGTCCAGGTTCAATGATTGGGAGAGAAGATCTTTCCCATTCCCTGATTCGTTCAATCGCTTTAATTTATCCAAAAAAATAAATCAATTAAATTTGAAATTTGAATTCAATTATGATTTAATTTTTCAATACTTCCTTTAATTAGTAGGATTTTCATTTAATACACAATATTCTAATGCCAATAAAGTTGCCAACGATTTCAGCATGCCCTCCACATGCCATGTCACCCCACATGCCAAAAATGCTGGTCTTAAATTAAAGAAAATTGGAGATTCTCTCTTCAACGTTTTTCCGCCAGTAATTAATAGATGAATTAAATTATTTAATGCCACAAGCTGCTATATTATATGAGGTCCTAGTATGCCAAATAAGTTATAGGGTTTATATTAATATGATAATTAATGTGTGCATAAGCCCTTAATGGGCCTTAGCACTAAGCCCGCCAATTTATCAATTACACACACACACACACACACACACACATATAGTGAAATGAATACGCAGGATTTAGTTGAATGCTCCTTGTGCAAGTGGGACCCACACATGAGTGCAAAAGTCAAGAATACCCTCATAGGGTAAAATTACTGACATATACTAGATAAAAATTCAGGATTTTACAGTGCAACTAACATGGGTACCATGTATTTGTTGCTTATCAAATAAATAAATATCACGTGTAGTTGTTGCTTGATTTGATTTATGCTTGTAGGTTAAATTTGTTCTCTTTTTCATCTCACGTTATGTTAATAAAAAAAATTGTAAGCAAATTAGAACATAATATTAATTAAAATATACCACCGAGTCCCCGAATCCTATTTTTTGAAATTCGCCAAGTCTCACACTTCGTACCCGTGTCGGATTTTGACACGTGTATATATGCAACTTACTGATGGCAGCTTATTTGGCCTACTTTGTCTAGGGATTGTAAGACGCATTTCTTTGTTGTTATTAGGAAGTGGTTACTTGGTTTCTCTCTACTCCCCACCCCCCATTGGAAATTGTTGGTGCCTTCCAAATAGTGAGGGAAGAGTTATCCATATTTAATTAGGTCCCATTGGGGAGTGTGATTCGAGCAAGGTTAAAGTTCTATCTTTGGTCCAAGGTCTTAAAATATCCTAGGATCTTAACTTGAGCATCTTGACTGTTGAAGGGGACTTAAGCGACATCATTGCTTGGGCATTTGGGAAGAAGCATTGGTGAGATTAACACATAAAAACTTTGTGACTCGACTTTGAGTTTGAACATCTCATCCACTCTCATTCTGTGTTCCATGAATGATATGATGGATTCTTTAGCTAAAGGAGGCGTCCCAAGGGTTTCTTTGTATTGCGGCATAGAGTGGCTTTTGTAATCTTGGTTGGAGCTTTGGCTCCTTTTTCTTCTATCTCCCCTTTTGTATCCTTCTCATTTTTTCAAAACAAATAAAATCGCCACCAATAAAAATAAGACACCTTCTCCCCTCAGTTTCATTTGATTTACATCTATAAGGTTTTTTATTTATTTTGTGCTTAGTATATCGAGAGAAATCTTTCACATATGGTCTTTAAATTAATTGATGGATAACAATGGTTCATTGGGTTGCAGGAGTTTCAACCAGCCAAATGCCCATCAAAGTTGGAGACAATTTTCTCACCCACTTTTGACTCCAATGAAATTCATTGCAAACCTGATATTCACAACTATGCAGGTATGACCCGAACTTCTAGTTGGTTGAACACAGTCTTTATGAGTTTGTACATCTCCCCATCATGACTATGCTTTCATTACAAGTCAATCTTAAAGAAAAATGGGTTCTTATTTAAACATCAGTGCCCATATGTGGAAAATGTACATATATGTGTGCATTGTTGACAAAATATCATCGACCAGAAAAAAAGAAGATGAATACAAACAAGGCAAAAAGCTTTTTAGACATTAATCAGCACACATTTATAGTGCTAATACTCTCCCTCAAGGTGGAATGTATGTCAACCAGTGCAAGTTTCCTGAAACATTGATATTTCTCTTTTCACTCCTTTGTCAGATTTAGGTTAGTTGATCATTCTATTAATGGTGTATCAGTGTGTGTGCTTTTATTTTTTATGATGTCAAATCAGTAGTCAACTTCGGTGTTGTTGCTTTTGCACGGTATGATGGTAAACAATATTCAGTGCTAAACATACAGGACATTTCTTTTTAGAAAGTGAGAGATATTACTGAAACAAAGAAAGATGAACAAGAGAAGACTTAAATGAAGTGAAGAAATTCCCAATGCCAAAAGGAAAATAGTCCCTTCTATCTTTATACCACTCATGTTCTTATGAAAGTTTTTGAAGTTAATGTTAATCTATTTGTTTGAATGCTCTTCAAAGGTGACGTGGCATGATGGAAACAGAACTACAGGGATTGAAATGCCACCCAGATATTAGTGGAGTGGTTCTACAACCTGCAAATTGATAATCATCGAACAGTTATCAATGGATCACGAAAATAAAGAATCCCAAAACTTTGCCCATAATCATCAGTTTTGGATTTCTCTTCTTTTCATTCTTTTCTCTGGGTTGTTGCATAAACCCTTCTACCCTATACCTATCTTATTCAAGTGGCAGTTGATGAAAAGAAAATATATAATTGTTTAACCAGCAAGACCTTGAAGGCTTCATATTGGTGTTGGTTCTGTCAGAGGTGCATGACTCAGCGTGGAGTTGTGATGCCCAAATCATGTGATATTGATGTATTTCACCTTAATGAGGTCTAAGCTTTGGTGAGGTGCATTTCCATGCTTCTGACCTTTGAGGGATTTGGCTTGGAATCATATGCCAAAAGAATCTTGAAGATGACTGTTGTGGTCATAATTCATAAATGCTCATAACTACAGGCTTGTTTCTGTAATTTTTTTATTTGCAGGGATACTTGTAAGCATACTAAGTTGCTAACTGTGCTTCCCACTGTCCATACATTGTCTACATGACTTAACTGCCAGTATTCTTTACTTTTCCTTGATGATTGGTTGGCTTCAGAAAACAAACAGATCCAAGCTAAAGTTCATTTGGGTCACCTACTTCATTGATTGTTCATGTATCTGAAAACCCCAACTAAATTGTGTGCTGACAGATGAGACTTCTCATTCAAGATTTGACTTCCATATCCATTATCTAACATTAATATATCAACTCTCTGGTTGTTGGAAACACCATTAAGCTTTTAGGAGGGACATTTTCTTTAGATAATTTGGTGCAGTGTCTATTCTGTCATTTTAACGGAGATCGCAGTTGTTCTTAATTCCTTATAGATTGTTTGACTTGTACATCTCTAGAGGATGGGTTTAGTGAAGTCTGGATTTACTAATAAAAAATAAATAAAAGTCTGGTATTGTTCTTCCATTGCCCAAAGGTAGTTAATAGTTTAGGTAGTGGCTACACTATTTTTTATTGTACACAATATTGAATATCCAAATTGTTGTTAGGAATGCTTTGTATGTTATTGTCTGTAGGCTGCTTGATTCTAGGTAGGATATGGGCTTCCATGAAGTTTGAAATTGATCTTCATTACCAGCAGGCAGCAGTTCTAGATCATGTTTGCATTCATGTGGAGGAACTTCTTTTCAATTCTAAGTTAATAGTATTGAATAAATGCTTATTTTTCTTTCCCAGTTTCTGTTTTCTTCAAATATGGGCGTGCTTCTACTTATTCTTCATATTTCTCCTGGAGATGATCTACCAAACGTGGTCATGCTTCTTCCATTTGATTTTGCTCTGTATCCAGAACATTTCTGAGAAATGAAAAATCATTAAAGTCAACAATGTCTGCCCAGAAGTTTCAAGGTTGTTTATCCCTGAAGAATATTTATCAAATGTACTCACCTAATCTTATTTTGCAGTAATGGATGATGACCATGATGTGGCACATTTGACAGCTGATGACAGTGATGATGGCAGTAGTAGTTCATGCGATTATCAAACTTGCAATGTATCAGATTTCCACATTTCAGACATGACTATTTCTGCTTTACCCTTTGATGGGAATATAGGATTTGATGATATTATAGAGGCCAATCCCTTTCCTGACTACGGTTGTACTGATCCTGAGATGATGTTTGAAATGTCTGAAAGATACATGATACTGCCTTTCCTTGAGGAAACTATGGAAACCAGCAATTTCCATGATGGCACACCATGTGAAGAAGCCTTGGTGAACTCGGATGATGCATGCTTATATCTAGCGACCCATCAAATGAAGTCCTGCGACCAGGAATCTGACATAAACTTTTGCTCTGTTGACCGAGATGAAGTCGACTTTGATCCACACTCTTTCCTCAGAAATTTACCAGACCTATCTGACGTGGTTCCGTCTTTGTGGCCAATATTGTTACCAAAGGAAACACGGAAAAGGAAGCCTATCACCCTAGTGCTTGATTTGGATGGTAAGGAAATTGAATTCTAAGTTTATTGGTATTTTTCTATGCAATCCTTATATTATTTGGCTTCATTTTTGTCTGATGCTTGTCCTTTGAGGCTTATGTCTTGATGCGAAGCATCACCAGAATGTCTTGAGTGCTTTTTAACAAAGGAAAATATTGATCATCCACCGAGGCTTGAAAAAAGCATTAGGCCTCACATGCATTGCTGGTGGTTGTAATGTTATGTTTCTGTGCCTTAAAAATTTAAATCTATTTCCTTTTTTTTTCTCCTCATAACCTTAAGGTAAATAGTAAATACTAATCCAGGTTAAATAATAGTTGCAAAAACATCTCTTTTCCTTGTGCGAAATAGATCAGCACTTTTTTTTTTATAGTTTGTACTGAATTTCCCTGTTTTATTATATTTATTCTATTACTCACATACTTTTTAGTATTAGTATTCATTTAAAAATGCATCCTCGTGAGGCTTACGACCCATGCCTTGAAGCTTATGCTCTTACTTTAGGCCATTGAAGCCTTGCCCCAACTCCTCGAGATTTAAAAACATTGTTTACACGTTCTATATTTGTTTGTTTTCATTTCGTTTGAGCTGAAAACATTTGGTGGGAAGGGTTCTCTATCTCTTGATCGTGCCTGTTGGTTTTCCGTGTACTTGCTCAATAATTATTCATGTTATTGGGTGGATGTGGCGTCTATTGTGCTATCCATAAAGGGGAGTCTATTTCTGTGGTCCAAGTTATCTAGGGTTTGCAGAGGGCTTTTTTTTGAAGATTTCGTATTTCGATGGAATCTATTATGCTCAAGAGATGGTTGATTTTATTTTATTTATTAGCTTGTTGTTTGCTTTAGTTGGCGGTAGATTTAGTAGGTCATCTCGACCTCTTTAACTGATTTTTCTGTAATTGTTGCTGGCTTTAATGAAAATTTTATACTTATCAAAAATAAAAAAAATAAAAATTCACACAACACAAGAAAATGATGGTCTCTCATTTTGGACCCAATGGAAGCTGAGATTTCGAACACTGAACTTCTCATTCACAACGACACTTAGGGGACATATACACCTTTTTGACATGAAATAGGTCAAACTAGATCTAGCTATTCATTAAATATGACAAAATAAAATGCAAAAATAATGGGTGGAGGTAAACCCGCTCTAGAAAATTTAATTTAGAAACATTTGGTATTAAGCAGGTCTCTGGAATTTCACCTTCGATTGATAGTTATTTTCCATGCCAATCAGATACCTAGTTTCGACAGAAATGCGTCAATAGATTTCCGATACAATCAAGAAATCCAAATCTAGAATTTCTGCGTTTTGGAGTGGGGGCAAATAACTCACTGCATAATTTCATAAATGAATCCCTTTTGGTTGTCTTTGCCTCATCACAAATCAACACACTTGTTGTATGTCTGCTGATATTACCTGTGCGTCTTAATGATGTCAGCAATTGGTTGGATATAATGAATGTTAGTTTTTGTATCCTTGACTCCACTGAAAGATTTGATATCCTTTGGTGTTAGGCCGCTATACTCGATTGAAGTTGTGTATAATTGTAATTTTCTAGTGTCATTAGTCGATGGAGTGACGGAGAGTCGAGGTTTGATCATATGCAATTTATGTGACAATGACAATGACAATGACAATGACATGGACATGTGTCGCTGTCTGACATAGTTACAAGGTGTCTTAACACTGCCTTTGAGAAGCTCAAAACACAAACACCTCGAACACATATTATAATATAATAGTTTTGTTATATTTAAATCAGAAGTTTTATAAGAAGAAATAGAAGGAAGAAAGAAGATGAGTTAATTTGAGAGGGTTTCATCATGTGCAATCTATGTAACAATCACACAGACATGTGTTGGTGTCTGACACAACGCCTTTGAGAAGCCCAAAATGCAGTCACGCCCGTACATGTATAATAATATAATATTTTATTTTATCTAAATTAGAAGTTTTAAAAAAAAATAGAAATAAGGAAAGAAATATAAGAAAATTAAAAGAAAACATTTCCATGCACCATGTAGCTATAAATGTGAGTAAATTTGTAACATCCAACAACTATAGTTGTGTATAACAACTTTAATAAATTATTGTACAAAGGATGGAACATACCATACCTTCTTTTAGAAATTATTAAAATAAAGGGTGACACTGCCATACGTGTGAGGATGTGTCGACATGTGTATTTGTGTTGATATGTATCCAACACGAAAGCCCTAAAAGAGTTGTGTCGTTATTTAGTGTACAACAAAGACCACTGATGGCACTGGGTGTGAAGTGATCAGGTGTAGGTTGAAGGCTCTAAAAGGATGAAAGGAAGGCTGAAAAGGATGTGAACTGAGGGTAGTGAGAAAAGATTTGAAGGCACATACTTTTATTGGAAGACGTGACCGTTGATAGAATGAAATTTTGGAACAGGGTCCGAGTAGCAGTTCCTAAATAGTTGGATAAGACGCTGATGTTGATGATGATGATGATGATGATGATGATGATGATGATAAATGATCTTAATTAGTTCATGGAGTATAAAGTCTCCCATTAACCTTTTTATAGCATTTTTTCCCTGTTCAAGAGATGACCATATGGATGAGGAACCCAAAGTAAGAATCACAAACAGGTGAACTCATTTGTGGAAAATTAGTTCCATGACTCGCCCGCCTAAGGGTTCTTCTAGATCAAACCTCAACTTCTGAGAATCAGTTATCTAAAATGTTAAATAGCCAAGTTGTCAAGCTACATAACAGAGAATTAGACCCAGAGATCAATCTAAGTTTATTGTTTGGCCATGGTATAGCATCATATTTAAATTGGTACTAAAGTGTTTGTGTTTGATATGGTAGAATGAATTTTTAGTTAATTATTTTATATCAATTATACCTCATTTATGGAGTCTTTGACTGAGGAAGCTTTTGTATTATATGGATCACTTGTGCATAATATCAGTGTTATCACTATAATTTTTGGGAGCGAATTCATGTAGAGTACTTGCATTTAGTTAAAGTGAATGCAATAAATAACTTTTCAGTGAGTTTCTAGATTTCCTTTTGAATGAGTGCATAATGGACTGGACCATCTTTGTAAGAAATTATTTTCTTATATGCTTTAAGGAAAACATTGAACAGGTTGCAAACTACCATATTGAATGGTCCCATCGTTTTCAACTCTCAACTCTGTGGATCCTTTTAGGGTTTGGATGGGCTGTGTTGTACACAGTGTTGAAACCATGAGACCGTTTAATATGGTAGCTTGTCAGTTACAATCGAGCCTCATATGCGTATATTCTCGGTTAGAAGTTTCCTGTTTATTTATTTTATTCGAAATTGCATTTAGTTTCTTCCGTTGCATACATTGACAAAGGTGGATGTTTCTAAAGTTTGGTCATGCTGGTTTGCATCTGTACAGAAACCCTCGTCCACTCTACCCTGGAACATTGTGATGATTCAGACTTCACCTTTCCAGTATTTTTCAACATGAAAGAACACACTGTATATGTAAGACAGAGGCCATTCCTCCAGATGTTCTTGGAGAGAGTTGCAGAGATGTTTGAAATCATTGTTTTCACAGCCAGTCAAAGTACCTATGCTGAACAGCTACTGAATATACTGGATCCAGACAGGAAGTTTATTTCTCGACGTGCATTTCGGGAATCATGTATTTTCTCAGAGGGTAGCTATACTAAAGACCTGACTGTTTTAGGAGTTGACCTGGCAAAAGTTGCCATAATTGATAATTCTCCACAGGTATTATTTTCTGTCCATTTGATTAGATGGTTTTGTCCTTGAATAATATATCATTTTACTAAGCTAAGAGTAGTTTTCTTTTTATTATGACCATGACAATCATCTTCCCTCATAGTGCTTTAACAAAGACATGTTTGATGTGTGAAAGATCAGAAAATGTGGGGTTATAACATTAGATATTAAAGTAATTTTGAACATTCTTCACTATTAGTATGAAAAGAACTAGTGATTTCTTTCCATGATATTTCGCCAATTTAAGTTAAAATTTTGTTCAGTGTTACCTCGTAGTCTAGTTGTTATAGAACAGTAGCTCTCAGCCATTATGCCTAGAGTTTTAGCATTAAGTTTTCCATAGAATTGATCCTGTAAGAAGTGAAATGTGAATATTAGTCATTTGGTTTGGAGAATAATATATTAACTGAAACAATCTTGTCTTTTATAAGGTTAACTTCTAACGATCGTATATTAAGGGGCGTTTGGGAACATACAAAAAAAGTAACTTCAAGACTTAAAAAAGTTAAGAAGTAGAAAAGATAGTCCGGACGTCTGTTACTTTTTAACTTTAGTGACTCCAAACACTAGCTAAAAAATTTGGCTTCCAACTTCTTAGAGAAACTATTTCTCTCAATTTAAGCACATGTTGAATTTGTTATAATACCATGTTTGCCCCTCTAATCCTTAGAGACAAATTATAAATGACCACTTTAACCCTTTTAATGACAAAAATATGCCTCTAAGCCTTTAATACAAATTATAAATGACCACTTCATCCTTCCATACCAGATAAGTTACTTTTTGTCCTTCCAAACAAACTTTTGACTTTTCTGGAAGTCAGAAATCGACTAGTAACCTACTACAAGTAAAAGTGCTTTTGCTTCTCGTTCCCAAACGGGCCCTAACTTAAAACCTTTATCCTCCTAAAAATAAAAAATATTTAATGAACCTTGTATCATATAATGTTAGCTTCTGAGTATTAAAGCCTTGTTCTCTCTTTATGATTTCAGGTTTTCCGGTTGCAAGTGAATAATGGGATTCCTATTAAGAGTTGGTTTGATGACCCATCAGACCGTGCACTAATTTCATTACTTCCCTTTCTAGAGACCCTGGTTGATGTTGATGACGTCCGTCCTATCATTGCAAAGAAATTCAGTGATAAGGAGCAGCAGCTCCTATTCTCTCCTTAGTTTAAATTTTATGGTCCCTGGTCTCTCTTCTCTCCTCTCTCCTCTCTTTTCAAGCCACAGTCAGATTCCCATCCATGTGCTCCACTCTCACGCCACTTTGTGCCCTGAGATCATTAATTATAACAATAAGTGTAGTTAGTCTTGTTGTTGTGTCAACTATTGGTGCTTGCCCATCCTATTTTCTCTTTGCAGAAAGTCTCCGCGAAGAAGTGTATCTACATGTTGTGTCTAAAGCTAGTAGCCAAGAATGTCTCTACTTGTTTTCCATCTTACAGATAAAGATGCAGTTATTTCCTTACATGTGTGTATATGCATGATTTTACAGTGGAATAAAGTTGTGGACTGGTTTGTTTCTCTTTGTATACGATTTTTTGAACATGCTTCTGATATAAGCTCCAGTTTGCAATTGTAGTTTCCACTGCTCTCTGACAGGATTCTTGCTTCTTTCGTCTAGTATGAAAGAGGTCAACTTTTGTATGTGGTTTCGTTCTAAGGAAAGACTTTTCAGACTTGGGACACTTAACTGTTCTCATGTTGGTAATGATACTGATCTCTCTCTTTGCCCACCACAATGATATAGTTGGTATCTCCGTCATCTAATCCATAATTCAATTTCTAGAAGAAAGAAAATGAGGAGCTTCTTGTTTTATTGTTTCTCTGTTAGTAGTAGCAGTAAGGACTGTCACAAGATTCATGTTATTCATTTTCTTTACCCCCGAAACACAAGTCTGAAGCACTAACCAAATGACTACACGTACGAAGTCAAAAATGGACTCCAGAGAAAATTGAAAGCATAAAAAATGATACATATAGCGGGTGAGTTGACAGGATTTGTAAGCAAAGTGGCAAAATAAGTTTATTAACTTTCAAGTTATCATTATTATTGTTATCATAATAATACAGTTCTGTTGTTGTTAGAGTGAGTTGGACATATTCGAAGTTCATGTTTGCTGGGAATTGTTATCAAGCAGATGGATGATTGACTTCTTTATTGAAGAGTCCAAAATACTTGAGGAAGCACTTTACTAATTTCAAAAACAATTAAGACAAGGATATTGATTTTGAATGTCAATATAGGAGGATAGGATTGCTTGAGAGTGGATCAATCTTTGTTTTAACTTTAGGAACATCAATCTCATCACGAAGACAGAAGCTGGAGTCATTTTCTTCTCACTGTGAGAAGCATTCTTCTTACCTTCAGTGAAGCAATGCACATTTGTATTTCAATGGGTGGAACACTTTACGGTGGATCCTCCTTTGTTGATTGTAGTAGAGCCATCAAAGGTTGCAGGGGTTATGAGTGATGGATGGACGGATAAGTGGCAGCTTATTATCCATCAATGAACAGGACCACATGAAATTCCATAATTGAACGAATGAATAAATGATTATGGATGATCAGAGAAGTAATGGAGGAGATTGAGAAGGGCATGGACCTTTCTGTACAAGTAGCCCATGACTAGACCCACATCAAAGATGGCAATGTATGAAACAGACTCCCAGATTGTCACCTACTAAACTAAGTACTGTCCTGCCGCAGATTGAAACTTATTGAGTCTCAACGGTTTCCTCTCTGGTGATCCCATCAGATTGAAATATACCAGGTCTCAGTTGCTGTTAGCATTTTTGTACCCACTGCGAAACAACGAAGTTATGAACATATACCGAGATGGGACAGTTCTGGACATCAGGAGTGTTCATATCTACAGCATGATTTTCAAATGGGTGCCAGAAGGAGACACCAGAAGCATGGCGCCGGACTATGGGTTTATGTTGTTATCTAGCAGAGCTACGCTGGTGCCGTGAAAGAGATTAGGAAGGACTATTCTTTGGAGACCTGAAGAGAAAATCTGAGTTTGAATTCCAGTTATTGGACACCTATAACAGGAAGGTCTGTTGGGTCAGAGATTGTTCACGAAGGCAGGCCTCTGGTGCTAAGAAGCCTTATGTTTATAGAGTTGAGGTCTGAAATTTATGGTTCACCTTGTTTAGCACATTAAATAGGTAGAGAATAGAGGTGTGGTCTGAAGTTTGTCAGAGAATTGGGTGGTAGAGCAGCATCTATCATAGATATACAAATGGATCATGAAAATCAGCTGCAGTTAGAGGAGAGGAAAGTGTAGTTACTGTTTTTCTCAGCCCTTTACGTGGAAAGACAGATGTGGTGGTGGCATAACGTGTTGGGTGTCACCATGCTCGACAGACTGCATGTAGCATATCTTCACTGTCAAAGTAAGATGGAAACGAAAAAGCATGATTTGGCAGGTTATGTTGATGAGGAATTATTTGATGGTATCGATATCAATAAATGCCACCTGTTATTTTGGTACTTTGAAATTCATTTGGTGTGACAGAGCGGCAGGAAATGTCAATATGATAATTGTTGCTTGCTCTTACATCCTCCTAATATTAGCATTGGAACTGACAATCAGATATATGCTTGTCTCAGTTTGCATTCATTACCTGCAGGCGATATGGCAAAGATCATCAAAGGGTTTGCCTCCAATGGCAAAAAACAATGTTATGTGTAGGGGGAATTAAATTGCTAACGATATTGTGCATTCAGATCATCTTTATTTAATTTGTTAAGAGAACATAAATTTAGTTGTGTTTGACTTTGTTGAGAGAGATCTTTAGGTCTCTTCTTTTTTCCTTTTCTGTATCCCTTGTTTCTTCATAAAGCAAACTGCGAATGTAAGAAAATAACATGGTGGTGCATTCTAGTGGGCGGCACATGCATTCAAATTATCATATTGTAATTAATAGTTAATTGAAGCATTTTCTTTTAATCTTGATTTAGGTAGTTATAAGGGCTATGTTGGAAATATGGGAGAAAGGGGCATGGGAAGAAATTAAGTGGTTAAACTAGGTTGTTTTGAAACTATGGATAAAATGGTATGGTTAGTAATTTAGTCAATTATGAAAGGGCTGTATTGAAAATATAACTAATCGCATGAGAAGTAACCAAGTAGTTAGATATGATTGTTTTTCAGTGGCTGGTAAGCTTTTTAAACCAAAATCGTTGCTTTAATAATGAGGGGGTCCGATGAAGAGGCATTTAATGAACTAATAGGTTGCGGCCTAAAAACCCCCACGGCTCCTACATAGCTTTGATTTTTTTTTTTTCTTCTGAAGAAGTGGCAAAATAAGAAAGTTTCAACCCAAAGGGTAGTTTGGAAGATTAGTTTGGAGGGGTGAACCTGTAAATTGTGTCAATCAAGGCACAAATAAGAAATCAAAATTCTAAAGTTGTCCATGCAGAGTACATGCAGTTATTAATGGGTTGTTTTCGAAACATGGAAGAAATGATATTGAAAGTAATTAAGTTGTATTATTAAGGAATTGTTTGAAAATATGAAAATAATAACATGGTAAGTAATTAAAGGATTATCAAGGGGTTGTATTGAAAATAAGAATGATGGCATGGAAAGTAATTAAGTATTTAAACATGGGGTTAGTAATAGGTACTTATACATCATGATAGGTGCCTCGGTGAATGTTGTGTGAACGTTGTGTGGCATACCCAAGTTTTGGCTTTAAAAAAATATGAACTAATAGGGGCATTCTGGAAGAAGTGGCAAAATATGAGTTTAAACCCAAAGAGTAGTTTGGAAGACTAGTTTGGAGGGGTGAACTTGTAAATTGTGCCAACTCAAGTCATAATTAAGAAATCAAATTTCTAAAGTTGCTCATGTAGAATAAATGTAGTTATTAATGGATTGTTTTGGAAACATCGAAGAAATGGTATTGAAAGTAATTAAGTTATATTATTAAGGAATTATTTTTAAAATATGTAAATAATGACATAGTAAGTAATTAAGAGATTATCAAGCGGTTGTATTGAATATAAAAATGATAGCATGAAAAGTAATTAGGCTTTTAATGAGGAGGGTTACTAATAGGTGCTTCTACATCTTGATAGGTGCCTTAGGTGCCTTGTTGAATGTCGTGTGAACAGTATGTGGCATACCCAAGTTTTGGCTTTAAAAAACACATGAACTAACAGGGGCCTTTTGGAACAAGTGGCAAAATAAGAAAGTTTCAACCCAAATGGCAGTTTGGAAGATTACTTTGGAGGGGTGAACTTGTAAATTGTGTCAACTTGATGCACAATTAAGAAATCAAAATTTTTGAAGTTGTCCATGTAGAATATATGCAGTTATTAATGGGTTGTTTTGGAAACATGGAAGAAATGGTATTGAAAGTAATTAAGTTATATATTAACGAACTGTTTTAGAAATAAGTCCGTCTAAAGCTACACCCATTTCTTATATCCACTTCTTACACCCGAGGTTGGGGCCGACATGGAGATCACGTTGGACAATCCAACCATATGACGAGTTGTCCTAGCCATGATGATCATCGTTGCCAAAAATTAGTTCACTTCAAAATTGCTAATCATATAACAAATTGACCAAGAATAATGGTTTAATTGGATGGTCTGGGTTTTTAAAATTAAAGTCATATTTTATGGTTAGGAATGTCGAAATGTCTTGATTTTTTGTGAGGAGGGTAACCATAGTATGAAAAACTCACTGTGCGGTTGGATTGTCCAACATGATCTCCATGTGGGCCCCAACCTCGTGTGTAAGAAGTGGAGGTAAGAAATGGGTGTAGCTCTAGATAGACTCTTTAAAAATATAAAAATAATGACATGATAAGTAATTCAACAATTATCAAGAGGCTGTATTGAAAATAAGAATGATGGCATGGAAAATAATTAAGTATTTAAACATGCCTTTTTCCAATAAATGATAAATTTTTTAAAACCAAAATATTTGATTTAATAATTGATGAGTACAATGAAGGAGATATTTAATAACCTTTTTTATTTTGCTTTTTTTTTTCTCTCTCTGTAAAGGTATTTAATGAACTAATAGGTTGCCTACTAAAAAAACCATGAATTAATAGGTGTCTATACATCTTGATAGGTGCCTAGCTGAGTGCATGACACCCCAAGTTTTTGCTTTTTAAATAGTAATAGATATTTCGGAGATGAGAGACTTCTACATATGCGAATTTTCTTTTAAGGCGTGATTCTAAATGTTGGATTCAACAAAGAGATCTCCCATGTCAAAGGTTAATCCACTTTATCGATTTTTCTTTTCCGGTCCAAAAGAGAATCTTGTGTACACGGTTGAGGTGGACGAAAACGAGGAGTACATTTTGGTTATGGTGGGATCAAACCAGTACATAGTAGATACTTAGAGCATCTCCGACTAGTTAAAAAAAAAGTCCACTTGGATTGTTCAACTTGATCTCCATGTGGGCCCCATCACCGGGTGTAAGAACTGGATGTAAGAAACAGTGTAGCTCTAGACGGACTCATTAAATATAATGTTTTATCCCTGAATAATATGGCGGTATATAGGTCAGTGCATGGGGGTGGGTTTCTCAATTTGCTCTCCTGTTTTTTACTAGGCGTGTTAACCTTTCGCATGACTACATTCTATTTGCACCCCACAAATTCCAAAAGCACCCTCTCAGTTGCACTTTTGGACTAAAATGTCCTAATTTATAAGAGTTTTGAATGAAAGAAGCACCCCCATTTCTCCGTCTCTTTCCTCATTGGGCTTGTGAGGAATCCCCTTCCTTGACGTCCCTCCCTCCCTCCCTCCCTCTCAATAGGCCCCACGGTAGCTCAGTACCGCTACTGTATAACCCACGGCCAGCCCACCCAGCCGTGGCTACCTGCAAACTATTCACTTCCGTGTCCCAACCCCATGCGACGGACGTGCACCTTATTGCGAATGACTCGCAAGAGCAAAGAATATCAACCCATGGGCCAACCGTTGATATTCTTTGCTCTTGCGTCATTCGGAATAAAGGTGCACGTCGTCGCATGGGGTTGGGACACGGAAGTGAATAGTTTGCAGGTTATCCAAATCTTGTCAATGCGATGTTCTGATGAGTGTTGTCATAAGGAATGATTGTGTAGTAAGAATAGTATTATACTTTAATGGAAACATAGGGGGACGATCTATGTATAAATATCCTAGCCGTTGGAGAACGTTCATGAGCAAACCCCACTATTCCATAGTTGCCTTTGGGAAATGGTTACGGTTGAAAGGTATAGCTGGGATGGTTAAAATCACCTGATGGGGTCAAAATATGTCAAAGAGATAAAATTTTGCCTTTGTGGGGGCTGTTGAGCGCATAAAATCACACCACTTGGCACACTCTTTAGGGCCCACTGACCCATTAATGCTTCCACCACTTGATGGACCTACACATCTAAAGCAGCATGAATGGTGTTTTCTCATTTGAGCTGAGTATCCAAAAAAAAGTTCAAATCCAATGGTTAGAAATCACCCATGAAAATGCCCCAATCCAAAGGCTAGTGATCATCAATCAGGTTGATTTTTGGCATATAGGTCCATCAAGTGGTGGCCATTCATTCATAGACTAGTGGGCCCAAGATTGTTCTAGGTGGCACGTTTTATACGCTCCACAGACTAAATTCATAGGAGATGGCCTGGGCGGGACCCACTAGTGATAGGACCTACAGCCCCTGCATGTCTGTCCGGAATAGAACCGGCGGGTTCTGCGGAGGAACGATTATGGGCTGCCAAATCATGTCGAACAGCAGTAGGAGACTATTTAATATGGTGGTCCATGAGCTGGTATAGACCCGGATCCTGCCTAATTTGAGCCTGGATTCAATGGGTTTGGATCCTTCAAATGGAAAAAAATCTACTTTTCAGAGTTCTGTATCTAATTGTGAATACAGAAGTTCCTCAAACTGTCATGTGGCACACTCTTTCTGGTCCCCTGACCCCATGAATGGTTGGTATATACCTTAGAAGACTTAAGAACCAAAAAATCAGCATGATTGTTGATTTCTAGCCATTGGATTTAAGCACTTGTCTATCATGGCCTGCTCACGAAGCCCATGATGAAAAAGTGCTCAAATCCAACGGCCAGAATTCACCAGTCATGCTGATTTTTGGTATACAGGTCTACCAAGATGTGGATCAACCATTCATGAGTCAGTGGGCCCATGATGAAAAAGTGCTCAAATCCATCGGCCAGAATTCACCAGTCATGCTGATTTTTGGTATACAGGTCCACCAAGGCGTGGATCAACCATTAGTCAGTGGGCCTGAAGAGTTATGCAAGATGGCCATTTCAGGGTTTTTGTATCAAAATTTTGATACATTGCATCATGGATCTTCTTGCACACTTGGATCATGGGCCCAGAATCCATCGCAGAAGAGCATGCTATCTTTTAGAGTAGACTTCTTTGACGGCGCTTTATCAAGACTAGTGGGTCGTGCAACTTGAGTGATTGTAGGGGCCATTTGGAAGAAGTGGCAAAATAAGAAAGTTTCATCTGAAATGATAGTTTTGGAAGATTAGTTTGGAGGGGTGAATCTGTAAATTGTGGCAACTCAGGGCACAATTAGAAAATCAAATTTTTGAAATTGTCCATATAGAATAGATATGTATTTATTAAGGGGTTGTTTGGAAATACGAAGAAATGACTTACAAAGTAATTAAGTTATTAAAGAACTGTTTTAGAAATGTATATATCTATACTAAAATAGAGAAGTGAGCAACATTCTTTTCTCATCCACATTGTGCTACGTGACATTCTCTACATTCAGAGTGCCACGTATGCGACCATGTCTCTATGACGTCTACGTGGCATTCTTCTACTCTATTTTCTACCAAATCGTCTCTATATGCATTAAAACCCTAATATCTCTCCACTATCCTTACTATTTTTTCTACCAAAACGTCTCTATATGCATTAAAGCCCTAAAACCTGTCCAGTATCCCTTCAAACTCTATAACTGCTTTTACAATAATTCACTTACATTTCCAAATTAAATATTTCTATTATCTCTCTTGCCTTTTATTCTATTAACCTTTTTCCTAAAATGGTTCTTACCTTCCCAAAGCATCTCTCTACTTTTCATCTATAAAATTGGTCGTGTTTTTAACTATTCGTACAAAAAAGTGCAAAAACAAAAAATAATTCTCTAAAAGTTCAAATGCAGAGATCAATATTGAGAGAGAGAGAGAGAGAGAGAGAGAGAGAGAGATAGATTTTGGATGAAAATACTTACCCCTATGAGAGAGAGAGAGATAGATTTTGAATGAAAATACTTACCCCCTATGACTTGGTACATCGTTTATGACTAACCATGACCCATATTGACTAGCACTAGTATATATGAACATAATGGCATGATAAGTGGTTACGTCATCAAGGGCAATGGACTGTATTGAAAATGAAAATGATAACATGAAAAGTAATTAAGCATTTATGCAGGGACTGTATTGAAAATGAAAATGATGAAATGAAAAGTAATTAAGTATTTATACAAGGGGCATATTAAAAATATAATTAGTGGGATGATAAACAGTTCAATACATTAAAAGGCATTTAATGAACTTTTGGTAGAGAGGGACATTTAATGAATTTATGCTTAAATTTTTCATTTTTGTTTGATAGGCAAGTGATAGGTGCCTAGTGAACCTCAGTGTCACACCCAGGTCTTGCCTGACTTGACCATCAGTGCAGTTCTGGGCACGTATTTGAGTGCTTTCTGCTTTTGTATTAAAAAATTTAAAAAGAAATCTTAAAAAACACTCAGCTGGATACGAGTGTGGTCAGGCTGCGTGCTACGTGCTACGTGCAGCCTGACCACTCGGTGGTCAGGTAAGATTTTTCCTAATAGATAAAATTCCATGTATATATTATACGTCTGATTGAAAACTGGATGGTCAAGAAATTAATTGACTCGATCTTGATTTGAAAGTCATGTCGATCTTGAGTTCAGATCTGAGAGTGTTGTGGGGGTATAGAGTGCCTTTTGATGCATGTTTGATTTATACGTGGACAGCCATGATGCAATGTATTGAGCTGTCCATATTTTGGCAGCTTTGGTATGGGATGAATCTCCCCATTCCTAGTTAACAAGAGCCATGTGTGATTGGAAGGGGAGCATACCCATACCAAGGTTTAAAATTTCGGTTTCGGTAGCCATTTCGGTGAGGGCCGAATCAAAATGTCGTCTGAAATTTAGGCATTTTGGCTTAAAACCTATATTTCGAGGATTTCGGTACTCATTAAAACCAAAATTTTGGCCCAAAATTTTAACCGAAACGTCGAAATTTAAAACCTTGACCTATACTGGAGTTTGAGTTTCTGTTTGTTTTGCGTGTTCCCTTTAATGTATAGTTGGCTAACACACACACAACCAAAAAAAAAGAGGAAATTATGTGCATGCAACCCGCATATTAGTTATAGCTCAGGTTAGATTCGGATCACAAATCGGACATGGATCACGCGGCTGGAGCCAAGTTAAATTTGGATCAAATCTGAGCTAACACATATGGTAAATGGACATGGATTATTGACCACATGGATGTTTAACCCACCCCCTGATGGGTAATCTTTAGCCATTAGATTTTAGTACTTTTTTAAGGTGTGATTCTAAATGTTGGAGTGAACAAATTTTTTGAGTACTAAATCCAACGGTTAAAAATCATCAAACAAGCTGATTTTTTGTATGAATGTCTATCACGGGGTGGGCTAAACATCCATGTTGTCAGTAATAAAAATCGCTGTACCTGACACCTTTGGCATTAGGTCTACTTAATTACATCACTACCCTTTCAACATATAGCTAAAGGGAGAATGACCACCCTCTCTCAAATCTCCTATGGGACCTTCCCTCTTAAGGTCTCGGACACCTGCCTACGCCAGGCTTTTTTTTTTTTTAATCTAAGCATCTAGGCATGCACCTAAAAACGTCACGTGGCACACTCTTAAAGACCAATGACCGCATGGATGTTTGGCCCTTCTCTTCCATGGGTTGATTTTCAATCGTGAGATTTGAGCATTATTTTGAGGTACCCAGATCCAATGGTATAAATTACCAATCAGGCTGAATTTTGGTCCGTAGGTCCACCTAAATTTAAGATTTTTTAAAAATTTTTTAATTGCAAAAGCTAAAAACCAGAAGGGTACGTGGAAAAAGCACTTGGGATACGTGCCGAGAACTCATTTTGGGATACATGCCGAGAACTCATTGGCTGTCACGGGCTTCGATGAGGACCCCCTATCATCAAAGTTTTGCTCCATCATATAGAGTTGACGGCCGACAACCCAAAAACACGTACCCTGACAAAATAACCGTATCCAACAAGTAATCTCATACTAATCAAAACAAAAATACTTTGGCACAAAATTGAGACAAACATGACGCTGACCTAATTCCTTCCACTAGTCCCACCTATGAGAAGGGAACACAAAGTCAAGAGGACCCTCTTCATAGTTTCCACGGGACTATAAGAACCGCGGTCCACACACTAACCTCTTTACCATGAACTTCCTAAATCTTCCTAATCTTGACACAACCAGAGAAATATTGTATGAGATACACCCCGGGCCGGCTCTACCTTAAGGCCATTAAGGCGGTGGCCTAAGACCACTTGGTGAGAGAAGGCCCCCAACACAGGTCCCACTAACCATATGAATTTTTTAGCCCACCTCTTATTGGATATACAAACCAAAATCAACCTGATTGATCATATCTAGCCATAGATTTAGTACTTTTTAGGACATGATTCTAGCCGTTGGATTTAAGCATGTCTTTTGGGTAGTAAATCCAATGGCTAGAAATAACCAATCAAGCTGATTTTTAGTGTGTTTATCCACCAAAAGGTGGGCTGAACATCCACGCAGTCACTGGGCCCAAAAAATGATCTAGGGCCACGAGAGTCCTCTACAACGACTGCACTAGGAGTCCTCAACTTGTATCGAGACGGCCTTAGATACACCAATAATGATACGACAACCCACTTATCCGACTTCATAGAGGATGGCTGAGATCTTATCACCCCAAATGGACGATGGATCTCAGCCACTCACACCCAATTATAGTAAATGCTTTGTCCAGGAGTGCCATGGGCACGGGCCACCCACTAGTACCTTATAAGGTTGAAGTGTGATTTGCTTGAGTTGTGTTACATAGCGACAACTCAATACATTTTTACAATGGTAACCATTACCAGACAAATATTGTTCTTCGAACTATGATTATCGATCATCTACGCCTTATCCCAACTTTAAGGAGTTAGCAACATAAATCTTATTTTGCCATTTGACTCCATTAAAAGCTATATCTTCTGTCAAGGCATATGTTTTTCTGTTCTTCGAAATATTAAAAAAAAAAAGTGTAGAACCAGTCAACCCCGTAAAGGTGTCGAGGGGTTGCGATCAAGTCGTTTATCTGTATATCAGGACCTGACATTATTGGTTGAGTTCGAAAATTGGACCAAATACTGGCGAAATTTGCACAATTTAATCCGATAATTGGATATTGGTTACAGGTATATAATGAATAGAAAACTTGCATATTAGGGGTACATGCAAAAACCCAATCTGATAATTAATCAAGTTCAGGAGGATCGGGCAAAACCCGACTAGTAGGGTCCATGTATGTCGGGTGGTCTTCTGAATGTGTACCCATTGAAGCCCCTACAGCCAGGTGCATACAAGGACCAGGTACCGGTGGAGAAATTTTTTGAAGCGGTGGATGTTTTAAGCAGCGAAGCACTGGTCAATTACATCACGCCACAATCCTAAAATGCTTTTGAAGAGCGGATTGTGGCGTGATGTGATTGGTCACTGCTTCACTGCTTCAAAAATCCACCGCTTCAAATTTTTTCTCGACCACGTGCAATCCCCTACATGTCTATCACATGTGGAAGGGGAGAACTTGTGCACTCTTGGTGTAGGCTTTTCGAACCAATTGGTTTTAGGAACAGGCTATGAGGACTCGTCTTTTCTGACTCATCTTTTTACTCGTGTTCTCCGCCGTGGGTTTCACGAATCCAACGGTGGTTTTGTTTGGCAAAGAGTGAATGCCAGCTCAGCGCTATCAACCACCTTTATCTTCTCCCCCCATGTGTCAAATTGAGCCCTCCACATATGGCAAAAAGAGAGTATGGTTTTGTACACCTTTTTCTTCGTTATTTAGAAAGTTTGGAAAAGTCAAGGGCTGAGATTCATTGGGTAAATTTTCAACACCCGGGAGGGCATAGGCATGTGATCGACAGTGGTATCCACGTACACAGCCAATCAATAGACTCATCTAACAAATGGAAGGTCTGGATTGGCCATGTCTTCCGACCTATGCACAATATAAGCTCCAACTTACAAACAAAATCTTCAAAAAAGAATTATCTAAAATCCTTAAAAAGCTTGGCCCAAAAAAAAAAAAAGACTAAATATTAAGAGTTCGGGCTCTAATGACAGCCCTAAAATATGGATGTTTGGCCAATCTTGGAGGACTCTGACCGTATGGATGTTTGGCCAATCCCTAGGAGGACCTACAAACCAACAATCAGCCTGATTAGTGATTTCTAGGCATTGGATCTTTGTACCTCAAATACTGCTCAAATTCCCACAATTGAGATTCCCATGAAAATAAGTCCAATCCAACGCTTAGAAATCACAAATCAGGCTGATTTTTTGTTTGTCGGTCCACCTAGGGATTAGCCAAACATCCATACGGTCAGAGTCCTCTAAGAGTGAGCTACGTGACTCATATTGTGTCCTGTAACGAGAGCCCGTCATTTTAGGGCTGTCACTGGAGCCCAACCCTTAATATTAATTATAATAGCATGGAAGTCCTCATCCAGTACTCCATCCAAGACTCTCATATTCCTCTCCTTCTGCAAGTCCCAAATCACCGCCAAGGAAAGAAGCCTTCGAGAATACGGTCCTTACAAGAAAAGGCATAGATAGAGGAGGCAATGAAGACCTCATTGGCAGATTTAGAAATGGTCAACCACATGCCAAACTCTGAGAAAAAGAAGCGCCAAACTTACCACACTAGTCTACAGTAGAGAAAGAGATGGCTAATAGATTCTCCATCCACCTTACACATAAAGTAGTAATTAATTAATTAATTAGAATAAATTCTCTCAATCAAACTGTCTATAGTCAAAATCTTTCCTAAAGACGTTCAGACAAAGAAAGCAATCTTAGAAAGAACGTTAGAGCCTCAAATAATAGATGCCAGAAAAGTCGATCCAAGCAGCATTATCACAAACTCATGAATAGAAAGCCCTTTCTTATCTGACAACACAAAAAAAAACCCTAGAAAATTATCCTTATTAGATGACTCCCGTACCAATAATCCTCTCAAAATTGCACTCTATCTCCAACTCCCACCCAAATGCAAACCTCTATATAAAAAAAGGAGACACCTTCAAGATAACCGTTCAAACATCATAAGAGATACGAACCTCCTTGATGATCCAACCGAAACGAGTACTCTCATATTTTGCTACTATTTCCCTTCTCCACAGACTAGGTTGTTCGTCGCCGAATTTCCAAAGCCACTTACCCAACAATGTCTTATTAGTGTCTTTCAGATCTTTAACTCCCAAGACACCCTGCTCCTTAGGTAGTAAACAAACCAAGTTCTACTCAACTAGATGGTACTTCAAAGAGTTATCTTTATCATGCTAAAGAAAATTTCTAATTAACTTCTCAAATCTATATACCTTGAATTCGTTTGATAGCTTTAACTTCACAAAAGGCTCCCAATGCTTTTGTTTAATGAAACTATATATTTTGTTGGCGGGTTAGAAGCTCGGGTTGGCTAAAGTCCCATGAATGTAAGGTTTCTACGATTATAGCCACATTTGACCAATGAAGGGACATAAGATATCTAATGGCATTGAGGAACACTAAATCATTGAATTTGATCTAAAAATAATCACACAGAACATTATTAATTATTATGTCACGTAGAAATTAAATACATTGATAAATGACACTTGGAATAACTTTTCGACACATACATGTTCAATTTATAGTGTAGGGCTATTTTATGATCATCCGATAATGTAATTAACATAATAAGATTATAATAAATTTTGAGGTGGTGGGACTACCAAGAGTCCTAGTGCGACTAGGATTCTTCAGATTTGGTCATTTTGGACCTCGGTGACACCAATAAATTAACTTGCAGTATCGATCAATGATAATTTCATATGCATTTAATGAGGATTTAGAAGAGGCGGAGCCAATTGAAAGTGTAGGATTGAAGAAGTATTTTAGTATTTTAAATCATTTTAAAGGTTATTTTGATGAAATAATGAATTCTGAATATGCTTTTGTCGTTTTGGTACATCAGTAGTTTGATTTGTTTGCTTTCACTTTATTTTGATCATGCTGAAATTTTTGACGTTTCTGACATGGAAATTCATAAAATATTATTGGAATATGATAAAAAAAAAAAATGATTTCAAAGTGGTTAGAACCATGCCTTGTTGTGGTATTTTTGAGATTTTTCATAGAATTTTATTTGGTGTGTGATGTGCTGTAGAAGCCTTTCGAAGTGGATCCAACTGATTTTGTTTCATGTAGAAAAAACAAAAGAGTCAACTCATGACTATTTTTAACCACCCACAATTAAAATTTGACTTTTGACCGAATAAAAAGAGTTAGTTGCTTCGAATTATCTTTTCAATCATAGGTCATAAGTCATCCAGCTCATTCGGAGCTGATTGTAGACCCATGTCAGTGTAATTTTAATTACAAAAATATTATTTCGAAACTTTGTTTAGCTTTTATCTTAAATTTTTAAAATATAAATCAAAAGATATTTTTTTCTATAAAGAAATAACTTATTTTGAGTACTTATGTTTTCAAATATTACTTGCTTGATTTCATTAAGAATTGACCCCCGAATCATGATACTAAATAAGAAAAAATCAACCTATTAAGTTTTGCTAGTAGAGAATTATGGATATTTATAAAATCACTAAAAGAATTATAAAATATCATTTTTAGCCAAAATTTCTTCATTAAAGTTATTTATACTTATTTATAGAATAAAATCCTTAAAGGAAATAATTTTTGACTATTTCTCAAAAGTTGACTTTTTCATTAAATCGCGAATGTTTTTTCAAAACCCTATCAAATGAATGTTTTGGCTTAATTACTTTTACAAAAACTACTTAATATAAATTTTAGACGAAGAGACAAAGGTATGCATGGAGCATTAATAGGAAGTCAATGCATTGTGGGACCAATTCTCCATTACTCAGATGTCAACATTACTAATTCTATTACCTGGGTAAGAGAAAAAATTGACTCTCAATTATAGCTTGCAGCACTTCCCTTTTTTGTTTAAAATGTGTATTTTGTGTTTTCTAATGTGTAATCTATTTTTATAGGCAATAATGCATTTTACATCATCAACTATTCTTCTGAGTCACCTATGGATCCATCTTCCTGAACACATCACATTTGTGAGTTGATGACTTTCGAAAAGTTAATTGGTAGTCGGGTGATTAGATCTATAGAGGAGATCCCTACAAATGTGCATATATAGGTTATAGTAGATGTCATCCATGATTCATGTTCATACTTGGTTGGTAGAGTTGGGACATTTGGCAATCTAGAACTGTGTGAGATCATTCAATGGCTGAAATTATTTACAATTTTTAAATGTTGACTTATACGTATATTTTTTTTTAGAGATGTATAAACAATTTTAGATTTGTTTCGTAGTTGTGTGATTGATTTTTTTTTTTTTTTTTTAATGAATTATAGTTTAATCAGGTACTAAACAAAAAGTCTTTTTTTTTTTTTAAGGCAGCAAATAATTTTATTTTTCAAAACCAACACGACGGACTAAGTACGTCGTAGTTTGGCATACGAATACAATGAGACAAAACGACAGACCCGACCTTATCGTTTTTGCACTAACCAAAGGTGACGATTTATATTCTTGTAATTCTCTCTTCTCCTCCTCTTACTTGAGTATCAGAGTATTTTTTGCAGATACTACCAACGCTCGATCAGTAGAAGAATGAAGATCTCGGCTCTTCGTATTGAAACCAACTATTCATGGATTTAAAGGGATTTGTAGATATCACCGTTACCACCCTGAGTGGGGAAAAACTTTTGCTCCTACTGCCTGCTCAGAAAATATGAACACTCTTTTTGAGCCCACGTACCGACACATGAATTTTTAGCCATTGTCTTATGGTGGACGTGATTCACCGACAACGATCAGATAGCAACACATTGAAGCGATGTACCCGACTCCGTGTAACCGCCACCCGTTGACAAGAAAACAATCCGGGTCACCTCACCATTAAGGATTAGACGCCCGCTAGGTGAAAAGACACCGCCTACACACCGAAAATTAGGAGCAAGGCTCTGCGATACATAATTCTGTATCAAAAATTTGATATATAGAAATCTCTCACAATGCCATGTGGCACACCTAACACCAAAATGATCTTTATTTGTGACTTATAGCCATTGGATCCGAGCACTTTTTCATCATAGGCTTCATGAACAAGCCTATGGATGGGCATCAAGCCCATGGTGAAAAAAGTACTACTGAATCGCATGGCCTGAAATCACCAAGAGGTGAACCAAACATTCATAGCCCCACGGCATTTTGAGGGATTCTGCATAATAGTTTTTTTTTCTTCAAAATTTAATCCAACCAGTGATATCTAGCCGTTCAGTCTGAGTACCCACATAAATGCTCGAAACCAATGGCTAGAAATCACCAATCGGGCTGGTTTTTGGTGCAAAGGTCCAAAAAGGGGTGGGCCCAACACTCATGGTCAGGGGGCCGGAAAGAGTTGCCACGTGGCCTTTTTTTAGCTACCCTATAGAGGTTAAAAAAAAGGGAATTTCAAACTTAAAAGTATTATTACTTAAATAGAAAGAATTCAAATACGGATAAAACTGATTGAAAGCTCACCAAACTCTTAACAGAAATTTTATGATCAAAGTATGATAGAAAAAGTCGTTTTTTGCACAAAATCTACAAGCTTTGGAACATTCTGTTCGCCAGGGAGTTGGTAGTTTTCGGCCGACTCCCACGCTTCTTTGTTTGCCACATAATACTTACTTTAAGACAGTTTTTATATTTAGTTTTCTAGTCCATATTACGTGAAGTACGTGGCAAACCAAGATACGTTGGAGTTAGGTACGTTAGCCAACACCCTGGATTACAAAATTCAAATTTATCCATCTTCACGGTCGATCCTTGTGCACATTCAACCCAAGTTTTAAGAAACTTCTACGATTTCTGGTGGAATATGGTTGAGTTCTCAACGGTCCCTTTAACATTCAAAAAAAAAAAAAAACGAAAAGGGGTAGACCATGAGTACCCACCATTCAATGGATCAACACTACTAATGATCTCAACCATCTAATTAAGTCAATATAATATCTAACACGTGTTTCAAGAAAATTCATTATATCAGATGGTTCACATGATCTGATTTGATTATTTGACCTACAACATCGATCTCCTAGGCTGTACCCATTGAATGGTAAACGGTAGACCCCCAACATTAAATTGGGTCCCACCTAAGACATCTCCTATGTCAAACATTGACGTAGTGAATTTGAATTTAGATACTGTACACCAAGGTGTTGGGTAACTTACCGAACTCCCACAATTCATGCCACATGTCAGACTGAAAAAAAGAAGAAATAAAAAACTGACTTTATAGATAAGTACGTGGTTAACAAATTAGATGAATTCCTCCTCAATGTCGTTTTCCCTTTTCCATTTTTGTATTGTTTTTTTTTCCTTTGATGAGAAAGATCTAACCAATGGTCCAAAAAAGTCAGTACCTCTAATGGTTGAGATCATCTAGTTTGGTTTTCAACATACAAGGTGGGGACCTATCAAATAGTGGGGTCCTCTGATCATAAGTTGATATTGTTCTTATACAGTCATATATATAGTCAAGTTTTTTATAGAGAGAGAGAGAGAGAGAGAGGTAAAATAAAGGAAATGGTGATGTTATATGCATTTGTGTATGAGAGAGAGAGAGAGAGAGAGAGAGAGAGAGAGAGAGAGAGAGAGAGACATGGGCACATGGTGATGTTATTTCCATTTGTGTATGAGAGAGAGAGAGAGAGAGAGTTAAAATAAAGGACATGCTGATGTTATTTCCATCTGTGTATGAGAGAGAGAGAGAGAGAGAGAGAGAGAGAGGACATGGTGATGTTATTTGCATTTGTGTATGAGAGAGAGAGAGAGAGAGAGAGAGAGAGAGAGAGAGAGGTGGTACTATAATTATAATCAACATACAGAAAAGAGAACTCAATTTTCAACGCAAACCAAAATCTGAAATCTCCAAGGCGGTCACCAACACTCCAACCTAACATGCTAGGAAGGAAGAAAAGAGCTAAAGTATGCTGAGGTGCATTTAATGCCAGCGGTGTGGTTAACTGGTCAACTTCTTCCTCATCTTTTATTACTCTATATATCTTCCATCTATCTCTTCATCTTCTCTTCATCCCCTCCATTAAACTTTCCGCCTCCTCATCCCCAACACTAAAAATGGTTTTCCCTGTGGTTTTTCTCAAGCTTGTAGACTGGCTTTTGTACCAGCTCTTGGCCAACTCATGTTACAGAGCTGCTAAGAAGATCATGAACTATGGTTTCTTCTTTAGAAACCCATCTCTTAGATCATCGCAACAGTCTTCTTTGTTCCCTAGTGTGACCAAGTGTAATTTGGAGTGTTTGGGGTCCAGGACTTTGGTTTGTGACATTGATGGTACCTTGTTAAGGTCCCAATCTTTGTTTCCTTACTTTATGTTGGTTTCCTTTGAAGGTGGTAATATTCTTAGAGCCTTTTTATTGCTTCTATCATGTCCCCTTTTATGGGTTTTGGACCATGAACTTAGTTTGAGAGTCATGGTGTTCATCTCCTTCTGTGGGCTTAAGTTGAAGGACATTGAAAGTGTTGGAAGGGCAGTTTTGCCTAAGTTCTTTCTTGAGAATCTAAACCTTCAAGCCTATGAGGTGTTGAAATCAACAGGGAAGAGGGTTGTCTTCACAAGTGTCCCTAGAGTGATGGTTGAAGGTTTCCTCAAAGATTATTTGAGGGTTGATGTTGTTGTAGGGACTGAATTACAGAGTGTTGGGGGCTACTTTACTGGTTTTCTTACTGAATCTGGTCTGCTTGTTAAGCACAAGGCTCTCAAGGAGTTTTTTGGAGAGAAGAAGCCTGATATTGGGCTTGGGAGTTCAAATAATCTACATGATCATCTCTTTATCTCCCTCTGCAAGGTAAATTCAAGCCTTACATTCTCAAACCAATCATGATAGAAATAGAGAGAATTGTTTGACTTCTCTCATGCAAAATAATCATTCTTTTTTTGGTAATATTAATGTGTTTATGCTTATCTGCATGTCTACCAAATTAACCAACCCCAACAATAAAATAATCCTTCTCTTTTTTCTTCCTTCATTCATGAATCTTACATGGTTTTTTTTTCCTTCATTCAGGAAGCTTATGTGGTGAACAAGGAAGACAACAAGAACAGTGCAAGTTCAGTGATGCCAAGAGAGAAATATCCAAAGCCATTAGTGTTTCATGATGGGAGGCTTGCTTTCTTACCAACTCCATTTGCAACACTTTCCATGTTCTTATGGCTTCCAATGGGAATAACCCTAGCGATCTTTAGATTGATTGTTGGGATATTCTTGCCTTACAAGATAGCCATTTTTTTGGGGTGTTTGAGTGGTGTGAACATTAAGGTCAAAGGTTGTGACCCTTCAAAATCAGGTTTGAGAAAAGGGGTTCTCTATGTTTGCACCCACAGGACTCTCTTGGACCCTGTGTTCCTCAGTACATCACTAGCGAAACCATTGACTGCAGTCACTTACAGCTTAAGCAAGATGTCTGAGTTCATGGCTCCTATAAGAACAGTTAGGTTGACAAGAGATAGAAAACAAGATGGAGAAACCATGCAAAGATTGCTAAGTGAAGGTGATCTAGTTGTTTGCCCTGAAGGAACTACATGTAGAGAGCCATATCTACTGAGATTTAGCTCTTTGTTTGCTGAATTAGCTGATGAGATTGTTCCTGTGGCCATGAACACACATGTGAGCATGTTCTATGGCACAACTGCAAGTGGGTTCAAATGCTTAGACCCAATCTTCTTCTTGATGAACCCAAGACCTAGTTATCATGTTCAGTTCCTTGGAAAGGTGCCTAGAGAGCTAACATGCGCCGGGGGGAAGTCAAGCAGTGAGGTGGCTAACAATATACAGAAACAACTAGCTGATGCTTTGGGATTTGAGTGCACAACACTCACAAGGAGAGACAAGTATCTGATGCTAGCAGGAAATGAAGGGGTGGTGCATGATAAGAGGAAGAAATCTCTGATACACGATTAGTAGAGGAACTTGAAGAAGAAGAAGATGAAGAAAAAGAAAAAAAAAACATTTTTTCATATTATATATAGGCATTTTTTTTGTTAGATCTCACCTGGGAGGTCATGTGATTGTCATTATTGTTTCTAAATCATATATATATTCTACTAAATGGTATAATCTGATTTTAGATTTTCATTGTTTCAACCATTATATCTGCCTTAAATTTAGGCCGTCTAATTGATGGACCCCACTTGTGATCAAACCATATCTTAGGAATTTTAACGGTGATGGTTAACAACAGGCCTAGAATTCGACGGATAGCAGCCGACTATAGTTCATGTTTTTTTAATGGTGATATATATGAGATGGGTGGGAATGGATCAGTGGATGGGGTGGTGAGATGGTGTCTTCCTAGGTCGTCTCCTATTTTAATATTTTCCTACATTTCCTTCATTTCCCATGTGTTGCATGGAGATGTGTGTTGATGGTAGCAATTTCTCTGGGTCTGCATTTCCCATGTGTTGCATGGAGATGTGTGTTGATGGTAGCAATTTCTCTGGGTCTGCATTAAATTGTAGGTTAAATGCAAGCATTGAGTGATACATTAAATCCCCATTGCTGGCAACAACAGAACTCATGTGGACGTGTCTCTCTCTCTCTCTCTCATTTATTTTGATTTTATTTTATTTGTTGTACTTGTTGAAGGGTCAGGATCAGGATCAGGATGAGGGTCAGGGGACACAAATTTTGACATAAAATTTCACACCAAAAAATTGGGGAGGGCCTACGTATAAATTAGAAGTTTTAGAATGGGATGATTTTTGGTGAGGATGGTCTCTATGGTGAGGAGATCACCCTCACAAAAATTCAAATCACTCTGATATTTGTAGTCTGGTTTACAAGTTGATGAATTATGGACCGTCTATTTTTTACCACCGTTAACTTGAAGTTTTTTTTGTAAACTTGAAGTTGAAACCCACATTTGATGGGGTTATAAATTTCAGAACGGCATATTTTTTGTAGGGGTGATCTATATGGTGAGAAGATCATCCTCACCAAAAATCAGCCATTAATGTCATCAAATTTTATTGTATTTGTTTTACTTGTTGAAGGGTCAGGATCAGGATCAGGATCAGGGGACACAAATTTTGACATAAAATTTCACACCAAAAAATTTGGGAGGGCCAACGTATAAATTAGAAGTTTTGGAATGGGATGATTTTTGGTGAGGATGGTCTCTATGGTGAGGAGATCACCTTCACAAAAATTCAAATCATTCTGATATTTGTAGTCTGGTTTACAAGTTGATGAATTATGGACCGTCTATTTTTTACCACCATTAACTTGAAGTTGAAACCCACATTTGATGGGGTTAGAAATTTCAGAACGGCACATTTTTTGTAGGGGTGATCTATATGGTGAGGAGATCATCCTCACCAAAAATCAGCCATTGATTTATCTTCCATGTAGGTACACCAAAATTGGTGTGAAATTTTATGTCATAATTTGTGTCCCCTGATCCTTACCCCTTTTTGAAACACCATAGTTTCCAAAATTGGCTGTTATAGGGGTAAAAATCCGAAAAAATGTGCTTAGCGTTATAACGGAAATAACAGCCGTTATTTTGTAAAAAAAAAAAACGTTCTTTTAATGTCATCAGTTTTTTTTCTAAATAATAAAAATATTAATATTCTGAATTTTTTTTTACTCAGACGTGGCTGATGCGATTGATTATAATGACCATTATAACGTTTCAACGGACCATTTAAAATCTTGAATTGAAACGTACATTTTTTCGCAAATATGGATAAATTAACCAACATACTTACCTACCATCGGCTTGGCCTGATACACTTTAGGGCTGGACTGCCATGGGCCAGCCTTGGGTTGCATTTATTTGCCAGCTTTATTTTAGAATCTGATAGCTAATCGGGTCGGCCATGGGCCTAACAAGCTAGGACCACTAGGCTCAATGGGTCCTTATAATATAAATAGTGTGCACGTCAGTGATTATAGGGACCTTCTGAAGTGGCAAAATAAGAAGCTTCAACCCTAATGGCAGTTTGGAAGATTAGTTTGGAGGGATGAGCCTTTAAATTGTGGCAACTCAAGGCACAATTAGAAAATCAAAATTATAAAGTTGGCCATGTATAATATATATAGTTATTAAGGGCTTGTTTCGAAAATATATAGAAGAAATGTTATAGAAAGTAATTATCTCTGTAAAACTATTTTGGAAATATGAAAATAATGGTACGGTAAGTAACTAAGTGGTTATGAAGGGGCTATATATATTGAAAATAATAATGATAGCATGGAAAGTAACTAAGCATTTTTAAATAAGGTTTTTTTTCTAATGACTAAGGCCCTGTTTGGGAATGCTTTTGCAAAAGCACTGTGGAAAAGCGCTTATGCAGAAGTCCTAGAAATAGCTGTTGAGAAATGCTTTTTTCTAGAATAGCATTTGGCAAATCATACTAGAGAAGTGATGTTCTGTGTGCGGAAGTTGGTATTAGTGTTTGGCAAAACTAGTTGTAAGCTTTTAGATTCTATTAAAATGTCAAGAATACCCTTGTATTCAAAACAAGATAGTAATAGATATTTTTGGTTCACTTAAGGCAAATACTATGTTTTAAATTACATTTTATGGATCACAATAATGAAATAACATTAAAAATACACGAAATGCATAAAAGCAATCTAAATTAATTAACCCATCAATCCCAAGATCCAATTAGTCTCTTTTTATGACAGACTTTTACTACTGACTGTATGGATGTTTGGGTTGATGAGGACGAGAATGAGGATTAGAATGTCTATGGTTGCAAAGGGAAAATGCTTGTAAAGAAGGGAATTGGGGTTAGGGTTAGGATTAGGGTCTATGGAGGGCCTTTTGAGTTTCTGAGAAGGGGAGGATGCGGGCATGGTGGTAATGAACGAGAAATAGTGGAGCATGTTATTGTTTTTGCTATTAGCCATTTTGTAACAATGAAGAAAGAGGGGACAAAAAGGTAAAAAATGCCAGAATCGTTTTGACAGTGATTTGCTTCCCGCAAAAATGTGGAAGTGCTTTTTCAAGAAACACCGTACCCTCCAAGGTATTTATCAAAAAAACATTTTTAGATTCTCTTAGACGCTAGAAGCCGAAGCATTTTGGAAGCCAAACACAAATTTATGCTAAGGAAGTACTTCTCAGCACCAAAAGCTGGAGAAGCGCTTCTGCAGAAGCATTCGCAAACACTACCTAAGCTTTTTAAAACCAAAATATTTGATTTAATAATAGGTAAGTACAGTATATGGGGCATTTCATTAATATTTTTTTTCGTAGAAAGACATTTAATAATGAACTAACATGCATGTTGCCTACTAAAAAACATGAACTAATAGGTGCTTATATATCTTGACAGGTGCCTAGTTTTTTTTTGTCTTAATAGGCAACTAATAGGTGCCTTCGTGAATGTCATGTTAATGTTGTGTGCCAACTCATGTTTTGCTGGCTTTAAAAGAGTAATAGATTAGTGGGAATTAACCTCATATGAGGTCTCATTTTTTTTCTTACTTTAATCATATCTATTATGACTTATGAGATCTCTTGATCATCTCCTACATTTATCTATTTTACTATTTAAAGAACAAAGCCCCTTCTTGGGTTATGCCAAAATGCCCCAAAATTTTCAAAAATACATTTGTTCTTTTGTTTTCTTAAAGTTATTCATTTAGTAGGGGTCCTTTGGTCTTTTAGTGTGCTCATTAAATGTAGTCTCCAATAAAAAATAAAAAACTTCCTCTCATCTCATGTCAAATTGATAATTAAAAAAATGGTGGCATTATTTGCATACACCTTTTCCATGCGTACACACACATCTAATCTATACACACCGTAAGTTACAAAAAAACTGACAAAGAAGAGGAACCCACCACCATTGTCCTCTTCTTCTTTACCACCGCCAAAACCATACCTCCACCGTACCGCTTCTTCCACCACAACCACTGCACCACCACCACTGCCTTCTTCTTCTTCATCTACCGCCACCACCACCAAGGCACCTCCGTCCACCCTCCTCTCTCTCTCTCTTTCTTAAAAAAATTCTCGTGCATGTCGGCAAGCCAGGGCAGACATGCCTTTGTCTATGTCGACAGGCAATGGCCAATATGACTTTGGCGATGTCAGCCCTAGCTAGCCAACATGCATGAGATTTGTTTAAAGGAAGATGGTGAAAGAGAGAAAGGAGAGAGTGAAAGAGAGAGGGAAAGAAAAAGAGAGAGAGAGAGAGAGAGAGAGAGAGAGAGAGAGAGAGAGAGAGAGAGAGAGAGAGAGAGAGAGAGAGAGAGAGAGAGAGAGGTGCCTTAGTGGTGGTGGTGGTGGTGGCAGTAGAAGAAGAAGAAAGTAGTGGTGGTGGTGCAGTGGTTGTGGCGGCGGTGGTGGAAGAAGAAGAAGAAGAAGGCGGTAGTGGAGGTGTGGTTGTGGTGAAGAGTAAAGGCAATACCTTTATTTCTGATGAAGAGGCATTTAATGAATTAATAGGTTGCCGGTGAAGAAGAAAAGGCGTTTGCAACAGTCCAAAACTGTTGCAAATTGGCATTTTTGGTGTAACATATATTCAAAACTAAATTACGTTGCCATTTAAATAAAAAAAGGGACGGGATATTGGCACCTGTGTTTTTGCTCATTAAACCCAAAAATCCCCCTCCCTCCTTTTTCACTCATCACACCCATAGAAAAAAAAAAACCCCCAAAAAATAGAAAAAAAACAGAGGAGGAGGAGAAGAAGAAGAAGAAGAGGAGGAGGAGGACGATGCTGCTACCATCACAGGTACGTCCCTCTCTCTCTCTCTTGCTCTCTCTCTCCCCCTCTCCCTCTCCAGGAGAAGAAGAAGAAGAAGAGGAGGAGGAGGACGATGCCGTTGCCATCGCAGGTACGTCTCTCTCTCTCTCTCTTGTTCCCTTTCCCTCTCCCTCTCACTGTCGATTCTAGGCTGCATCGGCAGCCCCCGAGGCCGAACTGCCGAGTGTGGCATTCCACACTCGGCCTCGGGGGCTGCTAAGGGTTGCCGAGTGTGGCATTCCACACTCGGCCTCAGGGGCTGTTGAGAGAGAGAGAGGGACAGAGAGAGAGAGAGAAAGATAGAGAGAGAGCAAGAGAGAGAGAGAGATAGAGAGAAGGAGAGACATACCTCCGGTGGTGGTAGCGGTGATGGCGTCCTCCTCTTCCTCTTCTTCTTCTCCTCTGTTTTTCCTCTTCTTCTTTGTTTTTTTTTTTTTAGTTTTTTTTTGTTTTTGGTGGATGGGTGTGATGAGTGTTGGGTCTACTGAGCGAAAACGCGGGTGCCAATATCCCGTCCCTAAAAAAATGAGTTGTTCTAAGGTCACCTAACATTTAATGAGAGTTCTAGGCTACTTATAACCCTTTTAGGTATACATGTCACGATGGTATTAGTGTTAGATAGTACAATATCTAAAAAAAAGATACAATTTTGGGTAATTTCCAAATATTGAGCCATTCCAAAATTATCAATGGCCCAAAATCGTTCCTATTTTGAAAAAATTAAGAATGGTTCAAAATTGTTCTAAAATGACTTTTTCTAGCGTAAATTTTATAATATATCATTTATTTTAGAGAGATTTTTAAAAAGACTAAAAGGTTTCATTTTCAAACCTTAACTATTCACCCATGTAATAGAAAAATTATGATCATTCGTTGAAAAATCTATATAAATCGGGGAAACACGTTACCAAGTCAAGTGTATTATTCAAGCATACACCTTTTTAGTTAAAATTTTATCTTTTTTAATACTCTTATAAGGTTGAGGCCCTACCCTGACCTGGACCTAGCCATTGAAGGTAGGCCTAGGGCTTAGCTAGTTCAGGCCCTCTAAGGGCTAGGGCCTCAACCTTATAAGTGAGGGTAGGGCTAGGCCTTACCCAGTCCCTTGGCAGCCCTAACCACAATATAAGTCACGTGGCACACTATTATTAGAGGACACTGACTGATATTCTCTTAAAAGTGCATTATTTTCAATATTATCCTTTAAGTATTATCGGATTCTCCTAAGTAAAACTTTCATTTTCATAAATTTTTTTACCGTAAGAGTTTCTCCATTATATAGAACACGTTTTTCTGGTCAAAATTATGTTTTTTGCATGCATTAAACATATTTTTGAAAGTCTAGATTCAAAGTCGTTTTGATAAACATTCATGACGTGTTTTTATTGTCGCAGGAACTTGATCATACGATTCTCAAGAATTAGGAGCCCGCGATCAACCACAAAGCCCACTATCAAAGCTTAAAGAGCCAACAGGCTATGCCATCAAGACACGAGCCAAGTGCAGGCGATGCCGGACCAAAGACCAAATGAGCGGAAGTGTTGATTTCCATGAAAATTGACCAAAAGATTAAAAGTCACAACACAAGACACAAGGTGTCAGCCTGCTCAATTGATGAAGCTTATGGAAGATGATATCATAAGACCAGGGGTTCGAAACCCTCCGCTATCCTTTTTCTCTCTTTTATCTTTTTTTTTCTCTCTCTGTCTCTAAACTTTAACCAACCCTCTTCTTCATCCAACGGCCTAAAAATCTACCATCTCGCCTTCTAACCAAAACCCTAGAATCCGACGGTCCATAGCATTCTCTTAACATCGCAACCATCCACTTACCATCCGATCTTCGTGATCTTCAAATGGATCCAATGGCCACCACAGTTTCACTAACCCTAATCCATCCTAACCACCACATCCTATCATCCTTCCTAAATCTAACGGCCTAAAATCTCTCCCCGTTCCCTCTAACCACAAGATCTTAACCCTCTAACATAATCTCTCTCAATCCTTTGGCCGATCTCCTCTACTCGATTTATTTCTCTTCTCTCTAGGATCGATCCTCTCTCATCGACCATAATCTAACGGTCTTCCATTTCTCATCCTCACTTAGAAATCCTAATCTCTAAAATATCTCCCCATTCTCCCTTTCATCTACCTTGGCTTATCCTCTCTCACCATGCACCACCATTTCCATTCTAAAAACTCACTAAAAATCTAACAGCTCCCCATCCCTTGACCCTCTCAACCCTAATCCTCACTTTCTTTCACAACTCTTTCTCATCCCTTCACATAAAACAAATTAAACAAACCCCATTCCATTGAAGAGGATGGCCCACGGCCTCACTTGGCCAGCCCCCTTCTCTAAGCCGTCCAAGACTTCTCCCTCTCTTAATCTCCTATCTCCCTCTCACTACCCCATTTTTCCTACCAAACCCTAACCACCTGCAACTCTCCTCCTTCATCCAAGGTGCCTCCTGCACCTTGACAAGCCCTTCTCTCTCAAACCATAAGTGGGTTCTTCCTCCACCTCCTTAGACAGCTTCTCCCCACCTCGATCATCCATGGTTGATACGCACAACTGTCAACGGTGATGTCCCACGACTCCACCACATCTCTCCTCTCCTAACGGTGTTGCTCCACGACACTCTTCCACCTTCTCCGGCCAGTGTCTTCATCTCTCTCATTTTAACGTCCGACAGCTCCACCACGATCTGCAACGCACCTGCCCCTCCTTCCTTCAACGTTGGTAGTTCCTCCTTCCTCTTCTCCACGATCGCTCCACCATCTGCCCAGTGTCTTCTCTATGCACCAAGCTCTCCACCTTGTTGTTGCATGTCTCCTCCCTTTGCTCCTCTAATTGCCTACAACCTCTTCTCTCTAAGGCTCCTCTTCTCAAGGCGTCTCCTTACTCCAAGGTAGCAAGGCAACAACGCTCCTCCCTTGGAGATCAAGTGGTCTACCTTCAAGGCCGTGCGCCTCCTCCTTGGCACTCCCACGGTGCTCCTCAACCTTCAACTATTGGCCTGCCTCTTCTCCAACGTCGTTCTCTCCTCTCCTTGGTAGCTTGACAAGCTACATCTCTTCTCCATGGCCCACTCCCTTGGACGATCTCCTCCACCAAGGGTATTCATCATCATATATGTTCAACAAGCCACATACCTGCGTGATAGGGAGGTACGGTCCCAACCCCTTCTCTCCCCATGCGGTAAGCATCTCTTATCTCTTATTTCTCTAACCCTCTCTCATTTCTCACCCTTTCTCTCCATGGCCTTGCCGATTCTCTTCTCTAACTCTCTTTCACTTTCCCCTTCACCTCGTGGGGTGCTCTTCCTTCTCTTTTCCTATGATTCTCCAAAAGACCCCGCGTAATAGGCAAAATCACCCAAGGTTCTCACCTTTTCTCTCTCTAATTCCTCCTCTTCTCAATTGCTTTCTAGATAATCTTTATTTCTCAAAGTATTTTTAATTGCAAGCATTGTAAGTCAATTAATTAATGAATAAAGTTCATTTCAATTTGTTTGCATTTTTTATCCTTAGTTGTTTACGAGTCTCTCTAAAAGCATGTTTTAAATCACTACTCACCCTTCACACCTCTCCGCATGCACTCTCTCCTTTATGTTTTTCTTTAATGTTGCTACCCTAACCCAAGTGTGGATATGATATCCCACTTACCTTGTTCTGCCAAGTTTACAGAAAACAGGATTAAAATATTGTTGATTTAGGGCTCAAATTCCAAATGATATAAAAAACCCTAATTTCATTGACCATATGGATGTTTGTTCCATCCCTAGCTAAGTGGACCTACATACCAAAAAGCAGCCTAATTAGTGATTTTTAATCTTTGGATCTGAGTAACCCCATTAATTCTCAAAATCCATAATTAAAAATAAATAAAAATACTACTCTAATCAAATAGATAGAAATTACTAATTAGGCTGAATTTTGGTACATAGATCCAACTAGGGATGGGCCAAAGATCCATACGGTTGGTGATCTTTATGAGTATGCCACATGTCTCATATTGTGGATCCTCATCATCGTTGATGAGGGACATCATCATCAAAGTTCTACTCCTTTGCCTATTTGTCCTCAACATAAAAAAAAAACTCATTAATGAGCTCTCTCCCAAGGATTCAATACTACCCCTAAATGAACTCCTAATTACTTTCCATGCCATTTAGTGATCTTAAACCGTTTGGATCTTTGCACCCAAAATAATGCTCAAAATCTACGGTTAAAAATAAACCCATGAAAATGACCCCAATCGAATGCTTAGAAATCGTTAATCAAGCTGATTTTTTGCATGTGGGTTCACCTAGGGATGGGCCAAACATCCATACAGTTAGTGATCTCTAAGACTGTGCCACGTGTAAGGTGCACGTGGCGTCCCCTAATTTCTTATTAATAAATAAACTTAATAGCAAAATATATTTTGCAAGGTAAATAAGTTACGTAACTTCTTAAAATCACATGGTCATCAATGGACAATTTTGTAAAACTCCCTACTGTGTCACTTCACTTAATGGTACTAGGGGAATGCCACGTACGATGCACATGCACATTACACGTAGCACACTCGTAGAGATCACTCACCGTATATCGATATCGGCCCATCCCTAAATGGACCTACATGAAAAAAATCAGCCTATTAATAATTTTTAAGATTTGATTGGAGTCATTTTTACAGGTTGATTTTTAATTGTAGATTTTGAGCATTATATGGGTATTCAGATTCAAAGGTTTGAGTTCACTTAACAGGCTTATATAGGTCAACCTAGGGATGAGACAAATGTCCATGTGGTCAATGGTCCCTAAGAGTGTGTCACGTGGCATATACTATTGTCCCTCATCATCACTGACGAGGGATGTGTGCGTGTTGGACATCTTGAATAGTGCGGGGCGTACTCCAACTCAGGTTTGTCTTTTCTTTAGAAGAGAGGCATGCATTTTTTATGTAATCAGAATAGATGCATTTAATGAGGGAGGGTTCTGCCTTTGAAAGTAGAGAGGCTTTTTATTGTGTCACATGTGTGGCACCACCGGTTGTTGCTTTATAATAGTACTAGTGGGTGCCCCGTGCCATCGGCACTCCTCGACAAAGAATTTGCCAAAATTAGGTGAGTGGATGAGATCCAGCGTCTATTTGGGGGAGGATTAGATGGAGAGGCCATCGGCACTCCTCAACAAAGAATTTGCCAAAATCAGGTGAGTGGCGGAGATCCACTGTCCATTTTTTTTTTGGGGGGGGGGGGGGGGGGGGGGGGGATTAGAGGAGGTATAAGTAGGGAAACAACCAATGTGTTTTGTTATATAGAATAGTAAATGGCCTATGCCCATGGCACTCCACGACAAAAGTGTTTGCAAAGGTGCCTTTGGCACTCAAACGATATAACGGACAGGGACGTTACCGTTTTTTCCATTATAACGGCTGTTATAACGGATTGTAACGCACAGAGGGAGAAATGGAAAAATAACAAAAAATAACAGTGTTGAAATTTAAATTTTGAATAAATTGAGGTCAAATGAGGTGGATTGAGTGGCTGAAATCTAACTGTCCACATTAGATCGATGGATTTGATCTCAACCACTCTTTATCTAACCGTCCACATTAGATGGATGGATAAGATAAGAGAATACAACTGAGTTGTCTTGATATATGCGTGGGTGGCCTGTGCCCCGGCACTTTCTGACAAAGTGTTTGTCAAAATCGGGTGGGAGTTAATCTCAGCCATCGATACGAGGCATAGTGGATCTCAGCCACTCGTTATCGAAGCCATATAAGATAAGAGGGGTATAAGAAAACCAATAAATTTTATTTTTTTTATAAATTTTAAAATTTGAATTTCAGCACCACTTTTTCCGTTAAAATCATTAAAATCCATTTTTTCCATTCTTGTCCCTAGCCGTTTCAATCCGTTTTAACGGTAACACTCCTATCGAGGCATAAAAAGTGGGGCTCCTGAGCCTGACCCTTGGGCTATATGTAAATCCAACCTATTTTATTCATTATATGTAGGTAAATAGTAGGTGACCCGTGCCCACGCCACTCATCGACAAAGCTTTTGTCAAAATTGGGTCTGAGTGGTTGAGATCCACCGTCCATTTGGTGTGATAAGATCTCAGCCATCCTTTATGAAGCCAGATAAGAGGGGGAGACAACCGTCCTATTTTGTTATATAGATAGTATATGGCCTGTGCCCACGGCACTCCCCAGAAAACGCATTTGCAAAAATTGGGTGCCTTCGGCACTCAAACGGTATAACAGATTGAGGGCGTTACCATTATTTCCGTTATAACAGATTCTAACGTATATGGGTAAAAAATGAAAAATAATGGAGATGAATAGAAATAACAGAAAGTAATTGTGCTAAAATTAAAATTTTGATTTTCAAATATTCACTAAAATTTATAACATAAAATAACTGAAAAAATAACAGATGTTTTTTAACAATTTCTTTTTAAAAAATTATGGTCATTATTTTCGTTATAATGGAAAGATAATAGAAAATAACGGTCGTTACCAGTTATTTTCTGAGCGTTAAAACAGTACATAACGTAATGAGGGAGGTCCAAACCCGTTATAACAGCCGCTATTCATAGCGTACACCAAATCTCTTTACTTTTGGGTCCATGAATCCTATTTATGTTCGGCACATATTTGGTCGACGTACACCAAATCCAAGTCTGTATAGTGAAATTTCAGATTTTCTCGAAAATCATAACATGAGGCGAATAAATGAATGAGTGAGTGGTTGAGATCCGACCATCCAACATTAGATGGACGGATTTGATCTCAACCAGTCTTTATCTTATGAAGCCGGATAAGATAAGGGATAAGACAACTTCCCTGTTTTGTTATATAGATAGTGGGTAGCGTGGGCACAATCTGACAAAGCGTTGGCCAAAATTGAGTGTGAATGGCTAAGATCCACCATCCATTTGGAGGATAAGATCTCAGCCACTCTTTGTTGAAACCGGATAAGATAAGATAAGAGATAAGACAATTATCCTGTTTTGTTATATAGATAGATAAATATACCTCACAGTTAACTTCAAAAAAGTTGCAGTTGAGGCCATTGACACTTGGATTCAGAGATCCAGAGACGGCAATACTATATTTACCTTTTGTAGTTGTGGCCTCATGGATTGTCGATCTCTTGAATCCAAAGGCCAATGACCTAAAATGTAAAACAATTTTTTGCTGTTAGCTATGTGGCACATATACTAATTGGTTGGCAATGATAATTTAACTATTATCCATCATTAAGGTTAGAAATTAACAAGAACCCTAAATTAGTGTCAAATTACTATAATCCACATGTCCAAATTAGTTAATGGGCCGGGCTTGGGTAGAGACTATTAGGCCTGTCATGGGCCTGGCTGGGCCAGTGCTTGTAGTCATAGTTTGTGGACCAGTCCTGGACATACCTAGATCTGGCCCATTAACACTCCTAATTAGAACCAAGGTTAAATCTGATTGTACGACGTAACGGACAGATATTGCTTCATGCTGCACTGGATAATGTTTTAACTTGAAATTTTTTAATCGTTGTAGTTATTATTGGAATTTTTAAGAAGGGAAATTTTAGTTGCACCGCTTGAATTTTTAGGGCACCCAAAGTAAACATTCATCCAACAATTTTTTATTTTTATTTTATTTATTTATTTATTTATTTTTTTAATCCATCCGACAATTATATATGTTGACAAATAATCAAATTTCCACTGTTAAAATCAACCCATGAAAATAACTCAATTCGAACGCCTATAAATCACTAATCAGGCTGATTTTTTGTTTTTAGATCCATGTAGGGATTGGCTAATCATCCATACCGTCGGAGTTTTCTAAGAGTATGCCACGTGGGTTCCTGAACGGTTGCATGAAGCTGCACACGGTGATCTCGAGTCTAACTTGTGCAATGCATTTTCATGAATTACACAAATTGAAGTACAATTTGTTGGGTGCTTTCAATAGGTCGGGGTGCCTTCACAATTCGTGGGGTGCAACTAAAATTTCCTTTTAAGAATTTCAATTTTATGTATATAGATGCCACTTATTAAGACATTTATTTATACTATTATAAAGCAACAACCAGGGTTACCACACATGTGACACAATTAGAGGCCTTACTACTTTCAAAGGTAAAAGTAAAACCTTCCCTCGTTAAAATGTCCCTTCACAGTTCAGGTTGCCTGGCATGCCCACATCCCTCATCAACGATGATGAGGGACAATAGTATAAGCCACGTGGCACATTCTTAGAGACCATTGACCTTATGGATGTTTGTCTCATTCCTAAGTGGACCTATAGTCTGATTAATGATTTCAAACCTTTGGATCTGAGTGCCGCAAATAATGTTTGAAATCTATGGTTAAAAATCAACCCATGAAAACGACTCCAATCAAATCTTAAAAACCACTGATTAGGCTGATTGTTTGCATATAGGCCCACCTAGAGACAGGGCCAAACATCGATACGGTCAGTGACCTCTACGAGTGTGCCGCGTGTAAGGTGCTTCATGTGTAAAGTGCACGTATAAGGTGCTTCCCTCATTAAATGTCCCTTCACATTTCAGGTTGTCTCGCAAGCCCACGTCCCTCATCAATAATGAGGGACAATAGTATAAGCCATGTGGCACACTCTTAGAGACCACTGACCTTATGGATGTGTGTCCCATTCTAGGTGGACCTATATACCAAATATCAGTCTGGTTAGTGATTCAAACCTTTGGATCTGAGTACCCCAAATAATGCTTAAAATCTATGGTTGAAAATCAACCCATGAAAACGACTCCAATCAAATCCTTAAAAACCACTAATTAGGTTGAGGTTTTGCATATAGGCCCACCTAGAGATGGGCCAAACATCTATACGGTCAGTGATCTCTACGAGTGTGCCACGTGTAAGATGCTTCCATGTGCAAGGTGCACGTGCATTATTTCAATTAATGGCATTTATGTCCAAAGTTACAAGTTTTGGTAAAAAGACGCATTATGCTCAAAAGGCTTGTATTTTAAGCTAAAGGCACATATGCACATTGACACATACTTTGTGAAAAAAGTGTCATAATTGAGGTGGGTAAACCCGGGTGAGTGACAGATGTTAAATGCCATAAACATGATGAAATAAACAATAAAAAGATCCGAAAAAAAAGAAAAGAAAAGAGAGACAATGAGAGATAACTATGTATAACAAGGTTCGTCACCGAAATCCGGTCAACTATGTCCTTGGCCTCGTTGATGGAGGCAAACCACTACTCGTTAAAAGTTACTATTAAAAAAATATTATTCATGAATAATTCCACAAATTATTAGTTATGGTGTTTGCTCCCAGCATGTCGAGTAAAATGATGTGGGGGCTAAAAGGGGTTATTAGAAAAAGGGCTCTTTCTGACCCCTTCCCGGGAGTCGCGTTGTCGGCCGTGGATTCGAAGAATCCAACAGTTGTCGTTAGCATTGAGCTGGCATTCACTTTAATTTTGCACCTTTCGCAAAAGCACCGTTGGATTCGTGAAATCCACTACTGTGAACACGACTCGCGAGAGGGGGTCAGTAAAAGGGGGATCTTGAGCTTGAGCCTTAGATAAATATTTTGAACTAAAATGATTTTTTGGATTTTTTCACGAAGGAGCACTTAATTATATTGCTTCGTTGGAGTTGTCCCAAGACCGACTAGGCTAGAATCAGAGGGACTCCAATTAGGACTTCTCATCCTTTTTGTTTGAGTCCAAGAAAATCTTTATTTCTGTCCGTATGACAGAGATTTTTTGAGTAGGATTTCTCGTCTGGCTAGGGAACTTCATTCCTATTCTCGATTAAGATTAATTGGTTGGGTGGTGAATACTTCTATTTTAGTAAGTGGATTGGAGGTAGTCTAGCTGCGTAGGGATTGGGGAAAAATTCGTTGGCACCAAGTCTCATCCAAAATGTCTGACAAGTACCCCTCGTTAACCTCTAACCAACGGCTTAACGCAGGTTCGATTAATGAATATTGGTGTACGGTGTCAGACATTTTGGATGAGGAGACTTCAAAGTTTGAAGTCTTATTGAGGATGGTGCCTTTTACGGTTATGTGGGGTATATGGATGGAGAGAAACATAAGAGTATTTAAAGATAATTCTTGGCAGGAGACTCTCATTAGCATTAAGGCATTCCTTTTCAGCTGGGGCTGCAGGCTTCCAGAGTTGATAGGAATTTATTTTTGTGACTTAGTCTATAGGATGGAAGATCATGTGTAGCACCTGTTTCATCGGCTCTATGTCATGCTTGGTCAGGGTGGCAGTTTTGTTGGACGGTTGGGTGATAAAAAGGGCAATAGATTGTCGACCATGATGAGTAATCCGTGCGTACAAGGTTGGGGACATGGTTCGAAATCTCAGGATCGGAGGCCGGATCGGTAGGGCTCTGATCCTGATTCGGATCAGTTCGTTTCAGAACAGATTGGCTTATCTCTCTCTGAGACAACTAAAGTGAGACTTCTTTTGGAAATAGTGATCTCGGGACGAGACAATCTATTTTTGCATCGGATCAGTGGGCTCCATTCCTCATCCGGATTGCCAGATCGCCCGATCCAGAACGGAATCAGACAAGACACAAACTATAGTTGGAGAGGATTTGCTATCTGTGGTTACAAGACACAGTTCGTTCCAAGATTGGTGATTTATAGCCTATGGATTCGACCATTTTTTATGAGTTGATTTTTAACCGTTGGATTCAGAGTAATTTTTTGGTACTCGGATCAAATTGCTAGAGATCATCAATCAGGCTTCCTTTTGGTGTGTAGGTCCATCAAGGGGAAAGCCAATCATTCATGGGTCAGTGGGCCCAGAAGAGTATGCGACGTGGTGCATTTTTATGCTACCACAGCGCCATAGAAAAAATTCATCTCCAGCTATATCTTCTCAAGAGAAGTGGAAAAAAAAAAATTGCTCTCTTAAAGTTGGAGATCAAACTTGATCTCCTATTCCAGAGAACGCTAACCCGGTTCGGTCCGACCCACTATGCATCCGAGCCGAGCTTGGGCTTTGAGATTTCGTACGCTGCCCGGCCATCTGTATGGCCCGTTAAGAGGGTTTGGCGGGCCATCCCGTGGGCAGGCCAATTAGCCCAGCAGAATGTCGCCCGCTAAATCCATGTTAACAGGCTATGCGGCTGGCTAAAGTACCCACACTATACGGTCAATGATCTCTAATATTGTGCCACATGGCTCATAATATGGCCTATCATTAATGGTGTCAAAACTGATTGCTAATCAAGATAATTTTTTTAAAGTTGGTCCACCTGGAGATGGGCAAAACATCTATACGGTCAGTCGCATGTGCATGGTGGTGTCATTGGCCAAAAATGCACCTAAAACTGTAAGCTAAATTGTAATGATAAAAATCTATGGTTGAAAACAAACCATGAAAAGACTCTAATCCAATGGATAGAAATTGCTAATCAAGATAAATTTTCGTAGGTAGATCCACATAGAGATTGGACAAACATCTATATGGTCAGTGGTCTCTAAATGTGTGCCACGTGAAAAGTGCTAAGGTGCATGTGCATCGCACGTGGCATTCCACTAGTCTCTTAAACGAAAAGAAAATGGACGGTCAAAATACAAAGAAAAGAAATATAAATATAACAGGTGTGTAACTGATTACCCGACTGCTGCCAATAAATAAGTAAAAAAATAATAATAATAAATGAAGAAGTTGTGTTGGCATCGTCCATCAGTCCTGATGATCAGATCCACATATGGTGATCATGCATCAAGTGTGAGGAATCCCTGCCACAAGGCCCACAACCTTATCTCTTCTAGTGAGGGTCTAGATGGAATTCCTGAAAATGATTGATTCCATGTGGTCGATCCATTACAATCACATAGGCCAATTCTGTGGGGGGCAATGTGCCAGTTCACCACTAGCTGACCTTACTCACTGATAATAATGAGGTGGGACCCAATATGTTGGAAAGCTGAAGTGTTGAAGAATAATAAGATGCACAGATTCTCTGACCAGCCAATCCAAATGCATCATCCACCATTCGTTCATGCCAAGGATCTTTCATGGCTTGATTCAACCGTCCAACAAACCCATTCCTTAGCTTCTCACAATAATTCAAGAAGTGTGCCACGGCCACAGGGTCCTTATATTTCCAGCAATTGTTGTCAGATTCCGGCAATTGAGCCTTACCGGAATCCGACAACGTTGCGAACCCTGCAGACATGCTAATGTATTCTACCATACCGTCTAGAAGAGACTCCGGTGCAGCACCATCCCCATCCCAAAGCCATACACGAGCCATACCTCGTTGCACCGCCGAAACCATCGCCTTTTCGACATTAGTCTTCTTCATCACTGAGGGACTAATTTGAAGAACGAAATCATGTTTGCCGCTACGGTTGACAACCACCTCGTGGGTCAGATTCCGACCAGTGAGCTTAATTGTAACACGATCAACTTGCTTCTTGGGGTGGTGATGATCATTGGGGTACAGAATCTTTTCTGCAAATTCACTCGTATTAAGGACTATACGAGTGGCTTTGTCATTTGAGACGAACAAGAGATCGAACCGACGTCCCGCCGGAGTATCATCAGCATCATTAATAATGGTGACATCAAAGCCTTTCGACGCTTCATAATTTGCCCAGATGGAGATGATGGCGATGAAGAACACCGAGACCAAGCGCGATACAATGCGAGAGGTGGACAAGGTGGTGATGGTGTCGTCGTCTTCGTCGGAGGCACCAGCAGTGGTGGTGGTGGTGAAGGATTGGAGGAGGTGGTGGTGGTGGTGGTCCTCCATGGAGAAGAAGAGATCTAAAGATGGGAAACAATAGAATAAAGCACTATGAGTGGCTGCCAAATGATGGAGGGTCCCACTTACCACGTCTTAAGCCTTGGCAACTTTCTTACCAAATTACTTTCATAGAATGATAAATCAATAGCCAAAATGTAGGGAAAACTTTTAGATGCAGAGGATGAGTGGTTAATCTGGACCACTCATCCTCAATTTTTAGAAACTCAGATTAACCGGGGTTTGTATTTTAAAACTATTTTTAATTTGCAAAAACTAAAAAACAAGGGTCGTGATGTAACAAGGTATACCTGAGATCTTTTCATTTGCGGAAGCGGCATTTTTGGTAGTCACCACTGCCATCTGGGCCCACTGACTGCATGGATGTTTAGCCCACCCTTTAATAGACATTTATACAAAAATCAGCTTGTTTAATGATTTTTAGCCGTTGGTTTTAGTACTCAAAAAATGGTTGCATTCAACGGCTATAAGAACGCCTTAAAAAGTGTTAAAATCTAATGGTTATATATTACCAATCAAAGTGATTTTTGGTCTGTATATCCACCAAGGGGTGGGATAAACATCCATGCGGTCAGTGGGCCCAGATGGCAGCGGTGACTACCAAAAATGCCGCTTCCGTAAATAAAACAGTTCCAGGCATACCTTGTCACATCTTTGTCCAAAAACAAAACCATCTCTTTTTAACAAGGTATGCCTGAAACTGTAGCAAATGGGGAAGCATGATTTTTGTTACTCACCACTGTCATCTGGGTCCACTGACCGCATGAATGTTTATCCCACCCCTTGGTGGATATACACACCAAAAATCACCCCGATTGGTAATCTATAACCATTAGATTTTAGCATATTTTAGAATTTTTTCAAGGCATTCTTATAGCCGTTGAATGCAACCATTTTTTGAGTACTAAAACCAACGGCTACAAATCATTAACCATGCTGAGTTTTGGTCCGAATGTCTATTAAAGGCGTAGGCTAAACATCCATGCGGTCAGTGGGTCTAGATGGCAGCGGTGACTACCAAAATTGCCGCTGCTTCCGCAAATGAAAAGATCTCAGGTATACCTTGTTACATCACGACCCTTTTTAGAAACCCAGAAATCCTTTCTCCAAAACCCAGAAGCCGGTGATCTGAAGCACATATCTAGAGGTCACGTGGCTCATATATTTGTGGGTTCCGAGAACCCGTTGTGACGCAATTTTTACTCAAATGGACCACTCAACTGTACTACCATCACAAGTTCTTGCTTAAAACACAGCCCATGAAAACGACTCCAACCCAACGCTTAGAAATCAGTAATAAAGCTAATCCATGACAACGATTCCAATCCAACGCTTAGAAATCACAGATCAAGCTAATTTTTGGTCTGTATGTCTATCTAGAGTTGGCCCAAGCATCCATACGGTGAGAAATCTCTAAGAACATCTCAAGACTGGCAGCTTCAAATGCCCAATCAGGTACTCGTATCATGTCAACCAGAATCTGAAAAATAAGGAGTAATGACATTTCAATCTGCACCAAACTGGTAGTTCACGGAGGCAGTGGCTCACCGATGGTTCACGGAGGTGGTGGTCCATCGGTTGTTCACTACAGGTTGAGCCAAAAAATAATTTCTCGTTTTAGGAGGAAGGTGGAGCCAAAAAAGGGAGGTTTTTGTTTTATAAACTAACTAATTAAAAATAGTTATAAAAAGTTTTAAAATACTAACTCCGGTTAATCTGAGTTTCTAAAACGTGAGGATGAGTGGTCCAGATTAACCACTCATCCTCTGCATCCAAAACCCTCTGCATCTAAAATTTTTCTCCAAAATATTAACTTTCAATCAATAAATCTCAAAAAATTAAAAAAAGAGAGAAAGAAATCTGAAGATAGAGGGAGGAAAAATGTTAACCACCTTCTCCTACATTGTAAAACGGCTAGAGAAGTTTGGGGGCGCTTTCCTCTCCTTTTGGGGATGATTTGGGTGTTGCCTGGGACGATAGCTGGACGGCGAGTACTTTCTCTCAGTGCGGTAGAAGAATTTGGTATTTTCTCCCTTTCGCAGTTGTTTGAGGCCTGTGGAAGGAGGGAAACATGAGGTATTTCGAAGACAGAGAAACAAATGTCGCTATTTTAATATGGGTCGGGCTCAAGGGACCCCCATTTCTGACCCCCTTTTTTTACCCCCATCTTGGCGTACCCACGTAGAAGATGAATCAATGGCTGATTTTTGGTGAGGATGATCTCTATGGTGAGGAGATCATCCTCACAAAAATTCAAATCATTCTGATATTCATAGACTGGTTTAGAAGCTGAAGCATTATGGACCGTCGATTTTTACTGTGTAACTTTAAAACCACATTTGATGGGGTTCGAAATTTCAGAATGGCCTGACTTTTTGTTGGGGTGATCTATATGGTGAGGTTATCATCCCCACCAAAAATCAGCCATTGATTCATCTTCTATGTGGGTACCGCAAATTGGGGGTCAAAAAAGGGAGTCAGATATGGGGGTCCCTTGAGCCCGACCCTTTTAATATTATCGGTTAAAGCTTTGATGTTCTATTGGTTTAAGAGGTTTGGGGAATGTAGAGGGCTTCTCTTTGATGATTTTGTTTTTAGGTTGAAGGTCGTAATGTCTCGAGGAGATTAGGCTTCTTGGGTTTTCCCTTTCTCTTCTTTCTTTCTTTTAGGTCTAGGAGGACTTCTGGTCCCCCCTTTCTGTGTCCTTGTTTGTTTCAATAAAATTATACTTGTCAAAAAAAAACAAAGTCTAATCTCTTGACTTGTTTTGACTGTCATTGACCGAGTTAGAAATGTTTATCCCATCACCCAAAAAGTGAAGATTGTTGTTAGTTATATCAATTTCCGGGTGACGGGGTTAATGTTTCTGACTCGGTCAATGATAGTCAAAACACAATTAGCAAGAACAAAAGAATAAAAACATGGGGTTTCACTAATATCGAAGATTTATCGGGGAGGTATTATAAAAACAAAGTAAACCCTTTTTTTTTCAGAAAAAAATCCCATGTGCAAGGACATATAGCTGTTGGATCTGTTAATGGAAAAGAACAAAAATCAATATTTTTTTTCTTCTTTTTGGGGTAACGAACGTAACCTTCCGTTGGTTAGATAAAAAATAAATAAATAAATAAAAAGATCTTGCATTAAGCAAAATTAGGTCCTGGCAAAAATTTAAATTGGTGACATGGCCCTCTTCTTATCGATTATATCAAAAAGGGACATGTGTTCCATTGCACTTCCTAAGTAGAGACTTCCCGTGTACATTTGGCTCACTTGCAAGGGAGAAGATAAACATAAACAAAACTTCATCATCATCGTCATAAGCCTTATCTCAATTATATAGATTGGCCATACGACTCTTATTCCTCCATTTAATTCTATCTAAAGCTATTTTATATTAGAAAAGTCATCGAACCAGATTCGGAATATGTTCAAGAAGAGTTGGAAGCTTGGTGTTTTGCTCTTGTAGGTAAAATCATTTCGGACCAACCCATGATTGCGGGAAAAGCTAAAGATAATGTTACTTCATGGAAAAAGTAGTGCCACTACACTTTGGTTGCATTAGGCATCAACAAATTCAACTTTCTCTTTGAGAAAGAAGAAGATCAAAACTAGGCTTTTAAAAAAGCCCGTGGACGGTGCACCAACAGTTATTGGTCCTACGCAAAAGGGTGGCAATGTTGCTGGTGTCTCGGATGGTGTTTTGGAAAATCCCATTTTGGGTTCAAGCACTTGATATCCCCCTAGAATTATGTATTGCCAAGACGATGATGATGTTAGCCGATTCAATCGGCACACGACTGGATACTGACGTGCCTGAATGAGATAATATTAAAAATGAAGTTTGTAAAAGCAATCGGGACATCCTACTGCTCATGATGAAAGACCCGAAACACTCTTGGATTCTCATAATGATTTATTGAGAGCAGGGCTAGCTATTGGAAAATATGACCTTATTATTGTCTTGTACATACTCACATATTGATCATCAGAAGGTTGAAATTTTTCAATTGATCCAATTATTCATTAACTACTCACCTTCATAGAAATATAAGAAGTGGAGTGAGCCTACTGAGTTGTTGATAACTCATGCCTATTTAACATTTTTACAAAGATACTAGATGGACGAGCGGGTCAGTAATAAAAGTTAGAGGACTTTAGCATGTTTAATATTTTTTAGAGATCATATTAGGTTTATTTTTTAATCATTTAAATTCCTAAAATTATTGTATAGGACATTGATTTGTTTCTGTGTTTAAATTCTTAATTATTCTTAGTAGATTGTTATTTGGCATTTAGAATTTAATCGAAAATAAGTTTCAAATTTACATTAATAAAATTATATTGAAATTGGTTTATTTGACTTGTATGGTAACTTAGACATATGTTCACCATTTTATTTACATTATATTAACTTAAACTTCCTGCATCGGCCTAGGATACCGAGTTCGATATACTATTCTGGGTCGGGTCATAGGTCATGAGTTTGGATCGCGACAAGTAGAAAGGCACATTGTCCGTAATTAAAAAGAAAAAGGGGGGGACATAAGGAAAAAATGAACAGGTTTCCATCCATTTAAGAAACAGGTTTTCAAAGGATTTCCCAAAGAACGAAAACGACAACGGAGGATTTCCCGCAAAATGAGTTTTTCGGCAACTATGATTTAACTTAGTAATATAATTACGAGGAAACTAATGAGGTAGACCTAACATGATTTTTTCACTTTCTTTAGAATTTTTCACACATTGCTATTAAGGAAAAAATTTAGATGCAGAGGACTTTGGATGCAGTCGATGCATAGGGCTCTAGTGGACCTACATAGCTCATTTTTTGCGGCCCACTAACCGCATAGATGTTTAGCCCACCCATTGGTGGATATATGCACCAAAAATCAGCTTGATTGATTATTTCTAGCACTTGGACTAAGTACCAAAAAACATGCATGAATCCAACGACAAGAAATAACCCCAAAAAAAGTGCTAAAATCTATTGCTAGAGAAAACCAATCAGACTGATTTTTAACATGTATATCGACCAAGGGGTGGAATAGACATCCATACGGTTAGTGGGCCCAAAAAATGAGCAATGTAAGGCCAGGAGAACCCTCTGCATCAACTGCATCCAAAGTCCTCTGCATCTAAATATTTTCCTGCTATTAAGTGAGTTCCATGGTTGGAAATGGACCCCACCAGACAATTCAAATCTGATAAGGGAAGCAAGCTCACATGGAATCCACTGGATGGATAGAGATTAGCCACATGGTGAACGTGAGGCTGACGTTGGTTGTCGGAGAAGATCACGTCCGTCTTTGTTGAATATAATGAGTTCATCTATTCCACTATGTACCATGTATATTATTACATGTGGGGGCCAACTTTCCAATATCAGAATGCCTTTTTACAAAAAAAAAAGAAAAAAAGAATGCCTTTTTACTAATCAATAATGAAACCATAATTTAATAAACGGCCGTTATAACGGATTCGGAACTCCCCCGTTACGTAATGTACCGTTTTAACACTCAGAAGTTATAAAACAACCGTTATTTTCTGAAAAAAAATTAGTAAAATATCACCAGTTATTTCATATATTTTTCATTTTGTTTCCGTTAATTTTTATTGAAAATTTCAAATTCAAAATTTGAATTTTGGCGCCGTTATTTTTCTATTATTTTCCATTTTTGCCCCTATGCATTACAATCTGTTATAATGGCCATTATAACAGAAAAAACGGTAACACCCCAGTCTGTTATACCGTTATAGCGGCTCCTTTTAAACCTTGAATGAAACCACAATGATGCCTTTCTTTAAGATATTTGTAAGAAACTCGTCTATTTCAACACATTTGTACAAAAATCCCATCATTTTCTTAGATTTGTTGGCGACCCCCAATGAATGCAAACATTTGGCTAAATACCCCAATGACTGCGAACATTTGGCGACCCCCAATGAAAGTATGACTGAGGGTCGAATTTTGCTATTTACGCCCATGTTAGAACATCCGACTTTCCTTTTTTGTTCGGAGATCCAGACGGTTGGATGGTCTTTAAGATTTGTGTAATGTGAATCATGAGAACCATCAGTGGTTAATTAGGACCCTAGTTTGCAATTCGGTACACGAGTATAATTTAGATTTGTCTTTCAGATTTAAAAATTTTAAAAAGAATAAAGTAAATAAAAATTATTAAATGTATTTAAAAATAATAGCTTTTTTTTTTTTTTTTTTGCATTATTTTCAATTTTAAAATGAGATTTTCAATAATTCGAGAAAAAATTGTGTATAATAAGGATATGAAATGGTTCTTAATCAAATATACAAATTTAACAAAACTTTGAATAATGCGGCCATATAATATTTTGTTAAAAATACGTCAAATACACATATTAAATGGCAAATTGCTAATTAGGTTTGACAACGATAGGGATGAAAGATACTCGGGATTATGATAAAACCGCCTTTTTTTTTTTTTTAAAATTCCCCTTCTCATTATTACAATTGTTTTTTAGCAAATTAATGACTTCATGTGAGATACCCAAAACGAAACCGAAGTGAAACAATATATGACATGTAGCTCTAGCTAGGCAAGGATTCAAAAGAGTAGGGTGTCAATGGACCGGGTTGGAACCGGCCCCCTCGGCCAGCGCCTGGCCTGAGATACATGTAGCTCGGCCCAAGCCAACCCATATTAATCTGGCCCAATAATTTATTCCCAAGCCCAACCCATCTTGTTCAGGGGGGTATTGTTAAAGGGGGCTCATATTTGCACACTCCATTTCCTATCCCGATGGACTCCTAGTTGGGGTACACCCCAAAAGAGAGATCTCTTGGCTGACTGGTGACCATCACTGACCGCCCACAAAATGAGCCACGTGGCACATTTTTAGAGAACATTGACCACATAGACGTTTGGCCAATCTCTAGGTGGACTTACAAACCAAAAATCAACTTGATTAGTGATTTCCAAGCGTTGAATGGAGCCATTTTCATGGGTTGAATTGACCGTGGGATTTTGAGCGTTATCAACCATTATTTGGGGTACAAGATCGAAAGGCTTGAAATCACTAATCAGGCTGATTTTTTGTTTGTAGGTCCACCTAGGGATTGGCCAAACATCCATACGGTCAATGTTCTCTAAAAATATGCCACGTGGCTCATTTTGTGAGCTGTCACTGGTCAGTCGAGTTTTAGAGAGAAATCTCTCTTTTTGGGGTGTGCCCCGACTAGGAGTCCACCAGGATAGGAAATGGGGTGTGCAAATTTGCGCTCCCATTATTAAAATACCTTATATAGTAAAAAAAAAAAAGTATGGAAAAAGATGTAACAAGCCATGCCTGACGCTTTTTGGTCAGCTAGCATGATTTTTGTTACTTACGGATGCCCTATGGGCCCGCTGACCGCATGGATGTTTAGCCCACCCCTTGGTGGATATACACACCAAAATCACCCTGATTGGTAATCTATGGCCATTAGAATTTAGTACATTTTAAGACGTGTGCAATTCTAGCCGTTGGATTCAACTATTTTTTTGTGTACTAAAACCAATGGCTAAAAATAATCAAACAAGCTGATTTTTGGTATGAATGTTTACCAAGGGGTGGGCTAAACATCCATGCGGTCAGTAGGCCGAGATGGTATAGGTAAGTAACAAAAATGCGATACAGCTTGCTACATCACAACCCTAAAAATATTTCTTATGTCTGGCAACTATTTTGGAACTCCTTGAGATATTGGAAAATCAAAGTCCAGAGCATTCAAACATATCCTTGAGGAAATGCCAAGCTTCATAAATGGGTGGAAATCCAAAATACTGTCAAGGCTAAATTAAGTGGTCTTGGTTTCAAAAATTCCAAAGTTTTATGACAAAATAAACCTTTGCCCTTGCTTGCCAGAGTCATCAAGGCAAAATGTTTTTCAAATACATCTTTTTTAGAAGCCCAATGTCTAGCATCTGCTTCTTAGATCTGAAAAAGCTTGACAAAAGTCAGAAAATTGATAAAAAAAAGAAAATTTTCTAAGTGTTGGGAATGGGAGAAGGTAGAGTATCTAGCTAGCATGATCCTTGGATTCCCTACAAATTTTAAAGTGCCCCTTCCTCCAACCTTGAACTGCTAGAAGAGAATGGTCAATGACCCCTTTGAATGTATACAATCTTTGTTTCCTCATGAGACAGCAAACCAGATCCTTCAAACTCCTCTAAGTTCATATCTTGCAGAAGACTCTCCATACTAGTCAGGGGATATGAAGAGTAAGCTTACCTCAAATATTGCTTTGCTTTAAAAAAAAAAATGAAAGGAGGGTTGTGTTAGGTTGGCATCCAGTGTAAAATTTATCTTCTTATGATTCAAATTTATTGATTCTAACTCCCTTTTAAGGTGCTCTTTGGAGATGACACACTACATCATAACCTAGATGCAATGTTAAGTGAAAGGATAGATTAGGGCATCCACTAGAAGTGGAATAAAACTTTGATGACAGGGCCCTGCCATCAAGGCCGATGACAGGGCACAATATGAGCCACGTGAACACTCTTAGAGGACTCTGATCGTATGGATGTTTGGCCAATCATTAGGTGGACCTACAAACCAAAAATCAGCCGGCCGATTCGTGATTTCTAGGCATTGTATTGGAATTGTTTTCATGGGTTGATTTTAACCGCGTGAAATTTTAGCATTATTGACCATTATTTGAGGTACAAAGATCCAAAGGTTTGAAATCACAAATCAAGCTGATTTTTTGTTTGTAGGTCCATATAGGGATTGGAAAAACATCAATACGGTCAGAGTCCTCTAAGAGTGTGCAAGGTGGTTCCTATTGACCCTGTCATCGGCCATGATGACAGGACCCTGTCATAAAAGTCTTACTCCTAGAAGTGACATGGTAAAGTGGTTCTAAAGGCTATAACATAAAATATAGCTATAGATAGAGTTGAATTGCTAAAAAAAACATTCATGCTGTTGGCCCAAATAATTAGTATAAGTCATAGATGTTGAGAATGATAAACTTCGACTCTATGTATACTAGTAGGTAGGGGTGTCAACGGATCGGTTCCGGTTCGGTTCCTAAGGTGACCAGAACCGGTACCCACGGCACTCTCTGGCAAAGCGTTTGCCAAAATCGGGTGTGAGTGGCTTAGATCCACCATCTATTTGGGGTGATAAGATCTCGACTATCTTTTGTGAAGCTGATAAGAGGGGGAATAAGTGACTTCTCTATTTTGTTATAAAGATGTATAGTGGGTGGCTCGTGCCCTCGACACTTCCCTACAAAGTATTTCTTAAAATTGGGTGTGAGTGGTTGAGATCCATAGTCCATTTGGGGGATAAGATCTCGGCCATCCTTTGTAAAGCCGATAAGAGGCGTATAAGTGGGGAGACCATTTTTCTATTAAATTAATTCAACCGTCTAAATTTTATTTTATGTAAGTGTTGATATGGGCCCTTGGATATATGAAACCTATAAGAGGGGGAGACAAATTCCCTGTTTTGTTATATAGATATTAATACCTGAAATTCCCCTTTTAATTATCACGTTAAGTCCTAGAGGAGGGGTGAATAGGACAATTTTTAATTTCTTTGCAAATTCTATATAGATTTAAAAATTAATGATTACACAAGGCGGAAAAGGAGCAAACAATTAAAATATGAATCATCCACAGAACATAGATATAGGAAAATCTGAGAAAAAATATGCAAACATTCACAATCACATGAGACTCAGATTTATATTGGTTCGGCGACTCCGCACCTACGTCCACTGTCCAATACTCAACACGAGTAATATTATATTATCTCAATCATGTATTACAACATATTCAATTGAAATAAATAATCTACTAACTAAGATATCACTTAATTTTAATCTAATGAGAATCACTTTTCGCTCACCTAGAGAGTCAGCCTAGGCTAGTAGTCTATTTAGAGAAATTTTTTTTTCTCATGGATCTACAATCCTCAACTCAATTAGATGAGTCATTACTCATCCACCAATCACAAAATATTTAATGTTCATAAATTTTGAATTCTATCAAAAAAGTATTTGATTATAGAAACACTTACCTTTCGATGAATACGATCAAATAGAAAATCCTTTGGAGAAGAATTCGCCTAAGAGACACTCTGCCAAAAGTAATCTTCTTCTTGAAAGAAGATACTTGAAGAATAATAATAGCTAATAGTCTCTTCAAACACTTAGAGCATTCACAAGGAATACACAGCTTTGCTCTAGTGAAGCTCTTACAAATTCCAGATCTCTGGACTCAAAGAATGATAACCGAATAATGTAAAATTAGAGATCTCTTGATTGGGTTCATTCTTATGAGGGGATAAGACTCTAATTTATAGCCAAGCCTCCCATCAATAGAACTGAACCGAATATAGCCGTTTGAAGGGCCAAAGTGTTCTTAAAATAGCAGAAGAGATTGAGTCAAAATGAGATCCAAAATGAGTGGGGTCGACTACACTTTTTGGCCAGTCCACCGAACCTCTTAGTCGGTCGCTCGCTCAGGTCAGCAACAGTTTTTTTTTTTAACTCAAGAGTTTGGGTCGGCCGCACCTTTTTGGCCGGTCGACCGGACAAAAAGGTCGGTCGACCGGACCTCTTAGTCCAGCACCGAACAATACTAATTTTTAAGTATTTTTTTTCACACGCACATGATACCTAATTATCACTGAACCATCTAGGGTAAATCTTGATCCGCTGGCAACGCACGGTGTACCCTAAGATTTACGTACGTAACCGCAACACGAGATTCTTTATAGTTGAATGTTCATTGAGTAAGAACGTACTTTGATCTTTTAAATCTTCATGCTTGAGCTTGACTTTATCTTCAATTGTACTTGATTACTTGACTTTTTCTTCAGTTGATCTTGAACACTTGAGTTGATTTCTTTCAGCTTTAATTCTTCTTTAATTTGTTTTGTCGAAGTCTACATGTTCTTTGACACTTCAGTCTTCAACGGATTCGTAACACAATGATATATATTTCCGAAGAACTAAGTATTCCTGGGATTGACAACCGAGACTTTTCGATACCATTTATAATATTTGTCATGAAGGGTAAGGGATATGATTTGTCATGGAAGACATGCCTGTGTAGAGTAAAGTGGTGAAAAAGTAATATAAGTTTAAAGATATGAGTAAAATTGATAAAAAAAAATTATATATATATAGTCGATCAGACGTGGACAAGGATTGGTCTTGTCAAGCCTCGGACGACCTGAGGAAAGGTGATCGAAAGGAGGTCCGAAAATCTTATAGAAACCCAAAATATTTGAAAACACTTGGAAGACTCCAAAAAGGTTTTTCAAAAATCCAAAAAGACCCGAAAAGTTTTCTCGTTCATTAAATTTAAATACATGCATAGCTTAAAAGTACACGGGTACATGATTGAAGAAAAAAATACGATGAAGATGGTGATGATCCGATTGAATGAACCAAAAAAAAAAAAAATACATTTCACACATTCTTTTTCACAAGTCCAACCCGTAGGTTCTTCTGTAAGGGGTTTAGGGTCTTTCACCATAGGACTCCGGGCCCTTCTTAATTATTTTATCATTCGGGCCTTCTCCTAGAAGCACTATCACTAAAATCAATGATCGGGCATTCGCCTATAAGCACTCCCGCTAAAAAGATCGAGCCTTAGCATAGAAGCACTCTTGCCAAAAAAAATAATCGGGCCTTCGCCTAAAAGCACTCCCACTAAAAAAATATCGAGGCTTCACATAGAAGCACTCCAGCTAAACTCCCAACCCAATGAGAATGCATCATGATGATGATGAACAACATAATAATTTAGCCAAAAAATCAAATGCATATACCACGAATATTGAAACTCATAAAATTATATAACAAGAATTTAAACTAAATGAATTACAAACAAAAATAGAATATCCGTACCTATCTAATTCTAAAACTTAGAACTAGAACCTCCACCACCAAGAACAAGAAACACTCTAGAGAGTTTAGAGAGTAAGAAGAACTAGAGAAAATTGGTGAATTGATATGAGGGCGGGGGTCCTATCTATAATAGTTCATGAGAGAAAACTTCTAAATATGTGCTTATTGAAAACTTTATATTTTATTTTGAAAATATTCGGTTTTAAGATATTCTAATTTTTAAGTAATTTTCGTATTTAAAAGGGGTGGAATTTACAACCTACTAAAAGGCTTATTTTAAGATGGGTATGGGCCAAGACATGTGCAATGGTCGACGGCGGTGAATCTCTGCCCAAGATGTTGGCTCGAACTTGTTCATAGCTCTAGTTCAAGCCATCGAAAAATTCGAATTTGCGAACGCTCACAATCATCTTTCGGAACTCCGTATCATCCTTGGTACATGCAGGGGTGTAGGTCTGGTAGTGATCTACATCTTCCGACTTGCTGCGTAACGCAACATAGTATGATCCCAAAGGAAGATCGCCTTGCTTCAGATGTGCTATCTCTTGCTAAAGTTCATACAACCTAGCAAAATTCTCATCTTGGGAGTATGTCTGAGATGCAGTGTCCCATATATCCTTGGCAATCGGGAGAAAGAGAAAGCCTGTGCTGATTGATGGATGCATGGAGTGAAGCAGCCATGACATGACCATCAAGTTTTCTACTTCTCACTTCTCAAACGTGGCATCGGAAGAATCAGGTGCAGTGATGCGTCCAGTGATATAGCCGGCTTTGCCTCGTCCGGTGATGTACATCTTGGCAAATTGAGACCATGCGAGGTAGTTGGTCCCATCGAGTTTCAAGTGAAAATCAAACTACTCAATTAATCACACTAGTCAAACCTAGACAGATACGTTGACAAAAGTACCTAGAGCATATAGCTCTGATACCACCCTACCATGCCCTGAATATTTTAACTATACATATCTCGATGAAAGGTGATCGAAAAGAGGTTAAAATTCTACATAAATTCAAAATCTTTGAAAACACTTGGAAGACTCCAAAAAAATTTCTCGAAAATCCAAAAGACTCAAAAAGTAAATCATTTTATTTTATCTCCAAAAAATTTTCTTTGGATTTCCACTCGCCCCTTTTCATACAATGGAGAGAATTGAATTACTCATCAATCTTGTCACACCCCGAATCCGAATACCCAGATACGACCCGAAATCCGTGGATCGACCCGTACTCGAACCCAGAGGTGATCCATGAATGTCCCCTAGTGGTCCAATTAGGTCAATTAGACTACTAAGGTTCATTCGAAAGCCCACTAAGTAAAAAAAGAGTCTAGATGTAGGAAACAAATAATTCAAATAATTCATAATTCAAATAATTCAATCAATCAACTAAATGTGGAGAGAAGGAGGTGAGAATATGCTCTCAATCAAAGGACTACATGCCCGAGAAAATAAATAAGTAATGTTTTAGAACAATCAAAATAAAGTTTTCTAAGGTGTGGGATCGACTTCTAAATCCTCATCGATCTTCTCGAATGCACCGGAGTCTTTCGCCTCAAAATCATCTTACGTACCAGGCTCCTCAAAATTTGAAAATGGTATCGGTGTAGCACCGTGAGCCGAGGCCCAGTAATACAACAGTGTGCATCGTATGATATCATACTATCCAAGTTTTTTAATCAAGGTATGCATCTCAATCGTATAATAAGGATGGCATGAATATGAGGGTGAATGCAAGTGAGTACATAATGCAAATGCAACTAGTACCTATAACCACATAGGGTCTCCATCTCCTTCCCGCACTGGGAACGGCCTCGTTGACCCATCTGTAGGATATAATAACGTATGGGGCCTTTCACCCTAGGGTATCGAACCCTGATTAATTGATAAAATCAATATAAACGTATATAATATACTTCAACCCCTCCCTTATGCACCCATTATGTGAAATGACGTGATGATCATGGTATGACAACAAGATGATAGTAGGGTTACATAGCATAAGCACACATGTATTTAACATTTAAATAAGAATATAAAATGAAGAGATGATCATCAAAAGTGATAACATGGGAACGAATTATGGTTAACCATGAATAATATGTAACAATCACCGAAGGTCACGATCAACACGGATGAACAATATATGTGGAAATCACGAGACAATCCAACACACCATGGTCGAACCCTATGAGGGATCCATGACACAAAGTCGAACCCTAAAGAGGGATCCAAGACACTTGGCCGAACCCTCTGAGGGATCCAAGACACATGGGTGGGATCCCCATGCATACAAGTATAAGTCAACCCATTTAGGGTTTAGTCAAACAACAAGGCTAAAACCTTAATAGTCAATAATCATGACCGAACCACTAACAATTAATAGGTTTTTATAAAAAAATGTACTGTCTTATAAAAATCATAACTAAATAAATATAAATTAAAAAAATATAAACTCAATGGATTTAAAAACTAGATTTACAGAGGTTTTAGGAAAAATAAATATAAAAAATATTCAGATTCAAAATATAGGTCGAAACCCTTAATTAAGTGAACCAGACAGAATATGGGATTCTGAGTTTTACAGAAAAGTCTCGCGTATTTGAAAAATCATAACTTAATCAATACAAATTAGAAAAATACAAACTCAAATGCTATAAAAACTAGATTTATAGAGGTATTTAGAAAAAATAAATAGAAAAATATTCAGATTCAAAATATAGGTCGAAACCCTTAATGAAGTGGGTAGACAGAATCTGAAATTCTGGGTTTTATAAAAAAGTCCAGCACATTTGAAAAATTATAACTTAATCATTTTAAATCCAAAAAATACAAACTTAAAGGTTCTAGAAACTATATTTATAGAGGTATCTATGAAAAATAATTGGAAAAATATTTAGATTAAGAATATAGATTGAAATCTCAAGTGAAGTGGACCGTATAAAATCTAGAATTTTGGATTTTACAGAAAAGTTCAGCACGTTTGAAAAATCATAACTTAATCAATACAAATCAGAAAAATACAAACTCAAATGTTCTAGAAACTAGATTTATAAAGGTATCCATGAAAAATAATTAGAAAAATATTTAGATTAAAAATATAGATCAAAATCCCAAGTGAAATAGACTGTATAAAATTTAAAATTCTAAGTTATTTTGTAAAGTCCAACAACTTAGAAAAATTAGAATTAAATAAATATAAATCAGAAAAATAAAACTAAACGGTTTTGGAAAATAGATTCATAGAGGTATTTAGGAAAAATAATTATAAAAATATAACGAAAATGATAAAGAACATAGTCATCCGTTATAGGTACAAAATAGACATGGTCAAACCCATCATGGTGGCCCAAAATAAAGATCAACCCAATAGGAATAAAGTAAATATTGTTGAAATTAATTTATAATGAGTATCAACCATTACCGAATGAAAGAAAAATAAAATCTTGAAGAAAAACAAGTATAGGATGGATCAAACACACTTACCTCAAGGTTTCTTGAACTTTAATGAAAATCAAAAGTTTCTTTAGATTTGAAAGTCATCGGATCGTCCTCTTCTCGGAGTATGTTCTTCTAATCGGAGTTTCCGTTAATTCTCTCTTCTTGCTCAAGTGCGATCAGTGCCCAGATGAAGATTTAATGGAGCTTTCTCTATTCTTTAATGGAGTTGGGTTTGTGAAAGCTTCTAAAGCTTTAGGATTTTCATAAATATGTTTAGGGAAGGATTAGGATTTCTATTTTGTAAAAATTCGTAACTATTAAAGGGATGACTTTTTCAACCCTCAAAAACTTATATTTTACACTACTAATGGGTTAAAACTGGGCCCAAGGCCCATATATATCCACTAGGCTTTACTGAAAATTATTATTAAGCTCAAAAAGCTTCTAGGTTGGCCATACGGGCCCACCCAACAATTATAACACAACTAATTATTAATTAATTCAATCAAACTATATTATATAATATAAAAGTCCATACAATAAGATATTGACACATGTCACACACATAAATCATATAAAATAGTCTAAATACACAAAAATTACAAAAAACTTCAAAGTCTCAAAAAAGTATCAAATGACATCGGAATGACCCGAAAGTGATTTCAGGTCCCACACTCTTATTAAATAAATAAAATATAATTAAATATTAATTTTAAAAAATATAAGAATGGTAGAAAAGTTCAAAAATTACGAAAATACTATTTTTGTCAAAATCTCCCGCTAGAGTTTTCATGTCTCAAGAAAGGTTCCAAATTTCACAGGTAAGTTGGTAAGGATAAAATAGGAATATTTTTTTGTGTCTCGGGCCCACAAAATAATTTTTTTATAAATGTTCTGGAATGTTAGCCGGGGAAAGAAAAAGCCCCCTGCAAGTTATGGTTCATTATTTTTAGCAAAAATTTAGCCATAAAGAGCGAGTTTCAAAAATATAAAGTTTTTCAAAGTTGTCAGAATGAAACCAAATTAAATACACATACTTATACATGATATTAAACAATAAAAACAATAATAAGAGTCTGAAAAAGTTTCAGGTTTTCATTCTTAGGTGAATTTACCATAATACCTTAAAACGAAAGTTTAGGGTATTACAAATCTCATTTTCCTTGTTGACTTGAACTAGTCGTCCACGTTGCCAGTACACTATCCTCCACATGTCACTCAATGATCGGGGGTTGAGGAGATGCCTCAACCAAAAAGGTGAGGCAAGGTTTAATGGGAAAAAAATGACATGTTATGGATGGCTAGAGATTACGAAACTCGTCACATAGGAGACATCTATTAATTATCCTATGGTAAAGATTAATTGATGAGATAATCTTAAGGGGTCTCTTACGTAGGGCCCCACGACTTAGATGATCAAGATTGAGAAGAATGTGAATGATATGAAAATATATATAGTAATATAAGTATTATAGTTTCTGGAACACCCTATGTTTCCCCTCATGTTTAACTTCTTCATGCAATGAGAGCTCTCAATGAAAACTAGGAAGACATGAAGCCCTGCTTGGTTCGCAGCAAATTGAGTGCAATGCACTCACTTGCCACAATTTTGGGATTGCAAGTGATTGGTTGGAGGCGGCAAATGAATTGCCATGCAAGTGGGTTCCAAGCCCTTGCAAACTCCTTAACAAATAGATGCAAACAAGTGCAGCCCAAAAATTGATGCAAGTGGGCACATTGTATTAGCTCAACATTTTTTCTTCCGAAAAACATTAAGAATAATAATAACTGTGATTTTTTTTATTACCTTTCTATTTTTATTTTATTTTATTTTTTATTTTTTATTTTTTATTTTACTTTTTTATATAGTTGGTTGGGGCTGCCTAACCCCAAGCTTTCCCCTCCAAATAATAATAATAATAATAAACACAACATGATAACAATAATAATTTATTATGTAATATTTTTATAAAATCAAGAAATAAAATAATCCATTGCATTCTTTTGAAATGCACTACTAACCAATCTTTGTTTGCATCTATTTACAGGGTGTGAACCAAACAGTTGTAAGTGATTGCAATGCAAGTCACTATAGTGCAAAATGCACCCAAGTGTAGCGAACCAAGCAGGGCAGAAGAGATTGAAAGGGTGGTAATAATCTGGGAGAGAGAGAGAGAGAGAGAGAGAGAGAGAGAGAGAGAGAGAGAGAGAGAGAGAGAGAGAGAGAGAGGCACAACCAAGGTAGTTAGCCATTTGGACTTGTTGCACAGCAGAGATCCTCTGGTTTTTGTCGATGCAATTTAAGAGGGCTGGAAGAAATTGAAAAGATGGCAACAGTCAGAGAGAGAAAGAGGGAGAAATCGTCAACCGCTTGGGCTAGTTGCACAGTTGAGATCAGCAACACTTTTTCTTCTTCTTCTTTGTTAAGGGCTCTTCAACACAAGTGATTGGTTGGGGCGTACAAATGACTGGCATGCAAGTGGTTGCCAAGCCCTTGCAAACTCTTTAAGAAAATGGATGCAAGCAACTGCAGCCCAAAAACTGTGCAAAGTGACTGTAATGTAAATCACTGCATTTGCACTGAACTGCAAAATGTATCCCAGTGCAGCGAACCGAACAGGGCATATATTTTTCCATTGGCTTACTCCCCGGTGGCTTGGGGCTTCAAATGTTGAAGTCTCCCTCCAACATGTCATGTGGCACACTCTGGGGCCTACAGATCCGTTCATGTTTGTTTAACCTCACGGTGGATCTACACCAAAAAAAAAAAAACCAGTTTAACTGGTAATTTCTAGTTGTTGGATTTGATCATTACAATGAGGTAATTTCTGGCCGTTGAATTCTGAATTTTTTTTGGGTACTAAAATTGAAGTGCTAAAGATCACCAATCAAGCTGATTTTTAGTGTATAGGTTCACCAAGAGATGGGCCAAACATCCATGAGGTCAGTGTGTTGTAGTACTCCACGTGGCATTTTGGGAGGGGAGCCGTGAGGACAACAACTCAACTACTTTCTCATCTTGTGCTGATGGACATATAGCAAAAGTCACCTCCTTACACATTTGGGTCCACCATATGCAAGTTTGTTGTCCCCTTCCAAAATCCCACCTAGCACACTCTATCGGGTCCACTGACACATGCTTGGTAGGCTGGCACACCAAAATTCAACTTGATTGGTGATTTCTATCTATTGGATTTTGAGCATTTTGATGAGTTGATTTCTAGCCATTGCAGTAAGTTATTTTTGGTACTAAAATCTAATGGCTAGAAATTACCAATCAGGTTAATTTTGATGCATAAACCAGAACTTCCTTAGCCAGGAAAAAATAATTGCTGTCAGTGGAAAAAATCACTAATCTAGCTGATTTTTTTGAATGACATGTAAAGTAATTAAGAAGTCATCAAGGGATTATATTGAAAATATGAATGATGACTTAAAGCACATTTAATAAATTGGGTAGGCGAATTTAATAGAGTAGAACTTTGATGATGACATCCCTTGTGAACGATGATGAGTGAATATAATATGAGCCACGCAACACACTCAGATACCACTAACTGAATAGATATTTGGCCCATCCCCTAAGTGGATCTCTGTACCGAAATTCATCCTGATTAGTAATTTCTATCCATTGGATTAGAGTCGTATTCATGATATATTTTTAACCTTAGATTTCGAGCATTATTTAGGGTACTAAAATCCAAAGGCTAGAAATCACTAATCAAGCTGTTTTTTGGTATGTAAGTCCACAAAAGAAGCAAAATTTTTGAAGTAGCAGTGGCCAATCAAATGACGCCACAATCCGCTGATGCTTTGTGACCAAACCCCCAAAAATGCTTTTGTACAGCGGATCGTGGGGCCATTTGATTGGCCACTGCTTCTGCTTCAGAAATTTTCCCAACATTTTTGCCCCAAAAGAGAGAACTTTTGAAGCTGTGGATTTTTGAAACAGCCAAGCACCAATCACATGGCGCCACAATCTGCTCAACAGCAGATTGTGGCGCCATGTGATTGGCCACTGCTTCCCTGCTTCAAAAATTATTCTCGAAAGAATGTGCCACGTGGTTACATGGTCCAAATAGTATGCCACGTGGCAATAGAAAATATCAACCATGGGACAGTTGTTAACATCAAAAATATTCCATCAACTACTTTATCAGTCGGTTCGGCAAAGCAGAGAAACGACAAAGAGGAAGAAAGTAAAGACGTTGTCTGTTGCTCTGTCCACGCGACAGCCAAGCTTCTCTCCGTTCCCTTTTGCCAGAAGAATGATGCCCTCTCTCTCTATATCTCCCGAGTCCCGACACACCACTTCTCTCTCATCAACACTCTCACCACAGAACAAACCACCAAATTGAAGATGAAAAGCCAACGATTTGGCGCCCTTCTCTCCCAGGAAAACCTTCAATGGGTCTGCACCGTTTCATCCGCGTAACTCTCTCTCCCTCTCTCTATGTTTCCGCCCAATTATCTACTATTTTTATGACTAATTATCTTCTCCTAAATTTATTTTCTAGGGTTTTAATGCTTTCCAAGGGAACTGCAGTTCAAAAATCTTTTCTTGTTCCTTTATTTGCTCTGCAAGCACCTGCAAGCGTCATATCATGGATCAAGTAAGCCCTCCCAACATCATCTTGTTCTTCATTGAAAGCACCTTTTTTCTTTACTGTCGTGAACTAATGCAAGTTTGATTGGCAGGGGTGAATATGGTACTTGGACTGCTTTCTTGGGGCTTCTTCTTCGTCTCTTCTACTTCATTCCTGGTGCGTTTTGTGTGAAAGAATTCATTCCTGGTGCGTTTTCTTTCTTGGGGGTGAATAGGTTAATTTTGTTTGCAATACATAAATAGGCTTCAACTAAATTCAAATCTCCATTCAAAACCAAATTATATCTGGTTTTAATTTAAAATTTCTTAATAATCATCTAAATTCTCTGGTTTGGGATGCTAGCTCTAAATCTCCAACACCCAATTGCTGCTGCATTAATTATTCCCCTCAGATACCTAAACAACTTTATTCTCTTCCTAATTTGTTGCTAACTACCATATTAGGACAAAGAATCCTAACTTATGGGATATCCTGCACTGTGTGTGTGTGTGTGTGCAATGTTATATTTACTACGTAAAAAATTCCAATTAGAAAAGGTAGGACTCATAATTTATGGTAAATTTCAAGTACTACCTAGCAAGTAAGGAAAGAAAAATAAAATAAAATAAAGAAAGAAATCTGGAAGTGTCGTGTGAGAATTCATAGTGTTGGAATCCAACATGGGTACTTCACACATTTAGAAGAATCCCTGCGACATAGGCAAGTGGGTTGGTGATCAGAGAGTGAAGGTGGATTTAAAGCAAGGTCTTTGGTGTACTAGTATCAAGCACAATTATAAATACGTGGAGTAACAAAACTTTGGCTACTAAAAAATGTAATTTGAATACTTTTTTATTCAAAAAGTAGTCTAGAAAATAGTTGAGAAGACAATAATGTCAAAAGATTGGTGAATGAGAAATTGGGATTAATATGGTTTTAGTTCAAATTTTTAGAGGAAAAAAATTGGAAAAATATATGTACATGTTGGGCAGTTAAGAAATTCATAGAATGGGTGTAGCAGAGATGAGGATGTTGGGATGGATGAGTGGAAAAACTAGGAAAGACAAAATCAGAAATGACCATACTCAAGGAAACCTAGAACCCCAATAGGAGAGAAGATAAGAGAAAGTCGATGGTTTGAGCATGTGCAACGACAACCAATAATAGCACCAGTGAGAAGTAGCGCTTTGGTGCAAGTCGAAGTCCTTAAAATGGAGAGAGGAAGACCAGAAATGAAGTGGATGGAAATAGTAATAAAAGATCTGAAGACATGCTTCGACTAAAGATATAGCTCTAAACAAATGGCGAAATAGGATTTGTGTTGCGGACCCCAAACATTCGGGACAAGGCGTTGATGATGACGATATCCATGGTGTGATACAAACTAGGTAATAATATAACTATAAGGGTACTGTAATTATTTTCATGCTTTCCTCAATTTTAGTAATATAAGCAATTCCTGAAGTTTGCAAAATTTGCCCCACTTCTAGGGTTTTAGAAAACACAATAATCTTTTTATTTTTATTTTTATGAAAGATATTCAAAGACACTAATAGGTAAAATCAGCTTTGTCTCTGAAATGCCCGAAGAATCAAATAGTTTAAGCACTTAGAACTATCTGCTGCTATGAGAGATAGTAGAGCAACTACGAACCCCCTACCTATATAACTGACAGCGGGGAAGATTCATAAAAGGGGGGTTAATAGGGTCGAACCCCACCCAACTATTTCTCCCTTTCCTGGCCATCAATCAATCTATTATATAGAAGGAATTTTTTTAAATTCTTACAAACAAAAAGGAGTTTTATTTCTGAGAATTTTTAGAAATGTAAAATTACAAATTTGTTTCGGATTGTTGAATATTTGTGTTTTATTTTCAATATTTTGAAGAAAAAAAATTAAACATATTTCCGAATCATGGGTCTTTTTCCCCCAAAAAAGACGTGTTTTAAATGAAGTTTTGCTAACTATTGTATTTTTTTGATAATTTTGATAATTTTGCTAACTATTGTACTAACGCTCACAAACTTTACAAACTCAATAATATGGCACCTTCATTATATCTTTATACCAACATATCTCTCTTTCTTAGATACATAGACCTATTATCAACTAGAAGCAAGTAACCATTAAATTTGCATGAAGGATAGTTCAAAGCAGCATCTCCTTTGTATATATTCCACTGGAATGCGTGGCTATTTGGTAGTCGTGGCTGTGTTCTTTGGAAGAGCTCTTTGCATGTTATTCTTTGAGGTATTTGGGAGGAAATAGAAGAATCTTTGAGGACAAATTATCTAATCTTTAAGGCAAAGATCTCTTTTTTGGTTTTATCGTCTAAAGAATTAGAAGGTATTACTTTTAGCAATATCTGAGAGATTGGATATTGGGGGCCTTATTTTCTCCCTTTTTCATTAGCTTTAATGTGGACTGGCTCCCCCTAAGGTGGACAAAGATAAGCTTAATTCTCATGGTTGCTCGTTTGGTAATCCAAGTCGATCGGGAATTGGCAGTGCTTTCTGATATTTTGATGGAAGCATCATTTATGTCCTCTTGGGTCCAGTTGGGATATGTGATTCAAATAAGTTCAAACACAGTTGCTCTTCTTCAAGGTCTTAAAACAGCCGAGGGCCTCAATCTCAACAAGATTGTTGTGGAAGGTGATTCTAAAAATGTATCATCAAAGACATATAAGAATTGGCATTGTCCTTGAATATCTCATTCTCTTCTGTACCAACCAATATCAGCTAATGATTTGGCAGATTTACCTAGGGGAGGTGCTTATAGAGATGAGTGGTATTGTGGTGTAAGTTTACCTATGTTTTGAATTTTTGTTGTTTCTTAAATTTTTTGTTCCTCTCTCGTTTATCGTATCTCTTTAAAAAAATTATTCGTTACCGATCGAAAAAAGAAAACTTCAATCTAGTGTAGTAGGATTGTAAGCAACCTTTTAATCATAGTTTGTGGTCCTTCTAGACACTAAACTCTTGCACTTTATTTTTTATTTTTATTTTTTATAAAATGCAGTTACAATAAAAGAAGAAAGGGATAAAGAAATACGTATGCATTATTTGTGTGTGATGTCAGATCATATTTTATTTCCTTGTGATTTGCTTTCAGTGTCAATCGAGGTTTAAATTTAACCGTTATAACAGACAGTTAACGTTACTGTTATACCTGTTATAATGGGTCACATCATAGTCAAAAACTGATTAAAATAAAAATATTTTATTATTTTTTGAATATTTATAAAAATATCTTCAGCGATGGAAAACAGACAAAATAACGCTGTTATAACGTTGAGTCCATTTTTCAGTTTTTAGCAGCTTCTGTTTTTTTGTAAATAACATAACCGTCTCGGAGCATTACTGTTATAATGTCCGTTGGAATGTTTTCTGCAACCATGATGTCTAACTACTTTTCAGCAATAAACAGATAGATAATGAATTCTTCAACTGTCAACTACTTTTCAGCAATAAACAGAGATATAATAAATCCGTTTTTTTTGGTCTTAGGTGAATTGGAGCTACCCTTCCTGGCATTGCTTCTTGTGATTGTAGCTCCTCCTCAAGTAATGAAGCTAAGGTAACATATATGTGTACAAGGACAAAAGCTTGTATGTAGGCAAGTCATATGTTTTTTTTATCAAGTTTTGTTTACAGTTCTTATACTTTTCATGAGCAGAGGAAGACAGGATGGTGCAATCATTTCTTTGGCGATTGCGGGATATTTGGCTTTCCGACATTTTTTACAGTTAGGAATCTTGTGGAGAGCATTTGATCCAGCCTATATCATTGTCACATTAGCTGTCATCTGCATCACTGCCGTGCCATGCTTGCTTTTGATATTATGAAGAGGAATGTGAACCAAGATATATAAATGAACAAACTCATGTTATGGGAGATAGAGGTAAGAGAATGATCAGATCTTTGAGGCATTTGTATATATTGCTTGCAATGGATGTATACTTTCTTAATAGGAGCCTTGTTCGATATAGAAAAATATGTAGAATGTGTGAATTCTAATAAAATGTTCTCAGAAATCTTAGCAAAGAAATATTCTCATAATCTGATCTTTTCTCCTCTTAAAGAAATTTATATTCTTAACCTGAACCTTTAAGGTAGGTATCACTTGCTATCTTGGTTTTTACTACAAGCCCTTGTTATAGCTAGGGGTGGGAATGGGTCGGGTTCAGGTCCCATGCCAATATATGAATGGATCAAGCCATTACTACTGCCCATAAACAGGAAAATCTTAATGTCAAGCTTGGACTGAACCCTTTTAAGGGTTGCAAATGGAGACCCTCGGATCTTTACAGAACTGGTGGAACTGCTTGTATTGATGCATCTAAGAGCTAGGCCTGCTGCCGGGAGAAGCGTAAACCTTGAATCCTGCTGGAATGAATAGAGGCTTTTTTTTTTTTCTTCTTTTCACCGCAATGGATAAAACCACCACCCATTGTGTGATAAGCAACTACCTAAAATCCATTCAGTTGCGAAGAAGCTATTAGTCACAGACTCCATCCAGATGAGCTAATTTCATTGGTTCATGTTGTTCAAACACCACTTAACACCAGTTTTGGAAATGGAACTAGAGGCGACCAAGAAGCTACCATTTGTTAGATGCTTTCTTAGAGTACTTCTTTCCTACTACCACCGATGTCTTCTTAGCCTTAACCATAGCAGCAGTAGATGATTAGAGGTCTCTATCGATAGACAATTCAAGGATGGAGGGACCTCGATTAAGGAGGATCTCGGTTAAGGGGGCTTGCTTCTGACTGGAATAGGCCTTGAGAAGGCCGGCGGAAGCCAGCAGCAAAAGCTAGTGGATGCTTCATGAAGATGGGCAAGACTTCAAATTGGCTTCCTCAGATGGGGCCAGGCCTTGGATAAATGACTTGCGACTTCAAATTGGTTACATCTTCTCACATTAGATAAATTCGTCTTCGAGTTTTGCATTACTTGAAAATTCTCGTAACGCTTCTACTGTGTTATTCTGATCGCCCATGCCCTGGCATCGAGTATTTGAACTCAATGCTCTGCTCGTCATGCTTCAATGGGAAATACTCCACTTGTCGGTACAATCAGTCGAAACAAAACAACTAGTTACCTCCTCACAGCCTCAAATATGTGACTGATCTCTCAAAGAAACAATTTGGATTTTAGCTCCCAACAACATTAACTAGAAACTCGGCCTCGAGTTTTCTCACCTATTCGTCTAGTGGCTAGCTGTGAACACCCATCCCTTAATATCCATCCGGCTTTCAATACGCGCTTTCGGCATTAGCACGCTCATTAAGCAAAATGCTTTGTTTTCTTTTTTCCTTTTCCCAAGAGGTAGACCCCTTCACTAAGAAAATGGACTGATCCAAATGTGCATAGCGAATGGACGTGCACAAAGTATGAATTGAATTGATCTGAATATCACACTCCACTCCACTCTAATCCAGCATTGCAATCTCAAGGCCTTCCTCAGCTGGGTTTTCTCCTACCTTTGTATGTTTGACCCATGAACACCAATCGTAGTGTATCGTTATGTAACTTGACACATGACATCCGTCATGAGCAAGGTTTTAAATTTCGATGGAACGAGAGAAAGTTTATCCGAAATTTCAGTTTTGGCGGCCCTCTTTTCAATACTTAAATATTAATTAGAGAAGAGATAATAAAGGCCTTCTTTCTATTATTAAAGACAAAATTTCCTTGAAATTTCGCTTAATATTTTGGTTTCGACCTAGACTGAAATACAAGTCGAAATTGAAATTTAAATCCTTTTTCATGAGTGGATCGACTTGCCACTGCACCTCTTGGAAAACGTCAAGAATAGCTTAATCATGCTTACAATTGCTTTTTTACCGAACTCCTCGAGCATCCATGGGGTTCTCAAACAACATCAGCATAAGCAGCCCAAGAAAATCTTCAAGTGTAGAAATCAAATTCTCAAAAGCAGAAACTTGCTCTGATACCAATTTGATGTGACACTGATTCGAAGACGAACCAAATCTGAATTACCAAGGGACCAACAACACCGAAATATGTGTTCTGGCTGCAAATTAATTAACGAAATACTTCAACTTAAAGGAAAGGCGAGTGATTCCGATTCTACTAATCCCCAAATTCAAAAAACTAGCATCAATAACACACATTTTGACTCCCAACCACAAGATGACTTCCCTATGGGACTGATTACAATACTTGACACAAAGAAAAGGTTGAGAACTTCAACAATACAGGAGTTGGGGTTGCAAGTCTTGCATATATAGCAACAGATAGGGGGCTGAGCATGATTAGAGTACATCTCAATGTTTAAGATTTTATCCAGTGGTGGATAAAATCCTAAACAGGGGAGAAGGCAGAATACTTGTTCCTTAATTCAAAGTGATAAAAAGATGCCTCTCTGCTCATCATGAAAAGAATGAGTGTGTTTTAACATTGGAGGTCGAGGTGGGGTTCTTGTAAGCCATGGCTTTTACTTGTCAAAAGAAAAGAAAAGAATAAAAACGGATCCCAAAAACTTCACCCGATGCAGGAAAAGAAATAAGAATGAGAAAACAGGTATGAAATGTCAAGGGAAATGAATGGCATTCAACAAAGTGAAACATGGTAAAACACAACTTTCACCAGCATTTCTACATGTTTTCCCCAGGAAATGCTAGTTTTTTTTTTTTAATAACTTTTATTAGAAGCAAAAACTACAAAACGGGACCGAGAAGACCTCGTCTAAACACGAAATCCTCAAAGAACAAACCCACAAACAGTTTGGGCAAAAGGAACATAAAAGCTTTATAACCGAAAAGATAATATCTTGATGGTGATCTTATCTTCGAACACCCTCTGATTCCTCTCCTTCTAAAGGCCCCACATCACATCAAAGTGATGTGGAAACGTGTTTCTCGGAAACTATGATGAAAGAGAATAATATTATTTTATAGATTTGTGAAAGTGATTCTTTTTTCATTTATCAAGTAATTCTTATTCATCACAGACACTCTTTGGAAGCTTCTCCCTTTTGCCTTTCGTTGAGAAGCATAGAAAGAAAGGAATAGGCGTATATTTGAGGGGTAGGAAATTGACTTAGAAGCAATGGTCCTTTCATTATTAGGACTTTCTGTTCCGATGGGGAGATATTGTATATGGGTTTAGAAGCAGTTGAAGCCCTGTGCCTTTTTGTAGATTCCTTATGGACCTTAACCGGGCCTCAAGCTGCCATTCCTCCCGGGCAAACTTTAGCCTTTTTACAAACTATCGACGTCATACCTGCAGGCTTGTTCCGCAATTCGATCCTGTGACCCTTGGCTCTAATGGCAATCAACCTCACACCCACGGGCCCCTACCGCGCCCTTAGGGAGCGGCATTATTGACCCCCAACATGTTGTAGTATAATTAACAGACTTTTACAGATCAAAACAAGAAAAAAAATTGGTAAAATTAGGTGGATAGTTTCTTACATGCCATAGTAGAAAAGTTAAAAAACAAGAGTTTATGGTTATACTTCATTTTTACTGCATTGAGTCTATTTAAATTGGTCTTAATCACAACAAAAAAGTCAGAAGGCTAAACGATCTTCATTAAAGATTTATTGTTTTAACACTACAAAGAAGGGAGCTAACTATTTAATGGTGTATCTTAGGAAAAAAAAACTATTTAATGGTGTCTACCTCAACAAGAACTCAGATTACATTGATCTCTTCTCATTTATGGTTTCCGGGGTTCGTCATTGATCAAGAGCCATTCCTAGATATAGTTCAGCAGAGACTTGACCTTGAGGAGGAGCAAGGTCTGCAGATGATTTGTTCCTTCGTTGATCCTCGAGCACGTAGCTTATACTATAAGGTCACATGTAAAAGTAATTGGTGGGCAATTGAGTGAATCGCCATCTCTTTGTGGAGCGAGGAAGTAACTTTAGAATCCAACTTTAGATATTCACAGCGAGAACGAGAAGTAACATAAGAAGGCTTGCTGAAGTGCACAGGGGAGACAAGCTCTGTGACATGGAAGCAGTGGGGTTGCTGGAGCTGGAGCCGGAGCCGGAGCCAGAACCGGACGGTTCTGAAGGTTCTGATCCATAAGCCGTTGGTGCAGTTGGGTTGGTTGTGTTTAAAACGGATGAACTTGTGCTGCAAATGCAATTGCAACGTTAATAAGGACTCCCTTTTGTTAACAGACATAGAACTGAAATTAAAGATAGAAAGTTTACCTAGTTGATGCATACTGACATGACCCAGAACCTGCAATATTGAACAGAGAAAGGAGTCTGCTATTTAGCTTCTAATCTCAACATAAATATGCATGAGAACCCGTTTTGCATACGTACATATATACGCAGTGAAAGAAAGCATGAACATGAGAACAGAGGATAAACAAGGGACTAGAAAAACAGAAGCCCAAGAGAACAACATGGTTACCCTTTGACATACAAGAGACAAAAGAAACAGTTCGCCTTGCCTCACCCATTTGGTTGAGGAGATGCCTCAACCCCCTATCCTATTGTGACATGTGGAGGAGAGGGCAAGGGCTATCTGAAGAGTGTTATAGCTTGAACCAAAACTAATTCTCCCTGTTACCCTTGACCTCTCCACATATCACAAGATGATAGCGGATTGAGGCATCTCCTCAACCAAATGGGTGAGGAAAGGTTTTTCGCAAGCGAAAAGGTTGCATTCCAAAAGGGCCAAGGGAGAGTTCCCATCACCATCTAATCAGAGGATCCAATGGCGACATGATCACCAGTCCCTAAAATTTGTTACATGTCTCCACCCACTGTCCTGCTATACTGCTTCAACCTTTGATCAGAACTTTTGTTCTCATGAGCTAAGATTTTGAATTTCAGGAGTTATTCATGATGTTTTTCATGAGATTTTAACACAAAACTATCAATTACAGTAACATATCTTACTTGGGTCAGTGCTGGTAATAGTGGCGGTCCCTCCGAAGTTGCAGCTAGTCGGAACTGGGTTCTTCTGGTAGTAGCTATTGAATGCATAGGATGCATGGTCTTTCAATGTATTCGGGTTGTAACAACTTCCACTTGACTGAATTGCTGAACAGTCTGCACCACCATACCCACAAGCATAGTCAAGAGCGACCTGCAAAGCAGTTTGTGAAGCAGTTGGGCTCGCGACACACCAGCTCCCGCCCGACGATACAGGAGTTGCAGGGGTTGCAGGGGTTGTAGGGGTTGCAGGGGATGCAATGGTCGGACTTGTAATCGGGTTTGTTATGGTTGGTGCTGTTGGGGGTGGAACAGCAGTTGTTGTGGTTGGTGCTGTTGGGGGTGTAACAGGATTCATAACAGGAGATGTTGGGGTTGTACTTGGAGTTGTGGGATTGATAATGGGAACCGTTGTTATCGGATATGTGACATCTCGCTCGCTGATGGAGAATTTTGATTCATTGCTAATGAGCTCTCGACGAGACGAAGCTTTTTCTTCATGATCCGATTCTTTAATGTCTAATGCTCGAACCAATGGCTTCTCTGTAAACAAAAGTAAAGTGAGAACCAAATGAATGAAATTTTTTTGTGAGCCTGTCAAGGAGACGTTAGATTTGAATTATAATAATATGACCATATTAACCCCTCAGAATATTCGAAAACACCGGTCCGCAAGATTTCGATTCTCAACAAGTTTTAGAACATCAACAAACCCAAACCCCAACCCAAATTAAGTTCAAATTGTTTATGATGCAGATATTTGAATCCTTACCGCTTCATCAAAACAAAAATTTGAAAAAAAAAAATTGAGACACCAATTAAGCTAAGTCAAATTTGAAACCAACAAAAACCATATGATTAGAAACCAAAAGAGAGAATGCTTGAACCAATGGCTTCTCTGTAACAAATAAACCTGTACTCAAAATCAATAGTAAAGTGAGAACCAAATGAATGAAGCACATTTTTTTTGTGAACCTGTCGAGAGACGTTAGATTTGAATCATAATTATATGATCATATTCCCTTAGAATATTCGAAAACACCAGTTCGAAAGATTTCGAGTGTTCGACAAGTTTTAGAACATCAACAAACCCAAACCCAAATTAAGTTCAAATTGTTTATGATGCAGATATTTGAATCCTTACATCTTCATCAAAACAAATTTTTGAAAAAAAAATGTAAAAATGAGACACCAACTAAGCTATAAGGCAAATTTGAAACCAACAAGAACCATATATGATTAGAAATCATAAACTCACATGGGAAAACAATCAAATCCAAATTATAAGACATGAAGTAAGCAAAAATCCCATTTGAAAATTTCGAACAACAAGACATGAAGTAAGAAGAAACTACCCCATTTGAAAAAACTAGTCACCTGAACAGAAGCAAAGGCCCAAGAGGATGAAGATGAAACACTGAAGAACCCTTGTACCCATCTCTCCAAACTCTCCAAACTTCTTTAATCTGGGACTAGTCTTTCTCCTTAGTTTGAAACAAAGATGGATTTACGATCTCTAAAAATAAGAGAGAAGCATTAATGATGTTGTAGAAAAAAGATAGATTTATCTCTGTTTCCTTTACTAATTGTATAAACATATAGTGAAGAATCAGAACTTTCTTTCTTGGCTTGGAGAGAGAGAGAGAGAGAGAAGGAGAGAAGGAATAAAAGAAAACTTGAGAAAGGAGGCATGGGAGTTGGAAGGTTCACGCAAGAGCAGGTGGAAAAAAGAGAAAAAAAGTGGGAAGAAGATGAAAAAAAGAGAGAAAAAGAGTGAATTGTTTGGAGATTAAGCCTGGTGTGTAGGCTGATGACAGTAATGATGATGATTAAGGATATGGAGGCAGCATTTTCTTTCTCTTTTTTGCTTGTCTTTTTACTGTTTTATGGGACTAAATCAAAAGCCAAAGGTGGGAGAGAGATGGAGAGATCCGTTTGGTGGGTGGGTCTGCAAGTTTTGTTTATTTAATTCTCTCAAAACATACCAGAGATTTCAAATAAGAATTGTTGTTTTCCGTTGGTTTATCAGTTTGCAATATGATTGATTTTTGTGGCCCCCAAGCATTTGGAACAGAATAGGGTTTCCTTCTAAGCAAGGTTTTAAATGGTCCATTATAACGGTCCCATAATGTTACCGTTGTGACAATTATAACGGTCGTTATAACGGGTCATATCAGTCACGTCTCAGTAAAAATTGTCAGAATATTAATAAAATGTTAATATTTTTTTTTAAACCTCCATAACGATATAAAAAATGGTTTTTTTTTAAAGATAATGGGCGTTGTAAAGGAAAGAGTTAAAACGGGAAGTAACATAACGGGGTAGGGGTGTTACCGTCATGGCCATCTGGATACAAGTCGAGGCCTAAGGCGAACGCTCTATATAAGGCCTTTTTTATATTTAACTAGTAAATGGCTTGTGCCCACAGCACTCTCCGACAAAAGTGTTTGCAAAATTTGAGTGCCTTCCGCACTCAAATGGTATAACGGACTGGGGGCGTTATCTTAATGCACATGGGCAAAATGGGGTAAGTGGAAAAATAATGAAAATAATAATGGCGCTAAATTCAAAATTCAAAATTTTAAATTTTCAATATGTTGCGCACGAGGTCAAATGAGGGGGATTGAGTGGCTGAAATCTAACCGTCCACATTAGATGGATGGATTTGATCTCAACCACACTTTATCTTATGAAGCATGATAAGATAAGAGATAAGACAACTTCCCTGTTTTGTTATATAGACTAGTAGGTGGCCCGTGCCCATGGCCCTCTCCGACAAATCGTTTGCCAAAATCGGGTGTGAGTGGCTTAGATCCACCATCCATTTGGGGTTATAAGATCTCAGCCATCCTTTGTGAAGCCGATAAGAGGGGGGATAAATGACTTCTCTGTTTTGTTATATAGACTAGTAGGTGGCCCGTACCCACGGCACTCTCCGACAAAGCGTTTTCCAAAATCGGGTGTGAGTGGCTGAGATCCACTGTCCATTTTGGGGGATAGGATCTCAGCCCTTCTTTGTTGAAGCCTATAATAGGGGGTATAAGTGGGAAGACAACCACTCTGTTTTGTTATATAGACTAATAAACGGCCCGTGCCCACGGCACTCTTCCATTGCAAAAATTGGGTGCCTTCGACACTCAAACGGTATAACGGACTGGGGGTGTTACTGTTTACGCATAGGGGCAAAAATGGAAAACGTGAAAAAATAATGGAAATAACATTAAATAATGGTGTTAAAATTCAAAATTTGAATTTCAAATTTTCAATCAGTTGGGTAAGGGGGTCAAATGAGTGGGAGTGACCGAATAAATGAGGGGGATTGAGTGACTGAAATCCAACCGTCCATCTGATGGATTTGATCTCAACCACTCTCTATCTTATGAAGCAGGATAAGATAAGAGATAAGACAACTTCCCTGTTTTGTTATATAGATGTATAGTGGGTGGCCCGTGCCCTCGGCACTCCCCTACAAAGCATATCCCAAAATGGGGTGTGAGTGGTTGAGATCCATAGTCTATTTGGGGGATAAGATCTCAGCCATCCTTTGTGAAGGCAATAAGAGGGGCATAAGTGGGAAGACAATTTTCCTGTTAAATTAATCCAACCGTCTAAATTTTATTTAATGTAAAGGGTTGATATGGGCCCTTGGATATATGAAGCCTATAAGAGGAGGAGACAACCGCTGTGTTTTGTTATTAATATATATCATATTAAATAAAAAATTACTCTCTCTATATAATTGAAAATCTTTATATAAAAGCTAAAAAAATTTAGATGCATAGGACTCCCATTGATAGCTCACAGTAAGCGAAGCCAATGACATACACGAACACAGACTTCACAAGCAATGCATTTATCAAATTCAAAGTGGATTCCACAGTGAAAACGCTCTGATGTCATCAATTTTTCATAAGGATAGTATACGATATTGATCGTTCACTTTCTCAAAATTGACTCCGTATAGTCTGTACCGGAGTGGTTCATCCTCAAAAGAACAACAATTGGTTGTAGCATTTCCGTTCATGTGATGTAAAAGAGGGAGAAAAAATTCGTTGGTCCCAGTGAAAGTTTGAAGGTCCCCCACCAAAATGTCTGACATGTACCCTTTGTTAACCACCCTTAACCAAGGTTTACCGTGGGATGGATTTTGGCCTGGACATATGTGTCGGACATTTTGGGAGGGGAACCTTCAAAGTTTGAAGGTCCTCAGGACCGGTGAATCTTTTCTCTAAAAGAAGGCTCGCTCGTCTCGGAGGCAGGGGTAAGCTTTCTCAATATACAATTACCACAATGAACGAAGGACTCACAATATGAGCCACGTGGCTCACCCTTAAAGGATGGTGACCATATGGATGTTTGGCCAATCCCTAGGTGGACTTGCAAACCAAAAATCGGCCTGATAGGTAATTTCAGACCTTTAGATTCTAGTACCCCAAATAATGGCCAATAATGCTCAAATTCCCACGGTTAAATCAACCCATGAAAATGACTCCAATCCAATGCTTAGAAATCACTAATAAGTTTAGTTTTTGGTTTGTAGGTCCACCTAAGGATTGGCCAAAAGTGTGCCACGTGACTCGTATTTTTGGCTGTCATCAACCTCGCTGACTGCGACTGTCAGAAAATACTTAAGATGAAGAGACCTACGAGTAAAACTTATATGACTGCCCCAGATGACAGCCCCCTATGACCGTCCACAATATGAGCCACATGGCATACTTTTAGAGGATACACCGTATAGATGTTGGGCCAAATCCTATATGGGGCTTGAAATTCGAACTTGATCTCCTTCTATCCTCACAAGCAACAGCTAGTTCAGGGCTGAAACCCCTTACTTCAATAGGGTTGCTCACTTCTGCTTGCTCCTACTTATCAGGTCATCTATCCGGCTTGAAACAAAGGCTTGGGAGGTATCCTTGTAGTTTTAGAGCTTTCTTTCTTCCATACACGGATCAATCAGAAATAGAGACAGTTGACTAAGTAAAGGCATCACACTATCAATGGTAACATTTATGAATCATTGTGGGGTGCGTCAAGGTTTTAAATTCCGGTTTTAGTGACCATTTCAGTGAGGCCCAAAACCGAAATTTCAGGCGAAAGTTTTAAATTTTGGTGGATTTCGCTTTAGAAATATATATTTCGGGGATTTTGGTACTCACCAAAATCGAAATCAAAACCAAAATTTAAAACCTTGGTGGGGGTGGGAGTCAAGCACTAGAAGTGGTGGGGCATAAATAGAAGGCGGCAAAGAAAGCATTGGCATCATAGGCAAAGTCAGAGACAGTTCTAGTTGGGTTCAAATCCAGTTGATGATCGAGATCGATATATAATGCCCGCATCGAAGGGGCCCCGGAAGCACCACAACATTGGTGGCTACGCGGCTTTCCGTACAAACTGATAATCAACCCGATTAGTGATTTTTAAGCGTTGGATTTGAGTCACTTTCATGGGTTGATTTGAACCGTGGGAATTTGAGCATTATTGGCCATTATCTGGGTACAAGGATCCAGAGTTTTCAAATCACTAATTAGGCTGATTTTTGGTTTGCAGGCCTAGATAGGGATTGGCCAAACATCCATACGGTCAGAGTCCTCTAAAAGTATACCAGGTGGCTCATATTGTAGGTGTGCCATCGCTGTCATCAAAGCTTTATTCCCTTTAATGCCGAAATCTAGTCTGCAAACGTTTTCAAAGTGAGAGCTTTTATGAACTCCTAATAAGAGCAATTCTTGTGGACTCAACGTTGATGATGGACCATGACCTACCTACCAAAAATAAACATGCTTTGTCATTTATAACCTTTGGATTTGTGTAATCACAAATAATGCTTAAATCCACGGTTGAAATTTAACCCATGAAAAGATTCAAAATCAACGGTTATAAAATCATTAATCCTGTTGAATTTTCGTTTATAAGTCTCCCTAGGGATAGGACAAAAATCCATGCGGTCAGTAATCTCTAAACAAGTGCCATGTGGCTCTTACTGTAGTCCGTCATCAACCTCAATGACGGACTCGGGCATTTAAGAATTCCTCGGTTGCTTTTTGGTCTGCGCCTTTTTTCATTTTTATCTGTTTATAGAAAGGTTTAAAGGGGACCGTTATAACGGTATAACGGACTGGGGCGTTACCGTTTTTTCCGTTATAACGAAAAAAAACGCTCAGGGGCAAAAACGGAAAAAATGGGAAAATAATGGAAAAAAATGGCGCTGAAATTCAAATTTTAAATTTCAAAAATAGAAAAAACGGAAAAAAAACAGAATATAACGGAAAGAAAATGAAAATAACAGCTGTTTTTTTTTCACAAAATTTTCCAGAAAATAACGGTCGTTATTTTCGTTATAAGGCCGTTATTTTCTGGGCGTTTTAACGGTCCATAACGTAATGGGGTAGGTCCGAATCCGTTATAACGGCCATTTTTTAAACCTTGGTTTATAGTAACCCTTGAAACTATGTACTTCTTTTCCTGGTTGTTTGCCTCAACGTTATTGTTATAACGGGTTAACCACCATTTTTTTTTATTAAAGAACGAAAATGCCTTTGTCTTCGACCTTGGAACAATGGTAGGTTAGTCGCTCATCATCGGAAACCAACCTATTAAAGTCTCGTAGCCGGCTATCTACCACTCGGGCGACAATTTTATGATTACATATAAAAAGGTGGGTTTCTATATCCATGACAAGAAATTGCAACGGGTTTCTGCTTACCGAACCCCTCTGCCTTTTTCTGTGAGAACAAGCATAACACTAAGCTTGCAGTAAAAACAACCGGGAAGTCTTTTGATTGCCTTGTAAAAATGCTCTCTGAATGTATAAACATCATGATTCTGATGAGCATATGCATCGGTATCAATTTAAAGTGTTGGGAATAAATGAAGGTCCCTGAAGTCGGAACATGGGCATCGCCATGTTGGTTCTATTTGAGTAATAATACATGTACCATCTTATGCCATGTATATTTTTTTAACTCATAACCTTCTACATGGTTTGAGATTCATCCATCACCAATCCAAGGGGGGGCTAAACAATTTTATTTATTTATTTTCGATAGTTTCCTTAAATTTTGAGTTGTCATCTCTCGATCGGATGATTTAGATTTTTTTCGTACACGATGTAAGTTTGGTATTTGGTCTCATGGACTATAGCTCAAAGAAAAAAATTGGGTTATTTTTTTGTGTAAAATTCAATTCCAAGTAACTTATCCAACTTCCAAATCTCATCGTTTACAATGTACTCAATGGTTTACAAGATTACAGACTCATTGGTTTGCAAATATCTTCAAAATATAACATGTGGTGCACTTATTTGGGGCCACGGAACACAAAAAATCAGCTCAGTTGTCACCGGAGTGGTAGATGGCTAGCCATGAGACTTCAGTGTGTTGATCTCTAATAATGTTTAGTTAATATATTGAAATTTCTTGGCCAACCATCCACCACAGCCATTTTGATTTGGGGTTTGGGTTTTGGTCCAAACCCTTATTCCAAGGTTGAAGACAAGGGCATTTTTATCCTTGAATTTAAAATTTCGATGGTCAACTAGGGTCAACGTTAGTCAAATGACTGTAGGCCAAGTCATAGGGGGGTACGTCAAATTTCAAAGATAACATGGAGGGGTGTGTCAAAAATTCCCTATTTTTTATTATTTATTTCAAAATAACTTCAATAATGATAAAAATTAAACTAAATTAAAAAATAATGGACTCTTAAGAACTTTTTTTAGGTTTTCGGCGTCAAAAATAACTTGACATGGTTGGGGCCTTATGTTATAAGGGCCAGTTTTTAAACCATATTATATAGGACGGTCATTATCATCCGATTGGCTCAATTTTAGGCCTAGGAAATCTGATGAAAAGATTTGGTCTTTATTTTTTTGGTTTGTGATTGTGTGTGTGTAAGCCATGGGAAATCTGACACACTTGAAAACCCTTAAATGATAGGTCTCCACCCTAGTTAAAAGGCCTTGCTTGGTAGCACTACAAATGTTTGCGCACAAACTTTTGCGACATTTGGGTGTGCTTGGTGGCACAACATCCAACAATTATTTGCATTAGACCCAACCATATTTTTGCCAAAAGGTGGTCTAATGTTTGCAGCCAAAAAGTGGTTCATCCTCCTTGGTCTACCCCAACGGCTCTCCCATACGGCCTACCCAATATCATACAAATATTTTCCCAACCAATGTTTATCATTCCAAACATTTGATTATCAAATATTTGAAGTTCATTTGATATTGATACAAGATGACCTAGAGAGGGGTGAATGTGGGTATATTAAATTTTAGCCTAGGTTGGTTAATAATATGCTTGAATAAATCAATCAACTAAAGACAATAATAGTAAATAGACAACAATCCAAAACACAAGTATTTATAGTGGTTCAATGTATCAACACCCACGTCCACTCTCCAAATAGTTCCAATGAGCTTAACACATTTTTAATTCAATATTTAAGAAGCCTTACATATTGAATAGGATAAAGGACCCGGTCTCGATCGCAATCGATATGGATGGAGTAAGGTCGCAATCGAACTCCTGCTCAATCAAGATTCTTTACTCAAGTAGCACAATAGTATAAATATAATGATGATATAATGATAAGGAGGGTTTTTCTAAGAAAAAATCTTTACTAACAAACAAACTACCTCTCAACTGAGATTGAGCAGGAACGTACCTTTGATGTTGTTGAAGCTCAAGTGAGGCTGCTACTCAGAATCGCAACCCAGACCAATCATCGGAAGAGCGTAGAACACTAAAGTCGATTTTCCACAAAGCTAACTCGTAGAACCACTAAAGCAAGCACTGAAGCAAAGGAGCAAGAACAATTCTCTTGAAGATGAAGAACTCAAGAGAATGCTAAGTGAATTGGTAAGTATGAATGGTAGGGGGAGGGTTATTTATAATTGAAGGGGAGAGGAAATGCATGCTCGTGATTCGATGATCACTAAGGCCAATCGACTCGTCTGTCAGTTTGACACTTTTAGGGGTCCTGCCTATGGGGGATTCTTATGATAGGCTGGGAAGCTCCAATTATGTTTAAGTGGACTTCTTAAGATTTTTTCCAAGTCCATGATTCTTCAATCCCTGCTGCGCATCAAGTTGCCTCATTGCTACTCTCGGAATCATCGAGACACGCTCTCCCTAGTCCATGGTAATAGATCAAGAGAGGTTACATGAATACTCAGGGTTGTTCTGGAATTGACAACATAAAGAGTATACTTATCAATATTTGCCTACAAACATTTTCCTAAAACTACAGACAGGATACCAAACATGGCCTATATGATTTATATACATGATTTATTCTAGAATTATTGAAATAACTATTCTTAAATGTTAAAAATGCAAAAAAAATTATTTTTAATACTTTTATTTTATTTAATTATTTTCCAAATTTTTAATCATACTTTCGAATGATAAATCTGAATTATAAAACTTCTCTATACCGTATTTTAGCCGTATGTCGAATTGGTAAGGATATCGACCTCATGATCTATATATCTTTATTGTACATGCGATGCGAATGTAGAGTAATCAAATCCTTCATTTGATAGGAAAACTATTGTGGCAAAATTTGATTTGACTGGATAATCTTAACCATTAAATCTATGGACTTTTTCTCCGCCATTTGTCATATTCATTCAAATGAACATAACAGATTAAGTGGTTATGATCATCCAATTGGGTCTTATTTTAGGCTAAGAGATCTAGTAAATGTGATAATCAAATGGTAGGCCCGATCACATTCGATTTGTGCCACATAATGGGTACAAATACCTTGGACACACAAGACATTGCAAAAAGGTGTCAGAATGGACGATCCAAAATCCTAACCTACTTGCTTCATTATTACTGATTAGACCATCAAAAAGTGAGAACCGTGCGCGAGTAAAACTTCGGTCACAGTGCGTGGTGACCGAATCCGGTCACAACCCACAATATGAGCCATGTGGCACAGTATTAGAGGGCGCTAACTGTATGGATATTTGGCCAGTCCCTTGCCTGCAAACCAAAAATCAGCCTGATTAGTGATTTAGAATCTTTGGATCTTAGCACCCAAATAATGCTCAACAATGCTCAAATTCCTACAATTAAAATCTATCCATGAAAATAACTTCAATCCAACACTTAGAAATCACTTATCAGTATTGCATTATTTAGAATGCTTAGAAACCAATTTCACACCCTTTGGATTCAATAAAACCTTTCATTTGGATAGGATACAAACCTTTGAATTCATTGATCAGTATTGCATAATTGAGAAGGCAAATCCACTGACAGGATCAACATATGGACAGTCTAAATTTATGACCGTGTGCAGTGTAAGAATATCACCAGTAGGTGAAAACTAGAACCATGGACCAGCAGTCCTGAATCCCTTTTAATAAAAAATACTCAAATCCAATGGCTAGAAATCACTGACTGGGCTGATTTTGGTATGTAAATCATGACACTCTATGATCACTGATCTTGCTAAAAGTGGAAATCATGATGGCTCAAGAAGAGAGAAAAACTTTGGATGTCGCCTTACAGTCGCAAGGGTGAGATCCCAGTTGTTATCAAGACCACAAGTTGCGGTGGGGTCTTATTAAGGTATATATTTGATTGTATTAGTGTTAGCATTGTAATAAGTTATGTGAGGTGCACCATATTATTATTGGTGTATCTCATACAATATTTCTCTAGTTGTCAAGATTAGGAAAAGATCAATTGAGAATCTTAGAGCATCTCCAAGAGGCTCCCTATTTTTTTCCCTACTTTTTAGGGAAAACTAGTATGTAGCGATTGCTTTGAAAAACTCGCACAATGAGTTCTCCATCACATCTAATGAGATTTTAAATGTTGAGTGAGTAGACCAATCTCCATTCAATAACAATGACACAATACCGGATGAAGCAAACAAAAGTATGCTCCAGACTACGACACTTAGCTGCAATTGTGTTCTATACAAACGTTTTTCCCGTCCCAACTGCTCAATTAAAAAAAATAGCATTCATTTATCTTGGGTTACTTAATCAATCACTGCACTATAAGCTTGACTTCGCGATTCATTAAGACGATCAACATCAGCGAGCGCTTGATCATGATGTCCATCATGTTGAAGTTATTATTGTTCCCATATAAGTCTGTTGCCAACTACTACGCTCCATATTTCTATTGGTTGCAGCATTAGTAGAAAATCTGTAAGATTCTTACCCGATTCCAAAAGATTTGATTTAACCGATATAAACCATAATCTATTATCTAACTATCAGTTGAATTAAGAATATGAAATAACGTACGAATCTTGCGTACCAGATCATCACATATTAATTGAAAATTTAGTATATAATGCACGTGGTCGTATAGGACAATATTGCAATAGAATAATACTGAATAATCTTCTCAACTGATATCCAGTTTTTATTACGGCAGCCTCTTCTTGACATTATATCCAATCTTGATCGTCTTCTAGTAGTCCACATGCAACACATGTTCCTTGAATGTATCATGTAGAACATTGTCTACCGTGCGCACACATTCAAAGGAATGTGGACATTTAACAATGGTCAAAAGCAAACGGATATAGAATCTTTCATCAGAATTAGGACTTATAAAATACATTCGACCAATTACAAACCCTCACTTCCTCGTTGTCCATATTTTTTCGTTGTTTGTTCTAAACAAATGTTGGGAGAATTCCTAATAAGTAAATGCACGACCAATCCTAATTAAAAGCATTGTATAAAAAGAATACAATTAAAGATGACATTTGTTGCTCAGCTCTAAAAAGAATACAATCCATGTCTTTTGTTGCATTGAAAACAATGCGATGCATTCCAAGCAAATGGAGGGCCAAATGTACAACTACTAATGTCCAAATAATCATCACCAACTTCTCGTGGTCTAATATATCTTAAATCAAGATATTGTTTAATCTCATCTTCTCATTAAAAACCCATTGTTGTTCGGCATGTCCCTTATAAATGTACTTGTGAATATATTTAACGCATTTAAGTCATGCGTAGACTTCCACGTTAATATGGCTGTCAAACATCTTAATAGATATGCATTATATAGTACAACATATCTATTATCAACTCGTTGTCCCTTCACAATGTACGTTCTGCCATATTACGACGACAATAAACATGATAGCCATCTTGATCCATAATAGTTGCATTAGTAAAGGCCTGAGGATATCGTTTTGTGTAGTTACCATTTTCTATATACATGATGCATTATGTTCCTAGGACACATATGGTTTATATGAATCATACGTTTTTTCAAAGTTTGGAAAAGAGTATGATTAATGTTTGGATATGAAATTCTATGCACACTACCTGATCAACTTGAATAGATCAACCGTGTCATTGGTTACGGAAACCTTTAGATCAACAATAATTTATAATTATCCGATTCGCTTATTAATTCTTGCAAAATGTAGACATTTCTTGCATAGGGATGGGTATCGAATGTCTATCCACACTCAATGTTAGCCGATTAGTGCAATAAAGAACAAGATTAAAAGGGAAATACTGAATATAATGGAGGGGTAAGAGTGATGATTAATGATCGAGAATTTTAAAATAATCTTTTGGAGAGATTTTTATCAACTAATTAACATAAAGAAAAGAGAAAGAAACATAATAAATGAAATGGAGAATTTTTATTCATTAAAATACTGTCGATTACATGAACTAAAACAAATAACAAAGATCTTAATCTAGAAAGCATAGAAATGATCAGAGAGATAAAGCAATAGAGGGTTAGAAAGAGAAAGAAATTGGAAGTGAGAGAAACTTAGGGTGAGGAGAGAGAAAGTAAGAGAGAAGGAGAGGATGAAACAACCTTGAGAAAATGTCTTACCTTAGGAAGAATATATCCTCACCTTAGAGGGAGAAATGATAATAGCTGATGGTGGTTGCTTGGAGACACGGCTAAGGATGGTGGCTGTCCGTGTAGTAACGATTGGAGGCGCTAAAGGGGAAGGGCTGCAACAAAGAAAAGAGCTACCTCTCTTCAATGAGAGAGTGAGAGAGAGAAGGGGTTTAGAGAAGAATAGGTTAGGATTTTAGAAGGGGGAGGGAACCAACTTTTCCAAGAAAGGCCATGAGCCTCTAAATAGACATCAAGAGAGAGAAGATTCCCTCTCTTAAGGGATAAGGGAGAGGAAGTTGTGGGTTGGTTAGAGTGAGATGAGGGATTGTTGAGAGATACGTGGGAAGGATTGAGGAGGGAGAATCGGTCTTGTGAAGACTGCTTCTCTCTTGTGCTAAGGTTTTGGGTTTATGGATGTGGGCTTGTGAGAGCCCATAGGTTGTGGAATGGGTTTGTGAGAGCCAATAAGTTTATGGATGAGGGTTCAGGTATTATAGGATGTTGGGCATGAAGGGTCTTGAACCCTGGTCTTCTACATTCTCTTCCATGAGCTTCACCAATAAAGCAAGCTAGCTTTTGATGTCATTTGGTGTAGCTTTTAACACATTGGTCTTTAGCTCTTCCGCTATATTGGTTCTTTGGATTGGATCTGCGATCCTCTGGCTTTGCCCGTACTTGACCCATATCTTCTTATCATAGCCTGTTGGCGCTTTAAGTACTGATATTAAGGTTCTGAGTTTGATTGTGGGCCCGCCAGTTTTGAGAATCGTCCGATCAGGTTTCCTCCGAGAGAAAAGGCGCGTAATGAGATTCAACTAAAATGATTTGATATTGAACTATCCGAAATGCGTATATTTCATGCAAATAGTCGATTTTCATCTAAAGAATGTGATCTACGCAATAGAAGAAACTATTACGTGAAAAAATCAACGAAAATATAAGTTTTTCGTAAGAGAATGTGACACCGCTAAAAGGATAATAGCTTAAAATAAACACTTTTGAGCGAATATCAACCATCTTGATTGTTTTTAAAGTAGCGCAAGTGATTTTGCTCAGTTGTAGCCCAAAGATCCACAAAAAACTCTTGGAACAATTTACCTCTACGAAGAATCAAAGAATATTCTATAGGACGTTGGAAAAGGTGATATGCATAGAATTCCATTTGAGTTAATCATTGGGTCGTACTAATGTTATTGATGACGTCCCAATGCGTAAGATCAGGTGCCCATCAAAGTTCTTCATGACGGAACATGAGAACATAGTGTAAATGAACATAAGTTGGGTGGCACTCACTTATCCGCATCAATTCTTGGCTTCCCCTCTGAAAGTTGGTTTTTTTCGCGTCGTTGGATTCGGAAACCCCTGATTTCAAAACATTTGTAAATTGATCTGATTCTTAAATCTTGCAAAATTTTAAAGATTCTAGCATAAGGATTCATGTCGGATATCGTATCCTCACTCGGGGTTAGAGAACGCACAGTAAAGAACATAAAATGATGGATTTTCCACAGAATTTGCTAAAAAGAAATGATGGAAGGATGAGAATGGTGATTAAGGGATCGGATTAAAACATTCCTTTTTTTATGAAAGATATTCCTGGACTCATGAGTGAATTTGATATTATCCTAATGCACCAAATATTCAGAGTGAAATAACATGAACTAATTGAAAACTGAAATTTATTCAAATAAACTTATTCTATTACAATGTTCTCAATTAAAATAAAGATAATTAAATAGAGATGATTCTAAGAAAACAATAAAACCTAGAGAGAGAAATAGGATTTTAGAGAGAGTGTAAGGGGAGAAAGATAAAAAAATTAATAAAAAAAGGAGAAAGAAAGAAGAGAGAGGGTGAAACACCCATTCGTTCTTACCTTTGATTTCAGCCAAGAGGATGGCCATGATGGAGTGCAACCTCTAGGCAAAAAGACGAGGATGGAGAGGGTACTACGGGTTGGTGGTGGTGCGCACGCTAAGAGTGAACCAGTGTGAACATGCAGGAGGTAATGGTGGTGTTTCAGGCATTGCCGCTAACGGCTGGTGGAGGTGCATCTTCTGGTGATGAAGTCAGCGAAGGCGAGGTGGTGGTGCAGATTTTGAAAGATCTCCAACGGGTTGCTGAAGCTGAAGGGCTGTGGAGGAGAATGTGCAGCAGGTGGCGGCATGAAGATGAAGGAGGCGGTGATAATGGGGCTCGTTGGTTGCTGCTTCGTGGAGATTCCCTCCAACCATGGAGATCCACGTTGTGGGGAGGCAAAAGTAGAGGAGCGATAGTGCGTGGATGCACACTAGTTCACTTTTGTGATGGAGGTGAAGGCTGCCGGCATTAATGGAGCTCGTCGGAGTTGCAGGTTGCAGCTCCGACAATCTTTTTTTTTTTTTTTTCTTCAAAGTGATCAAGAAAAAGGGGATGACGGCCTAAATGATGAGTCCGTTTGGAGAGTTGAGAGGGATGATTTTTTTGCTGAATGAGAGGGGCGTGAAGGGAGATGACGGCTAGAGGAGAGGAAAGATGGAGAAGAGGAGACGGTGGCTGGGTTTCTAGTTTTTTTTCCAAAATGTCCAACAGCTAGGGGGTAACGGCTTAGGGTTTTGAAGGGTCGAAAATGGGAAAAGAGAGAGGCGGTAAAGGCTGTTGCCTCTCCTTATATAGGAACCGTTAGGTTTCCTCAATTTTCCTCTTTCTTTTGGTAGGAACCGTGGGTTCCTATAATAGAAACCCGTGGTTTCTAAAACTTTTCCTCCCTCCTTCTAAAGGTAAAATCGTGGGTTCCTAGATTTAGAAACCCACAATTTTCTAAAAATGCAAATGCCTCCACTTTTTTAAAAGATTTGAGAAAATATTCTTTTTTTTGAAAAATGCTTTGATTCTTAAAAATTCTTTTTTTTTTCAAAAATATCTTCTTTCCTTCTTTAGCAGCCAATTTCTGTCCATGTTAGGCATGTGGGTCCTACTAAATGGTTGGGCCAAGGGTGATGGGTCCGTACTTCATCTTAGCTTAAGCCCATGAAGTGATGAGGGTCATTGGATTTATGAGATGGTGAGATGGATGATTGGGGGACTGACTGAGCGATCGTATGGTAGAGATGGATGGTGATGATCGAGCGATGGAAATTGGCCAAGGTAGGCCGTAGAATTGAGTAATAACAGAAGGAGAGAGGGTCGGATGATTGAGATTCGAGAGTAGAGAGAAAATGAGGATCTAGAGAGAGGAGAGAGAAAATATTACAAAATAAAGAAGAATTGCTTGCAAAGGGTCTTGAACCCTGGTCTTTGACTAGGTCTTCTGCATGCTTTACGAACTGAGCAGGTACTCGCCTTGTGTTGGTTTATAAGCTTTAATCTCTTCTTTGAGGGCTCGTCTCTCCTTCTCTCTTGGTCGTCCCTCGATTCTCTCGACTCTCTGGCTCTTCCAGTTTTTTGCCTATATCTTCTCATCCTCAGCCTGTTGGCTCTTGAGCTTTAATCCTAGGTTCTGGAAGTTGATTGTGGGCCCGCATTCCATCAAAATTGCTCGATTAGTGCTCTTGTGATAGAAAAATCGCGTAATGAGAATGACTTCGCATGTGGGTCAAATAAATGAGTATGAATGCATGCGAATATACCATTTTAACTAGAAAAGTGTGTTCTATGCAACAGAAGAAACTCTTACGTAGAAAAGTTGATAATTATGATAATTTTACGTAGGAGAGTGTGATATCGCTAGAAGGATAATTGCTTCAAATAAGCACTTTTGAACGAATATCACCCTCAGATGTATAACTATATCTCGTGAACTGCTAATCTCACTCCATCTCCTAGTAATATAAATATAATTTCATATGTTGTTAGAAGATTATAGTAACGCCGATCTTTTGCTACAATGTAATGTAAGTAAGTTGGCACATTATAGTTGTTACCATCTACAATTGTTGTATTTAACACACCTCATAAACATGGTGATATATTTTTGTGAATGCGTTATAAAGCAACATAATTTATTGAATAATTTTCAAAACATTCTTATTCAAATGTCGATTACATTGATGTCGAGTATCTAATGCTGCAGCAATGTCGTAAATGTAAAGTTGTGTGTATACTGCTATTTGCCCTAAATCTGATATCAAAGCTCCAATTTGATGTTGCAACTCTCCATGGATGGTAAATAATTTAAGACCTCGTCCAGATAATACTCGTGAATCAATTTTGGCACCAAGACAACATTATAATCCTGAATTATTTTCTAAAAGACTTTGCGTGTTGATTGGTGCCATCATATATGAAAGTAGGATTTTTCCGCATCGTTGGTTACGGAAACCCTAATCTCAACACATTTTGTAATTATCCGAGACTTTCAACCTGTAAAATAACTAATTTTTGCACAGTGGCTCGTGTCGGATGTCGATCCGCACTCGGAGTTTGGGATTAGCGCAATCAAGGACATGAAATGACAAATTTTTCCATAGAAATCGATGCGAATGGTGGTGGGGTGAGAGTGGTGATTTGAAGTGGATTTTTAAAACATGTTCTTGATAGAGATATCATTACCTACTAATTAAAATAAAAAAATGCGAAACAAATCAAACCTTAAATATCAAGAAAAATTCTTCACTAATGGATAAACAACCATCCATTACATTGAATCAAAATCGAGTTCACATCATACTAAAACACAAATAAAAACCCTAGTAAAGATTTAGAGAGAGAAAACACTAAAATATGAGAGAGAAACTAGAAGGAGAAACAAGAAATGAGAGAAAATAAAAAAGAGAGAGATATGTGTTCTAGAGAGAGAAAGTATGAAATAGAGAGAGAGAAAGAGATTTAGAGAGATTTCTAGAAGGATAGAAAGGTTTTTAGAGAGAGAATGAAAGTAGAAAGAGAAAAACTAAGCCTAGAGAGAAGATGATGGAAAGAGAGATGAAGAAGAAGGATATTACCTTTATGAACTTACCATAGAGGATGGGCTGGGAGAAAGAGAGATGAATCGGCCATGATACTTGGGTCGATCATTGGTGGCTATGCACGGTGTGGATCACGTTGCAAGCTTGCAACCTTAGCAGTTCTTAATGGTGGGCGGTACACATCCAATGATGGTGGATCCAATATTGGAAATCGTGGCCAGATGGGAGGAGTTGTTGAGATAGCAAGGCGCTGTGCATTACCGTTGGAGAGAGGAGCGAGCGGAGAAGGCAGAGCACTCAGGCAGTGCTGGCTGGTGTTAATGGAGGCGCACCACCTTCAAGCTGTGGGATTGCTGCTATAGGCGGCAGCAATGGTGGAAGGTGATGGCGGAGGTGCTGCACGCAGGTTCAGGCGGTGTGCGCAGATCTGAAGAGGAGGTGCTTGCTGGTGCAGGTGGAGCTTCTGAATAGCTTGCAGGTGTGCTATTCCTAACAGCAGTGGAAGGAGAAGAGGATATCCAATGGAGATCGTCGTTAGAACGGTGGTAGATCACCACGTCTGCAAGTGCGACCAGTCCGTGAGGAAAGGTTCTTCAATCGTGAGAGCAGGTCAGCTGGAGAACTAGAGGATAGTGCGAGATTGTGGGAAGAGATCCAACGATCTGATTTTTGGGGAGAGCTAAAAAAAACGTTTTACATGGAGATGTGGAGTATGCTTGAAGGTTTTTCTAGTCGAACCAGTCATCGAGGGAGAAGAAGAAGGTGACGGCTAAGAGAGCATGAGAATAGAGAGAGGTGCTGAAAGAGAGATGAGAGGAGAATGACGGCTTGGTAGCAGCTAGGGTTTTGTTTAAAGGATTTAATGGCGAGCAGCAAGTTAGGACATCCCTCCCTCCTTCTTTCCTTCTTTCTTTCATTCTTTTTTTTTCTTTTTTTGAGAATAGAAAGTGAGAGGGGGCGGTTTTGGAATAGAGAATGGGGGAATGAGAGATGGAGAATGGGAGAGGCGTCCTCCCTTTTTTTTTTTTTTTCTTTTCAGCGCCTTCTCCCTTGCTGAATTAGGAAACCCACTCTTTGTATTAAAATAAGGTTTCCTTATGGGCTGTCCGTCTATTTGGAAAGTAATCTTCCCATCCACATTGATCACCATGTGCCTTCTTCTATCAAACCACCAGCTGTATGTGCTCATCCTCATCTAGCACCTTGTCTCTAGGACAATGTCTATGGTCCAACTACTTTCATCTTTCCATTTCCCAACAGCCCTAGATTTTTCACTAGATGACCTTGATCTCGCAGTGTGATTAGCTTTGTCTCTCTAAATAGAAATTGATTCCATGTTTTTAGCAATTTTAGTAGTCCCATTTTCCACCACTATGGATAGTTTATCTTTGCTTTGTTGTAGAACATCCATCCTCTTTCCCTTGAGATGATCATTTTGGAAACCACATTGGTCCCATATCTTCAATCCTCTATATCAACAAATCTTTGTGCAGCTAACATCCAGCAACCTTCTTGATTTGGTGTACCATTCTTTTAGTTACCATGTCACATAAGTGACTATCTGAATATGATCCCTGACATTAATTTTCTTCAAACCTCCATCTTTTATTTGAGAGTCCTTCCTTTATTGATGTCGTGGTACTCTTCTCTCCTTGACTTGATGTGGGGCCCACTTGTATGCTGTCATCTTAGTGCACTCCCTGTTCATCTGTGAACGCCCCTGTCTTTCAATTTTGTTCACTCAAGGGTCCAGATCTCAAGAGTCATCCGATCAGGATTTGAGCGTCTATAATGGTCGCTGAAAATTTGCTCTTTAGCTTTCACTTTTGATCCTGAGGTGATCAACATGTTTTGGGTTTCGTGTGTATTCGTTCGGACATCATGATCCTCTGGCTCAGCTCGTACTTGGCCCACATCCTCTTGTTTTGGCTTGCGATCTTTTGGCTCTTTAAGTTTCCACATTGGGCTTTGGTGGTCTATTGTGGGTCCACAGTTCATAAGAATCATCCGATTTGAGTTCCTGCGATAAAACAAGCGCGTAATGAGACTTCACAGAACAGCCTTATATCTAGACTTCCGAAAATGTGTTTAAATCATGCAAATATATCATTTCATCTAGAAAAGTCTCTTACATAAAAAAATGGGTAAATAGAGTAGTTTTACGTATGAGAGTGTGATAACGCTTTGAGGATAATAGTGAAAAATATAAACTTTTAAACGAATATCACAACCCCCAACCAGCATATTGCCAATCCTTGGCAATTAGTGTAAAATAAATGAGCTTAAAAGGGCTCTGCACCTGCTGCACACTTTTTCATATCAGCTCAGGGAAAACACCGTTTGTCAAATTATCGAATGGATGCAAAAACAGTTACAGGCTAGCAAAGAGTTCGAAAGTTTTGGCAAAACTACAGACTGATAATCAAGACCCAGAATAGTCAGACTCTGCGTGTGTGTGTGCTCAACATTCTCATAATCCGACAGTAAAGATTTTCAGATCACCTCTAAGTTCTAATGCCTCGACCTCAAATCTCACTTGTAAACTACTCAGAATGGAATCACTCAAGAAGGATTTTCTTCTTGTCTCTCAATTTATATGTGAGGAGATGTATTTAGTATAAAGAAGCAAAAGATCTCACATATATTTTATTTGAAGGAAGGACATCTTTAACAGTAGAAGATCTCATGATTGGAATATCACTTCACTCGGGAACGTCAGATCAAACTCTATAGCTTATCTTTCTCAATCTCCACATTTTATGATTGTGCTATCCTAGAATCAAATAGGACTTACCAGGGTTGTAATGAGGCTTAGGTCAGGTATAGAAAAATAAGGGATAAAGGATTTCAAAGATCTTGAGAGGATATCTCCATTTTCTTGCATTTTTCCTACGGTGTGGCACCATTTCTTTTCATTTTTCTTCTTTCGTATCTTTCTCTTTTTCTCAATATTTTTGAGACTGCTCAATAGCTCTTTTTCATACTTTCTTTTCATATTTTATATTCAGCTTGAGCACTTTCTTTTTCTTTCGATTTTTTTATTTTACTTTTCTTTCACGGTACACCCATATCAGTTATTCTTTTATCAATCTCAAAAGAAGGGTAGCCAATCATGCTTCATAGTTGACTGGGTTTTAGGTTGATGGGCTTACAAAGAAAAAGCTTTTATAGAAGGGTTCAAAGGGTTTCTAGTGAAGTATAATTTAGGTGAGTAAAAAGGTTGAACGGTTCAGAAAAATGGCCTAGATCATTTTCTAGGTTTTGCACTATCATGTATACTATCTTGACTGGATACAGAGAAGGTTCTGTCGTAGTAATCCAATTTTGATTTCATTCTGAGTTCATGATCAAATAAAAGGGTAATGAGATCTCTCAACGAATATTGCGGGCAAGAAGAATAGTGAGTCATCTTGTGACTCAGAATTGTTATATAACCCTCTGAAATGATTAAAGGCTCGAAAGCTCACTAGGTTAGGTCTCCACAATTATTCTCACAGGATCTCTAGAGTTTCCAAACTTAGGATGACACTGATGTTGATAGTATACAATTGTGCCGAATCTGAGTTTTTCTAAGTTTTCAAACCTGCTGTAGCCACGCTTGACTTGACTCAAAGCTAACCTTTAACAAAAATTGCCATCCTCAATACTGACTCAACGAAAGTTTTCAGCTAATCAAAGTCAGGGTATTTGACACATTTTTGAAATTCTAGAAAACTTCGGAAAACATCGAAAACCACCCAAACCCAAAAATAAGAATTTTTTTTTTTATCAAAATGAAGACATGAGTTTTGGTAAATACCCACCCCCAACCAAAATATAGCACCGTCCTCGGTGCTCATGACCAGGACATAAATTGATGAAAAAAATCAGTAATGATGCAAAGGTTCAAGGAGGATGTTACCAAGTCGGTGGAAACGCGACAGTGTGTGGTACCTGATGATGGGAAGAATGAATGTACATGCATTTTCAGAGATATAACAATAATAACAAATGTATAAGACTCGTGTACTCTAAGAATACCAGAATTGCCTATCCGAAAGCGCTAAGTTTTACGTCTTCATCCAGACATGACGGGGGTATATCAAGTACCCCTAACCAGGTTTAAACTCATGGAGACTGAGTGAATCTGCAATCTTCCCGACACCTAAGGTGGAGCGAAAACTACTATCCTATCCCTTGTCTAGGTATACCTATGTAGAACAGGTCTTTTTCAGTGTAGACTGACAGAAGGACAGTAGGCTCTCTAAGCAGCCCTGCAAAAGTGTGTAGGCCAGCGGGGAGGGATCGAAGCTGCTCAGTAAAGACTGAGAGGAGAGCAGTAGAGGGTTCTCTAACCATGGTTAGCAGAGCCGCAAATTCATTGAGCTTAGCGGGAAGGTATCTGAATGGAGCAGACTCCTGCAGATTAGTACTAGCATAATTGTCTGACTCTGAGATGAAGTCAGGCACAAAGTGTTCTTGACACTGAGAGAGTTTTTCCTCAGGAGAGTCCTGAATTAGACTCTCTACGGCACACGGGTCATCAACAATATCGACGTAGGGTGGCGGGTGAAAACTGTTGACCTCTTCCTCGAGGTTTTCTAATGTGATAGGGATGTTCAAATCTCTGCACTCGATATGTTCATCCTCGGTGAGGAACGGTAGGTCCAAGACAGCTAGGCTCCTACGATCTAGACACAGCTCAGTGTCAGGAATATCACCTCCCTGTTCTGAGGCAGCATAGGTATAGTGAAGAAGAGACTTCTCTGGGAGAGGTTCAGGATTTGGTACTTTTAAGGGCACCAAAAATGGATACACTGGCTCCTCAATAATCTGGTTTGATCTAAGAGTGGGAACAATTTCTCTGTCTTCTTCGCAATTCTAGATCTAAGGTAGCGAATCCTCCTCATAGATGGTGATCATGTGATTCCCCTCTGGATAAGCATTAGGTTGACCGGGGTAGTTGACTTCCACACTCGCAGACTCTAATTGACATAGGCGATGGTCCAACCTCTCTATGGAATGTTGTTGTTGGATGATATAATGAGAGAAGATCTTCTAGACCGGGTGTAACAATAGACTGTGGCGGTTCAGCTAAGGGAAGCTGTGGTGCCAACTGTTGATAGTAGTCCGAAGGATTATGACAATGGTAGGCCGTTAGTGAGTCTGAGACTGGCTGCTTACTCTGGTAATCCTGATGGGTCCACTGTTGACCAAAACATTCAGTCTGTGGATCTGGTTGGTACTGCGACTGCGAGTTTTGCCAGTCATATACTCCATTGGGTTGATGAAACCTTGAGGATAATTATCCTGCGGAACTGGTTGTTAGAGAAAAGGTTGTTCTCAATCAAAGCTATGGTGACTCCTATTGGCCGGATAATAAGTGTTATCATAGGAAGTCTGCATTGGAGATTGAAATGTACTGAAAGTACAGAGATCTTTCTCTACAGGAGGATAATATCCTAGAGACTGAGAATTGTGCACAGGTTGCTGGACCGAGACAGCAAGGGCGAAGACCGATTTGGTAAGTTCCTGAATTAGGGATTGTAGCTCGGGGTCACCCTTTGCCTCACATCCCATAGAAGTCCGTTGGACCGGAGTGTTACTACTGCACACAGAATTAGTATTCCAATGCTGGGAGTTTTCACCTAGTTCTCATAAGAAAATGTAGGCTTCTGTTGGAGTCTTATGCATGAATCTGCCTTGGCACATCAACTCTAGCAGAGTTCTAGACTCATCAGTGAGTCTTTTATAAAACATGTAGACTAAACTCCCCTTATCAAAATTATGATGGCGACATTTAGTGAGAGTGTCCTGGAACCTGTCCCATGCTTCATGGAATCTTTCATTCGACCTTTGTCGAAAGTCTTAGATGATCTGCTTCATCTCGTTTGTCCTTGACATGGGGTAAAATTTGAATACAAACTTTCGAGCTAGTTCGTCCCATGTGGTAATCGAATTCTCGGGCAAAGAATAAAACCAATCAATAGCTCTATCTTTTAGAGAGAAGGGAAAAAGTCTCAATTTGACACTCTCGTCAACAAGGTGTTGAAGTTTGAAGAGATTGCAGATGTTCAGAAACTACCTTAGATGAGTGTACGGGTCGTCGCTTGGAAGACCATGAAAGGTAGGCAGCAATCGTACTATGTGTGGTTGGATTTCGAACTGAACCATCGTCGTGGGTGGAAGTACAATACAAGTAGGTGGGTTTACAGAGATAGGCGCATACATCTCAATGAGAGGTCGTTCAGCCGCCAGTTCTACGAAGGTAGTTTCTCTGGGAGAGGAGGGGAGGGTAGGAGATAGAGTAGGTAAAGAGACTAGTGAAGAATCTAAAACGTTAGACTGACTCTCAGATCGAATCAATCTACGGTTGGATCGGGTCTAGACGGGCATATGCTTGAAAAAGCAAGCCATAAACTTGGCAAAAAGTTGCCAGAGGAGAACACTAACCTGAAGTAGATTATATGATGCACAAGGAGCAAACATGATAACCCTATTTCTAAAATACTCAGGATATTTGTAAGGGATTTATCTTGTTAGTGTGTGGGTTAAGATATATTATAACAGTGGGCAGACCACTGGTTTATCTTGTTACCTGTCGGACTAACTATTTGCACTCATGGGTTCTCACCAGGCTACACTCTTCAGAGCGAATCTTTTAGTACTAACTCTAGTCAACAACAAGGCAATCTGAAGCCTAGACAGACGTGCGGCACAATGGCTGGCTTAAATACGTCCTAGACTAACCAGATTGGTCAAGTGTTTAAGAAGAGTGCTCCCTTGGGTTAAGCTAGGGTCGGTGTGTGTTCCTAGTCCACACGCAACTAACCGCCGAATAGTCCAAGATGCCACATCGAGCTCAGTGTACTTGAGTAGCAGGGACCTATGGGTGTGTTAGACAACAGGGACCCATGCTCGTAGTCTTATTTCGACTGAATGTTAAGCGAGTTCGCTTTGTGTGGATTTTTCCTCGAACACCGTGCTAATTGGCTCTACTTCTTGATTCTTTTTAATTAAATGGAGCATTGAGATCAAATCAGTTAGAATGATGAGGTGGGTGATAAAATTCTACTAATTTCAATTTTGGAGCTGGGTCTGCTCTCTTAGAGTTGATTGATTAACGGCCATGCCACGCAAGTCGAATAAGTTGGTGCTAAAAAGCAAATAGACGTGCGGCACAATAATCACCCAATTGCGCAGTATCGCACTCAAGGCGAGGATAGAGACTTACCTCCCGTGGGCTACGCCACGGGGTCGCCTCCATGGAATAGGGAGGGGTATCCAAATGGGCTTGGGCCCGACTCCACCTCTTTGAACTTTCGTTCGCTACCCACACTGGGATCGTATGCTGTAGAAAAGTTAGATTGCACGGTCTAGGTATTTGGGATTCTATTTGGAAGATCCTTGCCTCTTTTTTTTTTGGGTTCACAGAGCATGCACTGGATTTTGGCAAGTTTTTGAATTATTTTCCAAGTTCGAGATGGGTTAAAATTTAGGAATTCCAAGATTGGAAAATACCTAGATTGGAAAGTTTTCCAAACTGTAAAGATCTTCCAATAAAGATTTGATTGCGAGATCCCTTATAATTTTGAGAAATTTCCCAAAATTGAAATTCTGCTAGATTTGGGGTATTTTCTTTTGCAGACTTTTCCAAATTCGGAAGAGTTCTAAAGATAGAAATTCTTCTAAAGAGGAAACTTCTAAGAGGGGAAACCCTAATTTAGCAGAGTTTCAGGATTTTGGAATCTTTCCAAAAATCATATATCCTTGATTGGTGATTTCTAAAAATCTGCAGAATACAAAACCCTAATTTTTTTCGAATATTAATTTTTTTTATTTTTTTGGTATTTTTCACTTAATCTAGGGTTTCTAAAAAAACCCTAGAACAAGATCTAGTAGTTATATGGAAAGTAGTAAAATTTCTAAATTATTACAAATTGCACTCGGCCTTCCGAGGCGTTAAAAATAGTAATTTAAAAGTAGCTAAAAATAACTAAAAACTAAAAATAGAAAGTTTTCCGAGAAGGTCGGGCTGTCCAAATTGAGCAGCTTTCCTAGTTGGCAACTTTCTAATTCTGTCTTTACGTCCTTTTTCGCACTTCCGATCACCCGAGCGGCAGCGATGCCATTTGAAAATAGGATTTTTCCGCATCGTTGGTTACGAAAACCCTAATCTCAACACATTTTATAATTATCCAAGACTTTCAACCTGTAAAATAACCAATTTTTGCACAGTGGCTCGTGTCGGATGTCGATCCACACTCGGAGTTTGGGATTAGCGCAATCAAGGACATGAAATGATGGATTTTACCATAGAAATCGATGCGAATGATGGTGGGGTGAGAGTGGTGATTTGAAGTGGATTTTTAAAACATGTTCTTGATAGAGATATCATTACCCACTAATTAAAACAAAAAAATGCGAAAAAAATCAAATCTTAAATATCAAGAAAAATTCTTCACTAATGGATAAACAACCATCCATTACATTGAATCAAAATCGAGTTCACATCATACTAAAACACAAATAAAAACCCTAGTAAAGATTTAGAGAGAGAAAACACTAAAAGATGAGAGAGAAACTAGAAGGAGAAACAAGAAATGAGAGAAAATAAAAAAGAGAGAGATAGGTGTTCTAGAGAGAGAAAGTATGAAATAGAGATAGAGAGAAAGAGATTTAGAGAGATTTCTAGAAGGATAGAAAGGTTTTTAGAGAGAGAATGAAAGTAGAAAGAGAAAAACTAAGCCTAGAGAGGAGATGATGGAAAGAGAGATGAAGAAGAAGAAGGATATTACCTTTATGAACTTACCATGGAGGATGGGCTGGGAGAAAGAGAGATGAATCGGCCATGATACTTGGGTCGACCATTGTGGCTATGCACGGAGTGGATCACGTTGCAAGCTTGCAGCCTTAGCAGTTCTTAATGGTGGGTGGTGCACATCCAATGATGGTGGATCCAATATTGGAGATCGTGGCCAGATGGGAGGAGTTGTTGAGATAGCAAGGTGTTGTGCATTACCGTTGGAGAGAGGAGCGAGCAGAGAAGGCAGAGCACTCAGGCGGTGCTGGCTGGTGTTAATGGAGGCGCACCACCTTCAGGCTGTGGGATTGCTGCTATAGGCGGCAGCAATGGTGGAAGGTGATGGCGGAGGTGTTGCACGTAGGTTCAGGCGGTGTGCGCAGATCTGAAGAAGAGGTGCTTGCTGGTGCGGGTGGAGCTCCTGAATTGCTTGCAGGTGTGCTGTTCCTAACAGTAGTGGAAGGAGAAGAGGATCTCCAATGGAGATTGTCTTTAGAACGGTGGTAGATCACCACGTCTGCAAGTGCGACCAGTCCGTGAGGAAAGTTTCTTCTATCGTGAGAGCAGGTCAGTTGGAGAACTAGAGGATAGTGCGAGATTGTGGAAGAGATCCAACGATCTGATTTTTGGGGAGAGCTAAAAAAATGTTTTACATGGAGATGTGGAGGATGCTTGAAGGTTTTTCCAGTCGAACCAGTCATCGAGGGAGAAGAAGAAGGTGACGGCTAGGAGAGCATGAGAATAGAGAGAGGTGCTGAGAGAGGGATGAGAGAAGAATGACGGCTTGGTAGCAGCTAGGGTTTTGTTTAAAGGATTTAATGGGGAGCAGCAGGTTAGGACGTCCCTCCCTCCTTCTTTCCTTCTTTCTTTCTTTCTTTTTTTTCTTTTTTTGAGAATAGAAAGTGAGAGGGGGCGGTTTTGGAATAGAGAATGGGGGAATGAGAGATGGAGAATGGGAGAGGCGTCCTCCCTTCTTCTTTTTTTTCTTTTCAGCGCCTTCTCCCTTGCTGAATTAGGAAACCCACTCTTTGTATTAAAATAAGGTTTCCTTAAGGGCTGTCCGTCCATTTGGAAAGTAATCTTCCCATCCACATTGATCACCATGTGCCTTCTTCTATCAAACCACCAGCTGTATGTGCTCATCCTCATCTAGCACCTTGTCTCTAGGACAATGTCTATGGTCTAGCTACTTTCATCTTTCCATTTCCCAACAGCCCTAGATCTTTCACCAGATGACCTTGATCTCGCAGTGTGATTAGCTTTGTCTCTCTAAATGGAAATTGATTCCTTGTTTTTAGCAATTTTAGTAGTCCCATTTTCCACCACTATGGATAGTTTATCTTTGCTTTGTTGTAGAACATCCATCCTCTTTCCCTTAAGATGATCATTTTGGAAACCACATTGGTCCCATATCTTCAATCCTCTATATCAACAATTCTTTGTGCAGCTAACATCCAGCAACCTTCTTGATTTGGTGTACCATTCTTTTAGTTACCATGTCACATAATTGATATTTTGAATATGATCCCTGACATTAATTTTCTTCAGACCTCCATCTTTTATTTGAGAGTCCTTCCTTTATTGATGTTTGAAAGTAGGGTTTTTCCGCGTCGTTGGTAACGGAAACCCTAATCTCAACACATTTTTAATTATCTGAGACTTTTAACCTGTAAAATGAGTATTTTTGCGCAGTGGCTTGTGTCGGATGTCGATCCGCACTCGGGATTAGTCGGATTAGCGCGAAGAAGAACAAAAACTGACGGACCATCACAAGAAATAATAGATAAAAACAAACTTCATCATTCATTAATCAAAATGTCCTTACAATATTTGAATTAGCAACAGTCAAAGCCAGACTAAAAAAAAAACATTCTAGAGAGAGAAAAATATAAGGAAAATAGGTAGAGAGAGAAAATGAGAGAGGAGGCATTTTAGAGAGAGAAAATGGAAGGTATAGAGAGAGAACGAGAATATGCTAAAGACTAGAGAGAGAAAATAATGTAGAGAGAGAAAGATTAAAGAAGTCTATCCTAGAGAGAGAAACTAAAGGAGGAGAGTGAAAGTGAGAGAATTACCTCAAATACCTACGAAATGATGATCAGAGACCGGCCCTTTATGGGAGTGGATTGGCTCAGGTATGAGGCGCCGATTAAATTCCTCCAATGGAACTTGCAACGGTTAGAGGCTTGGGCCGTTTGGAGTCCGTTGGAGGAGGTATCGTGGGCAATATGAAGTGGTGATGACCGATCGATGAGAAGCATGGTGAGATGAGTGCTGGTGCGTTACAGGGTGAGGGACTGGCCTCATAGTTGCAAGCGTCAAGGAGAGGAGCAGGCGGTGGTCAGGCATCTTGGGGAAGATGTGTTTGCGGAGGGGATGAGGTTGACTCACCGTGAAAGAGATCCGGTGGTTCTTCTCCTTGTAGACTTGCCGGAGTTGCAGGTCTGCCCGAAATAATGGTGCCCCGACGTCATTGAAAGCTACAGAAGTAGTACTTGGAGGATCATCACCGTGGGGATGGCGATGTTGCAAATCTGGGCGGAAAATGGCTGGACGTGGTGCTGGTTCAGTCCGATGATGTGGAGATGCAGGAGGAGATGGTAGCCACTATATGAAGACACTTATGATTGAGTTGATGGTGGTGGGTCGGCGACGTGAGAGGAGGCGGTGTGGAGGTTGCAGGCGGACTGATGCAAGCGGTGTGGTAGAGGCGGACTGGTGCAGGCGGTGTGGTAGACGTGCTGGTGCAGGCGGTGTGGTAGACGTGCTGGTGCAGGCGGTGTGGTAGACGTGCTGCACACAGCAGCGAATAGGAAGGAGCAGAAGAGGAAGCAGAAGAGGAAGAAGAAGGACTGGACTGGTTGGGGGGCGCTGCCGACCGGAGTTGCAGGCTGCAACTCCGGTAGAAAACGGGAATGACAAAAAATGAAAACGAAAAATATGAGAAGAAGAAGAAGAAGAAGAAGAAGAAGAAGAAGAAGAAGAAGAAGAAGAAGAAGAATCCTTACCAGACGGCCGGAGTTGCTGGCAACTCCGGCGAAGACATGAAGAAGATGAAGAAAATGAGAGAGAGAAAAGAAGAAAAAGAAGGAGAAAACCAAGGGGAAAACGTAGGGGAAATTGTTTGGGAAAGAGAGGAAGAGATGGGAGGGGGATTAGGGTTCGAACGAACCCCTCTCCTTCTCCTTTTAAAGCTCCCTATTTCCATTAATGGAAATAGGGTATTTTTGAAATAAAAAAATAATTTTTTTTTTTTTTTAAGTAAAAATCTACTTTTCTATGGGGAATCTCCCCAATTAGTGGACCCCCCATTTTTTTGAAATTTAATTAAAATTCTTTGGAAATTCACGGGGTCCACTAACTGGTCGGACAGCGAGTCGATGATGATGGGCCCGACTACTGGCCCACATAGATTGATGATGTCCATTGTCTCATAAGATGATGTGACAGACGGTCTGATGGCGATCGGATGGATGGTGACTTGATTGGGACCTAGATTGGTAGATCGACGGATCTAGAGAGATCCAACGGTCCGATTGAAGATCCAATGGTCCGATGGAAGATCCAACGGTCAGAAAGCTAAGGGAGATGAGATAGAGCCGATGGGCAGGAGTTCTGGGGTTAGGTCAGTAGATTCGAGGACCGAGAGATGAAGAGAGAGAGAGAATAAGGAGAGATGAGAGAGAAAGTATTAGAAAATAGAGAGAAAAGCACTGGCGGAGGATCTGGAACCCTGGTCTTCACTGTGACCATCCTCACGCTTCTCCAGTAGAGTCGACTATCATTCTTTGCTGACTCATGTGGCTTTAAACGCTTTGGTCCGTCTCTTAGTCATTGGCTCTCCTGTTCTCTTCGTTCTTTGGGCCGGCTTTTTGGTCCTCTTATTCAGCCCATATTTGGCCCATATCTTCTAGTCATAGCATGTGGGCTCTTTAAGCTTTGATAATGGGCTTTCATGATCGATTTGGGCCCACAAGTCTTGAGAATCGTCCCATCGGGGTTTCCTGCGACAGAAGCGCGTAATGAGACTTTATCAGAACGGCTTAATATCTAGACTTCCGAAAATGTGTTTAATGCATCATTCATTGAACTATTGTTTACAGATATGTTGTTGAAGAATATACAAATGACGCATTATATCAAACAAATTGAAGAAAAAGAGCACATGTTCAGAAAAATAAAATGAATTTGAAATGCTAAAATGTCTAATGAAAACTGAGAACTCAAATAACCCATAACACCATTGATGAAAAGTATCTAAAAGAGAAAATGAAATAAAATACTCATCAACGTAAAACATCAATACACTCTAATAGACACCATATATGTTTACTAGAAAAGAATGCTATAGAGAGGGGTCGAAATCAAAATAAGAAATATAAGTCTAATAAAATATGCCACTCTTTATCTCCTATTTAAAAAAATTTATCAATTACTATATATAAAGTGAAACGGCATTCCTGACGGTTATTTGAAACCAGAAGATTAGTTTCCTCTAATAACATTTTACTTTATACAAATACATGCATAATTATGTAAGCTTAAGAAGTTACATAACTTATTTAAATGGTAGAATTATCTTTTAGTTATAAAGTAAGGGAGGATTGTTCTCTCCTATAAGTAGTGGTCCTCATGTACCACTTTTAAATCAACAACTCAGATTTTTTGTTTTCCCACTTTGGGTTTATATTATAAGGTTTGGCGCAAACCCCACCACCCCCCCCACTCTCCAATAACCCCTCCATCGTTCTCTCGCACGCACGATCGAAGAATTGGTATGGGTGTGGAGACGGTTTGGTGTGTCACTACTAGTATAGATTTGGTGCATCTGTTCAATGGCTCAGATTTGGATTCAACATAACACCACTAATCCCACTAACCCTACTCTCTCTCTCTCACCTTCTCCAAACTAACCCCACTCTCTAAGTCTTCGACCTCTCTCTCACACATAACCCCATTTCTCTCCCAGTCCTCCACTTCTCTCTCGCTCACGGCTCACAACGACAAAGAAGAAGAAGAGTGTCTCCTCGGTGGTCCCGCTAGCGGATCTCCTGCTCCTTCATCTATCTCAGGTATTTTTCACTTCTTCATCTTCTCCGGTTTATCTTCGTAGGGTTTTTTTGCCCTTTAGTTTTATTTTGGAACTTTTGTGTTCTCCCTCTGAAATCTGAGCTTCAATTGAATCCAAGGGTAGATTTTAGGTTTTTTATTTTTTTTTCTATTTTGACCTGTTAGCAACCCAAAATCTGTAGGGAACCCCAAAATTTTGTTTCTTTGGACAACAAGGGGTTTTTAAAGGTTGAATTCAATGGCTTGAATCACAGTAGATATTACAAATCAGGATAATTTTCTGATTTTCTTAAGAAAATCTGGGTTTCTTTGGACAACAATATAGGATTATTTAACAATAGGGGCTTCTAATGGTTAAATTCAATGGGCTAAATCATAGCTTAAAAGTACTAAAATCTAATTGCTAGAGATTACAAATCATGGTGATTTTTGGAGTGTATATCCTGAAGCTCATTTGATAGTTATACAAGAGACGTAGACGGGAGTGAATGGGTCTATTAATTTTAACATATGTTGATTACTAATATGCTTGAACGGATTAGTCAATCAAAGCAGTAAGTAAATAAACAACAATCCACAAGACAAGTATTTATAGCGATTCAGTGTATCAACACATACGTCCACTCTCTAAATAGCTCCACTGAGCTGATCACCTTTTAATTCAATATTTAAGCACTCTTACAATATTGAATAGGGTAAAGAAACCGTTCTTGATCGCAATCAATATTAACGGAGTACGGATGCAACCGAACTCCTGCTCAGTCAAGAACCTTTTTTGACTAGAGCAACCTAACAGATATAGATGGGACAAATCAATATGGGGAGCATTTCTAAAGAGAAAGCTCCCTGCAATCAAAGTTACCTCTCAATCGAGATTGACGAGGAACGTGTAGCTTCGATGTTGCTAAAGCTTTATCAAAGGCACTGTGCAGAACCGTCACCTAGACCAATCAGGAAATCACTCTCACACGAAGAGCACCATGCACCGAAGTGTATCTCCCACAAGTCGAGCAAGGTAGGATCACTGAAGCAAGCACAGAAGCAAGGGAGCAAAGATCAAATCTCTTGAATGTGAAGAACTCAAGAGATAACAAAGTGAATTGGTAAGTTTAATGGGTGTTGATGGAATATTTATAGTAAATGGAGAGGGGAATGCACGCTTGAGAATCAGGGATTTACCAAGACCGGTCGCCCAGTCTGTTAAGCCGGTCGACCGATGGTCATTTTGACCTCGGTCACTCCGTCTCTTTATCCCCGTCGACCCCTATAAGTATTTATCATACTTAGGCTATTTCAAAGGAGTTTTCATGCAATATAGGCTATAGGGGTTCTGATTATGTCCAAGTGAACTTTCCAAAGACTTCTCCAAGCCTTTGATTCTTTATTCGTTGTTGTGTATAAAGGATTGACTTATTGTCAATCTCTGAATCTTATGGCGCGCTTCCCAATCTTCATGGTAGACGATCAATGACAGTTATATAAATGCCCAAGGTTGTTCTAGAATTGACAACACAAGGTATACTTATCAATCTCCCCTTTGTCAATTCCAGGACAAAATACAATTACAATGGTTCTCCCCCTAACAATGAGCCTACCCGGTCCAACATAAATTATAACAAGTTGCAGTGAGAAGCACCAATATTTCTTTGTTTAAGTCCTGCATATCACAGACAAGAACGACAAATACAGATGGAATTTTTACTCCCCCTTAATATATGGTTAGTAAAAACTTTTTAGAGGGTTGAAAGTTTTTATAAATTATAGTTTTACCAAAACCAGATTATCATTTCTACAAGGTCTTTTAATGATAGTATGAGTCTACTCTCCCCTTTTAGTAGAGGAACTTGTTACAACTTTTATTGAACCATTGTTACCACAATTTTCTCTCCCTTTTTGTCAAAAAATTGACAAAGGAAAGACAAGATCAGAATATTAGATAAGTACAGCAGATAAGATAAATGCAGCAAATATATCAAATATAACATGATACCAAAGTGAGATCAAATATAAGTAGTACCTAAATACCACAAATATATATATAATACTATAAGGATCATAGTCCTTTACAGTCACAAGATAGTCTGATGTCAAAATATCATAAAAACTAGTCAATAGTGTAGGCCGACATAAACATAAATCAGTACAAAATGTGATACAAACATACAAATGTGTCAGAGATCAGAGAAGGATGGAGGGTCTACTCCTCATCATCATCATCAAAGATCTTGGTCCCCTCCTAGACTGCCGGCTTCCCCCAGTCTGCTAATCTCAAGCTCCACTAAAAGCCTTCTTTGACGGTGATGGTGGAAGATCGGGGTACATGCTCCTCATGTAGCCTGACATCCTCTACTATCATGCCTCTTTTTTGTCCTGTCGGGCTTCCATGCTGTGAAAGTCGGATGAGACGAATCCTTGAAAATCTCCCAGCTCCCAAGTCATCGAGGCAATTTGGTCTAATATGGACTGTAGTGTGGTTGCAGAAGATGAGGAAGATGGACTTGCTGAAGAACTAACTCTAGCGCGGATAGAGGGAGGTCTCGGAGTAGGAACAACTGAGTCAGGGGGCTCTTTCCCTAGATGCATTTTTGAAATAGTGGAGTTGTTGATTGGTTCTGAAAGGTAGTCCATAGGATCTGAATCAAATGTGAGAATTGAGAAGTGATGAATGATCCTAGTGATCAAGTATCAATAAGGGAGAGCTCTAGTGGATACAGAAGAATCACAAGCCACTAACATCTGATGGTACGTGATGTATGGAATGTCCAGAGTGACGGACATCATCAAAAAATGTAGAATGTGAAGGACAGTGGAAATGACCTCATTTCTATATCCTTATTTGGGAAGCAAGTTGAAGGACACAATGAGATATAAAACCCTATACAGGGGCTTTAGCAGGACAGAATTAATGCTATGAAGTTCTTCATCCGAATAAAAGGTTTTAAGAAAAAGAGTATTCATGATCTAAGTCTTGTTGGTTAGGGGTAAAACAGGGGGATAGTGATTGTTAGAACTGGGACGTCCAATCCCAATCAAAGAGGAAATCAAGTATGGGGTAACGGTTATTGTTACTCCCCTGACAAGGGTCTTGAACTTAGGGGGTCAGAAGTTCGTGCATGTATATTGTAGTAGAAATAACGAATAAGTTCAAGAAGAACATGACCATTAAAATCAAGAAGGGAAAGCCAACCTACCTCGTCAAAAGCCATACGGATTTGGTTTAGGTAGGAGTGATCATTTGGACGTCTCGTTCTAAGGTGACCGCTCAAATGATGCCTTTGTCATAGTATTCTTGGTGTGCATAGTCGGCGATGAAGAGTTGTTCTTCCTCATTACTTAGTCCACCCACTTGACGTCATCTCTTGCTTTTAGGAGCCATGATTTGTGAAAAGGGATTTGGTTTTTGAAGAAATGGGTTTTTAGGGGTTTCGATTTTGATCTTGAGAAATCAAGGATCAAGGAGTTTCTAAGGGTTCCTAGAGGGAAAATCTAAAGTTTGGAGTGAAGGGAATGAGGGGAAATGGGAAGATTTGGGGTATTATAACCAAAAAATTGAGTTTCGGGTCGGTTTGGGCAAACTCACAGAGCGCGGTCGACTGGACCCTTAAGACTGGTCGACCTGTCCCTAAAAAAATAGTTTTTTGGGGAGGTTTTCTTCCCCAGTGAATCCACGCCGATGTACTCTTTTAAATGAGTACTCATACCCTATTAGGCCGGTCGACTAGTCAATTCAGATCGGTGACCTCTTTTTGGGGACAATAATTTCAATAGATAATCCATTTCTAAAAAAAATTTAAGCATGGGAGATTATCTAAAACAAGCATTTTATGATGAGAGATATCAAATTGGAGATTTGTGAACAGATATGCGTAGTTTTGGCTTACTAATTAAGCTCTACCAAACCAACTTTAAGTAGTTCTCCTAGGTAAGAAGGAGATGTACTAGGCCTGCTTAATGACAGTACATCCATTTTCCTTAGATAGAGACTGTCCTTAAATGTCAATTTGAGAGAGCTCAGTAGAGTGGCTAAATACCGCTTCTATCTTATTAGAGTTGAAGTTTTCTATGACCAATTTCTAATGAGTAGCAGTAATCAATTAGGAGTTTAAAAGACGGATAATCAAAAGTTATTACAAACTTTCATAGATTTGTGTGATAGTACAAAAGGTTTAAGAAAACTATATTCCATTAATTTACTCAATACCATCCAATGAGCTCAAAGTTATCTCCGACCCCTTCTATGTCATCGGTAGTGAACTCAATTGGAATGATAATTTTTGTTCCGGAGGTAATCTTTTCATCTGATTAAGGAGAAGGAGGGTTCTCGGGAGTGACCAGGGTAGGTTTAGAAGTTTTGTTCCTTACTGAGAGTCATGCTTTGCTCACACTGGTGAGAATCATATCCTCTAAAGGAAATGGAGTGGACTCTTGTGAACTGGGTGATATGAGAAAATCTTCTCTCTTAGGAGACTTGAGAGTTGCGAGCCAACTATCATACTCTTTTGGAGTAAGCCAGACTTCCTCAAGGGAGACAGCCTTGGAAGAACTCATATTAGTAGACATCTGAATGCAGGAGAGATATTTAAAATGAAAACAAAGAAACTATTAGCAAAAAAAAAATAGACTGAGAGTCACTTTCTAATAGTTTCTATGAGTATTCATGTTATCAAAGTTTTTCAAATTTTTAATAAAAATTTTAGTATGTTAATTTGTTTATGTAGATTCATAGCTTCCTTTCATAGTGTATCAATTTGGTTAATTAAGAGTCTTTCTTAATTAATTAAGTTTGTCTTATTTCGAGATTTGTTTTTATTTTCAAATTCTCTTATCTTTTCAAGGTTAATTTTTTAGATTAAATTTCTACAGTTATATTTTTGTGGGTTTTTCTTTAGCATATTTATCTGTAGTTTTTAGAAGTTTTTATTTATTTTGTGTAAACTTATTATTTGTAAGGGTTTGTTCATTTTTAGTTGAATTTTCTTTAGCTTTCACAAAAATAGTTTTTGAAGTGGAGGTTTGATAATTTTTATTAGTATATCATAATCCTCTCTTATCATTAGATGATTACCCATTGTTATCGTATTTTCAAGTTTAGAATTACCTTGAGTAATAGTTTTGACTAAGTTTGCATTTTTTTTTAATTCCAAATCATTGTTTATAAGTTTTAGTTGAGTTATTTCCTCTTTAAGAGATATTTCATTTTCATTGCCCTTTTGATTTTTAGTGATTTCACATATTTTTATAGTTAGAGTAGAATTTTCATTACTTAATTTATTTATTTTATTTTTCTGATTATCACAAATTTTAGTAAGTTTAATGCTTTCTTAGTAAAGGTTGTTATAAGGTTCATGTAGATCTTCATTGTCTCCATTGCTGGATTCAATGTCAATTTCACTATTTTCTTTATCTAAGTGTAAATAAACATTAAGATTAGATTTAATCATTAAAGCTTTCATTTTCTAAGTATCTTCATTAACAGAGTTTGTTTCATTATCTGAATCATAATTCAAGTTACTTTCATAGTTTTATTCTTTTTAACAAAATTATTAGAATACTCACTAAAGATACGACCATAACTCCTATATTTGTAACATTGAATTTCATCAACAATGATTTCTCTAAGGTTATTAAATGGTTTTTTCTTTTTAGTTACAGAATTTCTTTTATCTTTGTTTCTAAAGAAGTTTTTAAATTTTATAGCCATTAAAGTAACTTCATCATCTAAATCATCAGATTCATTAGAGTTATCACAAGTGCAAGTTTTTAAAATAATTTCATTCTTAATTATAGGTTGAAGTTTTAATTTAAATGTTTGAATAGATCCTATTAGTTCTTTAATTTTAATATTATTTATATCTTTGCTTTCTTCAATAACAATGATTTTAGGATAAAATCTACTGGTTAAGGATCTTAAATTTTTTTTAACAATTTTAGATTCAGGGATATCTTCACCAAAACCCCACATAAAGTTAATTATATCACTTAGTTTAGTATAGAATTCTGTAAAGGTTTCTTCATCATCCATTTTAATAATTTCAAATTGAGTTGTTAGCATTTGTAGTTTATATATTTTTACAGAGTTTGTTCCTTCATGTGGAATTTCTAAAATATCCCAAGCATGCTTAGCAGATTTACATGTAATATCTCGTTTGAATTCATTATGAGATAAAGAATAGTAAATAGTAGTTAAGGCCCTATTGTTATCATTATATGCATTTTTTCTATGTAGTCCAAGCATGATTATCCTTAGTTTTAATTGTGGTTTAATTTTATCGCCAACAGTAATCTCTTCAGTGGGCCAAGTCCAATCTACCTCAATGGATTCTCAAATATTTCCATCAAGTGATTTTAGGAATATACTCATTCTAGTAGGCATAGTTTGAGCAATCGAACAGAAGAGGTCAAGAAATAGAGTTACCATCTTCTCTCATAGCCATATCAAGGAAAGGATCTCACTTAAGTGATTAAATCTTTGTATAAGTGTTAGGCTTTGATACCAATTGAAGTTCTCTTGATAGTTATAGAAGAGACCTAGAAGGGGTGAATAGGTCTATTAATTTTAACCTATGTTGATTACTAATAGGAAAATTCTATTTGCACCCCCACAAATTCCATAAGCACCCAAACAATGCCACTCTTGGATGAAAATGCCATTCCTTATAAGGGGGGAATATAAAAAGCACCCGAATTCGTATTTTCATTTTTCTCTTCTCTCTTTCTACCTCTCTGTCTTCCCCTTCTCCTTTGGTTTGTGAGGGTGAGACTTGAAAAGATTTTCTTGGGGGTCTTGGAAAAATGAGCCTATTGGTTTAAAATATTTTCTTCTCGGACCAGTCCAATCAATTGGCCACTTAGTACAATCGATTGGACAGTGCGACGTTCAGCTTTATAAAATCCAAAATGGGTCATTTTCAACCACAATCGATCCAATCGCCTCCTAGAATTCTCCCAATCAATCTACTGTTCACATAAGGTTTTGTGGAGTGATTCTCTCGATTTCCTTGTTTCCCACTTCACCCTCTTCGTTGTGTTTTTGGGGATTTTCTGAGCAAAAATGAAGATTTTTTGGTATTTTCTTCCTTTCTTGGTGCTCATGGCGACAAATCCTCGTCGAAGAAGAGCTATTGTGGTATCTGAAGAGGAAAGTGCTGATGAAGAACCCCTAGTTGAACGGACTCAATCACGAGTCAAACGTGGTGGTAGACTCAGTGGGTCGCGACACTCTGAGCGGGGTGAATCATCCAGAGGACCTAAGAGAGCTCGTGGTCGTGCCCGTCATAGCAATATTCCTTCGGTGAGTGCTTCCATCTCCCCGTTCATTTTTTATTCCGCTAGAGATCGCTTTGAGCATTTTTCTGGTCGAAAATTCACTACTGAGATAGTAGTTGAGTTTAGCACTATTTTGGGTACTATGGTCCATTGTTCGTATCTCGCGAGTGGGTTCCTATCACTCGCTTGACCATTCCATTTTACCCTATCCTAGTTAAACTTTTTTATGCCAACATGCACGCCATTCAGTGTGATGACCCGAGTGAGCTATCCTTCCAGACTTTTATCTTTGGGGCTTACCTGACTATTACACCTGATCTTATCTCTACCTTGTTGGACATATATCGTTCGTCTATCTCATATGAGTACATTCTTAGGACTCGTGAGATGACGACTTCTAGGGTCACCTTGACCGAGACTCTCACAGGACAGATATTTGACTGGAGTACCTTCATACCTCTTACATCTCTTCTCCCTGAGTATCGTCTGTTGCACCTCATCTGTGGGTACAACATTAATCCACCTGGCCATGGGGCACAGGTGAACATTGATCGGCTTCAGCTTATTTACCATCTAGGCACTGGATTTGTCATTGACCTTTCGAGGTTCATTTTTAGAGCCATGGTTAGAGCGGGTAGCCAGTTGGCTAACCATCCTAGTCTCCCTTTCCCTCTACTTGTAAGCTCTATCCTACTTCATCTGGATGTGCCTATTCGAGCTACTGAGGAGGTGTGCTCTCCCATGGGGCCTATTGGGCCTTCGACTATCTGGAAAAGCATGTCTCAGGTTCGGAGAGTGACAGATGTACCTCCACACTTTGATGATATTTTCGATGAGGACTTGGGGATGATACCGAGCCAGGGGGTCAGCAGCCAGATACTAAGATGCATCCTCCAGAGTCACAGCCATCTTTTGTCCAGCCTCTTGAGATGTCTGCTCCTTACTCCTTTGAGTCTCTTCATCATTAGATGGTGGGATTCGACCAGTGTCTCACAGTGCATGAGGAGCGGACGGCACAGAGCTTTTGTCGATTAGAGGAGGGACAAGAGAGGATGTCGGGCTCCATGTATGATATGCAGCAATACATGGAGTACCAGTTCACCATGATGGGATTTGGACAGCATCCACCAGCTTATGGCCCTGATCAGCATGATGGTGTTGGACCATCTAAATAGACTCCTAGAGAAAGTTACTTGAGAGTTATCGGGTGTTTTTATTTTTGTTATTATTGTACATTGATCAACTCAGATTATGTATGGTTATATTTTGCTTGTGTTATATTGTGTTATAGGGTATAAACCAATATGTATTTGGTTATAGATGTATATATTGTACTTGTTTCTAATGATAATCTTCATTGCATGCTTGCTATTTGCTTATATTTCTGTACCTTTGTCTATCTGTGACAAAAAGGGGGAGAGAAAATCATAGCGGTAAAAATAAGTTGATGCATGAGATAGGGGAGAGAAATTAGGGGGAGAAAAAATTTTCATCATTTTTTCAATTTCTCTACTTGTGATGTGCAAAATTTAACTCACTGCATTTTATATGATTTATTGATTGCTAATGATATTACATGGTATGTATTGTTGGTAGAATGTGCAGGGAACAGATCAAAAGCCACTATATCTGTTCGATTATCTCCAAGAGAGTGTGAGATAGTGAGTGAATCATGTAAGATGGTAGGATTGTATTTTATATTTTTTTTACCTTTTATATGATTAAATATTTTTTGTCACGGAATTGTCAAAGGGGAAGATTGTAAGGAATATTTTCATATTCAATTTGGCAAAGATTTCATTTGACATAAAAACATTCTTGTAACCGTTCCTACGAGCACTAATGTAGCGTGAAGATGTCATGGTACGCATACTTCGCCAACTACGTGAAGACTAAAAGACAGAGAAAGCAAAAATCAGACAGTTGACGACAGGAGTCATTTGAGTAACTATCGATTTGTCAATTAACGATCGTGTGCGCTCGATTAGGAAGGTAAGTGACTTAGTGGCCATAGGAGTTGATTAAAATGAACAAAATATAATGGTCAAACTTAGTCATTGGACAGACCCGAGTCAAAGTCAATTTTATTAACTAGTGGGATAGTCCAATCGATTGGAGATACTGTGTAATCGATTGGACATAGCCCAATCGATTGGAGATACTGTGTAATCGATTGGAGACTACGAGGCAGAAACTTATTTTAATACAATCGATTGGAGACACTGCGTAATCGATTGGAGACTACAAGGCAGAAACTTATTTGAGCACAATCGATTGGAGACTCTGTGAAATCGATTGGAGCCTTCAGGACAAAAATCTTTCTGAGTACAATCGATTGGAAACTCTGTATAATCGATTGGAGCCTTTGGGACAGAAAGTTATATATGTCAAATCGATTGGAAACTCTGTGTAATCGATTGGAGCCTTTGGGACAGAAAGTTATATATGTCAAACCGATTGGAGAACCCTGTGCAATCGATTGGTGCCTTCGGAATAGAAAACTTATTGAGCCCAATCGATTGGACCAAGTGTACAATCGATTGGACCTTGAACAAAATTGGTCTTTCTTAGATCCAAAATTCTAGGTTCCATCATCCCACGTTTCACACGACTTAGGGTCTTAAAATTCTATAAATAGAACCCTTCTATGTCTTCTCTAAACACACACAGAGACACAGAGTGACTCAATCTTCAAGAGAGAGAAGCAAAGACTATATTTATTAGAGTGTCCATTCGAAGAGCAATAAGCTTATTTTCATTCACATCTTGTGAGTTTGTTCTCTTCTCGATCAAAGCCAAGAGCTTGATCTTTTCTCAACCTAAGTTTTCCACTTCTATATTCAACCTAGTAAGTCTGAGAGTACTAGTGTGACTCAAATACCTTTTGAGCAACTTGGGGTTCAGGGTGTACTAAATCCTTCACCTCCTGCAAAGGTGGGAGTGTTGAGAATTAAGATCGAAGGAGCCGATCAACGGTAGGTTTGGAGTATACCAAACTAAACAAGCGGATAAGGCTTCTTGGCTGAAAAGGCGCGCGTGGATTCGTGCTGTTGATTCAGAGGACGTGGACGCATCGGCAGTAGGCCTTGGCTAAGGTTGGAAGCTGTATTTGCAATGGTGCTGTGTAGGTAACCATTGTTTCGTTTAACTTTTCAGTTAGTGATACTTTCCGTCTGGATGTGGTCCCGTGGCTTTTCCTTGACTAAGGTTTCCACGTAAAAATATCTTGTCTGTTGTGATTGTTTGTTTGTATTCCGCAATCTATCTTGATTAGATCAAACGACAAAAAATAATATATCACGGAGGTATATTTGATTTGAGTCGGTTGTGATAATCCTTTATCAAACAACCAAGGCATGCGATTTTATCCCCTTACCATCGACCAGTAAAACTGTGTAGGTATAATTAAATTTAAATACCTAATCAACCCCCCCTTCTAGGTATATTGATTTAAAGAGAACGGACCTATGAAATTTTAATTTTTATATACCTAATCACCCCCCCCTTCCAGGTATTCTTGAGTAAAAGAGAATAGATCGGTACTTTCATTCTGCACAAACTAAGCATTGAACAAGATTTGGTGTCAATGAGCTACGAAACTAGTCAAGTACTCGACCCTCGATGCTAAAAGCTGACTCTGAAGCTACTGTTGAAACAAGAATGGCCAATACATCACGAGCGATATAAGAGAGTACATGATTTACTTGATGTTAGAATCTTCATTCTCAACATCTTTTAAATATCGTTCTAACTCTGATTTACTTGATGTACTTTGTTCTTCTTCAAGAATTTGCGACTCTTCCCTAAAATTTTATTTTTTTCTAGCAGCACCATGAGATATTGAAGGACGAATCACATCATCTTTTTGTGATCAATAGGGCTCAAGGGTAAAATAGATCGGTAATGTGCAAATAAGCCATTCATGACATCTTTGACTTTTTCAATCATTTCATAGACCTTGTCACTAGAATAAATTTTAGAATAACAGACTCAACATATTTCAACTTAAAAGACGGATCCAAAACAACAACAATTATCAATAACATGTTCACCAGATCAATGTTGCCACAATACTTATCAAACTTGACTTTCATCTTTCTACTCATTTCATGAAACAATGGACTTTCATTAAATGACCATTCTATCAAGAGTTCTTCAATCCCACACACTTCGTGAAAGTAAACATTAAAAGTGATAAACTTAGACCCTGATAATCGCCTCGTGATATTGTAGAAATTTTTTAAAAACTTACACAACATATTAGCTTTGCTCCAATCTTCTTCAATAGGAGGCCCATCTTTAAGTTCGGTCAAATATTGTGGATCATGTTCCTCCATACGATCAATTGCCTTTCGAAACTCTAAAACTGACTTTAATATGAAATATGTTGAGTTCCATTGTGTGGTAACATCCAAACACAATGCCCTTTTACTTGTAATTTTTTTTGCCATAACACACTCCTTGATTTTCTGTAGTCATGATGGTGAACTTCTTACATATCTTACACAGTTACGATTTCGGAGTACTTCACTTTAAACTTCATCAATTCATTTCTTACGATGCGGTCAAGATGTGAGCACAACATCGCATATGAAAGAAGTCGTCGTTTAACAACAAATCATTATTCTTATTAAACTCGTCTTTAATGATTGAATGTCTACATCATTCGAACTGCAGTTATCTACAGTGATTGTGTTTAACTTGTCTATACCCCATAACAACAAACACAACTCAACTGCGTTACCAATCAATGTACTCGCCACGATGAGGAGTTGGGACCATATAGAAATTAATAATTCTCTTTTGCAACTTCCAATCATTATCGATATAGTGTGCGGTAAGACACATATATCCAAGATTTTGGATGGAAGTTCACATGTCAGTGGTGATGCATACTTGTTCCCCTAAACTGGCAATTATTTCTTTTAATTTTTGTCTCTTACTTGTGTACAACTGTATGCAATCATTTCTTACAGTAGTGCGTGACATTAATTGGAACTTGGGTTATATACGTTGACAAAAATTTTAAAACATTCATGTTCAACAAAATTAAAAAGCAATTCATCAATGATAATCATGCGAGCTAGTCATTGTCTACTTGCCTCTTGGTCAAAATTTCAAGGACAACTTTATCATCTCATTTTTCAATGTTTGAGAATGAAAACATTTTCTATTTTGAATCATCATGTGCATTATGCAGGAATTTATGACATTTTTCTAAATGTCGCCTTTGAGTGCTAGTTATTTGTGTGCTATCACTCTGAAAGTCTCTCCCACAATAGTTATATGTTACCCTATCAGGTTTAGATCCATTTAGCTTTTGAACTTTTGTAAAATGATCCCACACAGAAGACACTGAAAATACGCCTTAATTATTTTTCCAGCCAGCCATTTAAGGCTGGTTGGCTGGGAAATCAATCAGTCAGCCATGTGTTCTTAGTTGAAATCAGTTAGCCATTTAAGGCATTTTTCAGATGTATTTTCTTGGAAAAATAACTTAATATAGAAGAATTTCAACTGGGGTTATTGTTGAGACCCAATAAAATAAATGGGGTGACCATGCTTCTGGTGAGCAAATAATAGTAACCTACATCTATCAGTATGGATAACAATTGAAGTGTCATCTAGAATATATCAAATGTGGGTTCCAGCACTCAACATGCAGGTACGCACACAAACGAGTTTGGTGTGATGCAACGAGAGACATTGGCTTAAAACAACATGCTTACTTGGACCATGTAAACCATTTCAGCCTCTCAGTTTCGGCCTAGTTGTGTTCCATCTCCACGAGATGATCAGCAAAAGCCTAAATAACACCTAAGATGTCTTAATGGCTCTCAAGATATATAAGTGGAAACATCTTCATGAGCATTAGTGGCATCGCCTAACATTTGCATTCTTGCGAAAAATCTATAGATGCTCGCCGGAGTGGTAGACGACTGTCCACGAGACACAGTTGGATTGGTCGTGTGGTGATGAGCGGCCAACCTACCGATGTCTTATGGTCAGTCGTCCACCACATCCGTTTAATTGGTGTTAGGGTTTTGAACCAAATCCACTTGTCCCAAGGTTGAAGACAATTTGGGTCAACAACAGTCAACGTATAGTTGACCGGGTCATAGTGGCATGCCAGCCTTTTCAAATTGTGGGGGTATGTCAAATTTCAAAGATAAAATGGGTGGTTATGTAAAAAATTCCCTTATTTGTTTCAAGGTTGGCAAGACGGTAGGCCGGGTAAGGCGGGGACGTGTGTGTTAAATCTTACTCCATTAGTGAAATAGCACGTGCATCGCGCGTGCCCTCTCCGCCAGTAGTACGATATAAGGAAAGGGGAGAGAGAGCATGGGAGGGTTTTCACAAGGAGAGAGAGAGAGAGAGAGAGAGAGCTCTTATAACGAGACTGATCTTTTTGGCAGAACTGTGCGAGCAACGAAGGAGATTTATAGATTGAGATTAGAGAGGGTTTGTGTTCGATCTGAGTCGGAGAGTAGAGAGGGAGAGAGAGTATGAGTAGCGGAGGTGGCAGTAGCAGCAATGGTAGGGGGAAGAACAGTGGTGTTCCATCGATCCCGGTGACGTCGAGGAAGATGGTCCAGAGTTTGAAAGAGATTGTAAACTGTCCTGAACATGAGATCTACGCCATGCTCAAAGAATGCAACATGGACCCTAACGATACCGTTCACAGGCTTCTTTCCCAAGGTTTTAATGAATACTTTTCCCCAAAAAACTCCTCTTCGTTTCAGATTTCCGGTTTGTTGTTTGTTATTTTTTTCCATTGTTTCTGATCTTTCTTTTGCTAGGCAAATCTTGTTTTAGGGTTGTGTGACGTGCAAAGGTAGGGTTTTTCCTGATATTCTTCTTCTTCTTTGCTTCATGTTTTTTGAGATTGAGAGAGGTGTTTTTTGTTTTGGATTTCGGTTCTGGGTTTTGGTTATTTGGTAAAAACATAAAAATCCTTTTTAGCGTTGGGTTGAACTGTGTGTGTGCAAGGTGGGATTTTTTCCCCTCTTGTAGACATTCGTAAGAAATTTTTTATTGTATTTGGCTGAACTATGTATTCCTCATTTTTTTCCCTTGATTTTCTGTTTTTGGGTTTTGGTTATTTGCTGAAAAGAGAAAACCCTTTTCTGTATTCGGTTGAACTGTGTGCAAGATAGAATTTTTTTTCTCTCTGGTATATTCAAAAGAAAATTTTAGTTGTGTTTGGTTGAACTGTTTTTATTTCTGTTTCTGGGTTTTCAGTATTGCGTCAAAAAAGAAAAAAAATCAGAGTTTGGCAGTTGGCTGAACTATGTGTGCAACATGGGTTTTCCTTTCTTGTCGATCTTCGAAAGAAAATCACAGTTTTGTTTGTTTGTTTGGATTATGTCAAGCACGATGGGGTTCTTTTTCTGATGATCCTTTTAGTTGACATTATGCGTTTGTTATCATGGTCTTCTTTGTTAGTGAAAATAATAAAAAGTATCGCCGCTGAGTTTGGCCGAGCTTCATCTTGTTGTTATCCTCAAACTTGCATTTGACTGGCCTGTAAGGTGTTCTTTCAAGTGAACCTTTTTTCCCTGGAGCTGATATTTTGGTTTTGGCCTCTCCCCCTCCCCCATTTTGGATCTCTGCAACTGGTGTGCTTTGAACTGCTCAGAGGAAACAGAATTCAGTTACAGTTGTGTTTAATCACTGTTGTTATGGATAACTAAGATTTTGGTCAACATGAACAGTGATTTGACTGAAATATATACAAATGGAAACCGTAAATTATATTTCTTGTCGGTGATTGTCAAAATCGACATTTGATACTACATGGTCTTTTCTTTTAGTTGACTTCTGCATATAGTTGCTGGAATTTTCTTCTTCAGTCACTATTTCGCTGCTGTGAAATATATATCTATTTGGGGCCATGAACTGGCTTAATTTTTTTTTTTGCACTTTTCTAGTTTTCTTCCTGATTTTATGTTGATGCTTCTGTTAAACGGAACTCACATCCTCTTAAACTATGTGTTCAAAGGCTGTTATGTATGTATGATAGTCTGAAGACTCTGAACTATAAAAGGCTTTTGCTGGTTATGTTGGTATCCTTTCCTTATTATAAGTGACAAGTGCGGTGAGACACGAAAAGTATCTGTACAAGATTTTGTCAATCTGGTTGGGTGTTTCAAATCTTGTATTGTTCCAGAGTATTAAACTCTTCATTTTAAAATTAGGGCCTTATAAAAGTGTCTTAAATATTGAATGATCAAAACATTATAGTTGTCAAATTGGATCCGAGGGGATCTTGCTGTATATATATATATATATATAGGGTCAGGATCGGGGGTCAACAATTTCATACAACATTTTTGACAACAAAAATTGGCGCAGGACAATTTATAAATAAGTAATGAAATGGGGTGATTTTTGGCAAGAACACTCTCTATGGTGAGGAGATCATCCTCACAAAAATTCAAATCAATCCGATATTCGTAGACTGGTTTACAAGTTGAAGAATTATGGACCGTCTATTTTTATTGTTAACTTGAAAACCACATTTGATGGGGCTAGAAATTTCAGAATAGGCTGATTTTTGTAGGGTGATCTATATGGTGAGGAGATTATCCTCACCAAAAATCAGCTGTTGATTCATCTTCCATGTGGGTACGCCAAAATTGTTGTCAAAAATGTTGTATGAAATTGTTGTCCCCCGATCCTGACCCATATATATATATTTTTCTTAATCACCCAAACTCATGCTTTGTAGTTGTTTGAATTTTGACGGTTTTGATGGCTGATTGCTGTACATTTGTAGAAAATAGTATAATGTACTAAGTTTAGCCTAATTTTGTTTCATTTGCTTTCTCCTTCTTGAATGTGTTCCATTCACCCATCTTTGTCTCTCTAATTTTTGCTGGCTCTGGTATTTCACCCTAATATATAAGCCTTTTTGGGGCCTCAGTTTATGGAAGAAGATGCATAAAGTTTCAGCACTGTAACTGCTTCCATATCTTGTTAAACCATCAAGCCTGTTCCTCATCTGATGCTTGTCAATTGTGTAGATCCTTTTCATGAGGTGAAGAGTAAACGAGAAAAGAAAAAAGAGGTGCGTTCATGTGGAAGTAATTTATAGCTTTATAATATGTATAAATTGGTAGAGAAGAATGTCCATTATTTCTCATGTGCCTCCTTCACATTTTTTAGCCAGTTACACATTTAACTGTCATTGCTTGCTACTTTCTCTTTGGCCTGCATTTTTTGTGAAATTTGTTAGTGTTTTGGATCTTTTTCTACATTATTATTGTGGCTTATTGATTTCTTTTTTAATGTACACTTGGGACTTGGGTATAAGCAGTAGAAGATATGATCAATGTGCTCTCTTTTTATAAATTTTATCGAGGAACTCTTATGAACTGGAATTATTTTTCTATTAATACACTTTTTGAGCTTTCAGTTCATGTAGTTCTCATACTAATTAGGGTACTTCCCTTTAACTCCCATTGTTTTTTCCTCTCAATGTTTCAGATGAAGGAGACGTCAGAATCCTGGTCTCGAGGTGTCAGTAGCACTTCAAATCGTGGAGGTAGGGGTGGTACAGACCGTAATGTTGGACGTGGTGGCTCCACTCATTTCAGCTCTACTGGTACGTGCATGTGATCATGCAATTTTTAAGAAGTGTCTAGCAAATATTTTCGGTGAAAACTAATGCAGAATCTTGGTAGTACATTTTTCTGCTTAATGATCCTTTGATGTTTCTGTACTGTCAGAGTCTGGAGTTTTACACAGTAAACCTGCATACAAGAAAGAACATGGGGCAAATGCTTTTCCAAGTTCTTCAACTTCTGCATCTGGTATGGCAGGAGATAATATTAATCAACAGTTTCCATCGCTCAGGTTAGTACTGTTATAGCTTTAAATGATATTTCTCTGGTGTGTCTTTGCATAATATTGTGAGGTAGATTATAACTTAAATGCCTGAGCCTGTGTTATTAAAATCCTATGATGCAAATCAACTCTTAACCCAAACGACTTGAATTTTATGTCTAAAATCCCTTTAGATAAAAATCCTAAAACTCCTGTCTGAATCTACGATTTGAGTACGATTCATTAGTTGAATCTTACGATTTGAATAAAGACACGGGGCACATATTCAGGAGAAAGTTATGACTTATGTTCGTTCTTTTGTTTTTTTCTAAATATTAAACGCTGTGAGAACAGAAATCGGTGGATATTTTTATGCATGCAACTGAAAGGTTGAGGATTGAGATTGTTGATTTATTCGACTGACTATACATGATTTCTATTTTGTTTCTGTTAAAATGATCTTTTGTTTGCATAACTATGAGTTTAGAACATTGTCTCTATAGTGCATATGGGGATTGCGAGGTAAAATATTTTGTCGTTATTTCTAAGTGTTTGTATATTTATGTTAATCTTTTGAATATTGTTTCAAAGTTTTTAACTATAAAGAAACTCTTTTATGAATCTTAAGTTCCGACGATTTGTATCCTATTTCTTACTATTTTAAGATCGGATTCGATTTTGACAACATTGGTTTGAGCACTTCTGACTGGCACTGGTTGGTGAAGCTTTACCAGTATTTCAATGTCTCTGGGTTTTTATTTTTCTTTTTAATCTGATTCTATATTTTCTTAGAATGCATTCATGTTTTCCTTGCTTGCTTAATCAACATTATATTTTTATACTTGTGTTCTTACTGCTTTGTATATACTTGGGATGAAATTCATTCGCTTATGTGCCCTCACCTGTTTTGGTGGTTAAGCTGATAATCCATTATCTCAGCATTGCAGCACTTGAATCATAGCTATTATGGTTTATGAGAAGAAGTTTATCTGGAATTCATTGTTCCATAGACATGCGTCGGAATAATATCAGCAATTTTGTAACATGGGCCTATATACTTGAAAGCAAAATATCTCAGCGTTACAGCACTTGAATCATAGCTATTACACTTTGCAGGAAGAAGTTTATCTGAAATTCATTGATCCACGGACATGCATTGGAAAGATATCTGCTATTTTGTTTGATGGGTCCTACATACTTGATAGCAAATAATATCTTAGTTGGGTTGCAAGGAGTATTCATGACTCACTAATTCACTATAGTTGGTTGTTGACCTGGAACTTGTTTTGCAATACTTGGATCCTGTATCACAACTCACTTTGTGATTTAAATTAAGTTTTCCGGAATTGGTAACTTTCATGGCCATTTGAAGATCATTGGAGGTGTGGACTGTGGGACAGCTAAGGGAAAGGGACAAATTTTCTAGAGTAGTACTTCAATTATCTCATATCAAATATTATTATTCCCTAAGTGCTGGTTTGGGTGTTTTCAAATTTTTTAGTTCTGTAGTTTCTTAGTTACCCAAATCAAGCCTCTTTTATCCATAAAAAATTGTATGCCATTATAGACTCCAAAAAAAAAAAAAAACAGAAAGTAAATTTTAAACAAATTCCTACAGTTGCAGTTGGGGAAATACAAACCACAACTATATTTCGCCAAATATCTATATGAACAGTCCACTTGATTATTCTCTATATTCACCACCGCTCATTGTCACCATCACTGTATCTGTAGCCACAACCACCACCACTACCGTAGGACACTGTTATTCCGACTACTGCCCCTCGGCCTGTCAATGAATTGAATTCGGATTAGGATGGATCCAGAATAGATCAAATATCTTTGTGAACAGTCCACTTGATTATTCTCTATATTCACCACTGCTCATTGTCACCACCACTATATCTTTAGCCACAACACCACCACTACCCTAGGACACTGTTACTCTGACTACTGCCCCTCCCCTCAGCTAGGGCCTGTCAATGAATTGATTTCAGATCAGGATGGATCCAGAATTGATCAAATAGCTTGTCGGATCATGGCTCTTAGATCTAGACCTGATTTGATAGGTTATTGGAACTTATCGGATCAAATTGGAGTGACCTAACATCAATTCCATCTGATTAATAAACCTGTTAAATTTTATTAAAAAATCCGACTTCGCCTTTAATAAAATTTACACTTATCAAAAAAAAATTTGATTAAAAAAATAAAAACTTGAAATACTTATGTCAAATAAAAAGTGGTAAAGAATTTATCAACATACATTCATTGATATAATATATTTAATTAATAATATACAAAAATAAAATTACTTCTATATAATAATAATATTACTTCTATATAATATATATTTCATTCATAACATCGGATCGGGTCATTATCAGATCGGATCAAGGTAGATCTGGAACCGATCTGATAGCTTATTGAATCATGTTTCCCAGATTCAGACCCGATGTTACTGGATCGGATCGGATCAGGTTATCGGGGCGAGCTGATCCAGTGACAGCCCTCATCTTGTCCTCTACCATCTATTGTCTCCACTCAACCTTCTATCACCACTGCCCATCAGTAGTGCCAAACCACCACCCCTGGTAGCCATTGCTGCTACCACCACAATCACCACCATTAACTCATGGTAGGAAAACCCGGTGAATTACCGTATTCATTAGGCCTCCCATGACTTGGACTGGAGTAAGTTGACTCGACAAATTCGGATACTTCATTTATAGGTAATGTAGAAACAAGATTGATTAAAACATATAACTTATGATAAAAATATTTAATTAAAATTTAGTTCTCCATAATCAAAATATCTAATAAAAATTTATTTAATAGTTATAATAATTAGATATACTAGTAAAGGCAATTAATAATAATCAACAGATAATTAAAATGGTATCGAGCACGGACTATGAATTTTTAAGTAAATTATGTAAGTGTTGTATGTTTATTCTCAACTCTTATATTCTTTATTTAGTTTTAATAGATTTGTCATCATTAAATTGTTATGATATGCGCTAAATTCTTCGGAAGAATCTAAATAATAGAAAGTAAAAGAATAGGGTAGAACTGGAGTGCTTACCATGTAAATCAATTGGTAATTGATAAGTTCTACCCTAACAAAAATATTTTTATATTTGCATTTGTAAACTAAATCATATTTATTATATTAATGGCGCTGCTACGTGAAGGAGTGCATATGCTTCCTCATTAGTGATACATATTGCGTGGAAATAGTAAAAATTATGAGCTTGAAAAGTTTCTATTTGTCAGTATTCAGTGGGCATTGTGGTACCCGCTGAAGTCGGTTCTTCTGCATACCAAATCACGTGATGGTGCTTGATCATGTTAAGTGCTTTAAAAATCCCACCTCAAGGTGTGTGAGGCTTACGCCTTGAATCGAGACACAGTCTTGGCCTTGAAGCTTAAGTCTTGAGGCTCGAGGCGTGGGGCACAGTTGAGGCTTAAGCCATGACTTTTCAGTCATATACAAGAGCCAAACATATAAAAACCATTTTTTAATTTTTACTTCTTCATTCCTGTCCCCAAAACACCCCACCCATCTATCTTATATGCTAAAACCAACTTAATGGGCATCTTTAGTGGCCTTAAGTTTTATGTGGAAAGGATAACGATTCTTCAGATTTAATCAATAGTCTCAAATTAGTCATTAGCATGTGATGATCGTCAACGTCATTATGTTTGCTAAAAATATTATTTTTATTTACTCGTTGAGTAGACCATCGAGGGACCATACAACATGAGCAGTATACATTACTGAATTGAAGTTTATAAATGAAAAATTATGAAATTGGAACAAGTAATGAATGTTTTCAAATGATAGAAGGAAAGTATTTGCTTCATGGACACACATAATAATTACCCAATGTTATAGAAGTCCCACCTCAAGATGATCTATATGGTAAATCATCAAAAGAAGAGCTCTTAACTTCTTTTTTATTTCTTCCTTTATTTTATAGTTGATTTTTTATTTTAGGTTTTGCTCAAAAAAATTCGATGCTTATGCCTCGTACTGCCTTGATGCTTATGCCTTGCCACACGGAGGCAAAACACCTCATATACGCCTCACGCTTTTTAAAACATTGGTCATGTTTAATGTCTCATTATATTCGAACCAAATCTGTGGTGCAATTGAGTTTCTAGAAGGCATGAACCAATGCATTCTCAAACTCGTCCATATTTTGCTCAATATTTTAGCAAGAACAAGAAGGTTAAGGCTCACTATAAGACTCAACCTACCCAATGACTGGTGGATTGACTCGAGACAGTCCCTAGGTCAACCAATTGTGTTTTCATACCATACACAAACTATTATCATCACTTTAGGCCAGATCTGCTATCACTGTGATGAGCACCATTGTGGACCACCACACCCACAAGTTGGAATTATTCCCTGTACTTGTGCTCCTTTATCAATAAAAGTTTTATTCATAGAAAATTAGAAATATAGATAAGGTATGACCAGAACCAAATTGGATGGTTTTTTGATGAATCGGTGCAGTTGGCAAGCAGCTTAACGGATTGAGGTTGGTGGTATTCATTTAAATTGGCCAAATTTTCCAACCTTTATTTGAATTACGTGATTGAGCGAAGATAATTCAAAATCATCTTACAGAAAGTGGAATTGAAGGTATGTTATAAAGTTTCAATGCATTCATCAGTAGTTTGGTGTTATAGATTAGGGTTAGAGATGCTTTTCAGCTTACTTAGGGCTGCCTGTTATTGGTGTTGATGTGAGAAGTAGAAAGTTTTTTGAACTAGGTAAGGCTCCTCATGACAAGGTGGTTACAACGTGGAGAAACTGGCCTGGGCTTGGAGGGGCTTTTGTTCATAGTGATGGTTGGAACCAGAAAGTGTTGATTGGTCTTGAGGGTGTAAAGGAGAGGAAGCTTTTTGTAGGAGGCCGTCTTGTCAACCATTTTGTGAGCCCTAAACCATGGATAGTTATGATCTCAGTCTGGGTCTAAAGGAGTGGAGAGCTAACTTGTCAGGTTCAGATTAATAGATTAAGAGCTGGTTTATTGCTGCTTATTCTACTCTTGCATTTCGTTGGGGAGAAGAAGGATTTTCAACAGTTTTGATCTGTTGTTGTATTTGGCACCTTGTAGAGTTTCACTAGGAGACATGGGGTGAAGATTATCTGGTGGTTTTATATTAATGGCTTGTTGCATGCATGGTGCGGGACTATGCTGTGTGTTGGCAACGCTATGGAGGCTCTGTAAAAACAGATGCAGGGTCAGTAGCTTGATTGGTATGTAGTGTTGATTACAGAACCATCCTGAATAAAATAGAGGTGGCGGTTGATGGAACTCTTTATGCCCTGAATTGTTGTGGAGGGTGAAGATCTACTGCTGGGCAAAGAGTATTCTTGTTTTGATCTTGACAAAAATTGTGATCCAAGTCCCAAGTAGGGTTAAAGAAGCTCAAATGAGTTTGGCAGGAGCAAATTTTCAAAGTCTGCTGGTGGGCCTAAACTTCATCAGTTACGAGTTTGTAACAATTTTGTTAAGTTTCACGGAGGAGGAATCATCTAGAGGAAGAAACAATTACGCGGCAATTTTTCAAAGGATGCAGAAGTAAAGAGGTATCGACGTGTCTTATGATGATAGTGGGAGGGGTAGACACGTGTGAGAAAGGTGGACTAGGGTGGGGAAAGAAGAACCTAGATCTTAAATTCTAACTAACAAGGCTGACATTAGAGACACATCAAAAGATGAGCAGTCAACAAGCATGTTGTACCTTGGACACTGCAAAAAGTAGATCTCACATGCTCGAATGGTGCATGATAGTTTTGGGTGAAAAATCTGAGAAATTTGTTAGATTCGATGGTGTAGGGGTGTCAATGGGTCGGTTCCAGTTCGGGTACATACTGTACATTGGTATTTAAAACCAGAATCTATTATGTTTTACGTGTTCCAGTAAGTGGTCCCAGAATCAGAACCGACAATACTCGGTTCCCCATCAGGCACGGCTAAGATGCATAAATACAGATAAGGACACTGGTATGCAAAATGAGGATACAACTCTTTATTTTTGAAATCAACGACAAGCATATGGATACTAGTATCCCATCCAAATGCTGATACCGTGTTTTAATTTTTTTTTTAATTTGTCAAGCAAAATGCATTTTTTTAATAGGGTCAGGATCAGGGGACAAATTTTCACACCAAAAAATTGGTGGGGGCCAATATATAAATTAGAAGTTTTGGAATGGGATGATTTTGGTGAGGATGGTCTCTATGGTGAGGAGATCACCCTCACAAAAATTCAAATCATTCTGATATTCGTAGCCTGTTTTACAAGATGAAGAATTATGGACCGTCTATTTTTTACCCTTAACTTGAAACCCACATTTGATGGGGTTAGAAATTTCAGAATGGGCTGATTTTTTGTAGGGGTGATGTATATGGTGAGGAGATCATCCTCACCAAAAAATCAGCCATTGATTTATCTTCCATGTGGGTATGCCAAAATTGGTGTGAAATTTTGTGTCAAAATTTGTGTCCCCTGATCCTGATCCTTTTTTATATTATTCACATCATGTCAAATGTAATGAAACTTCTAAAACTTGCAAAGTTTCTTGCAATAAAATTTGGTATATTTTACTATTTATATCTTTTGGTTGTTCACTGTAGAATGATGACCATTGTAGAATGATGATCCCGTTTAGGTGTATTACATGTGAGGAGCATGAGGAGAGTGTCGATCACCTGATTGTTCGTTGCAAGCTTGTTATGGAGGTGTGGAGTTTATTCTTATTGTTGTTCGGCTTTGAATGAGTATTTCCAGTAGACGTTGGAGATGTCTTCCCGTCTCGGCCTAATGCATCTTTTGGTACCCTTTGGAAAATCCTCGGGGAGGTTCTTCCTTTGTCAGGTTATTTAGGAAGAGTGCAAGAAGGATTGTTGAAGAATGGGTGATTGGCCAATGCATAGCTCTTTGGCTCTTTTTGTACATTTTACTTTTTGCCTTTGGAGTTAACTTCTCTTGTACATTTTATTATATTTTAATATAGAATAGTAGAATATAATATAGTATAATACCTTCTTGTTATCAATTGAGAAAATAATCTCCTTAGATGCATACTGCAATTAACAAGACCATAGCTCTTTTGAGAAGGCAACTTCTTCTATTGCTCAGCTATTAGGCTTCACAATTTTATTTTATTTTTTTAATGGGGTGCGCCAGGCCCTTGCAGTAGTGCAACATATGGGTGACACTTGAGGACCCCAATAAGCAAGCTATTGTAAAAATTAATTTAATATCACGTATCAAATATTATGAGCCGATGGCGCACATATCTGATATTAAACTGATAAGAACAGATACTACACTTGATTCTGAAACCTTTGTTCATATATTTCTCTTTCTTTCTATAATTTGGATATTAAGACAGGAATGTTAGTGCATGCTGGAAGAATGTGGTTATGCTTTTGTTAAGTAGGTTTTATTGATAGTCACTTTCCCTTTGAGTTTACTCGTCTATCTGGGGAGTGGCGTGTATCTTAAGCATGTTGCACAAACTTTAATTTTTATTTTTTTACTTGGCTGAAATGTTGAGTTCCCGTTGACATGTTCTTTTGATATCTGCTACAGCGATTCTGTTACCCCTGAAAATAAAACACAGGTAATAGGCACTGGTGATGGCATCTATTTATCTTCACAACATTCACCTGGCTTTCAACCTGCTTGGTTAGGGGTCCCAGGTCAGGTATCAATGGCTGACATTGTGAAGATGGGCAGGCCACATGGCAAAGCTTCTGGCACACAGATTGTATCAACTGAGACTTCTTATTCTCCACATAGTGCAATTGCTCCAAATGCATCCCACCACAGTGTTAAACATCCCCCCATTTCTGCACCTCCTCCAGCGGAATCGCACCGTGATCTGTATTCATCTCAGGATCCTGCTTTTAAAGTTTCAGAGGCAATCCACGAGGCAGGCATTGCTGTAATTCAGCATGTCCCTCATGATGAATGGCCCTTGGTTGAGCAGTCACCAGCTGCAAGTGGGTCATCTGTCTTGGAACCATCTGCTGCCTCCGAGTTGTATGATGATCAATCTCTTTCGTCTGATTTGCCTGCTGATAGAGCTAATCTGCATCTAAATTCACAGTCAGATGAGGTCCGAATAATAGAGGGAGATGTTACTGCTGAAAGTCTTAATACAGACCGCATTGGATCTGCTTCTTCATCTAATAGACAGATACAAGAGGATAATTCTGGAGCTGCATCTTATTTTGATAATAACTCGTTCAATAACAAGAGCTCCTACCAGTCTCACAGGCATGCTTTGGGGCATCAGGAAGGTAAACCAACAAAGATTCTAAATTGAACTGTGGTCTAGTGTTGTTGTTATAGTTATTATTGTTGTTGTTGTTTAGAGTCGAGTGGTGTAATAAGATTCGTGTTGCCGAACCCAGGTAGTTGGAATAAGGCGTATGATTATCATCATCATCATTATTATTATGATCATGTATGCATTGGAATATTTAATATGTGCAATGCATTTCTGATGCAGCTGCAATACAGGAAAATAGCCCAGCAAAACCAGCTGTTTTTTAAGAGCTATGTCTTGGTTAGGAGTCTTTCGATGCAGCTGATACTTTAGCCATCACAAGTCAATACATGGATGAACATAACCCAAAAAGGGTTTCGAAAAAGTAGAAGAGGAGAACTAGGAAATTTTATTTTTGGACTGTTAAATCTGGAAAGCAGAACGCACTATTTTTGAATATCTTGGTAAAGAGTCTTCAATGCGCATGATACTTTAGCAATACAAATTCACTAGTCTATACATGGGGGAACATAACCCTAAAAGTGTTTCGAAAAAGTACAAGAGGAGAACTAGGAAATTTTATTTGTGGATTGTTAAATCCAGAAAACAGAGTATCTGTTACAGCAAACTTATTTTAAGATTTTAGTAGTCTTCTAGGGCTCTAAACTGATGGTTGCGATTAGTTTCAGAGGGGTTAATAGAGTATAAAAGGTTCTGATTTGTTTGGCTTTATTTTATTTGGTTTTAGCAAGTCCTAGTCATAGTAGAAGTCTTGTTTTATTTCTAATTTGTGTTAGTAAGTTAGGCCAAAGATTTTTAGTAGGAGTGGGTTATTTAGTAAGTATCTTTCTTGTTTAGAAGGTTAAATTTTGAGAAGAGAGAACCTTTATATAAAGGGGGCTGTAAATAGTGATGTGAAAAGTATTTTTTATTGAGTTTCCGAGTTCTGAAGTTGAAGAAATTATTCTTCTCTTATTTTCTCCTCTAGCATAGCTTGTTGAAGCCCTAAAATTGAGATTTCTTATTGTTTGCTTGCACTATTATTGTTATTCGAATCTTCCTTTGTTGATTGTAGTTTAGAGTTAATATCAAAATCCTAAATTACATTAATTTCATTATTTTAATTACCATGGAAATTACTTATAAAAAAAATTACCATGGAAGTTTTTGACAAGGTTATGTTTCATAATATTATTAGTTGGGATAAGACACCATTTAGGGCAGCAATTCGGGTGGTTGGATTGGGGTTCAACTCGAGCCCAAGTCGACCTTTAGATCATCTAGTTGCTATAACAGAGCTGCCAAGTAGCTCCACCAAGTTAATGAATAGCTCCACACAAGGACACACATGACCCATGAGATAATAGATACTTCGAGACCTAAGGGATCCAAGCCCATTAGTTGGACAGGTCTCACCATCTTGGCAGTTTCCTTATTAGGTTGTGCTTCTTGATTTAGGAGACTGATGAAGGAAGGATCAAGTTTCCAATATGTGGATTGGAAAGCTCAAATCTTGAATTAGAAGCATACTCTGAGAGTACAACTGTGCTGTTAGAAACTTCTATAGCACATGGTATACTTATCTGTATAGCTTTGTCTTAGTATATGCAAATATACATATTTCCAGCTATCTGGGAAGAACTCCCCGAAGAACTCCCCGAATAATAGTTTAGATACATTTATGCTTGTGTGATCAGAGTAGAATACATCTGAAATGTGAGAAGTAAGAGGAAAACATGGAGAAAATATATGGAAACTTGAAGCATTGTATTTCTAACATTCAACTGTGATTATTCGGCACTTAGTTTGTCATCGGTTTCTGATTTTACTTTGCACTATGGATATGAACTCCAACTCAAAGGGAAGTAATAATTACTAAGTTAAAGATTCAAATATATAGGCAGCTGCATAAAAAGGAAAGAGCCTCACAATAGGTTCATATTCCATTGATGCTTTTCAATCTGTAAATGTAACCTGAATATCAAGCTTTGGAAGATCTCTGAAGATTTCCCTGGATGGTGGTCCATTACTGTACAAATATCCAGTGCGTGTTGGGCACAGATATGTACGTACAAGTGCAAATGAGTAGTCCATGTAACATATCTACAATCCCAACACCTAGCTACAATCCTAACATATTAACATTACTAACCATGGATTGTGAAATTGTGTAAAAAGTACTGCTGAACTTTAGCTATTAGTTTTGAACACTTTGAACATAGCTACAAGCCCAACACCTAGCTACAATTCTAACCTAGCTACAATTCTAACCTCGAAGACTGATTTTTTATGTTATCTTCCAGAACTTCTTCTTCTATTGTAATTACCATAATGTTTATTGGTTTCTTTCCAGGAATTGGTGGCAGCGCGCAATTATCTATTCCGAATTACTCTGTATCTTTAGCTGAGGATGTTAGTGTAGCAGTATCATCAGCCGCAACAAACCTACAGCAACTAAGTTTACAGGAGGAGCTAGGGGCCCCGTCTGCAGAGAATAATCCTGCTGTAATAATTCCGAATCACCTGCAAGTCCCAATTGCAGACTGCTCGCACTTGAGCTTTGGTAGTTTTGGATCTGGTATTAGTGCTACATTCTCTGGGCCATTTCCATCTAAATCCGTGAAAAGTAACTCGGAAGAGGCCTCTGTATCAGCAGATCCTTCATCAGTTGGCCACTCAGAAACCAGGTATGCTCTCCGAGTTCTCAGCCGTATACTCGATATCTTACTTGTTGACTGGTTATGAAGTTTTATGCATATAGTCCTTGCAGAAATCCTGAGTACTATGGGGATGAGCAGTTCAGATCCACCTCAGATGGGAATGTAGCTCTTAGAACTGGTACTGCAGCTGGGAGTTATGATTCATCTTCATCTTCACAACCAGAGGTCATGAAACAGGACACTGCTGAAGCTACACATGGACATCAGTACACCTTTCCATCTTCTGTATCTAATTACACATTCGAAAACAACACACAGCTGAATGCTGCATTCGCTGGTGCACAACCAAACACTCAGATGCAGAATCTCGCTCCTTTTTCAAGTGTAATGGTAATAATTCTGCCACTTGTTGCACTCGTTATATTCTTCCATTCTTCGCGCAGGTTAAATTCTGACAGGTTCTTGTGAAAATATCTTTTTCCTTGAGAAAGATAGAATATTATCTATCTTTACATATTCACATGGTGGTTAAAGCAAGCGTCGTATAGTGTACACACAAAAAGTAAATATTCTGAAGCAAGTGCTGGAATAAACCGTAATTATAACAAAAAGAAAGAAATAATGAGAGGTTAATTACTTATCAAAAAAAAAATGAGAGGTTAATTCTGTTACACTCAGATATATTTCCTGGTAAAATTAGCCGAGGGCATTGAACTTACATCTCAAGTGGTCACATCTTTGTTCGATTTATTATGATTCTGTGAGGTGCTACACTGTTTTCAAATCTGTGTGTGAGAATCAATTGGTGGACTCACTAGCATATGTCCAGGAATCCTGAGTACTTTTTTTTTTTTAATAATTAAAAAAACTGAAGACTGAAGAGTAAACATGATGAGGTACTCGAGAAAGAGGTATGAACTATCATCTATGATCTGGTGTTGTTCATTAACCATGTATTTGATACGAGTGCTATTCAAGACTAACAAGTGCAGAACGTGGTACCTACCAAGCCATGAAGTTGTGCATGGAAGAATCATGTCATAATATAGACATGTATGATCTTAAGATTGTCATTCAGCGAAATTTCATGTCATAAGATTGTCATTCAGCAAACACATGCAAAATTTTTACTACAGTAATTTATTGGCTTTGACTGTTTAATCTGCACAAGTCTGACCTTCCTTTATCACCTGACTTTGTATATTGTTTGTGCAGCAAGCATATACAAGTTCTCTACAAAGTAATTTATTAGCTTCGACCATTCAAACTGCAAGAGAGTCTGATCTTCCCTACTCACCCTTCCTTGCGACACAATCAATGCCCACAAAATACAGCACTGCGGTGTCTTCCATCAGTGGTCCAACCATTTCCATGCCAGAGGTAACCCACCCCAAAACTGCAGTTTCTCTACAAATTGTAACTAATCCTCTGACTTTACCAAGTTGGCTTGGTTCAAGCAGTTGGTAAACCACTCATGAAAAAAAAACAGCAGTTGGTAAGCCACCAAGCCCACGTGCTCAAACTGCCAAAGCATCGTGTTGACAATTTAAAAAAAGGAAGGAATATCTGTTCTCCTGGGATAGTTCCATGAATCACTTGACCGAGTTGACTGTGTTGTAGTTGACTCTTATACCTACTGAATGGGGTCTCTCTTGATTTCTGGATTTACATTCAGTGAGTGTTCTGATATTTTTTCATGCACACATGCAGACTGTGAAGCCGGCCGTATTTCCTATGCCTCAATCACTTCCGCAGACCCTTCCTGCTACCAGCATTGCCACGGGACCTGCACTTCCTCAGCACTTAACAGTGAATCCTTACTCTCAGCCAACTCTTCCTTTGGGACATTTTGCCAACATGATGGGATACCCTTTCCTGCCTCAAAGCTATACATATATGCCCTCTGCTTTCCCGCAAGCATATGCTGGTAACAGTGCATACCATCAATCTCCTGCAGCAGTACACGGTACTGGCGTAAAGTACACGCTCCCACAATATAAAAATAGTGTGTCAGTGAGCAGCTTGCCTCAGTCTGCTGCTATTGCTTCTGCTTATGGTGGCTTTGGGAATTCAGCCAACATTCCTGGAAGCTTTCCGTTGAACCCCTCCAGTACCCCTGCAAGCACAACCATCGGCTACGATGATGTAATAAGCTCTCAGTACAAAGATGGCAATCATTTCGTCCCTCTTCAGCAGGTATTAAACTATTCTACATTGTAATCTTTGATTGTTTAGTGTGAACGTTTCTCCTTTTTGTCGATTTTATACTCAAATGGGTTCTGTTTTTCCATGTCAGAATGAGAGTTCCACTGTTTGGGTCCATGGGCCTGGTTCAAGAACAGTGTCAGCTCTTCCAGCCAGCACATATTACAGCTTCCAGGGGCAGAATCAGCAGCATAGTGGATTTCGACAGGTGCAGCAGCCCTCACAGCATTATGGAGCTCTAGGCTACCCAAATTTGTACCATTCTCAGACGGGGGTCTCACAGGAACACCAACATCAGATCCCAAACGATGGAAACCTTAGTAGTTCGCAGGGTCCGCCATCTAAGCAATCACATCAGATCTGGCAACACAGCTACTAATCGTCTCCCCTCCTGGTTTTTCAGGGTCTTGTAGTGCATTTAAAAGTGGCCAATCAAGGTGTTGTTACAGTTTGATCAAATATATTTAAGATGTTCCAAGTGTTCGGGTCTGATCAACTGTACATACTAAGAGAATTTGAATGGCTGCTGCCCTGTACCTCGAGTTTGTAATCTATGTTATCTGGGTATGTTTTCTTAACGTAGGAGCACGCTTTGCTAATTTGAGTTTTTTTCATTCATAGTAAGCAAAGGCTTTCTCTTTGGACTTGAGTCCTCTGTCATGGTGATTTATTGCATTATCTAACCTGGTTCTTCCTCCCATATCCTGTAAACTATTTGGTTCGAATTGTTACAAAAGCTCCATTGTCTTGTCGTTAGTAAGTTCACATATTATTCAGTTTTTTTTTCTACTTTTTGCCCAAATTTTAAGAGGAATATGCCAAATTGCCTAATTATGGTATGACCATAGTTAACAAATCATGAAGCGGCAAAACTTCGCCCATTGAAAAATTCGAGTTTAAAAAAATGATTTGGGTTAAAAAAAAAAACGAGTAAAAAAGACGAGATGTTAAGGGGGCGTTCGGCAGTACAAATGCCCAGTGTTTCATATAGAACCAAAACTATATGATGTTTCCCTTTGAGTCTGTAATATAAGCAACATCAATAGTTTCCAAAACAATCTCATTTATGCAGGTCTCCAAATACATAGGAATCTTTTGTTCTTTTCTAAATATATTTTTATAAACACGGTACATGTGATATATCTATACTGCTACAAATCCAGAACCTCCGTTGGTGATGACAGGCTTCACAAGACGCTCACCTTGACAGGTTGTTCAGCACGCCGACATCCATTGATGAGGGACCATAGTATGAGCCACATGGCACGTTATTAGAGACCACTGACCATATGGATGTTTGGTTCATCCCTAGGTGGACCTAGGTAACAAATATCACTCTGACTAGTGATTTTAAGCCTTTGGATTGAGTATTCGAAATTCATGGTTACAAATATACCCTGGAAAATACTCTAATCCAAAAGATAGAACTTACTAATCAAGTAGTTGAATTTTTGGTATGCAAGTCCATCTAGGGATGGGACAGTCCTAAGAGTGTGCCACGTGGTTCATACTGTGGTCCGTCATCCCCATTGATTACACCTTACAGTCACTTACATGCAACGCATGTACCACCCCCTAGTATTATAAATAAAAAACATTCTTTAATTTTTAAAAACAAAAATGAACTTTATTCGTGAGATTTTTTTAAAATCTTACAATTTCTGGATTGTTCTAATTATTGAATGTCGTGTTTTTTTCGTGATGTTTTGAAAACATAGTTTGAAATTTTTTTTTTTCAAAAAAGAGGATTTTTTTTCAAAAAGTTCGGTTTTAAATGGAGATTTGCTGACTACTATACAACATAACCATGCATGAGTAAATGGTCCCCTACTTTAATCCTAAATAGGTCAAATAACCTAAAAGATGAAAACATATTATATATATATTAGAGAATGACTAATGGAATTCTTACTAATATTCTTCTATATATATTTTATATAAATTTGTTAAAATTATTTTATACATATTTTATGCAAATTTATAGATTTATGAGTCATTCATGCCACTGATCTTATTTGTGTCATAATTCAAATTCTATGCTCTTTCTTAATATTTTTATTTAAAAATAAGAATATCCTATAAATATTTATATAATATAGATTTTTTAGTTTATTTGAGAATATGTTATATTTAAATATAGTATAAAAATTTACATATTTTACTTTTATAATTTTATGAGTTTGAATGGTTTCTTTAATGAATTATCACTTTTAATAAATTTTAATGATTTTTTTCAAAAATATATAATTTATCACTAATATTTGTAATTTGTGTAGCATTCGTATGGTTTTAATTAATTTATAATTTTTATTATTTTTGTTGATTTTTATGAATTTAATAATTTATAAATATTTTTTTAACTTGTTAAGAGCATCTTATTTCATATCACACAGTTTCGGACCGTATCAGTCTATTTGGATCTGGATACTTTGAACCAAGGTTTAAAGGAGGCCGTTTTAATGGTTTAACGGACTGGGGGCGTTACCGTTAAGACCGTTAAAATAGATTGAAACGGACAGGTGCAAAAATGAAAAAAAAAAAACGGAGTTTAACGAAAAAAATGGAAAAAGTGGCACTGAAATTCAAAACTCAAATTTTAAAAAAAAAGTGGAATTTAACGGATTTAACGGACGTTTTTTTTTTCACAAAATTTTTCAGAATTAAGTGGCTGTAAAAAACGATTTTAACAGCTGTTAAATTCAAAGCGGCAAAACGTGTTTAAACGGTTTTAATGGAAACGGGCTTGGGGCATTACTATTTAAACGGCCGTTTTTAAAACCATGCTTTGAACCAAGGTTAAAAAAACGGCTGTTATAACGAAAATAACGGCCGTTATAACGGATTCAGACCTACCCCGTTACATTATGGACCGTTAAAACGCCCAGAAAATAAAGGCCGTTGTAACGAAAATAACGGCCGTTATAACGGATTCGGACCTACCCCGTTACATTATGGACCGTTAAAACGCCCAGAAAATAAAGGCCGTTGTAACGAAAATAACGGCCGTTATAACGGATTCGGACCTACCCCGTTACATTATGGACCGTTAAAACGCCCAGAAAATAAAGGCCGTTATAACGAAAATAACGGCTGTTATTTTCCATTATTTTTCCGTTATAACGAAAATAACGACCATTATTTTCTGGAAAATTTTGTGAAAAAAAACGGCCGTTATTTTCTTTTTTTTTTTTCCGTTATTTTCCATTACGTTCCCTTTTTTTTCTGTTATTTTCCATTTTTGAAATTTTGAAATTCAAAATTTGAATTTCAGGGCCATTTTTTTCCGTTATTTCCGTTTTTTTCCGTTATTTTCCCATTTTTTCCCGTTTTTGCCCCTGACGTTTTTTCGTTATAACGGAAAAAACGGTAACGCCCCCAGTCCGTTATACCGTTATAACGGTCCTCTTTAAACCTTGCTTCGAACTATGGGTAATGCTCAATAAAATGTTTCATTCGAAAATGAGATTCCAAGATTTATAAGTCTCCCTCCTAAAACTTGTAATTCCATGAAAATCAAGGATTTAGACATACAACTCTTGGGAATAGATCCTCCCAAACAAAGAGAAGAATTACAAATCCAACTCAATCCCTGGTTACCAAACAAACCTTTAATGTTTGTAGCTCATCAACATTTTTGGAAGTATTTATGCTTATCTTGCATCCATTTTTATATATTCTCTGTCAATTGGTAAGTATGAACGATTTCTAAGATAGCAAATATTTTTAATGGAGAATTGGTTCTGTTGGTAAAGACAAATGACATGAAAGGAGAAATCTGTTTGAAGTTAGGCAATGAGGAGAATACTAAAACTATTGTTAATGGGAAGGTTGGTTTTAACTTTACCATCTCCTCCAACCCCATTGAGTTTTCTGGGCACAAAATCACCTACTTATACCCTGCATACTAAACCCATTTTATGCTAAGATTTGTCTTTCTTTGCAAGTAGAAGGCACGAATGGCTGCTGCGTATCTAATGTCTCCTTCTGTTGGATCCAAGAGTACTACTGATCTATCACGGGAAACGGATAATAGCAATAATCAAAGTTCTTGCGTCGACGAAAAAGGTTTACTGGTGGTAACGACGAACATGCCAGCAGTGACCAGAAAGGGAGAATCCATTAGGCGGCCTCGCGGACGGCCGGCTGGTTCAAAGAATAAACCAAAGGCACCCATCATCATCACCCAAGAAAGTGCTAACACCCTCCGAGCTCATGCAATGGAGGTGAGCTCTGGGTATGATGTTAGTGAGAGCATAGCTAACTTTGCTAGGAGGAAGCAACATGGTATCTGCATACTTAGTGGGACTGGGTGTGTGATGAATGTCACCCTGCGACAACCCTCTTCTTCTGGTGCAATTGTGATTCTCCATGGACGGTTTGAAATCCTCTCCTTGTTAGGATCATTCTTGCCTCCACCAGCTCCTCCTGGGATTACTGGCCTTACAATCTACTTAACCGGGGCACAAGGACAAGTAGTGGGTGGGGCTGTTGTTGGGCCTCTTATTGCTTCAGGTCCTGTGGTGATCATGGTTGCATCTTTCATGAACGCGACTTTCGATCGTCTTCCATTGGATGACGACGAGGTTGTTGCTGCTCATAATCAACATTACCAAAACAACCATCACCATTACCACCACCACATGGAAGCGTCGAAATTGTATGGGGTTCCAGTACCAAACTTGCTTAGCAATGGTAGTTTGCCCTTTGAGACTTACTCTTGGGCACCCCATTCAAAAAACTAGCTTGGTTAGGGAGCTAATAACTCTTAGGGTGCGTTTGGTTCGTGGGAATTCTGTGGTAGGAATTCTCGACTCGAAATAAGTCGTTCGAAATCGTGCGTCTGGGTGGCTCACATTCTCAGGAATTTGGATTGATGATGCCAACCATATACACCCTTAGTTTTAATTCTAGATGCTTTATGTTGAGGAGTGGGTGGCACATGAGTGTGGGGGAGTTGAGGGCATCTTTAGAAAAAAGTGGTGGCAAAATATTTGCGTTTATAATAGTAAAAATGCAATAAGCCATATTATATTTATCTCTTTTTTTGTTATTGTTGAACTTGAGGCACCCTAGGGGTATCAATGGGTCGGTTCCGGTTCAGTTCCTAAGGTACCCAGAACCGGAAATGATCCGAACTGATATTGCCGGGTCTTATCAGTTCCGGTTCTCAAAATGAGAGATCCGGAACCTGTCCGATTATTTGGTTCCGGTCAGTTTCGGTTCCAATTCTAAGTATATTGGTACAAATCTTGAGAATGTTAATTTTAACACTATATTTATATATTGGTTCTGGTTCCTATTAGTTCGATTCCGGTTCATATTGCTTTTGGGTCCAAATCTAACTACCTAGAATTGGAACTGTTATTTCAGTTTGGTTTGGGTTTCTGTTCTTTTTTAATCAGTTCCCCAAAATATAAAATTGGAACCGGTGTTTTCAGTTTCGAGTTCGATTAAACAGGTAAAATTGACACCCCTACATACCCCCTAGTCCCAACCAGCTATATTAAACCCAAAAAAGATTACAACGTAATACATACAGCCCCTAGCATCATTCTTTACAATGATCCGGGCCTCTTAGAGCACCCGACTGGTCTCCCAGGGCATGTGTGTGCCCATTCCACACGTGTCAAGTAAAACTAGGGGGTGGCCCAAGGGGAAGTCGAACTCAGGACCTTTTGCATTCTGGAGTGGGGTCCTGGCCCAATGGGCTTTCACTAAACATTCAATGTAGTCCACAACAAGCGCAGAGTGCGTCATGTTTGTGGCAAACTCTTAGAGTTCACTGACAGTATCGATGTTTGGCCCATCCCTAGGTGGACCTACGTACAAAAAATCAGCCTGATTAGTGTTTTTTAAGGATTTGATTGGAGTCATTTTCGTTGGTTGATTTTTTAACTATAAATTTCGAGCATTATTTGAGTTACTCAGATCCAAAGGTTTGAAACCACTAATCAGGCTGAAATTTGGTATATAGGTCCACCTAGGGTTGGGACAAACATCCATATGGTCACTGGTCTCTAAGAGTACGCCACATGGCTTATACTAAGGTCCCCCATCATCATCGATCGACGTGCTAGACAAGCTGAACCAAGCCTTGTGTGAAGGGGCGTACCTCCCCAACTCAGGTTTTGGCTTTAAAATAGAGAGGCATTTAATGAGGCAAGGTTTTGGTTTTAAAATAGAGAAGCATTTAATTGAAGCCCACGTGGACGTCAACACCGATTTTGGCTTTATAATAGTATAGATTGCTAGCCATAGATCGAAATTGAAATTTAAATCCTTGAATCCAGGGGTACCGACCTTCATAATAAATGTCCTCTTTGTCACAGTCAACCTGAAGAACAATAAATATCTTTGTTCACATGCCTTGGTTCTATTTCAACTTGGGCAGAAAATCAATATGGATGGGTTTGTTCTCAACGACAATGGAATGACAAGTGCAAGCGTATCATAAGAAAGTCGCTTGGTCAGTCCAGATAGCCTACAATAGACTAACATTACAAAACTAGATACAACTTAACAATTTTCTCTAGAACAAAGAAGATCCCACCGAAACACAAAATCTTCAAAGAAGAGACCTCTGCACTCAATGAAAACCTTAGTCCAATGGGTCGGCCCAACTAGTTGAACCGGTGAACATTGACTCAAATAAAATTTTACAAAGTGTTCAACCTCATCGGTTGAACTAGTGAACCATTTGGTCGGGGTGGTTTGGTGTCGAACTGCCTGGGCTGGGTCCATACAAAATGTTAAAAAACGTATTTCTTTTTTGTTTTATACTTGAACCTAGGGTTAAAATATTTCGAAAACTAGATGAGTTCGGGATGAAAGTAGTGAGAATTTTTTTGAAGCAGCGCCAACGATCGCATGCCACATGTACCCATAAATACTTTTTAAAAAGTCTTTTTAAAGCCAAAGTCTAAACCAGGCATATGTGGCGCGTGATCATTGGGCGCATGATCGCTTCTTCAAAAAAATTCCCCAAGTTCTCAAGTTAATTCTGCCGAACTCCCCCAATTGACCTGGTGACTCACCCTTTGTTGGTACTATCAGAAAAATCTAGTATGCCTATGTTCGCATACAAAACTAGAGTAAAACTTCTGTCACAGCGTGTCACAACGCTCCATACGAGACACGTGGCACATTATTAGTGGACAGCTGACTGTATGGATGTTTGGCCAGTCCCTTGGCGGACCTCTGAACCAAAAATCAGCCTGATTAGTGATTTCTAAGCAATTCAATTGAAGTTATTTTCATGGGTTGATTTTTACAGTAGGAATTTGAGTATTTTGAGCGTTATTTGGGTACAAAGATCCAAAGGTTGTAAATCACTAATCAGGCTGATTTTTGGTTTAGAGGTCCATCGAGGGACTGGCAAACATCCATACGGTCAGCGTCCACTAAGAGCGTGCCAGGATGAAAACATGTTCTAATTCAGTGATTTGAAATCACCCATCAGGCTGATTTTTTGGTGTGTAGGTCCACCAAAGGATTCATAGGGTCAGTGGGCCCCAAAAAGTGTGCTGACGTGGGCATACTATATGTAGATACTGCCATTTTCATTACGTAGTGCCACGTTTTGCACTAAATTCGGCAGCCATCTTCTTCGTTAGAGAGGCTGCTGCGCTCTCGCTCTCGCTCTCTCTCACTCTCACCTGAAACAAATACTTCTCTGAAAGAGACTCAAAAACACTATTTACCCAAAATCCCATGAATCGGATGGTACAAGCCTGCCTCCTTTTCCCCTCCAACTCCAAGGTAAGATAAATGAAAATACCCTCTCTGTCCCCAACATCTCAAACTTCTATAACATATATACCCCTCTTTGAATCACAACCCACACCTCAAATCTTTCTTCTATTTTGATATCTTCAGGCCCCATTGATTTCCTTCTTCAAGAACCAGTTTGGAGCTCATGGACGGTACTCTCTCTCTCTCTAACCCACCTTTTTTTTTTGAAGTTGTAGATGACCCTTTTCGATTTGTTCATTTCTCACTCAGAATTCAATGCTTCCTGACCATAATTCGACCATAGATTTAGAGGGGCATGTTTTATTTTCTTGTATGTCTTCTTGTGTTTGTTTTTGATATCGTTGGTTGATTGATCCATGTTGTTTTATTCTCTGATTGGTCTCTGTATCCCAATTAATGGGAGATTTCGAGAGATGCATTAGTACCCATTTTAAGCTCAAACACTGGCAAAATCCATTGTTCTTCATTCATCTGTTCAATTTAGAAAGTAAACATGCTAGTTTAAATACATGTGTTGTGGTATTTTGTTCATATGGACCTGTTTTATATCTAAATCTAATCAATTAGAATGTTCTTGGTTGATATATGTATGCATACTGTACTTTTGGTTCAAATAATGTTGTTCACACATTGTGGTGTAAAAGTCTTATACACCATTTGGGCACTAAAGTTAGTTACTTACATGGTATTAGATATCGTTTTCGTTGAGTGTATTGGCGAGGTAAAAATTGGAAAAAAAATGATACGTATCGCTACATATATTGATGAATATCGTATTGACTTGTACCTTTAGAAAATGATATATACTGTATTCTAAATTACGATATGTATCAAAATTTAACGCCTTGATTATTTGGGACATTAATAATTGTCAAATATAGAGATGGCAGACCATGGGAATGTGAATATTGCTCTTTTTTTGTTTCTTTTTTCTTTTTCAAAAATTAAGCTTGTACATTAGTTTGATTTTTCTTGTGTATTCCCATGAGGTTGTCTCATTTCAAATTCTTTGTTATGGCATTCTGCATGTTAGTTGGTTCTTGAACTCTTAGAAATTTTTATTTTTTTGGTTTTATTAGGTTTTGCACATTCAGTTTTCCTTTGAGACCTTTTAGCTATTTTATTGTGTGAATATCAAATCTTATATACAGCTCAAGTTGTCGAGTGACTGAGATACTTCAGGACCATGTGAGAGTATCATCAAGTAGAAACCCACTTTCTGGGTTTCGTACTTTCTGTACAGCTAAAGGTGCGTGCTAACTTTTCTCTGTCTGAAATCTGATGCTCTAGTGCAATCCCCCATCCAGCTTCAACGTGCCCGGTGATTATGTCTAATTTTCTTTGATAATAGCACCATGAAAAAGCAACATCCAAATCCCGTTTTTTATAATCCATAATTAGAACTAGCACGCTTGACTTTGAAACTGAACAGTCATTTAACCTGTTTGGTGTTCTCTTTTCAAGATTAATTATTTAGGGTCACATATCTCCAAGTTATGTGTGATGGATAAGCATAACTAGTGAGGAGGATTGTGCAAGTAGAAGGGTTTAAAAGGGCAAGAGGAAGGCTAAAATGGACATGAATTGAGGTTTCAAGAGGAAATTTTAAGAAACTTGCTTGAACAAAAGAGATGGCTTTAGATAGAATTGAATGGAGGAACAGGATTCAAGCAGATGACCCATATTGTTGGGATAAAGCCTATGATGATGATGGTGATGATGTGCAGAGTTCTAAACCTTGACTTTGCCCTAAACTCTACTTAATTAAAACTTGGAACTCATTCAAGGTAGTTTAATTTCACAGAAAAACAATTCTGTCAAAGCATTCATGATGATATCTTCTTCGATGTTACAACAAGTTTTGCTCCCAATATCGACCAAAAATAAAAACTTTTTTCTCCTTCCTTCTAGTGTTGGTATTACTGCTTGTCATTTGGAGTTGGGATGGATATTGTAGGGACTATCAGTACCTCTTTCCTTTGACAGGTGGAACTTACCGAAATTTCGAGGTTTTCGCCGAAATTTAAATCCTTGATTATAGGTTATATTCCATGCATAGGTAACTTGGACGCAATAGCGTGTTGGCACTACAGACAAACAGAAGTTGTTAGATGAAAAGATCCCCATGAATCGACGTGTCAACATGGCTATAGAATATGTATTATTGAAAGATACACTATTATATAAACATAATATGTGTAGAGTATGCAAAAATGTTTCTAGATATATAGAGTACTTTAACTATACAATGCCAGAAAAATCTAAGAAAAAAAAATGTTTGTCCCAATATTCTCGAGTTATGTCAAACAAATCCTCAACATGGGCATTTGAAGGAATTTTTTTAATGGAGTGTATTTTTACATAAGTTCCATATTGGTGGGGGTATTTTATTGTTAGGCTCATCTAGTTTCTCTAGAAGAAAGTACTGTACACGTACTAAAGACAATAATAGTTGCATGAAGACACATGTCGTCGACGACTCCTTCGGAATGGCATGGAAGGCAAATGGGAGATTGTTGGGATATTGTGCCGTTGTAAGCCATCCCCGGATTTCCTTGTTCACTTTCAGATTATTTTGTGTTCTGTTACACACACACACACATTTCCTTATATATATAAAGAGGCTTTTATGAGGTTTTTTCCTTAAGGAATGTTGATGTAGGAGCATCCTATAGTAGTAGTACCAAGCTATATGCATGGTTCAAAATCTCATTTCGTCTGCCGAGACATGTCGTTCTGGTAGAATACTGAGACGATATATAAGGAAATGTATTTTCTTGTGCCACCAAGCTATATGCATGGTTCAAAATCTCATTTCGTCTACCGAGACATGTCGTTCTGGTAGAATACTGAGACGATTTATAAGGAAATGTATTTTCTTGTGCCAAAAGCCTAATTTAAGTACTAAAATGGCCTTAAAAGCCTATTTTCATAGTATATGTCTGTTATAACGTGTATAAATGCTAAAAAATAAATTTATAGCCCAATTTCAGCATTAAAAAATGGTTTAATTATATCGAGACAATAATTGTTTTTCCATTTTTTTTGTTCTATCTCAGTTGAGATGCTCGTTCCGTCAGCTAACTGAGACAACAAGATGAAACGATATTTTAAACCTTGGCTACATAAGATCAAGGCTTATGCACTAAATATTGAACCCCAAAAGAGTGCACTATTTATGTATTTATATTTCCGGTCATTTTTCTAACTAGTTGGTGACTTATTTCTTATTTCTTATTTCCAAAACTCAAATTGGATTGTTTTTTTTTTTTTGAAAAGTCAAATATATTGAAGGGAGATCGAGAGGATCTGTCACGACCCAAATTTTTGGATGTTAAGACCCGACCCATATCCATATTCGATCGTGGTAAAAATAAAAGGAAATTATTCTATTCACACCCATATACCCATGATCATCAATTCTGTATTTAATCCTTAATGCAACAAAATTCATTAGGTTCCTTAACATAATATTAGAATTTGCGGAAGTGAATAATATCATTATAGCGGCTACTACGTCAGTAATACCGGCAAGACTTATGTAATGCAGCGGACCACTAATCCGAGAACGAGCGGATTGAGGTGATCGGTTTCCTCCAGTTAGTACCATCTGATCTATCCTAGATAAAGATCTTCTAGGAAGTTGAGTTCTGTCACACATTCCAATCTTTGGCGTACGCCCATGCGTGGTACCAAACGGAAGTCGAACAGCTTAACAGAGGATTCGGTGTCCGACATCTATGTCTACACGAAGTCACTCCAAACTTAATCGAATTAGCCGGTTGTAATAGGGTCTACTACACACATTGCAAGTACAAAACAATAGCAACTTCTATGAGGTGAACATGAAAATTTGTATTATTAACATAAGGTTCATAGGTTTGTATGCACAATAATTCCTCCCCAATTAATCCATATTTCCGGTTTAATACAGACCACTACATGATCATCCAAGATGAAGTATGATGACCTCTATCATGAGGACGGCCCACACTTACCACAGTATGAATCTGGCCGTAACTAAGGTGCTCAAGAATTCACCTATTAATGTCAATAGATAGTAACAACTTAAGGGCTGCATGTCACAATGCCCATTGGGTCCCATTCCGTAAAATCTTATAATTCCTCTTACTGAGATAGGAAATGCTGATTTTTCAGTCCATCAAAGTGACTGCTAGTGGGCGTTAATTAATAATCTGGCCAGCAACTTACATGGTCTAACGTAGGAACGGTTCATCTCAAAAATCCCGACATACAACATTACTAATTACCATGTGTAACAAGGTGTCTTAATCGACTAATTCCAAGGTAATTAGGAAAGAGACGTCAGTCACCAATCAGTCCATCATACCATGACCATCAGTTATGAAATGTTCAAGTCCCAGAGTTTAAAGTTAACTCAGTCCTGCCAGCCAAGTAGTGTAGTCTATCCAGCACATAATGTTATAAAATTCGACGGCAATCATGCATCGTAGTATATACATACACTGGGAGGAATATTTCCATATCACATCTTATACACCGGTCACTCTGGATCGATTTGTTTGTATTCCCAAAAGTAACGGCTAATGACGACAAGATCAGCATCGATCCATACGTTATGTGCCCATCATCCAGACCTTAGGTCCACACTCCACATTTGGATCTGGGGCCCATGGCCTGGACGATCACACACATCTACTCACCGAATCCTTATAGAAATTACTAATCTAACACATGAACTTAGAGTGTTCAACAATGAACATATGTATATATACCCACTCAAAACAAAGGATGGAACTTATTTCAAGTTACCCATAATGGTTCCCAACATCAATAACATAAGCAAATCCATGGTTCATCAACATTTCTGAGATTTATCCAACAATGATCCATATAATAAAATCAACGGAACTAATCTATCACTTCGCATAAAATCATAGTAACATTCATGCGTCCTCCATGAACTCGTTATATTCGCCGTCTCCATCCACAACCATCTCGATTCCTCTCGACTATTCAGCAAAATTTCAAAATAGGAGTCGATATGAAACCGTGAGCCAAGGCCCAGTAACAACAGGTGGATTCCCAATGATAATAGTAGGGTAACCACGTCCACACCTTCCATGTCATGCAGTATGAAAGCATAAATATTTTCCAGCAACATCATTCAACAAGGCGATCAATTGACGAGTACATAAAATAACGATTTTTCTTTCTCGTTCCCACCAAGGGTAGCAATCCCACCAAGGGTATCCGTGCATGGTATCTTAATATCGGACCAACCGTAATCTCATACTCATAAGAATCCATGGCATAGCAAAACAATGCTTCTATATCACATGAAGTACAATTATCCTTACATGCATACAATGATACAAATAAATCATGCATTCATATACATATTTAGCAGCAAGAAGGGTTTACGCTACGATTATAATTAGGATCACCTACCTGTTGTGGATATAGTGTCCCTAGGGCTTGATTTAGGCTTGATCTTGCTGGCCGTCTTCCTCCTCACGCTCCTCGTTTCGACGTCTCCGTGTGAATTTCTTAATTTTCTGCTCCTTCTCTTTCTTATAGGTCCGTCCACACGATTTCCTCTCCTCTTTCGTTTTCTATTCCGATTTGGAATGAGATAATATAGTAGTGTGGTTAGCGTGTGTGTATTTCTAAATTTAGTGGTCTAATAGTAGTAGCTACTTAATTGGTGAGGGAGGTCTTAGGTGTCATAAGGTCAAAGGTTCTAGGTTTTAGGCTAAGGAAGGAAACGTTGTGGAGTGTTAAAAATTTCCATGGTCAGCAACATATCTTGGTTAACCTCTCTGTGAGGTTTACCTACTTCATTTAATCATTTATGGTGTTATACTAAAGTGGTCTCCATTAGTAAGTTGTACTAGGTAAGTTGAAATTCTATCTTTCATTCTTTAGGTGGGTTTCTAATTTCCTCACTTCTCCTATTTGTTAAGTGTGGGTCGTCAAAGACATCTTGTTATTTTAATATAATTTCCTTCCTTTGTGGGTCCTACTCTTGGTGAGAGAAGTAGACCGTTTAGGTCAGTGGGGTCCACATATTATCCTATTTGCATGGCCACCTAGAGATTCTATAAAGCGGTTGGTCCTATGACGATTATGGACATTGTTGTTCTTACGGATGGTAATTTTGGTGCATAAAATGTTGTACAATGTATTAGCATATGACAAAGGGTGCGCTTCAAATCCTATGATTTCTTAGGCGTGTCGCAAAGTGTCTCCCAATTAAGTAACTTAAACGGGGTGTCCTGGGTTGTACTGGCATTAGAGTAACATAATTAACCTTATTCTTGTTGGTCTCTCTTAGTGATCAGTATTGTTGGGGTTTTCAATGGTCTCGATATATGTACGTTCTTTAATTATGATCTTATTCAGTTAAGTTCGTTAGCAGAGAGGTGACAGTGATTATGTTCGATCGAGTAATTTGAATGAAATGTTGAGTTGTCTTAAGTGCCGGGTGGTGTGGGGTTTTGCATGACATAAGGTTTTTTATTCAAGCTTCTAAGTTTAACCAAAACAATAACACAAGTTCATAATATAATAATCATGATCAAAATTTTGAAAAAGGCACAAATTTCAAACTTCACAAAATTTTCGAATTTACCCCCGATTGAGGTTTCAGGGTACTACAGGATCTCAAGAAAATAAAGGAAAGGCCCCCAAAGGGGCACAAGCAAGAGAAACCAAAAGCAAAACCACTGCTAGTCCCACAACAAATTTTCAAACTTGAAAACCAAATCACTAAAAAAGGTTCCTCTCAGCTCAGAAGAGATGTTACCCCAACTATGAAGGAGAGCCTTGATACTAATAATGATGTCATAAATAGAGCTGGCCTCTCCTCTGAACACCCTCATGTTCCTCTCCTTCCACAATCCCCAGATGACCGCAAACGGGATCCTTCTCCAAATACTCCTACCCCTGGCCGAGAGGCCGATATTGGGCCATCCACCCAACAATGGCCCAATCGAGTCCGGCATAACCCAAGATAGACCTGCTAGAGTAAAAAAGAAAGACCAAATCTGGGTAGCTACATCACAATGAAGGAGAATATGGTTAGTACTTTCACCACTTACCTTATACATAGCACAAAAGTTAACCCATATCCATCCCCTAGCAATTAGGTTATCAGTTGTGATTAATTTGTTCAAAGAGGATGTCCACACAAAGAAACGGATTTTGGAAGGAACTTGAGCTCTCCAGATCGATGGACAGATGAAAGTATGAGGAGAGGTAGAACGAGAAAGGAAGTCATAGAAAGAACTCACAGTAAAACAACCAGATTTGGAAAAAGCCCAAGACATATGGTCCTCCTCTTGAGAATTAACTGTGTGTAACTGCAATAGGTTCATTAAAATTGCCAACTGATCCCTTTCCCAAACGAAAAGGTTTCTTCTGAGATCTAAATCCCAGGATCCCTCTTCACTAAGCCCGTTCTTGAAGGAGGCAATGAATTGGCCTTTTCTGTGTGAAAGAGAATATAGCCGAGGGAAAGCTTCCATAAGACGAGTGGATTGTTATAGCTTTCTGATCAGCTTTCTTACTAGTTTCTGTTTTAATCCAAGAGTCAAGTCTTAATAGGAGCCCAATTGACATAGAAAAAGTAGTCGACGATATACAAGCCATAAACCATCTAGCTCCAAAGCTTATTCTCCCCATTAGGTTATGTTGAGACCATCAATCAACACGATTGTGCACCTTCTCCAAGTTCAACTTGTGAACAACACCCCCTTCCCAACTTCTTATCGTTGAGTCCATGCATTAACTTATGATCAACACACCATCTAGAATCTATCTTCCTTTGATGAAAACACTTTTCATTAATATAAATTTGTTATTATCAGAAAAAGCTGCTTATCAACTTGAAATTGTATTGTTACCAAGGATAAGGGAGATAGACAATTTAACAAGAGAATCAAGCTGGAGTAACCCCTTCGGATGATCGTTCCTACTCCCAATGGGTTGATGCCCTAAACTGGTCTGCTGTCCTACTAAGAAAGCGAATTCATTATACATTTATACCTTGAGAAGTAGGAAGAATTATAATCCCCATTCCTACTGTTTGTATTTTTTAAGTTATTCTTGAACAAGGCTCTAGTTTTTTATTATTTTTGACTAGTAAATAGATTGTTAAATTGTATTAAAGAAGGGGAAAATGCCTCACTAAAGAAGATACAAAATAGAAGAGAAAAGCAACAATGCTCTAGATGTAGAATTCACAACTAAACATTCATTGTATGCAGATTGGTCATGATGATTTTTTGCAATTTGCGTTTGATGGAGAAATTATATTTTAATGGTAATATCATCATCAAACTATGCCTTATCCTAACTTTTTGGGGTTGGCAACGTGAATTCTATATCATCATGCAAGATACAACTCTATCTAGAGTTATATCTTTTGTCAAGGCATGTGTCATCAGATTTTCTCTTACTAACTATATCCACATCATTTTCGACATTTCTCTCGTCTCTTAGGGCCTTTAACTTACATAATGTGCTCTTTCTCACTGGTGCCGGTCATTGGTGTGCATGCCCAAACCATCTGAAATGACTTTCCTTTAGTTTATTCCCAATTGATGGCTTCTCCTAGATTCCCTCTGATGTGCTGATTCTGATTTTGTCATTTCTAGTCTTGCCACTTTTTCATCTGAATACCCTATCTCCGTTAGACTCATTCTATAAACATGTTGTTTCTTGGTTGCCCAACATTCTGCTCCCATAAAGCTTGGTTGGTCTTATTTTTGTCTTGTAAAATTTTCCCTTTAGTTTTCATTACATGTTGGTCACATGATACTCTAAAAAAGGGTTTCCACTTTAGCCACCCAAACACTAATTCTGTAGGCAACATCCTCTTCAATCTCTCCCTCTTTATGGATAATGAAACTTAGATATCCCTATGCGTGTCCTTTTTAAAATTACATTGCATACATTTGTGTTAGTCCTATTTATTGTAAAACTCGTGGTTCTTAGGGCATGTCTCCATCATTCTTGGTTTGTGATTACTCCATCTCTAGTCTTATCAACCAAAACTACATCATTTGCAAATATACACCAAAGGATCTTCTCGTGAATATGAGCAGTCAATCCATCCATAACTAGTGCAAAAGATAAGAACTCAGGGCCAATCCTTAGTGAAAAATCATTATGTTGGAAACCCATTTGTCTCCCCGCCAGTTGTTCTTACACTAGTTATTGCTCTCACATACATGTCATTAATAAGTTTCGATACATCCACTCACATATTAAAAGTTACATCTCGTTCCAAAATTTCTCAATCGAGACATCTTACTCTTGAGGTTGATTAGAATGAAACATTGGGTGCTTGTCTCTAAAAGTCTTAGTTTGTCTCCATTGTCTCGTGGTTGAGACATTTCAGGTTTTTCAACTGATCGGAACTTACCTCGAGACTGAGCCTTTAAACTATGTCCGCTTAGGGTTCCTTGTTTTCAATAGCCATCATATAAACTCTCTAAGGACTCTATCATATGTTTTTTCTAAGTCAATAAGACCATGTGAAGATTTTTTTTTTCTTTTTGAAACTTCTTCATTAATTGTCTAAGCAAGAAGAGAGCTTCGGTGGTTAACCTCCTTGGCATGAAACCAAATTGGTTATGTAATATCTTTATTTCTTGTCTTAATCTTTGTTCCATTATTCTCCTGTAGTTTCATGGTGTGGCTTATAAGTTTGATCCCGTGATAACTAGTGCAATTTTGTACATCTCCTTCGTTATTTTAAATCGGTGCCACAATACTTCTCCATTTATCTGGCATTCTCTTGGTATTCAAAATCTTATTGAACAACTTAGTTTACTAGGCCAATCGAGATTCTTCTATGCACTTCTAGACCTCTATTGGAATATCATTGGGACCTTTCTCATCTATCCTTGCCAAAGGTTCTCTCACTTTTGTATTAACCCCATGAAAGTTTATATGCCCTCTATCTCTCTAAGATTAACGTCTCCTTCTAGTTCTAAGCTTTCCGTGTAGTCTTCATTTAATAATTTTTGAAAATAGCCCCGCTACCCTTCCTAATTTCCTTGCCCCTTACCAGGACTCTCTTTTTATTGCCCTTAATGCATTAATTTGATATAGGTCTCTAGTTTTCCAGTTGGGGAATTTGGAAGGAACGTAATAGGCGCATCTTTGAAGACCTTAGTCGGGACACGTCACAAATTTGTTTTGACAAAAGGAATTTGATGGGGTATTGTATGATGATTTTGTGGGGAATTAGGATATTGTCATACAAAGTGTAAAACTTGATAGGTGATGCCTGTCTAATTTTATATTTTTATTTTGAGGGAATGCTTTTCCCTATCCTTGTACATTTTCTTTAATATTAATACAATCGCTTCGTATTGATAAAAAAATCTTTCTCACCTTCCCTTAATCTAATCTATTGTATTGGCATGTATTAAGAACTTGATTTTATGTGAACTTATGGTCTATTTTGGACTTTGGATACATCTTTGTTTTACTAAATAGATTATCTCGTCATTGAAATGGTGAATTTTGAAGAAAAAAAATAAACCAAGTATTCAAGTATCATTTACATTTGTTCGTTTGTTTGTTTGAATGAAGAACTTGATTTTATGTGGACTTGTGGTCTATTTTTGACTTTGGATACGTCTTTGTTTTACTAAATAGATTATCTCGTCATTGAAATGGTGAATTTCAAAAAAAAAAAAGACCCAAGTATTCAAGTATCATGTACATTTGTTTGCTAGAATGAAGTGTTCAAGAGTCAACTCTTACCGTGACATCAAACATCAAATTGCACTATTTATGTTTTTATATTTCTTGTCAGTTTTCTAACTAGTTGGTGACTTATTTCTTATTTGCAAAACCCAAATTGCGATTATTATTGCTTTTTGATCAGTTGTCTTACTAGTTGCTGATTTAATCCAAGAGTGAAGTTTAATAGGAGCCCAATTGACATAGAAAAAGTTGTCGATGATATACAAGCCATAAGCCATCTAGCTTCAAAGCTTCTCATCCCTATTAGGTAATGTAGAGACCCATCAATGAACATGATCATGCACCTTCTCCAAGTTCAACTTGCGAACAACACCCCCTTCTCAACTTCTTATGGTTGAGTCCATGCATTATCTTATAATCAACACACCATCTAGAATCTGTCTTCCTTTGATGAAAGCACTTTTCAATAATACAAATGTGTTACTTCTCAGAAAAAGCTGCTTATCAACTTGAAAATTATACCGCCGTCTAGGATAAGGGAGATAGACAATTTTACTGGAGAATCGAGCTGGAGTAACCGCTTCGAATGATGTTCGTACTCTCAAATGGGTTAAAGCCCTAAACTGGCCTGCTGTCCTACTAAGAAAGCGAAGTCATTGTCCACTCTTGAAATCACCAGATGCCATAGTATCTAAATTAGCATATTCTTTAGTGAATTTTGCTGAATTTTATTGATTTATGACCTGGCGAAGTGAAGTTTACTTATAAATATTTTGGTGAATTTTACTGTTCAAGGACAAAACTTTGAAACAAATGAGAAGTGCTTTTATCCCTATTTTTCCAAATTTCCTTTCTATTGGAATGTTCTTAGGTGAAAAATGACCACGCCATTAAGAGATTTTGAGTCAAAAACAACTTGTAGGGTTTGAAATCAAGATCCAATGCCCCTTGGGTTGCATATTTTGAAGTTCTCTTTTCTGCAAAAACAATTTTTATCTGTAATTTCATGTTTCCTTCATACATTTAAGTTACATTAGTACTACAAATGTGTAAATGTATTAGATCTCCAAACTTCTCTAAGTTGGCGACTTGTAATAAAACTTCTCCATGTCGAATTATATTTCCTTGAATTAATTCTCAGTTTAAACTGAGCGAAATTTAAGGTGAAGTCGAAGTTTAGCACCTTGCTAAATGCTCGTCTCTCTTCTTAAAGTGCATATTTGATATTACCAAAGGACTGTTTGAGTTTGTAACCCCCATCTCATTTCTTTCTCTAAACACTTGTCCTCCTTTCACTCTCTCATATCCTTTAATGTCTTTCCCTACATGCCCATTTAAGTCCCCTCTTATGAACGGGGTGGAGGAAGCAGTATCACCTGAAGAGCGGATATGGTGGGGGAGTGCTACTTTCCTGTTGCATGGTTTTGATCTTGCATTGGGTGAAGGTCTTATTTTTCCCCTACTGTGATACCTATCTGCTGGAAATTCTCAGCCTCATATGGTTGATACTGGAGGTGCTGAGGCCTGTCCTCTCTCCATATGGAATGAGGATATTTATAGGAGGGGACTTGAATAGGCATGTAAGAAAACTTGGTATGACAATAAAGAATATTTGAGGCGCATGGAGGAAAAAAGACCTTTCTATAATTTATACATGCTTAATGCTGCGTGTTGATGGATATGCGAAATGCATGCAGTGTCTGTGTATGTCTGTTGATGGACATTTCTATCCCTATATGGTCAATGGCTCTCTTTGAGAATGTACTAGTTTGTGTGTACTACTGCCTGTTAATGTTGATCGTGTCAATACATCTGAATCTACTAGCTTTAGTTTGATGATAGCATGCATACATGGACAATGGGTGGGTCCTACTTCCTACCCATCTGATACGCTTTGCTGGCAATGTTAGATTTGTCAACCAAGAAGTGTGTACCATGTGACTCAAAGGATATTCGGCCCATGACCGAACCAGAAGCTAATGAGCTAATTCCAAAGGTTTATTTCTAATCCATCTTTTATATCTGTTTTATTATTTTATTTATGTAATTCTTCTGAATTGTTAGATATTATTTAGGTTTCAGGATGGAATCTAGTAAATGAAGGTGGCACGTTGAAGTTGAATCGATCATGGAAAGTGAAGAGTTTCACAAAAGGACTGGAGTTATTTCAGGTGGTAGCAGATATTGCAGAAGCAGAAGGTACTCTGACCCTTTATGTTCCAATCTTACTAATCTTTACTTCCATCATACTTGAGAAGACATTCTATGATTTTGGAGTTTCATGAATGTAATAACTATTCTAGGGGTGGATATTAAACAGTAAAGAGCTGTACTACTTCTGTCACGAGTAACATTTATGCTTATGCTTGCTGAAATACTTCTTTATGTGTCACTTTTATGTTTGGAGACATACCCAACTATATTGATGATTTCCTCTCTGTTTGATATTGATTTATCATTTCAACTTATTTAAGATCCCAAGGCGCTTGAAGGAAACGTGTGATTAAGAAACATGGCAGTTTGTAGGGGATGTCTGTAACTGGGAACTGGACAGGTCTGTTTGTCAGACAAGGATACAAAGTGAAAAATGCACTGCAACAAACCCGATTTGCCAGAACCACTATACAGTTTATATCATACATCATCATCATCATCTAGACGAAGAAAATCATGAAGAAGATTGTACTCTAGTTTGTGATCAAGAAGAAGAGGAAGAGGTTCTGGATGTAGAAAACCTTAAGGAAGATGGCACTTGAAATCATGAAGAAGACATTACTCCAGATCTTGAAGAAAAGGAAGAACATGATCTGAGAGATTTCTTAGAAAGTGGCAGTGAACCAGAGTTCATAATTCAAAGATGACAAGTAAATAATTCTGTGACGATAGAAGAAGGCAGTCCCGAATCCTATCTTCATCAAAGATGGGGTTGAATACATTCCTAGATGGTCTCTTGCGATAAGAATGTATGGAAAGATTGATGGTGAACCAGAGAAGATAGAAGTTTTAGTAGTCTAGATAAGACGAATGCATGTGATCCAATGCATGAAAGCAGCTAATAATCGGGTTTTCTTTGAAGCCTTACAGGGGTACATTGTTGGAAAAGCTTGAAATTACTGGAAATTTCTAACAGATGATCAAAGAAAACCAATAATCGATGGAGGGTTAATTGAATTAGGGTCCAAGCTAGTAGCAGAGTTCATCAACAAGCAACAGAACTGCCTCTTCTCAGTATATATATATATATATATATATATATATATATATATAGAGAGAGAGAGAGAGAGAGAGAGAGAGAGAGAGTAATAAGCTAGTATACATGAAAATTGTATGGGGATATGACTCTTCATTTCCCAAAATATAGGTCATATCTCATCCACTGTCCATAGACTCCATACCATTGTTAGCAAGTCCTCATATGATACCCAAATTTTATGACTTTTTAAGAAATGTATTATGCGGCTGAAGTTTTCAAAGATTCTATAAACTTTGCATATTTTATGAGGCGTACTATACGATTTTTTCTGAATTATTGAAAAAAAAAAGATAGTGATGCAAAAACAATTGCAAAATCATTAGTTTTTATTTTTTTGTTGAATTTTCGAAGGACACCCAAATTATACTCGAAATTTTTCCGTATTGATGAAAATCCGAATCCTTAGAACACTTTAAGAATTGAGAAATTCTGTCATTCCAGATGTGTCTATATAGAACCTTGTGCATCTGGGAGATCAAATCTCTTAGGGTGCCCCAACCTTTTGCTAATATAAATATATTGTATTTTCTGGTCTTTTGTGCTTCGATTTTGATATCCTTACAGAATTAACAGAGTTTTATATACTAAATTCATTGAGCTGTAGCCAACTCTTTTAGCATTTATACACTCATTTCATCTGTTAACTGAAAATCGAAATGATGCCATATTTGGATCCTAGATTCTAGAATGCAAGATCTTCAGAAATAGAATGTGGACAAGTGTGAAAGATATTATGGGAAGGCCTCAGTGCTAGTATTGTCATAAGCCTCGACAACAGTGATGGCAAGGGGATTTTGTAAGGTCTGACTGACGAGGAAACATGCTACCAAAAGTCTTTGGTAATATGTTACAAAGGGTTTGTTAAGATAAATAGTTTGGAATGGTATATTGGGTACTTTCTTATCTTTGTCTTGCTTGGAACTCTATAGCTATCCTATGATACCCAGATAACTCATTATGTCCAGTGTAGCCATATCAACATGATACGGTACCAATACTAGTATCTGATACTGCATGACTATTTCTACGTTACTAGTTCCTCATTTCCTGCTGTACTTGAACTTATTTTCTTTCCTCTTAATAATTACCTTGTTTGTTTTGTCCACAAAAATATATGGATGGTGTATTGTAACGAATTGTACAGTAAAAAACTTTGCGATAGGAGTTCCATTACATTTGGCATATAGGCTGCGTTTGGTTCACTGAAAGTCGTTTTCCAGGAAGTGAGTTTTCCAGGAAGTGTTGTTTCCTAGAAAACCCACTTCCTGGAATCTGTTTTCCTGTTGTTTGGTTGAATCATGGAAATAGCATAAAACATTTTTTTGTTTGGTTTTTTATGTTTCGTTTATATAAAAATCAGAGGTCTCAATATCATTTTCGTGAATTTTTTCAGTTAACATTCAACATGATCGACCCCCCCACCCGCACAAAAAACAGAAGAAAAAAAAATTAATTTGGCCCCTAACTCTTCAAGCCGGTGTTATTCATGGACCGCATCATTGAGCAAGACTGAGTTTCTAAATCGAAAGTTAAAAAATCTTCCTAGGTTGGACTCAATGCGAAGTATGGTGAACCACATCTTGGATGTGTGGCATGTTGTCGTGATATTGTGCCAGATCATGACCGTCAATAATATTCAAAATGTTAATTCTTCCGAGGATTCAAACCAAAAAATGTAATCATTCGTGGATGGATTCAAACCAAAAAGCACCCTTATTGCTAATCTCTAGCCATTAGATTTTAATACTATTAAGGGCTTGATTTTAGCCGTTGAATTCAACCATTATTATTTAGTACTAAAACCAACGGCAAAAAGTCATCAAACAAGTAGATTTTTGGTATGAATGTCTACCAAGGGGTGCGCTACACATCCATGCGATCAGCAGGCCCAAATGGAATTTGTGAGTAACAAAAATCGTGTTTTCACGCCATAGAGCTTCAGGTGAGTAAAACTTCTGTCACAAGATGTTGTGACCGAAGCCGATCACAATCCAGAATAAGAGCCACATGGCACACTATTAGAAGGCGCTGACCATGTGGATGTTTGGCCAGTCCCTCAGTGGATCTGCAAACTAAAAATGAGCCTGATTAGTGATTTCTATGCATTGGATTGAAGTTATTTCATGGGTTGATTTTAACCGTTGGAATTTGAGCATTATTGAGCGTTATTTGGGTGCAGAGATCCAAAGGTTGTAAATAATTAATCAGGTTGATTTTTGGTTTGCTGGTCCACTGAGGGATTGGCCAAACATCCATATGGTCAACACCCTCTAATAATGTGCCACGTGGCTCATATTGGGGGTTGTGAACGGCTTCGGTCACAACATCTTGTAACAGAATTTTTACTCTGTTTCAGGTATACCTTGTTAAATAACGACCCATCGACAAACACATGCTGCGCAGCCCTGTGCTTGATTCAAGTGGCCCTTCTTTGAGGCCATTACCGCCAAAATCAAGCTCATACGGTACCCAAACCATTGCTACCGATGACAGTGCCATTCATATTTATCAAATCTCTAAAACCCTTCTCTCAAACTCTCCAAATCTCAAAACTCTTCTGGTTTCTCTCCAATAATAACCATGGTGTTCTTGTCTAAACCAACATTAAACCAGTTTCTTTGATCAAAACCTGCAAACCCACAAGTTTTTTCACTGGTATGGTATTCCTTTAATAAATCGCTCAAAACCAGATTCAAAGTCCCTTCTTGGGATCAAGCCTAACAGGAATACCATCATTGATCCGACCAAGCCTAACAAGAAAACCATCCATTAACAGGCTTTATCTCATTCAAGAGATTATATATGTTGTATGCCTTCTCTCCAAATCAGTTTTATTATCCAACAAGAACAGGCTTGCAAATCTATCTCCGAGATGGGAGTTGGGAGCACTTCACCATCCATCACTTCGATTTGGGCAAGAAAACCGGCGATGGAGAGCTCCGGCGAGTGACGAAAATAAGATTGTAGAATAGAGAGAGGAGAGAGAGAAGTACCTGTGAAAGAGAAGCTTGGGAGAGACGTGGGTAGCTAGCGGGAAATTTGACTTCCGCTTGAGAATAGCGAAAGTCGTTTTCCATTAAAAAGGGGGTCAAGGAAATGGTTTTCTCGTGGGGCCCACTTTTCACCCTCAACCAAACACAAAAAAATACACTTTTCCGGGATTTTGTTTTCATTTCCCGGAAAAGTGCTGAACCAAACGCAGCCATAATGTAAATACATAACAATATACTTAGCTTAGAAAGCTGAAATCTAAAAAACATAGTATCAACATACTGGATGGGATACCCATATCTACATCTGTACCCTAGATTTTGGGAAATGAAAAATCCTAATCCCTATTTCCTGTATTAGTGACAGTATCCATATCCATTTCTGGGCATCTTAGGTGCTATCTATGCGTTGTCAATTTTTATTTTGAAGTAGGCATCCTACTATAGTTGTTTTTTTATAGTTTTTAAATTTTGGATTGTTTTTCCTGCCCTATGTAAGTCCCATTAAACATAATTCAATATTTTTCTTTGATGAGCTATGATCATAGGGTTTTCAATGCAGGTCATCATCCCGACCTTCATCTTGTTGGATGGAACAATGTGAAAATTGAAATTTGGACACATTCAGCTGGTAAGGAATAACTGTTAACTGAGTCATCTCTTTGGGATATGTTGTTTCTTCACAGTTTTATTCTACTGAAAACTATTGCATCATTTTAATCTTTTAATTATTTATTCTAACAAAACAGGATAAGTTAAGTAAAGCATTGAATAGATAAGTGATTAAAGACGGACGAACATACTGTGTTGGTTCTTTACTTTCCCTGTTTCATTGTAACTTGGGGTACAGGGGTATTTCGGGTATTTCCTTAACTTTCACCTCATTAGTATAAATATATGGGAAATCATGCTCCACATAATACCCAATTTCCCCTTCTCCATTCTTCTCTCTTATCCTTTTCTCTCATCTTTCTCTGCTTCTCTCCTAGTCTTTTCTACTTTATTTTCCACTTTACTAATTTAATTTAAACCCAGGTATGTGAAGTTTAGAACAGTCTGACTAGCAAGAACCAGACCCTAAAGCAATGCGGTTGAATCAGCATGCTCAAGAGGCCCAAAACCTTGCAAATTGGCAATCCAATTGGTTGGACCATCCAAACTGGATAAACTTGGTGGTTCAAATTTGAACCCTTTGGATGAAGCACCCTATTTCAAATATCCTTTTTCTTGACCAATTTTGTTCTAAAAGTTTTGTTGTATAAGAATTAATACACCCACATACATATATGTGTATATAACTTGCATGATTTTTGAAGGAGGGAGAGGAAAAGTGGAGACAGAGATCATGTCACATGCATCAAGAATGATGAATAGTGTCTTAGTGAAGGACGATGGGATAAGGAATGATGGAGGGCCTATTTTCAAAAATTGTTAAATGAAGACAATGCGAGGGGCTTAGGACTAGGAGGAGACTGTTAACTCTCGAAGAGTCAGGAGACAAGAGGGCATTTATACTATTGTAGATTCAGTCATATAGAAGTGAAAGAAGCTCTGTTAGACAATTTAGAACCTCTAGGATCAGTTCTAGGAAGGTTAAGTAAGATACGATTTATAATTATTTCTTTATTCGTTTGTGTGTGTGTGTGTGGTTGTGGTATTATACTGTGCCTCAGGTGCTATGGCATGTCTTTTCACATGACATCCACATCTATAAAGAATAATGCAATACGGCCATGTCATCATTCTAGGCATTTTATAATTTGTGTTTTCATTCCCTACTCCGTCATTCACCCCAACTCCACTGAAAATGAAAACGTATTGTCCCTTTATCTAAGCTTTGGTTCATTGGTCTCAAAAGAAAATAAGACCACCGACCAACCTAGAACTTGTTCCCTCAACCTTTATTCCTTATTAAAAATCCAACACCTTGCCATCCCATCCCTCTTGGCTAACCATCATCCTATCCTTTAAAGAGCAAAATCTTTACATCTGTTTAAGAAAGTCCTATGAATCCAAGGGCTAAAGGTGACACCTGTATTGGCACGGTGTGTCATTTGATGCTTGTGTGGAAGGGAATCATTGGTACCTCAGACTGTTAACATCAGACAAGGTTTGGATGAATGTATCTTATGAAGTTGAATGTGTATTTTGAAATATTTTCTTTTTCACGTACATGAATCCAATATATCTTTGTCTTTCGCACATGTGAATCTACTTCTCTTACCCTCTTCCCACATGGTCTCCTTTACTCGTACAACATTGCTCTTTTAATGTTGTTTGGTTGAATTGAGCTGGACGACACCAATTTTTTCATGGGGAATGTCAATTTCTCTCCATGCGCTGTCAATCCATTCTTGCGCATCTTCATGGGTTTGAAATCCATACATGCAGTGCTTATTTTCAAGTTTTTTTTTCATTCTTGACTAAAAAATAGTCAGATCTCAGAAGCATTTAGAGATGCTGAATATTCTAATTGGATCAAGTAATGCAAGCTCCTCCTTGTGTGGCTGCAAGCGATGTTCTAGAGAATCCGAAACCTTGGTCATCTCTGTTTAGTTGTGGTCAGTGCCAGTTGCAAGGCCATGGACTCAGCTTGTAGCACTCACATGGGATACATCTGTACATGTCTACATGGATGCAAGGCCCATGGGTACCTTCTACCAGTGTTATGGACTGAGACTGAGCCACAAGGCAGACCTTAAGGGCTGTGACATGCAAGCTGTGAGCCCCTAGGGTCATGTGTCATGGACATAAATTTCGCTTTTATTGTCTGTGGAGCATCATTCAAGGCCCTTTTAGCCCACAACCTGACACCACACCACACTTTGGTTAAAGTTTTGCCCTTGAATGTTGGCCCTGCTTACTCAAGCGGGCCATTAGACCCCACAAGTGTCATTTGAAATTTTAGCAATACAACTGATTGACTCATTATGACTCAGCCTAACTTAAAGCCTACATAATGACATGAAACATGGGATCCAAACAAGTCATTTTATGCTATGATACCCTGATAATTATATATGCTTAGCATATGGTATCGATATCATAAAATACCGGAACTGGTATCTGTCACTGCATGGATACATGTTGGATATTTTATGATCCATATCATGTTGTGTTTATTTTATGAAGTCCAAAAAAGTTCTTATCTGTTTGATCATAAAAATAGGGACGTTGTAAAAACTCTTATTGTGGTGACTCCACCATTACTAGTTCCATTTATTTTAACATTCTTTTAGAATAAACACGAATAATTAGCTTAATGAAACCAAAAGTTACAGTATGGTCTCAGTCTGATCGAACACCCCATCTGTCTGTCCCGGATTTCAGAAAATGTGAAGTCCTATCCTATTTCCTGTATCTTGTTTTCTGTATCAGTATCTGGGGCAACTTATGTTTTACCGTTTAATCAATTTGTAGACTTGATAAGCAAAATGAACTATCTCATATCTGCATGTCAAGAAGGTCACTGTCTGGTACAGGGAAATCCGAACTTTGGAAAGACTGGTTTGTTCCAAAGCCTGGATTTTGGGGATTGTTTGAAGGGAAGGATGATGAATGTTCACTGCTCTGTAAATTGTCATTTTCTATTTTTGTTAACAATCTGGAATTGATGTTCCTGCATTGACTGTCAGCCCTTTACTCTTTTGAGTCCTAAGGATCGATGCCACGTGAGAAGATTGAATAGGAGAATGTGTTAAAAACCCTTTTGGGGATGGATTCCATATATATGTCTGTGTGGATATGTTCTTGCGTGCATGGGTATTGCTTTGTGGGTTGTGTGCAAGGTGTGTGCTTACCCCACGTTATAGACACTAGGAATATGATTAATGGAATAACTCAGTTTTATTAAAAGTGTTATTTCAGTGAAGATCTTTGAAATTCAACATAAATGTAGGGTTATGATGTATAATTACAACATTTGTTGACACATACCAGTGGAACAATAATATTTTTGTCTTCTATTTCTGATGGTCTACACTGTTTTTTGCACAGGCGGACTGACGGAAAATGACTTCATACTGGCCTCTAAGATCAATGCCCTGGACCTGCAACACCTACTTAGGCGAAAAGCTGCTAAATAGCTATCAATGTACAGATGTCAGGCTCACGGTGATTTCGGTATAGGACTTCATCGGTATGAAATGCAGTTGAATTTGCTTTACTAGTAGGGAACCAATGATGATAGATTACATGTCTATGATAATTTCCAAATTGGATTACCTTTTGTGGCATTAAATTCCATGTACCTTCTCACTAATCGTCTTGATGCGAGAGCTCCTATATATGAATGTGGATGTACATATGTTGGATTCTACTGCATGCAATGCCTTTTTTCAAGGCAACACAGTTGAGGCTGGACCACAAGACCGGGACGTATCCAAAATAAAACCTGGGACGGACTGAGCCAGGGAATGGGGATTTTGACTCCATGGCCAAATGCTAAATGGTGGAGGAAACCTGCCTTGTGGGGGATGGAAACCACTACCTCCCACAAGAGGGTACACACTAAAACCTATGAACTAAATGGCTAGGTGTGCATGCAATGCCTTAAAAGACATGAAAAAGTGGGCATGTGGAATTTGCATGGGTGCTTTCATCGAGACATGAAAGAAAACCTTTCTAGCTTTTCAGTTTACTTTGAGTGAAAGAAGTCTGGCTACCTACTTGTTTTTTGTTTGAGAGGGAATTGATGCAGCCCTAGACACTCAGTCGCTCACAAAGCACAAATTGGAATACTTGTTAAATAATAATAGACGTATAAACGAGTAATTATTGTCATCTACACCTTATCCCAACTATTTGGGGTTGGCAACACGAATTCTATTTTGCCATTTGACTCTATATGGAGTTATATCTTCTATCAAGGCTTATGTTCTATATTTTCTTACTATCTCAATCTCTCCCACTTGTAACATTTCCTTAATATTTATGGCCTTCAAATTGCACCAGTGTTCCTCTCTTACGCCGTTGTTGGTCTTTGTTGTACATGTCCAAGTCCTCTCAATCGACTTTCTTTTATTTTATCCCACGGAGCTATTTTCACATTTCCTCAAATGTGCTTGTTTATGACCCAGTCTTCTCCACCTTGTCTCTTAGCAAGAATCAATTGGGCTCATGCACATGGAGCAAATGGAAGGACTCCCCTCTTTATAATAAAATATGGAATGGCACTACAGTTTCTACTTATCAGTGAAATTCAAGTGCTGAGGGGTACCACATCACACGATCCAACGGTAGCCATCTCAACAGTGTTTCTCTATTTAACTTAACACTAGGATCCCTAGTATAACCGAGTATTTAGTGGGACCCTGTTCCTTATTTAACTCACACTTAGTAGTGGTCCAAAGACGGAGCAAATACGATTACAGCATTTATGGTTCCCACAGAAACAAGGAGCTATGCATGGGAGTTAGATGGAAGATGGAAGATGGAAGATGGAATTGTTCAATTTCTCTTGTAGCTAAATTGTTATCAGTACGAGTCAAGGGAACAGCTCCCAATTCTCATCAGTACCATGTCAAGGGAACGGGTCCCCAACCTCTGATTTCCATATAAAAGGACACGACGAGATGGTATTGCATAGGACCCATACGAGATGTATCATAAACCTAATCTAACTAAATTCTTGCACCAGTTCCACCATCTAGCCAATCTTGAGGTATGCATGGAACCACCAAAAGGACCATCTACGAGAAAATCAAGCATATCCTTGCAAAGGATAGTATCAAGCAAATCCTTGCAAGGATAGTAGCAACGATAGTAGAATAACACCAACATAAATAAAGGAATTTATAAGCTTCGACTTCCCGCTGCTGCCATCTGGCTAAGTTTCCTTATTTCAAAATTTGGATTAGGGGATGAGGCGCATGTTTTGGGTGCTTCAGATTTCACACAACTAGATTCTGGCCAAGAACAGTAAGAAATGGAAGCAATGTCAGATTCCTGTGGTTTAAATCATCTTGTATGGGTGTAGAACAAATCTGGGGCCAAATTGAAAAGGGTGCAATTAAATATAAAAGCGAAGGCTGCAATCCATGAAATAGTGGCTTCTGTTATTGAACACATGCAACTTCCCCTCTTTCCCTTACTTGAACCACCATGTGAATGGCATTTTTGCACCACATGCATGCAGTGGACCAAAATGTGGCCTAGGGTTTTCCTTCACGGTTCTAAACAACAATACAAGATGCTTCTGTAGAAATGAGGAACAAATCATAAAGCAACGCTGGAGTAAAAACAGTTACAACACATGAATCAGCCATCTCAGATATCCTTTTTGATTTTCTATACAATCCATCCCACACCTTGACTTTTACACTTTGCATTCATGTGGTCAATCAAATCGACCACATGCTTAATGGGGTTACATGGGACCCCCACTGTTTAAGGGACAATAATATTCATGAATTTCCTCTTGGCAAATGCCAACCACCATTTATTTGGAGTACCATTGGGTCTATATGCAACACTCAACAGTCTCCCACTTGTTTCCTCCCTTATCTGCTTCAGATAATTCCTGAATAGCTCTGCATCAATGGCTAATAATAAGTCAAAATATTGAAAGTTACATTTTTTTTTCCTTACAAGAATACTAAGAGAGAGAAAAAACTTAAATTTCAGAAAGGTTATTATTAGCCCAACTGAATTGGGTATTGTCACGCACACACACACATATAACACTTGATAGCTCACGAGCTACATATTAAGTAGATATGTGGGTTCCAACCCTATAGCAATTCCTGGCATTTGAACTGTGTTGAGACAAGGAAATGTTTATTGCCTTCATCACATAAGCAGCTCAAGTACCATGAATTAGGATCTGCAATGCTGCCCATATGACCATTCAGTATGGTAGTTCACAAGCTATGAGAAAGAGGGAGAGGGAGAGGGGACAAAAGGAAGTTGACCTGCTTCTTTTTGAGATTGAGGAAGAGCGAAAAGGCCCCCAAAGGGAAAACTTGCCTCCCCAGGCACAGGAACTTTCTCAAGACCCAAGTTAATGATAGCCTTGGTCCCTTCAGCCAATGTTCTGCAGCCCTCGAGCCTCTTCAAAGCCACATTGATGTAAAACGTCAGATAGATGAGAAGCTTGTCAGCAGAACTCTTGATATCAAAGTTTCTAAAGAATACGTTGGCACGGAAGAATGTAATTGCTTCATCAACGATGTCAGTTCTATCTGCAGCAAATTGATGCCATTGAAATGGATTAGGGACAAGGAAGTTGATGAGATGAGGGCGCTCATGAATGTAAGATGGCTGCAAGATGGCATAAAGAACAACCTTGATCTGAGACCGGAGCAGGACCCTTGATATGGCTTTTCAAGGGAAGCAGAGGGCACCCACAAGCCTTAGTAACACCGTCCTCATTAACAAAACTCGAGTGGTACACCTGCCATGGTGATAATCTCTTGAATTTATTGGAGGCCAGCCATAATTATCAATCATGAGAGAATTTAGAGAATGAACAAGGCCAACATAAGAAAACAAACTCCACAGATTGAAATTCGGTTATTTGCTACAGACGTGCTATATGCCAACAACATTACTTGAACCAGAGGCAAAAAAAAATTTATCAGTTTAAGTGAATATATTAAAAAGAAGAAAGCGGGGGACAAAGAAACAACTTGAGGTTCCTTCTTTGGCCAACTTAGTCGCACAATTATTGGCACCACGAGAGGTGTCGTCTGCCACTAACATATCATCTTGGGTTGTTGTTTGTTAAAGAAAAAACATCTTGATAGCATAAAGATACAAATATACATTGCAGTAAATGATTTCTAATGCTTAATTAAGCTAAGAACATCTTGTTTATCTTTTCTGTGTGATAAGACAAATATATTATAAAAACAAGGTTAAAATTTACTTAAAAAATTATGGGTTTGGTAAGAGAGGATACATACCCGAGCATATTCTCTCGATACCTTACCAAATCAAGAGGTCTCAGCTGAGACAGAACAAGACGAAAGTAGACTTTGAAGCATGCCCAGAGCAAATGGACAACCATGCTCTACAAGAGTCCAGTTCAACGAGCAATTTATTGCCAACTTCAACTATCAATCTCCACAAATGATAATCCTAGTTTAGAACATTAAGGAGGTAGGAAATCAAGGTTCCATCCACACAAACCATGATTTGACACGTCTTCATTGTCTAATATCATAATAGTTATGGAAACCAGAATTCGTGGAGACCATGCAGTGAACAAAATCTTGCATATTGGGTTTCAAGGCCCTTTCAAATTGACCCCAAGGGATCTGCTGGTGGTATTTGTCTTCTTTGGAACCCAAATGAAGTCATTGTTCATGCAAACTCTAGATCTCACCGTATTCCCGCTCAAACTCATGGGGATCAGAGATCGACGATCATTGTGAGTTTGCCAAAATCCACTGCATTGAAGAGTGAGTACTGTTGAAAGATGCTATCGCCATTTTAAGTTGCCTTGATGATTGAATCGCCTTGAAGTCCGTGCTTGCCAATAATGAAGATGGTTGTCAGCCAGAGTGGTGATCCATGATTGGTCACGCGGGATCTTGTCCCAGAGAAATCTTCAGTTTAGGTTAGACCGGAACCTGTCGGATTTTAATCCAAATAAAGGGCCTCGTTGGGCCAAAAATGCGTGGGCATCTATTTGCCTCACATGCTTGGGCTCTATGAGTCCACAAGCAATGAAGGGTGTGGGCCTCTCTTGGACCTCACACAAACTTGGGCTGTAAAAGTCCACAAGCAAATCTTTTTTTTTTTTTTTTCAAAATTTGTTTTTCATCCGAACCAAGGGTTTCCAAAACCGATGAAGGAGGTGGTCGGAGATGGAGGCTCATGGCGACGGAGACATCATTGGAAGCGGCACTCAATATTTGGGTTTCAAAAACCGAGAATAGGGTGCCGAAGATGGCTTACAACTGTGACGACGTTAACGGCGATGGCGTTAACGACATTAGCGGAGGAGGCATCAACAACGGCAATGCTTAAAGCCCTCTGATCTGAGGTTGGCCACCAGAGCTACAACGTTGATTGAGCTCCAATATTGATTACTTGATGAATCTTGGCACAGATCTGGAGGTCGAGGATGATAGGAGATGTACGTTATTGGATCTTGCGAGGGAGCTTCGGGCAACGACGACAACAGTGAGTGAAACTAAAAAAAAAGAAAATATTAAGCCCGACGGACAGCAAAGATGCCGCCCGTCGGAAGAGTGATGGACCACGTGAAAATCAGAAGGGCACGGGTCATTGGATGACCCGCTCTAATACCATGTAGAAAATTGAGATTTATTGAATAACTTTTTGGTTAATTACATAGACATACTCAAAGCTCTTATATAGAGCATTACAAGAGCCCAATAGGATTGAGATCTTATAATCTCTCAATTAAATCTAATCCTAATATATTATCCTAGTCTTGTGATAAGATAAACCAATAATGATATGGTGTATCTCACACAACTTATTATGATATATATTCTCTAACAATCCTAATCCTAATCAGCGACAGCAATGATATGACTTCCAAGTTGTTTCAAGGGTGGTCAACCACGGGGATATGGTTCGGGACTTCAATGCAACCACCAAACCAGAAAAGGATCTGGGGGTACAATTTCTAACCTTGCTCATTGATAGGCCTTCATCAATTTTATTTAATTTTTTTTTATTAAGTATAAGCTTTATTCAAAGGGCAAAAGCCAAAGGAAAGCACCTATAAAGGATGGCACAAGGAACAACAAAAGACTAAAACAACAAGGAGATCAAACTAATCCCTCTAATGCACTAAGACATCCCATCTATACAAAAATCTTCAAAGAAGAGCCTTCAACAATCTTTTGAAAGCTTGGACCGAAAGAACATGAGAGCTTCAATATTAAGAATGATACCATGTGCTTCCTTCTCCATGCCATAAAAACTCTCTAATTTCTTTCCTTCCAAAGACCCCAAATCACCGCGAAAGAAAGAAATCTACATCGAAAAATACCTCTATAAGAGAAAGCAAGAGTAAACGAGCTTTTGAAAACATCCATAATGAAGCATGGAAGAATCCAACACATACCAAATGCTGAAAAGAATGATCCAAACTTGCCATGCTAAATCACGATGAAAAAAAAGATGGTCGACAGATTCTCCATTCGCTTTGAACATTGAGAAAAAGTTCACCAAAATCCTTTTGCACTCAAGTTGTCTATGGTCAAGATCTTATCCAAGGAAGTCATCCAAGCGAAAAAAGCCATCTTAGACAGAATCTTAGATCCCCAGACTGTAAACGTCAGAAGATTGAGTCGCTATACATAACAAAGACCAAGTAAAAATAATAGGGCGAGACCAAACAATCTCGAAACCAATGCCAAACTCTTCTATTTGCTAGCACAGAGGTGGGGAGATCGTCAACTATGTTAGCAGATAGTGTGTTCCCGCACACGTGTTATGTTGGCCCGACGACCTGTTGGTATACATAGTTGTTTCGCCTTTCCCCAACAAGTCGATCTTTTGGGGTAAATGGTTGTTTAACATGTTATCAGAGCCTTAAGGCCAGGGAGATCGCGGGTTCAAGTCTCCAGTGGAGTGTATTCCTGCTGAGGGGGCGTGTTAGCAGATAGTGTGTTCCCGCACACGTGTTGTGTTGACCCGACGACCTGTTGGTATATATAGTTGTTTCACCTTTCTCCGACAAGTCGATCTTTTGGGATAAATGGTTGTTTAACAAACTAAGCATATTGGAAATGGAACCAAGCTCCTAATCATTAAAATTCCTCATTATTCATAATTCCAAGATACACTCCCCTTCTCGAATCATGAATTTCTAGACCAGAAGCCGTATTTTATTCAGAAAGAGAGAACACCAGGAATTCCTCCTTGAGAGAAACCTCTCCACACAACTGATCCTCCCAAAATCTCAGTGTCGCCTACATCCACCTTATAACGAATCCCTTTAAAAAAGTCAGAATACACATGTTGCACCCATAAGAATGGCGAACCTCTCCATTATCCCAACTGAAATGACTATTCTCACATTTAGCCAAGATAACTTGTTGCCAAAGACTAGCATGATCATCCCCAAAATTCCAAAGTCACTTGTCCAACATAGCCTTATTCGTAGCTTTGAGATTTCTAACCCCTAGACCACCCCATTTGTTAGGCATACACAGTCTTCCAATTAGTCAAGTGGTACAATCCACATGGGAATAAAAAAGAGACATTGTAAATTGGGCGACTAGATAGTGTACTTATGAGTAGGATAGCTTCCTCCCTTTGGAAAGGTAGTAAGACTTCCAATAAGTTAGTCTCTTACCAAATATTTCAATGAATAGATCATATAAAGCCTTAAATCAGTAACCAGGCCTCCTAAAGGAAGCCCAAGATAAGTCGCTGGAAAACACCCAATCCCACAACCCAAGTTGATGCGAATACTAAAGATCGCTTCGAAAAAGCACAAAGACCTCTTAAATACATCGAGCAGCAGATGCCCTCAAGAAGTAAATGAGAGATCAAAACCTCTCCACCACCAATCTCGAAACCCTCCAAGCTCAATTGCTTTCGACACCATGCGCCCTAGATCCTCCACCACCACAATAATTTTTTTTTTTTGATAAGTCCACCACCACAATAAATAAGAAAGGACAAAGAGGATCTCCTTGTCTAAAACCTTAATCATCCTTCTCCCTTTTGCTTTGAGAATATGTGGCTCCTTGTTTTGGAGTTTAAGAAGAAGGTAGAGGAATGGTGGAATTCTTTTCGTTTTGGCAGGGTTTTTTTTTTATAACTTAACGCGCTTAAAGTGAAAAATCTAATATGAACAAGGATGATTTTGGGCAGGTGAATCTTAAAAAGGCTATCCTTAAAGAAATTTCCTCGATTTTTAGGAAGGTGAACTCCTTTCATCTAACGAGCAGAGCAGAAGAGTAAATCTTAAAGTGAGGTATCAAAAGACAACTCTTATGGAAGAAGTTAATTTGAAACAAAAATCGAGAGTTAGATAGCTTAAGAAGGGAGATAACAATATCATATAGTTTCATTGGATTGCCAACGCTACAAGGAGGTGGAATCATATGTGACTAATTTGAAGATCAACGGGCATCTTTTAGAGACAGGATGTTATCTGGGAGGGTGTGGTGGACTATTTTTCTAAGTTGTAGACGGAGCCTTATGTTCACATACTGTCTTTTGATACCGTTAGCCTAAACCAGGGCAGTTGGTTGGAAAGACCCATTGAGGAGATCTACACTTTGGTTAGAAAGATGGGAGGGGATAAGGCTCTCAGTCCCGATGGCTTTTCTCTGGCATTCTTTAAACATTGTTGGGAGATCATTGGGGTGATTTTATGAGCATGAGTTTGAAGTTTTAGGAAGATGATTACTTGGACTTTTGTTCCAATAGCACGTTCATTTACTTGATTCTAAAAAAACAAGATGTGGAGGATATTGCGGATTACAAGCCTATCAGTTTGGTGGGAATTGTTTATAAGGTCATTGTTAAATCTCTTGCTAGCAAACTCAAGGAAGTTTTGTTTTCAATAATCTCCCCGACTCGAGGGCATTTGTTACAGGGAAGCAGATTTTGGATGGGGTCCTTATCGCCAACGTGCAGTGACTCTAGGAATCCGTCTGGGATCTAAGCATTGTCTGCTAAATTGACTTGGAAAAATCCTGCAACCATGTCAGTTTCTCGAATTATCTTCTTGGGAGGGTGGGTTTTGGGGTGAAGTGGAGAAGTGGAGAAGTTGGATTCAAATTTGTGGAGAATACTCCCTTTCGCGATCACCTGGGGCCTTTGCAAGGAGAGAAATCAAAGAATTTTTGAAGGAAAGTGCGAAGATTTTGCTTCCATCATCCTATCCATAAAGGGACTAGTGTTCTTGTTGTTGAAGATATTTCTGGAGTGTGGAGGGCTTTTCTTCGAGGACTTTGTCTACTGGTGGGATCTATTGAGTTCAAGAGATACTTGAATTTTATTCTTTTTCATACGTGAGCTATTTGAATTTTCGATGTTTCTTGTAACTCATGTTGTGCTCTTATGATTTAGAGCAGTCTAATATAGGTCATCTCGACCTTAGCTGTCTCTTATGTAATCATTTTTGGCTTTTGCCTTTTTATGATAATTATAGTAATAAAAAAAAATTGTGTGCCTCTGCCTCTTTTTCTATTTTGGTGAACAGGTCTTTGGATAGTTATTTTAGGTGTTTTAGAGGATTAAGACAAGCTAACAAGGATATCCTCTCTCTCTCTCTCTCTCTCTCTCTCTCTCTCTCTCTCTCTCTCTCTCTCTCCTTTCTTATTTATTATAATGTCGAAGGTTTGGGAAGTATAGTGTCGAAAGCAATCGAGAGTGGATTCTTAGATGACTTTGAGGTTGGCGGTGGAGAGGTAATGATCTCTCATTTACAATTAGCTAATGACACATTATTATTTTTTTAGGGCTTTTGCAGCTCAGTTGTTGTATTTAGGTCTTTTGTGTTGTTTTGAATCAGTATCCGGCCTTAGCATCAATTTGGAGAAAAGGTATTTGGGGAGAGTGGTGTGGAAGATTTGGAGATCTTTACTAGATTCTAGGTTGTGGGATTGAGAATTTTTCGACGATATATCTTGGTCATCCCTTAGGGCTAGTTATCATTCTAAAGCCCTATAGGACCCAATTAATGAAAGATTTGGTAGAGATTAGCTTCTTGGAAGTTTTGCTACGTTTCCAAAGGGGAAGAAACTGGTTTTGATCAAAAATACAGTTTTTAGTCTCCCCATATACTATAATGTCCCTATTTCCTATCAATATCTGTTGTGCAAAAATTATAGAAGTTGATTAGAAACTTCCTTTGGAACGACAAAGAGAACTACTCGAAGTATCACCTAATTGAATGGAAGACGGTGTGTACTCTCGAGAAAAGGAGTTGTATAAGGTCAAAAATCCTAAAGCCACAAATAAGGATTTGATGGGTATGTGGCTTTAGAGATTTGGAGATAACAAGTTGGTCTATGGAGTCAAGTTATTTTGGCTAAATATGGGAGTCATCAGTTTGGTTGGGTTAGTGGAGAGGTTCACCAGTCTTATGTGTGTAGTGTTTAGAAGAGCATCTCTAACATGTATTATGACTTTATTAGAGGAATTTGGTACAAGGCGGGTGTTGGTGATAAAGCAAGATTCTAGAAAGATCGGTTGTGTGGAGAGGTTCTTCTCAAGCATGAATTTTCCACGTTATTCTCTATTTCAAATAGAAAGACCTTCTAGTTCAAAAGTTCGTAATTCATGAAAAGGAGAATGTGTCGTGAAACTTTGGCTTATGGAGAAAACTTGAATGATTGGGAACTTGACTCCATCTCTAGCATGCTTAGCCGAATAATGACCTTCCTACCTCCACGAGAATTTGGCATTGGTCTCGTGATGGTTCGTTCATTTTATAATACCTTAGTCATGTCTAACGACTATCTTTTTGGCATTTATAGTATGGGATCTAAAAGTCCGTCTAAGATAGCTTTCTTTGCTTGGACATCGTACCTGGATAAGATCCTAACCATTAACTTGTTAAAACATATCAAGATTTTAGTGAATGTCTATTAAAGCTAATGATGAATCTATAAATCATCTTATTCTCTATTGTGAGTTAGCTTGGTAGATTTGGAGCTCCTTTTCTCGACATTTAGTATGCACTGGATTTTTCCTCACTCTATCATGGATGTTTTCAATAGTTGTCTACTTTCAATTTCACCTCTAGAAGCCATTGCTTGTGGAGTTTTCTTCCTTTTACGATGATTTGGGACCTTTGGAATGAAAGAAATTAGAGAGTATTTTATGGTAAAGATGTGGAGGTGTACGACATTATTCTTAATGTCAAAGGTCTCATGTTCTTTTGCTCCAAACTATTTAACGAATGTAGAGGACTCTTCTTTGAAGATTTTGTTTATAGATGGTGCATGAGAGAGATTAATTTGTTCTACTTGTTTGTTGTTTCTTTTGCTATTTGTTGTTAGTTTCTCATATCCTCCTTGGTAGGTCAGCTCGACCTCTTTGGTAGGTGTCATCGTTGGCTTTTGCGTTTCAATAAAGCTTATACTTATCAGAAAAAATTCGCCATAATATAAAAAGAAGCAAGGGACAAGCAAATCCGAATCCGTCTCCTCCACTTGGCCCCAAAACCCATCATCCCTAGAAGATAATCCAAGAAGCCCATTTGATAAAATTGTAAGCTTTTCCCAAATCAATTTTGCAGATGATGGAGCAACAAATACCCGGCTTGCCCTTTTTCGTGAACGGTTGGATCCCTCTTGCGTATAGAGAGTGACGCCATACAATACCTCAAGCTAAAATGAGTCAACTTCCTTGTATCAAGTTTGACCATCACCCTATCCTCATGGACGCTAAATTATGTCTCTCATTGCTTAAACTTTCTTTGTTGATAATATATGATATTCTAATTGCTCTCGATTTTCCAATTATTACTCAAGCTTGACATAACCAGATTCCAGATTCCAAATACTCACACTTTCCACCCTTAATATCTCTACAATATACATTAAAAATTGGAATATACATCTCTGGTAACTTATTTCACGAAATCAGGTGAAACTCCGCACATATCAACGATATCCAATGCAGGCTAAACACTAAAATTTATCCATATCCAAGGTTTAAAATTTCATTTCGGAGGAATGTCTCGGTCAAGTGAAAAACCGAGACAAACTCCGAAACGAAACGAAACATTCCCGAAACATTGAAAAAACGAAATTTCTGAAACATTACGAAACATTTACGAAACATTACGAAATATTACGAAACATTACGAAATATTACGAAACATTCCGAAACATTACGAAATATTATTCAAAATCATTAAATTAAATGTTTTATTTATTTTTATTGTATCGGATTGTCTCGGTTTGTCTCGGCGAAACAAACCGAAACATTACGAAACATTCCGAAACATGAATGTTTCGTTTCGGTTTCCTTACGAAATGAAACGAAACATACGAAACATTCCGAAATTTTAAACCATGTCCATATCTCAAGAAATTGGAATGGAAATTACTTTCCTATAGATCTACTCGAGCTTAAAAGACAGACTTTGGGCCCAAAAATCACACCAATCCTGAATATCTTGTGGTGATCACAATATTTGGGTTGTTCCATATAAAAATCATTTGATGCGGAAGCATTAATAGAATTATGGGCCTGAACACTAATGGGAGTTGGTCTTACTTTGTTGAGGACATCACCGACTCTTATTAAGAACTACTTCATTGAGCTCTTTCCTCTACACCGTCCTATGCATCCAACGAATTCTTGTCCTCGATTCACCTTGTCATCACTAGTAACAAAGATAATAGCGCATTGCTCCAGCATATATCTTCAGATGAAGTGAAAGAGACTATTTGGAGCATTCAACCATCTAAATCTCTCGGCATTGACGATTTTCAACAATTATTCTTTCAAAAATTCTAGAATCTCCTCAAATCTGAGATTATCATTCTGATAAATGAATTTTTCTCTTTAACTCGCATGCATCCCTCCCCAGACCATTTACCTTGTTCTTATGCCGAAAGTATCAAACCCGAAAGGAATTGCTCGACACAATCCAATTAGTCTATGTAAATGTAACACACTCTACAAAATCCTTAGCAAAATTGTTGTTTATAGACTCAAACCTCTTCTCCCTAAACTGATCACCCCCAACCAAAGTAGATTTGTTCCTAACAAACATACCATGGTAATACCATTATTGTCAATGAGATTCTTCATACTTTAAAAAGAAACAAGGAAAATCTGGACATATGGTACTTAAGATTGACCTTGAGAAAGCCTATGACCATCTTGAGTTTATATTTGAGAAAAAGTTCCTTCAAGCTCGATAATTTAATAAGCATTGGATCAAATTAATTATGACATATATTCCTACCTCATCATTTTTTATTTTGGTCAATGCAAGCCCGAATACACCAATTATGCATCGCTGTGGTCTTAGACAAGGTGACCCTTTATCACCTTACCCATTCAACTAAATAAAGCCTCGAAGGAAAAACTGATTCAACTTATCAAAAGTAATTGAAATAGTTTCATATCTATTTTTCGTCGATGATATTTTCTATTTCCTATAGCGGATATCCTCAATTGCCGAACCATCTATGATACCCTTCAACAAATTTCTTCTTTATCAAGTTAAAAAGCAAGCTTTCTAAAATCTTGACTTTATTGCTCGCTAATGTTCCAAGATTTCAAAGAGCCCCATCCAAAGCAGTCCATATTAATCTAACATCCGAGTTGGGAAAGTGATGCAGGACATTTAATTAATACTCCCCAAAAGTTGCGACTGTTGATAGCGTGAGATTAAATTCCTTCATCTTATAGCCCAAATCCAGGCCCTTGGTCGAACCCTCCTTCGTGGGTCCCATTTCACACGGGCCATCACACCCTCTGTGTGCCCCATTTACACAGGCTGCCCCACACAAGCCCGGTGTGAAAATGCCCCTGCATTAGAAAGTATATTGGCTTTTCACTAATTCCTAACATATTAACCTTGAGGTTCAAAACTTGATAAATTAAGTCATCCTCAACATTCATACATTAACTATTTATAAAGTATATGCATATCAACACAAAAAAGATAATCAAAAGTAGTCAGAAACTCGTAAAGTCACAGATAAAGAGACTAAATCATAAACCAAGTCATAATTTAACTCGAAGTACTGAAAGCGAGACTACTACACTACATAGTCTACACATGTCCATAAATAGTTATATCCTCCAAATGACAAAACAAGTTAACACTTAACAACCATAATCCATAGTTCCATCCAACCAAAATCTAGATAGAAAAGCGATCTTTCAAAATTATACATTATTGCAAGGAATCCTTAGGAAGCAACTGAATCAGCATAAGACAAGAAATAAAAGCACAATCATCAACTCTTCTACAAAGGGAAAACTAAAGAAGAAGTGTAAATTTTAAGTTCTCTCTCAAATAAGAGGTGACAGATAATTTAAATCATCTTACTTTGGGGTTTCTGGCATATAAGAATATTGGGAAGGGTATCTTGGGGAAAGCAAGGGGAAGACTAAAAAATTAATGTAATTTGTGTCCAGCCCTTATAGATATTGTTCACATCGAGGCTTAACCCTCAAGGCCAGGATTCTACATCTCACCTCATGTGCCTCAAAGCACGCTTTTTATTATACTAATCAGACTAAATGACAAGGTTAGAAAGCAAAGATTCTAATAACTGTTGAGAGGTTAACGCTCATCAGATCAGGAACATCTTTTCTTTTATATTATGCAGTGCAAACCTTTAGGCTTCCAACTGCATTTATTCAACTAATAAAGGCTGAACATGGCATTCTTACTGGATCAATCTCTCTACCCTCATTAGCTGCATCCCATCAGCTGGGAGGTAGTGTATAAGCTTATGGATAAGGGAGGTTTAGGTGTGAAACCTTAAAAGAGAAGAACCTCGCTTTTCTTGCCAAATTAACTTGGAGGCCTGAACAACATCACAGAAACCTGTATTAGATGGAATTACTCCAATTTGAACTAAATAGGTATTTTACAGATGGTTGGACAGCAGCCTCAAAGGATTCCTTGTTCTACTAGAACCGCTAAAACATATATAGAAACTAACTAAAAACTTTCTAGAAACATGACTCAATGACTTTCCTATTTCTAATTGCATTACTTTTCAAATAAGAATCCTACAACAAATAGAAACAGCTAACAAGTAAATAAGAAATTGCTGAACCATAAACAAAAATTGCTGGAAACTCCTCAGAGGGGCCCACAATGGCTGGGAATATGGACCATAATCTCTCTTTGCAAGTGAGCCTCTTCTAATGTGTGTTGGACCTGGTCGTGGGCCTCTGTTGAGGCTCCGATTGGGTTGGAACCAGTTCTAGACTTTCTCAGCCCAGCTCCGACGTCATTGATGAAAGAAAGGTCTAATCATTGATAGGAACTTAATTCTTACTGAGTAAACCTCATTCATAAGATGAACAAAATCAAATGGTGGAAGATCGTGTTTGAAACCAAAATTAAAGAGGACCCAATACCTCAACTGTTTGATAACCTGAAAAGCTATGTAACAAGGACACTGCATTTTCTAAGAATTTGCGTGTCGGACACACTCCGGTACACCTTTTCAAACAAAATCTCAATTTATTCAAAAATCTTGTTTTTCAGCTATTATTTATAAATGGTTTATTTGATTTTCATGTATATCAGCTTAATCTAAATATAGTCTTTCTATATTGCATACTTAACATGGACTAAAGTATTTAAAAGATATATCTTTCAGCATAAAGAATGAACTTTACAGATGTATCGACATATTGGGTTTGTGGGGTCAGCATGTCAAACACTCCGTGTCAGTGTCCGACACCAACACACTTGCCCGTGTCCTTGTTACATAGCTAAAAATAATATAAGATCCATGCTGACAAATGAGATTAGGATGCGATACAACAACAAAACACTAACAAATTATGTTAGTATGGAGATCAAAGAGAGCATTGGACAACAATTCTGATTAAATAGGAGAAAGGGGAAAAGAGTTTCGTGGATGCACCACCTTTTGGAGGTGTAACTTTATGAATTGGTGTCCATTGGGCAGGTAACCGATTTTCAAATTCGTCTCAGAACCCAAAGACACTATGGATTTGTCTTGCAATTACTCCACTTAAAGCATCAAAATATGAATGATCGAAGACAGACTGAACTGAAATTTGAAATTAGTAAAACCCTAGAATTCCAAGAGCATCGTATCTTAATAATTGAAAAGCTGAGGATTGCAGCAAACGTACCATAGTTTTTCCGAGAAATAGCAAATCCAGCGAACGCTGGATGAGGGGATGGATGGAGATGTATGATGGATCTCCTCTTCACAACTAGATTTCCCAAGGAAACAACGCGACTTAGCTCAACGCACCACCTAATATTTCTGCGGAGCCGATTTTTTTTTTGGGGGGGAATTTTTGACATACCCCCCCGTGTTATCTTTAAAATTTGACATACCCCCCTATGACTCAGTCCACTGTCATTTGACCAGTGTTGACCCGAGTTGACTACCAAATTTTTTATTAAATGGCAAAAATGCCCTTGTCTTCAACCTTAGAACAAGGGTTTGGGCCAAAACCCAAACCCCAAATCAAATGGCTATGGTGGACGGCCAGCCAAGAGATTCCAATGGGTTGGCCACCCATCACCAGCGACCAACCTACCGGAGTCTCATGGCCGGCCGGCCACCACATTTAAAACCCAAGGTTAAAAAAAAAAAAAAAACACACAAAGCATACAATTTTAATTTTAAATTTTTCATTAACAAAAAAGAAAAATAAGACAAAGAAATTTATATTTTAAGCTTTTGAGATGTGGATTTTGGAAAGATGGGTTCTCCCAATTTTAAAATTTTGTTCTACAATAAAATCCATAAAAAAACCCCATTCATTCATGAGTTTTATTTATTTTTTGGGGTTTTTTCTTCTCAATATTTGTTTAACGGAAAATTTCTTAAAAGAAAATAAATTTTAAAACATTTACAAAAAAGAAAAATAATTTTCTCAAATCCCAAAAAAGAAAACTAAATGCCCTTTCAAAGGCGTTTTGTCAGGCTGTCAATTGTATTAGTCGGCGATTGACTGATGGCTGACACGCCTAACAGACGCCCTTTTAAAGGGCGTTTATTCTTGATAAGTGGTTTTTTAAAAAATGCTTTTATGGAATAAACACCTTTTGAAAGGACGTCTGTCAGGCGATGACTTAAATTCCTTAAGTCGCTTTCATCTACTCTCCCACCATCTCTCCTTTCTCTCTCTCTGCTTGCTACCCGGCAAACTCTCCCCTCTCTCTCCGACGGTCTCCTCACGCGCGGCCTCCTTCCTCCGATCGAGTCCTTCAACACGGCCTCCTTCTCAAACAACTCAGGTATGTTATTTATTTTTCACTTTTTTAGTTTTTTTTTTTTTTGGTGGGGCTTGGGGGACCCCCATTTTGGCGTACACAGTAAAAATCGACGGCCCATAATTCATCAACTTCTAAACCAGTCTACGAATATCGGAATGATTGAATTTTTGTGGGGATGATCTCCTCACCAAAAATCAGCCATTGATTCATCTTCTGGGTATGCCAAAATGGGTGTAAAAATGGGCATAAAAATTGGGGGTTCCCTAATTTTTTGGGCTTAGGCTCCGGTGTTACAGGACACAATATTAGCCACATGGCACATTCTTAGAGGACTCTAACCGTATGGATGTTTGGCCAATCCCTAAGTGGACCTACAAATCAAAACTCAGCCTGATTAGTGATTTATAGGCGTTGGATTAGACTTATTTTCATGGGTTGATCTCAACTGTAAGAATTTGGGAGTATTTGAAAGGGTCGTGCTGTAACAAGGTATACCTGAGATCTTTTCATTTGCGGAAGCGGCATTTTTGGTAGTCACCACTGCCATCTGGGCTCACAGACCGCATGGATGTTTAGCCCACCCCTTAATAGACATTCATACAAAAAATCAACTTGTTTAATGATTTTTAGCCGTTGATTTTAGTGCTCAAAAAATGGTTGCATTCAACGGCTATAAGAACGCCTTAAAAAGTGCTAATAAGTGTTAAAATCAATGGTTATAGATTACCAATCAAGGTGAGTTTTGGTCTAAATATCCACCAAGGGGTGGGATAAACCAAGGTTTAAAGGAGGCCGTTTTAACAGTTAAACGGACTGGGGGCGTTACCGTTTAAATCGTTTAAACGGCTATTAAAACGGATTGAAACGGACATGGGCAAAAATGGAATTAAACGGATTTTAACGGTTTTAACGATTTTAACGGATTTTAACAGAAAAAAATGGAAAAATGGCGCTGAAATTCAAATTTTGAAATTTGAAAATAAAAAAAAAATGGAATTTAATGGATTTTAACGGAAATTAAACGGACTTAACGGCCATTTTTTTCACAAAATTTTTTAGAATTAAACGGCTGTTTAAACAATTTTAACGGCCATTAAAACAAAAAAACAACCGTTTTTTCAAAACCGTTGAAACGTGTTTAAACAGTTTTAACGGAAACAGGCTTGGGGCATTATTGTTTAAACGGCCATTTATAAAACCATGGGATAAACATCCATGCGGTCAGTAGGCCCAAATGGCATCGGTGACTATAAAAAATGCCGCTTCCGCAAATGAAACAGTTTCAGGCATACCTCGTTACATCTTGGTCCTATTTGAAATACAAAGATCCAACGTCTAGATATCACTAATCAGGCTCATATTCGGTTTGTAGGTCCACCTAGGAATTTTCCAAACATACATACGGTCAAAGTCTACAAACAGTTGCAGACTAGATTTGTCCGTATGGATGTTTTGCCAGTTCCTCAGTGGACTTGCAAACCAAAACTCAGTCTGATTTGTGATTTACAACATTGGATTTTTGCACCCAAATAACACTAAAAAATGCTCAAATCTCCGATGGTTGAAATCAACCTAGGAAATTAACTTCAAACCAACGCTTAGAAATCACGATCAGGTTTATTTTTGGTTTGTACGCTCAGCTAGTTATTGTCCAAATATCCATGCGGTCAATGCTTAAGTGGTCAGTCCCTACTTGGACAAATAAACCAAACATCAATCTGATTATTGATTTCACACCTTTGGATCTTTTTAACCTAATAAGGGTATTTTAGCAACACCCCCTTGAAATTGGAAAATAATTTGTGGTACCCCCTTATACTTTCAAACTTTAGGATTACCCCTTGACCTAGTCTAGCACTGGTTAAAACGGACTTGAATAACACATGGTTAGCATTGTACTTGCAATATTATGATCCTTTCATTGGTGCATTAACAAGCGCATGATGCATGTCACGTTCTAATGTTAGTCAAATGATGATTAAACTGGGTAAAAGGGGTAATCCAAATTTTGGTGAACAATGCTCAAATTTGTACGGTCAAAATCAACTCATGAAAATGACTTCAACGAACACTTAAAAATCACTGATTTTTTGTGATGATCATCATCACCAAAACCCTAAATCCTAAACCCTAAACCCCACCCCCTAAAACCTAAACCATAAACCCTAAACCCTAAACCCTAAACCCTAACCCTAACCCTAAACCCTAAACATAAACCTTAACCCTAACCCTAACCCTAACCCTAACCCTAAACCCTAAACCCTAACCCTAAACCTAAACTTAAACCCTAAACCCTAACCCCACCCTAAACCTTAACCCTACCCCTACCCCTAAACCTAACCCTAAACCCTAACCCTAAACCTAAACTTAAACCCTAACCCTACCCCTACCCCTACCCCTAAACCCTAAACATAACCCTAACCCTAAACCCTAACCCTAACCCTAAATCATAAACTCTAAAAATTCTAATTTTTTTTGTAGATGGCGTATTATGTAAATGATGGTCGATTTTCGGGTGGCCCGACTACAGAAGATGTCTAAGAGGCTTTATTGCATCATCGAGTGAACGACATATTTGAGGGACATGTTAGTAATTTATTCAATAATTTGAATTTATTTTAGACTATTATGGAATTTAAGAAAAATTATTGATATATTTTAATAAATATAGGTTGACTATCCGATGTTACGCTCAAAGCAGCATGTAAGATGGGCAGATGGGTGGATCCTATCCGATGCTCAACAGGGATTAGCTGTGACAGCCGGATTTGGACTATACAGTCATATCCGATGGCCTTATATGGATCGACCATTATGTTATGCGATTGTTGAGCGGTTTTGGCCGAAGACATCGACGTTTTATTTTGCCTTTGGAGAGATGTCGATCACATTGGAGGACACTCTACACTGTCTTGGCCTTAGTATCATGGGTATTGGGCAAGTGACTTTGAGTGAGACTCCTTCAGGCTACACAGAGCACATTATGCGATTATTGGAGATGTCGCCTGAAGATGCTATTGCTGCACGTGGTCAAATAAAATTGTCATGGTTGAAGAGAAATTTTAAAAGATTACCAGACAACCCGACAAATCTTCAAGTATATTTTATAATTATATATATATATATATATATATATATATTTATTTCTTTTATTCAATTAAATATTAAAAATAAACAATATATTTGTTTATTGCAGATTGAGTATTACACACGTGCTTATTTATTAATATTGTGTGGAAACACTCTTTTTTGTGATGCGACATGCAACTACGTGCATGCAAAGTTGCTGCTTTTGTTCGAGGATTTCAGCTTAGCAGAATAGTACGCATCGCGGGCGGCTATCCTTACATATTTCTATAAACAGCTGAGTAGTTTTGTCCTTAAAAATAAAGACTGTCTTACGGGATATGTAATGCTCTTGCGGGTAAGCCTTTATTCAAAATTTATATTATTTTATTTATGTTTTAATAAATATTTATAAATTTATTTTTTGTTGAAGATATGGGTGCATGAGCAATTGTCGATTGAGAGGCCATTATTGTACTCTGTCGAATATAGATGTCCATTGGCATTGAGATGGACATTAGAAGAAAGAGAGTACGTAGAAGAGCCTTCCCGAAATGTGGCTACCTACCGACATGAGTTAGATTTACTTACTCCAAATCAGGTAAGCTATTTTTATCGATTGTATTTATTGATTTAAACTTGTTATTTGTTTAATTTTATTAATCTAAATAATTTTTGTTTATAGGTTTCCTGGATGCCATACATCCGTTATTTTCCTCTGCCGAATGATATTCCAACGACGATACAATGCACGACAGCTCAATCTTCATCATGCGTGTATCATTTATTTTGACACTGCTGTGTATCATCCGCCAGATAGATGTATGCGCCAGTTGACTTTCATCAGACTATCCCAGGTACTCCATTATCATGGGTGGTGGGATCTGGTCGGATAGCGATCCGGACAGCTATAGTAGTAGCTGTTAGTGATTAGGAGAGTAGATTTGATCGTTTTGCCATTGGTGGTCCGCTGTCTCATCATGTTATAGGTAAATGTCATATTTCAGTTAATGCGGAGGTTCAATATGACTTGATCGCTTTAATTTATTTTTTGTCATGCTATTAGATGCGGCATATCAGACATAGTATGGTACCCCCCGTTTATATAATATGGAGGTACAATATGTGAAGAGCGGTATGTACCAAGGGGATATCGTGATGGATCCTACAATGAGTTGAGGGACAGAGTTGATGTCTTGGTAAGTTAAGGTTTTGATATTATTAACTTGTTAAATTATTTGATATATTAATATTAAATTAATTTTTGCAGATTGATCATTTGACTACGTATATCGATGAGTTGGAGATTGATCATCCTATGCGTGGTCGTCTACACGATGATATGGATTTATTGAGTAGCGACCCGCACGCATCACTCAGAGCCCAGCAGCCAGCTAAGGGATATCACGTCCATGTACGAGTTGTTCGCCGTCGTTGTGATGAGCCAGAGGACGCAAAGGATGTGGGAGAGGATATGGGAGAAGTTGGCATGGATGCTCCAGTAGATCCGTGGGTGACGTTTGAGCATGGATCTACATATGAGGGCATATCTTTATTTGAGGGTAGATCTACATTTGATGGTGGATCTTCATCTCAAGTACACCTATGCCACTTGTTCATCCACCTTATGTACCAGTAGATCCATCTCAACCTGGTCTATCGTAGGTTCACATTGCAGGTTCCCGTAGAGGTAGAGATAGATATAGAGATTAATTTTTATCCATTTCTATGTATATTTTGTTTATATTAGAAGACACTTTTATCATTAAACTTGTTATATTTTATTTATATTATAAGACACTTTTATCATTTAACTTGTTATATTTTGATGTTGCTCTTATTCTACTATTTCTATTCATATGGACCTACGTATCACCTAAATCCCACGATTGTGATCAATTCCTAGCTCACGCGCTCCCACGATTGGCTTATATCATGGTGGATCTATACACTGAAAGAAGCCTATTTGTTGATTTTTGGACATTGGATTCAAGTGTAGGTCCACCATATGTGGAATTTATTGATTGAAAAATGATGTAATTTATTGATTGAAAAATAATGTAATGCACCATCCCGTAGTAATTTTAAATAAAATTTGTACAAAATGAAACCAAGAATTTACGTGGTTCCCCATTCAATATTGGGTACATCCACGGACCATTTTTCTTAGGTCAAATCCACTATTATCTGACTTTAGTATAATATATATGTGAATGACTTTAAATTACACAAAAATACAAAAAAAATTACATCTTTAGTTTCTTCTTCACTCCGTTTGACTTCATTCGTCTGAACTTGAGTTTCTCCTTCGTTCTATTCAACATTAGCTGTTCTTTGATGACAAACAAATAAAACAAGTATAAATAAAAATATAACTAATATTAAATATGATTTCTACAAGATGCCCGATTATGTCCAATACCACCACAATGACTACAATGTAATGCTCGTACATCTCGAACATCGGTGTTTCATCGATTTACTTTGGGACGACCAGGACGGTATCGAGTTAATGGTGGCAATATCGAAATTGGTCTCACATTTTCTGGATGTTACAATTCGTATGGATGTTGTATTCCTTCCATAGAAGTAGCATAAGCTTGTCGGGAATTTTCAACTGTTAGTTCAGAAGAACAAAAACCATGGCAATCTCATATCTTATTTGCGCATGCAGCTATTGCATGTACACATGAAATACAGGTATATTGCTATTTTCCACATGTACAAAGTCCGCTAACCATGTTGACGACATGAGTTCTATTTGTTGCTCGGTCTTTAATTTCAAATTTCATGTCATCAATAGATAATATATTCAAAAAATTTGCTTTCTCTTTTCTTTTAACAAGTTTTTTTTTCAGCTTTTAGGACTAGTTTTGATGTCCATGATTGACCTTTTAGCTTACAATATTTATGAATATTAATTATTTTACACATAATCCCATTTAATAATCTCGATATTGGTTTTAAACGTAAATCTTTAATCCAAGCATTAAATGATTCTGCGAAGTTGGAGGTTAATACGCCATATCTTGGAACAAGAGAATAAGCTGTTGTCTAATGAATTAAGTTATGTGATTCTTGTTCTCCCATAATAATTTATTCATAAATTTCAATGTTCTCATTTTTTATCGTCTCTAGATATGAATTACAGTCTATATTATTATATGCTTTTGCTACTTTTTTTAATAATTTGTAAAAATTTAGTTTTTTAAATTTTGTTCAAAATGCTTTATACAAAAGAAATGCAAGTGTGAAGGAAAATGCTTAGCAACTCTTTATATAAGTCATTTGTGTCTATCAGAAATAAAAGACATCCTACAATGAAAATGACTAAAAGCTATTTCAAATGAATTTAAAAACCAATCCCAAGTATGTTTATTCTCAGCCTCGACAACGACAAATGCTAATGGAAAAAGACTACCATTAGGGTCTACAGATGTCACCGCAAGCAAGATACCTTGATATTTTTCTTTTAAAAATGTACCATCTAATCCTATAATAGGTTTGCATCCATTTTTAAATCCTTTTATACATGCTTTAAAACAAATAAAAATTCGTCGAAAATTTCATTACTATTAGTTTGAAGATGACAAACACTAACGGGATTTGTTTTTAAAATGGTATGACAATAATGCTCTAAGTTCTTATATGCCTCTATTTCACAACTACGTATGTCTCTCATTGCTTTCTCCCTAGCATTCTAAGCTTTCTTGTATGAAACGTTTACACCATGATCGCGTTTTATGTCCTTTATTATATCTATCGGACTATAATATTGATTATCGGCTAAACGACCTCTAATTATATTCTTAATCCAATTACTAGTTGCTTGAGGATGACTCCCCAAACTCATTCTGCATATGCATGTATGACAATCATTATAAATACGAATTGTAAACAGTTCACCATTACCAAGTTTTGTGACATACACACGCCATGGGCAATTTTCAACTTCACATGTGATAACAACTTTTTCTCTATTATTTAAAATATATTTTATTGTAAAAATTTTCTTTATTGCCAAATTTAGCATCGATTGTCTAAATTTATTTATATTTTCAAACATTTTTCCAACATATATCATATTATCATTATTATTGTTATCACTATCATTAGATGATAAAGAGTTGACTTGTGGGCCATATGTATCATCATCTTCATCATTATCATGATCTTCATTATCAACCTCTACAATCGGATTGTGGTCATCGGTTTGAAATTGATTAGATGAGCTAGGCTCACCTTGAAAATCTCTATGACCATAATCCAATTGATAATATGGTGGTGTAGTAGACACAAAAAGAGTTATACTTTGAGAAGTTGCATTAATTTCAAAAAGATAACATAGAGATGATTCATCAAAAATTTGAATTAAATATTTTTCAGAATCAAAACTAATAACTAACATTAGAATGAAATTTGGATGAATCTCACAGGTTGTAGCGATTTTATCCCATAATTCGGCCAATGTGATCTCCGATGAAACGAATAACATCCGTGCTTCTCCACCGATGTACGTATCGCCATGCATTTGACCTCTATAATGGCATATAATGGGTTTTGTCGCCATTTGTAATTACAAAATAAGAGTATTGAACAAGTAAATTTTTTGAAGAGATTAGATTAATCACGTATGAGAGTTGAGAGTGAGTATGTGAGTAGAGAGTGAGTAAATATGAGAGTAGTAAGTGTTTATATATAGGAATGGTGTAACAGAAAAATGCCATTTGAAATGGTGTTTTATCGTTATGCAACGGTAAAAAACGGTCGGATAATGTGAAGTTCACAACGATCGAACACCCTTTAAAAGGGCATCTGTCAGTAAAAAACACCATTTGAAATGACGTTTTTCCGTTATGCAACGGTCAAAAAACAGTCAAATTGGCAACGGTTCGCAACGATTGACAACCTGACAGATGTTTTTTTAAAAGGCGTTTGTCAGTAATAAACGCCCTTTTATAGGACGTTTTTAACTGACAAATGCCCTTCTAAAGGGCGTGTAGTTACTTTTTTTGGGATTTGAGAAAAGTTGTATTCTTTTTTGTAAATTATTTAAAATTTATTTTCTTTTAAGAAATTTTCAGTTTGTTTAAATCATCAAAAAACCAAAAAAAATCTCAAGTTTACCAATATGGGTTTTAATTTGTATTTTTATGTCCTCTTTTCCTGCTTGATTTGGGGTATGGGTTTTGGCCTAAACCCAAACCCTTGATCTAATGTTGAAGACAAGGGCACTTTCGTCTTTTAATACAAAATTAGGTAGTTAACTCGGGTCAACACTGGTCAAATAACAGTGGACCAAGTCGTAGGGGGGTATGCCAGCTTTTTCAAATTGTGGGGGGGTATGTCAAATTTTAAAGATAACATTGGGGGGGGGGGGGGGGGGGGGGGGACGTCAAAAATTCCCTTTCTTTTTTTCTGCAAGTTTGTTAATTCTGGAGCTACAATCCAGAATTCTTCTCTGTGGCGCAGGATATTATTTACACGTGGATGGTGACTTAGGAGTAGAACTTTGCTAACCGACGTCACAAAGTTGTTGACCAATCATAATATGGGCCGCATGGAACACTCTTAGAGGACGCTGACCATATGGATGTTTAGCCAATCCCTAGGTGGACCTATAAACCAAAAATCAGCCTGAACAATAATTTCAAACCTTTGGATCTTTGCACCCCAAATAATGGCGTAAAACTTTGAACAAGAAGATCCAGTGAGAGATAGTGCTTCCAAAGGGCTTGGCCTTTCGTTGCAATGAGAAACCCTTTTTGTGGAGAAGTAGATATATATATATATAGAGAGAGAGAGAGAGAGACTTGCCAAAGCTTTCACAGGACCTGTTTGGTAACGCAACGCGGCGGGAAAATAAAATATTTGTGCGCGCTAATATTCGCTCGGGTGCGTTTGGCAGCACTTGCCCTCAGCGAATATTTAGTCGGGCCCACATATTTGCCCTCCGCGGCAGAAAAACATTTGATCACCTCTTTTATTTTCTCGTCGGAAAATCACTATTTTCAATAAAAATTATTTTTTTAATATATAAAAAAGATAAAAATGAGTTTTTTTTATCCTTTGACATAATATGTGGTTCCCGCACTCGCCCAACCTATTTTTGACTTACTTTGATATGTGGGACCCACTCAAATTAAAAGAAAATGAAGCTGAAGTGAGCTAGCTCATACACGTACCAAACATTGTTAAATATTCGCCATCGGAACTCTTTTTCTCACATACCAAACACCATTTCTGCTTTGTTAAAGCTTAAAAGGGTAATGGATTTCTTCATCCTTCACTATTACTCTATCTTAGTTAATTCTCTTTGTTTGATTCGGGTTTTTTTTTTGTAATAGGTTTTTTGATTTCACGGGTTTTTTCCTATCTATTTTGATTTCATGAGAACCACCTATAAGAGTTGAAAAGAGTAGACAGGGAAACTTCTCTCTATTTTGTTCTATTTTAACGAAAAAAATGGCGTTGAAATTCAAATTTTGAAATTCGAAAATAAAAACAATGGAATTTAACGGAAATTAAATGAATTTTAACGGATTTAACGGCCGTTTTTCACAAAAATTTTCAGAATTAAACGGTTGTTTAAACGATTTTAACGGCCTTTAAAACAAAAAAAATGGACTTTTTATTCAAAACAGATAAAACGTGTTTAAACGATTTTAACGGAAACGGACTTGGGGCATTAGAGTTTAAACGGCCGTTAAAACCGTTTAAACAGCCGTTTTTAAAACCATGGATTAGAGTATGGACTATGAAGGGCGAAATAGGAAACAAAATATGGACAACTTTGTTGTACAATAGAATTGGGGTACCGGGCCAAACTTTAAAAAAGGCACCCCTTTTAGCCTCATAACATGCTATTTGGCTGTGCAAGACCGTAAATCCAAATTTACGCCCTCTGTGGTAATTCTCTCAAAATTTTAAATTTTGTCATTAATCAGGGAAAAATACTACACATGGAGCGTAATTGCATAACATGGAGAAGGATGCTGTCCTCACGACCAATTTAGATGGTCTTTTATAAAATGTATATGCCAGATTTGCAACATTAAAGTCTCACATGGTTAGATGTCCAATTGTTGAGGGAATTTTTGTGTTAAAGATTCACTCCCTCTCGATTTGTCCATCGAGAGGCCTCTAGACCTAATAAACCCATCAACGGTCTCGATTCTAAAAAGGAAACTCGAATTCTATCGAAGTTCGCAATATAAGGTTGATTTATATAAAAAGAACGGAAAAGAGAAGGAAAACTACCAAACAACTAATTAAAAATGAAAAATGAAAAATGAAAAATGAAAATGAAAATGAAAGGGAAATTACCATTAAAGCAAGAAGATGCATTCCTCTTCCCCCTAATATGAAAAGGAGGGGTCCCCAAATTATCGTCTTTTTTTACAAGTCTTTCTTTCTTTGCAAAAACCTCATATTTTTCATAAAAAGTTTTCATTTCTGTTTTTACATAAAAAATGTCTTCCTTTATAATACGAGCTCCCCTCTTTTATAACATTTTACTTTCTCTTTTTTACCAAATAGTGCTAAAACTTTTTAAATTTATAAAATGCCCATCTCCTCTAAGTAAAACTATAAACCCCCTAAATACAATAAACAAAATAATAAAAGAAGTTAAAGTGTCGGATGCCCCTCACAATGTAGGTGTGCCACATTTCCTCCAAAACATAAAGTCCTTTTATCGAATGCACATCAAGGTGGAACACCCAATTGTGCTCAACGAAACCGATGAAGAAATGTGCTCTACAAATCAATACCCAAGTCTAAAATGTGTGGTGATGACGACTGTTACAACTTTGATTGTGCACAGTCTTAAGGAGAGAATACAATAATGTATCTCTCAAACATGATATGATATGGATGTAGCAATATTCTTCCTAGACAACAAAGTGTTTATGTAACAAAGTGAAAGTGAGTGTAATTAGGGATGTCGAGTTGTAGTTAGCTTTAAAATCATGGGTTTCTCATGGTCGAATTGCAAGGATTGGGAGTGAATGACTAATGCAAGTGTTACTACAAGTGGGGAGATAATGAACGGAAAGAAAAGTAATATGTGATGTGTAGTGAATGGATGCTATAGAAGGAGGGTAACAAGTGTGCAATATGACTGAATGTACCACCAATGGTAGGCAAATTTTTTAGAAGGAAAATACAAAAGAAGAAGAATGCTAGGGCATCAAGATTTGGCCTAAACCTTCCCCTGTGCTCCTTAAGGAGTGCAACCAAGAAGGGAAGAGACAACTAAAGAGTTACTCTTCCACCAAAGATAAAGAAATAAAGCACAAAGATGAAGTAAAAAGTGATCTTCCAATTATGGCATTTCTAAACCATAAAATCAAAATTAGAAAATTTTAATGTGTAAGTACAAGTATGTGAGTTCCTAAGCATCTATGATGCATGACATAATAAATAAAAAGAAAACACAAAAAGACTCACAAGAACAAGTAAATGAAATACCTCAAATCTTCATTAATGTTTTGATGTCCGACTATGGAGTATACATAACATACAACATAAAGGGAGTACAAAACATTACTAAAGTGTTGAAAAAATCTCTACAATAAAGCTCTCATAAAATGGATCTACACTGAATAAGTCACAAAAGGAGAGGGAAAATGCATCTTCTCTAGCCCTAACTAAGGGTTTAGACAACCATGATGTGGATGGCCATGGAAACTAAGTAAAAAAGAGAACATGAGAAAGATGAGAGAGATAATAGACTTGCTTTGGATTCTTTGGCTCTCTAAGAAGACTCACAAAGAAAAGAAGACCATCTTATAACCTCAAAATGAGCTTTATATAAAAGATGGAAGGTGGTGAGGTAGAAGGTGATGTAGAGGAGTGATAAGTGGAGATGAGAGGTGAAAAGTGGTTAAATGGGAGCTCATGGTCTTGTTACCAAAATGGTGCAGGAGATTCAAATATAACCAAAAGAGTGCTCAATGTTAAGCTCAAAGTGAGGTGGTACACATGGGGGAAAGGAGATATGTAAGAAGGTTAGTGGAAAATAAGCTAAAAAGAGACATGCATGGGATTTAAGCAAGACTATGCCTACTTTTTGCTACATTGGGTATTCTCCTTTTTGACTTGTCCCTTTCATCGCTATCTTGATAATATTCCATAGATGCCACATGATAGCTAAGATGATCTCCAATTGATTCTCCTAAAGATGCTTCAAGTTTAATGGTGAAGACTCCTAGGACCATCCAATGGTCCTCATTTGTGCTCCCAAAAGTGTATCGTAATCTTCTAGCTTTTGAAGATAATCATCGAAATCTCCATGATGTTACAAAACTTGTGGATTATCCTAAAATTATCGAGATACACGTAATGAGAGACTAAAGAGATTTTGCATGGGACATGCATGAGATTGTGATATTTTATATAAAAAGAGAGCTTTATGCGAGATAATTATGATAACGCTTAGGAGAATAATAATAAATAAGTAAGAAAATAAGCATTATCAATGATGTCACTCAAACAAGACAAAATCGTTATCTAAACAAGAAACAAACACGTATCTCAACTCTCGAACATAGAGAAAAAAAATCATTAATTACTTCTCAAATACCATGGGGTAATATGAACCTCCAATGTGTGATACATAAGTCAAATAACAAAAATCTCTCTAGATCGATGTAGCTAAAAGCGCATATCACAAGTCGAGGTAACTCCGATGCTAATACGAAGGTGACATGATCAGTCACACAAAAAGACATGACGATATGTCTAATGTGTAAAAACATGGATGTGAATGTGCAAATCAAAATGTAGAAGCGTGCAACAAAATGTAGAATGTAGCACATCATAAAGGACATCCATCTTTTCTTTTCTTTTCTTTTTTTGGATCCCTTCTTTTCTTTTCTTTTTTTGGGATTTTCTAGAATTTTTGGGATATTTTTGGAGGGGTTACATGAAAAAGAAATAAAAAAGAAAATATTTTTTTGGGACCAGTTCAGTTTGGGTTCAATTTGAACCGAGTCTAGGCATCTTCCGGTTCGAGATAGGTCCATTCCAATTTGGGGTGGTGGCAATCTGGTTGGAACATGGGTTGGAGTGACTCGGTTGGGACATGGGCGAGGTAATTTTGTTGGGTGCATGGAGGTGGGTGTGCTGGAATATGGGTGGGGTGGGGCAACTAGGTGAGGTGGCAAGGGTTGACAGGTGGGTGGCATGGTAAGGGCTTGGTTGGAACATGGGTTGAACAGATGGGGGTGTGGATTGGTGTTGGAACACGTGGGTGGGTTCTGGGTAACTTGGATTTTGGTTGAAAGAGGTACATGGGTTGGAGGTGCTGGAACATGTGTTGGTGTCGCAACCCGAACTCGGGACCCATGATCTGACCTAGAAGAATATGGATCGACCCCCCCAGATATCCGAGGCTGAGGCACAATGTGCGGATTAAAATAATGTAAATGAAATAGTGAGCATGTGTCTAAGTCAACATATAAGTCAAAATGAATCAATCTCATGATGATAAATTTCATAAACGTAAATCTGAAACTTGTTCCCGATTACATTCAAATGTCAAATAACAACTTACTAAGATAATTAGGAATTAAAATGACTAGAAGCAAAACCTAAACATAGTTTCTAGGAAAGCAATAAAAGTGCTAGAATCCTCTAGCTCCTATCACTGAGCCGCTGGTCCATCTAGTATCTCTGCAAAAATGTTAGAATATAGGCATGAGTTATCAACAACTCGGTCGATTCGCTCCACCACCCATACTTCTATGGGGATGAGCAGTTAAAACATGATAAAAACCATACAATGATCAAAATATGCATTAATGCTCTCGATAATCAAATAACTAGACTCATCGGGTAAATCCCAAAACTCCAATGAGTCAAAATAATAATGAGAGTGTATGGTTGGGCTAAACAAACGGCTTTCTTATGGGTGGACCATGCCGTTAATTCTATCACAAGGATCTACGGATATTTCATATCTTTCACCATTTAGAGCAGAATGTCCCCGTTGCTTTTTAGGCATGCTCTTAGAATTCGAGAGAGGATCCAAGGGGTCGTGGTCCTACGATACATTCGAATCCTCAAAATAATAATAACAAAATAATAACAACCAATGCATCTCCCACAATAATTAACAATCCAGGATAATATCCAATGAACGACCATATTTCAATACATGGAGATAAATCAACGGAGATGCATGAGAATCGATATACATGCTTTTTAACATAAATTGAAATAAATGCATCCATAAAAGTAAGAGATCAGGAACAGAATCCTACCTTAGCTCGCTATCCGATTAGTTATAATTCCACAAGTCATTTCGCTTTGCGATAATTCAACCCGCTATTGGATCTTCAATGTTTATGTCCTTTAGTTAGGCGTTAGTTAAATAAAAATAATTTCTTGAAACTTAAAATGGGTTCTAGATTGTCGAGTTGGAATTTATGTCGCTCGAGTCAGAGAATAGTCAAAACATCATCGTCTTTATATATTATCTTTATTACTTTTTAAAATATCATCGATAATGGTAACACTATTCCCATATTTGAATTTAGGCGCTATAACATAATATGGTTATTAATCTGGACTATTCAACCAGTTAACAAGAAAAGACCCGACAATAGATGGATAAAAAAATGGATATATATATATATATATATATAGTGAAAGAGAACGGTAATACTCATGTGATGGGTTAAAATCTAACAATTGATAGAATGATCCAAGAGATGAGTGTGGCTGCAACATACATTCGGTGACCCATCCAATAGGCACTATGTTCCACACACTCCTTAGGGCCCACTAATACATTAGTTTGGCTCGACATCAATTGACTAACATACCACAAGGAATCTGATCTGATTCAATTTCAAACCTTTAATTCATGGGCTGGAAAGTTATCCATGGGCATGCTCTTGAAGCCCATGATGAAAGATGATGGGATCTAATAACTATTAGATTCACCAGTCAAGTTAATATATAGTGTTTAGGTCCACCATCGAGTGTACCAAACGTTCTTGGGATCAGTTCCCAGCCACTTCCCAGTAGAGTGTATCACGTCATATTTTGTGAGTGTGGCATATCAAACTTTGTTGCTAACAGTTAACTACTGCAATCATGAAAAGAGATGAGTGTTTAAGTTATCTTGACGATAAGTTTGGAGGCTTGGGCAGTGGAAGAGAGGTGGGTTTCTTTTGGTTGAAAGATGGTGTTACTAGTGGGCGAACAACACATAAATTTTTTCAAGATATTTTAAAATTTTAAACTATTATTTTTAATTATGTTAATAATGTTTTGTTAATAAATATTAAATATTAATGATTGGTTGCATGTTGTTTGAGTAAAAATTAGTATGGTGAGCATTTTAGACAATTTAGAGACCTTGTAGGCCTAAAAATAACTTAAATTAAAGCCCAATTGATATATAGGCTTTGGGTCCATTTCTGGCCCATATCCAATTTAATATTAACTTTTTAGTGGATTGTAAAATTTATCCATTTTAGAGTTACGAAAATTACTTTTAATTTAAGATAAATAGAAAGTAGTTGTTTATTTCCATAAAAGATTGGGGAGACTCTTTCAACTAAAACCCTAAACTCTATGTTGAACAAAAAACCTAATTGATCTTAACCCTTTTACCAACTTTAGATCTAATGGCCAAGAATGATCTCCCAAAATTTTTTACAAAACCCTAATCTTAAATCTATTCATAATTTATTTAAGAGGCTCTTACACCAAAACCTAATCACCTCACTTGTTAAAGAATACTTCCACCTCAAATTTCTCTCATCTTCTCCATTAATTATTATTGGATTTGGTGAATACTTCCAGAGGATTAACAAATGTTTAAGGTAGGTACCCTTCTCATAATTCTTTCAATACAAGTCATTGATTCGTGAGCATGTAATTATTGTTAAATTATAATTGATAGTCGATTTTATATTAGAGATCCCCTGTGTAGATTCTATTTGTTTCGTATTGGAGATTCCCTGTATGGATATTATCATTTCAGTAAATAATTATTTAATTATTAAGACATGCATTATATTTCTAATTTAGAAGCGATAAAACAAGTTGGGACTGAGTTCTCCAGGGTGAAAGATCTGAAAACCCTGGGAAGACCCCCTGTGTGAGTGAAGGAGACCCCCCTGTGTAGGTTGTGTATTATTTTTTATTAATGTTCATGCAATCATTATAACCATGATATTAACGTTTGACAATTTAATTTATGCGAATATGTCTGTATATCCTGTATTATTTAAATCATGTGTTGGGGTGAAAAATATAATGAACGTTTGGCTCACTCCTACAACCATAATTTAGGTTTTGTTGATCTTGTTGAGAAGAACACATTAGATGAAGTGAAGTTGAATGATGAAAGAAACTTGAAGAAATGAATCTAGTATTTTATTTTAAGATAATTGATTGCAATATAGAGTTTTAAATTAATTGTTCATATTGAGATTAATGAAAATAGTTTAATTCACGTTTTGGTACTTTTACAAAAAAATTGGTTATTCAGATTTACCCGACGTCCCAGACGATAATATTCATCAAATATTCTATCTATATTGAAATAATACGATTATAAAGGAATTTGTTTTATAACTGATTCTAGTATTTTACATAATTTTTTTAGAATTTAATGTGATATTTTCTATTTTGTAAAACTTGATAAAGTTAACATTATTGTTGGTGTCATATACAAACAGCACATATTAATCAACTTTGATTGAGTTTCTGACCTATATACAATGGAGATCTATCTTTTGGCTAAACAACACATGGGCCTTCGAGTTATCTTTTCAGAAATATATAGTTGGTCACTTAATTTAATCGGGGCTATCTTATAGACCCATTTTACTGACTAATTTTCAGTTGCGAATTTTTAACAATTTCAGATTTTGTTTTGACTTTTTCTTCAAATTTAAAATAAAACCTATACTATATTATTTGATAGAAAAATTATAAATTTTGAGTACTATAAAATTCATATATCACTTGTTAGATTTAGTTTTGAATTGACTCTCGAATTGTGCTATTAAATCAGAAAATAATTAATTAATTGAGTTTTGCCAGTCACTTTTAGGAACTACGGATAGTTGTAAAATGATCGAAACAATTATAAAACATCATATTTTAATAAAAGTTCATTTATTAACGTCGTTCATCTTTATTTATAGGACAAAACTCTTAAATAAAATAATTTTTTGATATTATTTGAATTTTGATTAAAAAGTAGTCGTTTTCTGTCGAATCGCAAAAAATATTTTTCAAAACACTATCAAATGAATGTTTTGACTTAAGTGCATTCACAAAAGTTATTTAATATAAATTTCAGGTAATTATAAAGATCATAACCAATAGTTTTGGTGAAAAATAAATTTAACTTTTATTTTTGGTATCGTACCGTTAAATCACGAAACTTTAATTTGAAAAATATATCAAACGGTTGAATTAACAAAATAGTCTTTACAAAAGTTTCTTTTTTTTATTTATAAAGAATTATAGTAATTTTTAAGAATTATTTCGTATGCCTTTAATATTTTTTCTTTTTATCACATCTTGGATTTTGGGTAAACGAGCTGATCCACGGGCATTTGGGTCCGGTTCAAGGTGCCAAAATTCGGGGCATGACAGGGCTATGGGCTTGATTTCGGGCGGGCTTAAGGGGAGGCCTATGGCCCAAATATTCTAGATCCGATCAGTCCAAAGTTCGAGCTTTGGGCCTCATGCCAAATTCACACCCTTATACATACCCATTATTAAAAGAGTATTGATACATGGTCCAAGGGCCATGGATGTTATCATGCTGGATGGTGGTGTCGTTTTGTCACTCAAAATCCATGGTTAAAAGCAAAACCATGAAAAGACTCTAATCCAACAAATAGAAATTACTACTTAGGATGAATTTTCATACGAAGGTCTGCCTAGGGATGGGCCAAGCATCTATACGGTCAGTGATCTCTAATAGTGTGTCACGTGTAAAGTGCACGTGCATCACACATGGCGTCCCCTAGTTTTCTTAATATATACATATCGATGTCCAACAATAGAACCAAATATTTATCTGTTCCAATTTAGAACCACTTATTTTTAGGGGTGTCAATTTGTACCCGTTTCAACGAAACGGTTCCGATTCCACATATTTGGGAACCAACTAAAAAAGAACTGGAACCGAATCAATAATAACAATAACAGTTCTTGATAGTTTGATATTGGAACCGAACCAATAGAAATTGAAACTGATATATAAATAGGGTCGGGCTCGGGGGACCCCCATTTTTAACGCCCAATTTTGACACCCATTTTGGCATACCCACGTAGAAGATGAATCAATGGCTGATTTTTGGTGAGGATGATCTCCTCACCATATAGATCACCCCAACAAAAAATCAGGCCATTCTGAAATTTCCATCCCCATCAAATGTACTTTTCAAGTTACACAGTAAAAATCGACGGTGCATAATTCCCCAACTTCTAAACCAGTCTACAGGTATTGGAATGATTTGAATTTTTGTGAGGATGATCTCCTCACCATATAGGTCATCACCACCAAAAAGCATCCATTGATTCATCTTCAACGTGGGTACACCAAAATGGGTGTAAAAAATGGGGTCCCCCGAGCCCGACCCATATAAATATAAAAATTGTCATATTATCAAGATTAGAATCGATATACCCGGAATCGGAATCGACCGGAACCAAAATATACAGTTCGGTTCCGGATCAGTTGACTCTACGGTCAGCATGACTCGCGGTCCTCTGTCCAGTTTGTTTCGCGGTAGCATCACTCTCTTTCCCAATGTTGTCATGTCCGCAAAGGACAATATATGTCCACTTAATCACCAAAACACCCTCAAATCCACCGTCGGCACCACCGAGAGTCCCACTCACTCTTGACTACTAGTGACTTCATAGTACTAGTAAGCAGTTCAGTCACAACGAGCACCAGAGAAGAAGAAGAGAGGGAGATGGGTTTTGGGATGGGGCTTAACCTTCTTCTTCTACTAGCCATGGTGGCCACCAACATTCTCTCTCTCTACCACCTCTCCTCCTCTCTCCAAAACAAACCCTCTCCTCCTCCACCAGTCCCTGACCACCTCCTCCACCAACTCAACACCATCCGCGCCACCATCAACCACCTCACCCACCTCCGCTCCACCACTACTCCAACCGCCGCCACCACCACTACAAAAGCTTCCGTCCCTCAGATCTCCTCCTCTACGCTCACATCTCCCCCATCGCCTCCGCTTGCCGTGACCACCCTGATCTCCTCCATCGCTACATGAACTACACCCCTTTCTCTCTCTGCCCTCTAGACATCCAACTCTCCGAAGCCCTAATTCTCCGCGGCTGTCACCCTCTCCCTCGCCGACGCTGCTTCTCCCCCACCCCTCCAAAACTCTCCTCCTCTCTCCCCTCTCACCCTTTCTCCTCCTCCCTCCCCGATTCTGCTCTTCTCTGGTCTGCATATTCCTGTAAAAGCTTCCAATGCCTAACCAGATTCAACGACAACCTCGGTTTCGATATGAAGCTTGAATCTACCAAATTCTTAACCCCCAAATCCGATCTTGATCTCCCCATTCCCCAATTGCTCCAAATCGCCAAGAATTCTTCCTCAATCCTCCGCCTCGCGCTCGATGTCGGTGCTGGGACTGGTACTTTCGCTGCCAGAATGAAGCTCCATAATGTGACGGTCCTATCCACGACCATGAACTTTGGTGCCCCTTACAATGAGGCGACTGCGCTTAGAGGGCTTGTTCCATTGCACGTCCCCTTGCAGCAGCGGTTTCCGATCTTCGATGGGGTTGTTGATCTTGTCCGATGTGGGCATGCTGTTAACCGTTGGATCCCGGCTGTGGCATTGGAATTCTTGTTCTATGACGTCGATAGGGTGTTGAGGGGTGGGGGGTTTTTCTGGTTGGATCATTTTTTCAGTAAAAGGGCGGATCTTGAGAAGATTTACATGCCGTTGATAGGGAAATTGGGTTACAAGAAGGTGAAGTGGGCGACGGGGAATAAAACGGATTCTAGTGGGCTGAAGAATGGAGAGGTTTATTTGACTGCTCTTCTGCAAAAACCTTTAGTTAAGTGAGACTGAGAGACCAGGTATGAATATCTTCTGCAATGGTGCCTCTCTCTGTTGTTTGTATTTTTAGCTCTTAATTAGTGGATTTAATTTTCTGGGTAGAATCAAATCTGCATCTCACAATTTCATGGCAGAGATAACTGCTTGTGTACTTGCAAATTTAGTTGAATCTTCTCCACTAGTTCATAGTTAGCAAATGTTCGAGTACAATTCGAGTTTGTCATCTAAAAATGCAATCAAAAAATTCGGCAAAAATAAAATAAAACTAAAAACAAAATATTGACAATTTTTTGTCTATAATATGATTTTTCATGTTCAAAACTGAATAATTCCGAAAAGTTCGTGAATTATTCGAGAATAATTCTTCAATCATGTTAAAAATGCACGAATTTTTCCAAACCTTTGTATATAAGATGTTGTTCGCTTCATTTTTTTTGAATAATTCATACGGTTTGCGAATTATTCAAGAATTTACTAACTATGCACTGGTTACTCCCCAAATAATACTCAAGTTCTTTAAAATCTTTCAAAAAAATTGGCTTAAGGGATCCCTAATGATCCACTTAAGCCCCATTATAGGTTGGTGATAATAATCAAGGCAGTTTATATATTTCTTGAGTCATGTCCTATCTGAGAACCAAACACTCAAGCACATTGAAGTAGGTAAGCACTTTTTGAAGGATAAAGGTCTCAATTGAAGAGATCAGAATTTGGGGACAACTCAAAAATATTTTTCCTGCATCAAACACAAAACAATTTCACCACAACTTCAACAACGCATAGAACCTAAACAAAATCCCTCCAATATTTCCGTAGATCAGATTGAGTTTGAACTATCGATGGAAATTGGATAATTATACTATCTTAGCTCTTTGATCTGAAGGCTTAACAGGACGAATCAGAAGCAAATCTGCAGGGATCAAGTTTTCAAGATGTGATAAGATTAGTAGATAAGATTGAAGAACTTAAGAGTGATTTTCTCTGCAGACCATAAACCAGTCTTATAATTACATATTCTCCCCTACACCTGCCTAAACTCCCTATTTACAGTACTGTAGCAAGTTTTGTTACAAAATCTCCTCTGAAAATTTAAATGAGTAAAATACCCCTCTTAAGGCATATCAAACCAACTTGTTGTTTTCTGTATTAGAGTCTTGCAGTATAAAATTTTCCTCATGTGTTTTACAATATAAACTATACCTGTCATGGTTGAGGTTGACTCAAGCACACCTAAATCATCTGCACTGCATGCTTGTCACTCATGACTTTACTCCCTTTCAAAGAACAAGCATATCACACCACACCATCTGCTGTACATGGTTGAGCTTTAAAAGCTTTAGAACTGACTGTAACGCAGTGGTGGAGCCAAGATTTTGTTCTAGGGTGGGCAAGGTGGTAAGTGACGGTCAATCAACAATGTCAGTAACTGCTGGTGGCATCTTTAATTGACTGAATCACGCTTACATAGAAATGGGGCATTTCAGTCATTTTGAGCGGAAAGCCCATCAACTTTTTTAATTATTGTCCAACGCTATGAGTAAATCTTTGACGTCGGGCCACAGTATAGCCACGTGGCACATTCTTAGAGACCAATAACCTTATATATGTTTAGCTCATCCCCAGGTGGACCTACAGACTAAAACTCAGCCTGATCAGTGATTTCTAACCGTTGGATTGGAGTCTTTTTCTTAGGTTTATTTTTAACTATGGTATTAGAGCGTTATTTAGGATTTATTCCAGCTTTGGAGAGCCAATTTTTTTTCCCAAGTAACATACGTAAAAACTGATTCCAATGATCCCATCAATCAATTCTTTTGGATGGTTGATCAAAGCAAGAAACTACCTATGATGGTCCACATGGTTATACTACTCGTCAGCGCCTCTACACATATAACCTGTCAATTTTTTTTGTGGAGCTCACTTTTCATCATTATCGTCAGTGTCTAAAATTGGTGACCAGTGGCTCTCCACTTGACAAGTATTCTTGACAATGTTAGTCAACCAATAATCATGGTCCATTTCAAAGTTGGACCCCAAGTTTTTAAGTCCTCCCAAAATGTCACATGGAGTACTCTTTAGGACCACTGACCTTACGGATGTTTGGTCCACCTCTTGATGGATCTACACATAAAAAAATAGTTTAATTGGTGACTTATATCCATTGGAGTTTTTGAAGTCTCCCTCCGAAAATGCCACATGGAGTACTCTTTAGGTCCCACTGACCTAAGAGCATCTCCAACGCTATGCTGTTCCACTGTGCTATCCTAAAATTTAGCACGGTGGCTCAAAAACAGGTGCTCCAACGTTGTGCTATCTCAATGCTAAATTATAGCATATGCTATAATTTAGCATATGGCAGCTTTTAGGGTTTTGACTCTTTGGACCATTTACACCTTTGGATCTTGTACCCCAAATAATGCTCAATATCCTACGGCTAAAATCAGCATATGATTGGCTGATAAGCAGTCCACGTGTCACTTTTTTAGAGGATGCTGACCGTGTGGATGTTTGGCCAATCCCTAGGTGGACCTACAAACCAAAAGTTAGCCTGATTAGTGATTTCAAACCTTTCGATCTTGAACCCCAATTATTGCTCAAATTCCCATGTTAAAATCAACGCATGAAAATGATTCCAATTCAAAATAGCATTGAGATATAGCATTGCACCATTGGAGCATGCCGTGCCAAAATAAGCATAATGGCACTGTAGCTGTCTCAAAATATAGAATTGAGGGGGCCTTTTGGCATTCTAGCGTTGGAGATGCTCTAATGGATGTTTGGTCCAGCTATTGATGAATCTACACATCAAAAATCAGTTTAATTGGAGTTTTTAATAGTTTGACTTTTGGCTGTTGGATTTGAACATTTTTTTTTTCTGGATGCTAAAATATAACTGTTACGAATCATCGATCAAGCTGATATTTGGTATGTAGATTCACCAAGAGGTGGACCCAATGTCTACAAGGTTAGTAGACCCTACAGTAAGCTCCACGTGGCATTTTGGGGAGGGGGAGACTTCAAATTTTGAAGTGCCCATGGGGTAGCAAAAATTCTCTCAAAGTTCCACCACTGCTCCAATCCATATGAGAAATCCCAGAAAAAACTTTGTTGCTGAAAATTTCTTGTTCTTAAATTACTTAGACACCCTCTTGCTACATCTCTCCTATGAGATAGGTAGGTTTCAACTTAATCCACCTGCTAATAACTGACACTAGTAAAAACACTGACAAACATCACCACTACAGATTTCTGTAAGGAATCACAATGACATTCTTTTCCAGATCTCTCCTGTTAAGATTTTCAAAAAAAAAGGAAGAAAAAAGATCATAACATCATGTCTATTGTTTTCATAATTGTTTGCAAAAAGGTGACCCTGTTCATCCAATTTAGCAACTTGCAGAGTCATCCAAATATTTTAGGAAAGAAACAGATTAATTAGAAGCAGAAAACAAATATCCTATTAATTGTAATTTACCCTTTCACATCTCACAATGCTATCACCCATATACCACTAAAAATTATAGAAAAATGTCATCCATCACGAGCAAAAAATTAGAGTCTCGTAAGATCCATTGTTAAAAGTTACATAAATTTCTATCTCATCCAAAAGTAGAAAATCATGTAAGTGATGTGCTCCCTTTTTAATAAGTTATTCAAGAAGGGACTCAACTGTCTACCTCTCAAGCATCTGGAGAATATCCATCCTGCAATGTGATTCCTCTACTCGTAGATGTGTCCAGGGCGCCGGTTGTTGCCCACTCTAAGCTGTAAATCAAGGTTTAAAGAGGCCATTATAACAGTGTAATGGACTGGGGCCGTTAATGTTAAAACGGTCGTTAAAACGAATTGTAACAGACAGGCTAAAAATGAAATTTTTTGGGAAATTAACGAAAAATGACGCTGAAATTCAAATTTTGAATTTTAAACCATGCTGTAAATATGTAGGATTCAGAGCATCCTGTCAGGTGGTACCCCATCTTCATGATCACCAATGAGAAGAGTTGTCACAGCACCATCATGCATGGAATTACTATTCTCAGATTCAGGGAGTAGGGAGACAATGGATCACCAGATAGAACTATCCTCCTTGATTTCAAAACCTTGAGTGCCACTTTGTTTCTCATCCGTGCGCTACTACTCTCAAACTATCGGCCTAACCTATAAGAATGAGAAAGCTCCAGCATGAATTTGGGGGTTTCCTAAGTTGAGAAACTCCCAAGCAGCAGTTGCGGAGCCCTGAACTAGGAGCAAGGCCTTTGAGAGTCCTTTTTTTGGTCACTTGTGCACTTCAAACATACCCCATGACAACACCTGTTTTGAAATTTCTAAATTTCTTTTATGAAAACAGTCTTGTCAGCACTTGTCAAGTGTACAGGCTTTAGTGACCCACTAAAGCAAGTTACCAAAAGTGGACTTGGCGTTAGAGCTCGTCCATGGTGTTTGAGAAATCCAAACCTTTTCGAGAAACCCTCGGGGATTTCACTTTTGCAATCAAACAACCATATTTTCCAAGATGCAATCTAACGGCAAGGGAAAATTTTGTTCGAGGTAAAAGATGCTTTCCCAAGAAAATTTTCCATGCAATCAAACACGCTCTTAACTAAATGACATCTCGGTCACTAAAGCCTGGACACTTGACAAGTACCTAGGACAACACTCACAAGACTGTTTTCTCGGAAGCATAGGCTTTGGAATTTCTGGGGTGCAAATAGAATTTCCCAAAAGTTAATTGTGATTCAATGATTGAATGCAAATACAGGGCCCCCAATTTTTCTGACCCCTCTTAGGGGTCGTGAGCTCGGCTGTGGATTTCAAGAATCCAACGGTGGTTGTCAGCGCTGAGCTAGCATCACTTTTTTCACTTTTGGGGGTGCTGACAACCACCATTGGATTCGTGAAATCCATGGCCGAGTGCGCAAACACCAAGAGGGATCAGAAAAAGGGGGTCCTCGGAGCCAGAGCCATTAATGAAAGCTTCACCTGGTAATGAGAATTTCACTTTTGCAACTAGCCAAAAGTCATCGTGGTTAGAAGCAACCCCTCTTATGAGTGAGATCAAGGGTTCGATCCTTCTAGGTATCTGTATTGGTTTAGGTCTTGTTTGAACCAACTTACCTACAAAAAAATGTTTATGTAATCACCTAAGTCATGGTTCAAAATCTCGTTTTGTCATTGATCGGATCTAAACATAGTTTAATAGCTTATTTTCATGGTATATGTCTTTTATAATATTTATAAATGCTAAAAAAATATATTTATAGTCTAACTAAGTATTAAAAGATGATTTAATCTTGTTGAGACATGTGCTGTTTTTTTCCATCTCGGTCGAGACATCTCGTTCTGTTAGCGTATTGAGACAATGGAACGGAACGATATTTTAAACTTGGTTTGGAAAAAATAAAGAAAATGAAGAATGATTCTAATTTTAAATGTAGGTCTTCCTTGAAAGGTTGCGCCAATCTCAAGTCAAGCTGTAGTATTTTTTAAAGGAAAAAGATGTAACAAGGTATACCTGACGCTTTTTAGCACCATTTTTTTGTTACTAATCTTTCTCCTCTGGGCCCACTGACTGCATGGATGTTTAACCCACCCCTTGGTATATACACACAAGAAATCACCCTGATTGATAATCTCTAGCCATTTTTATTTAGTACTTTTTTTTTGGCATGATTCTAGCCGTTGGATTGAACCATATTTTCAGTGCTAAAACCAATGGCTACAAATTATCAAACAAGCTGAATTTTGTTAACATGGTCTTGCTGTACGTATACGTATGTACATGTATAGAGCTGGGAGCTATGTAGGGGCACTCTTGGAGAAAATTTTGATTCAGCAAATCTGATGCGTAGATTGGTTGTTTGGATGTGATGTGATGGAGATGAGGTTTGATCTAAGCAAATCTCTGGAGGGACCCCACAAATTGGACACTTTAGATTAATAAGAATATGCCAGATACCTTTGTATGGTCAAGGCTAATACCATTTTCAAAATTTAGAAGTTGTAGGACCATGTGGGGGTGTATATGGGCCGGTCCATGAGAAGCTGGAGCCAGAATTGGAACTGTATTGGGCTTGGATTTGATCTTTGGCCTACCAAAAAACAAACGAATGCTTGGCTTGGGCCCACTGATCATCCAATTCAGTATAAAAAAGTATACCAACTTCCCCAAAATGCCACGTGGCACACTTTCAGCCCAATGATCATATGAGTTGCTGACCCACCCCTCTGTATCCATACACACAAAATATCAGCCTGATTGGTGATTTCTAGCCGTGGGATTTAGAGTTTTTTTCTCGTGATGGTCTTGGAACCCATTCATGGGCATGAGGCCCGTGTTAAAACTGATAAAATCCAACTATTAGAAATAACCAATTAGGCTGATTTTTTGTCTTTAGGTCAATCAAGGGGTGGGTGAGGTATTCATTTGGTCAGTGTACCTGAAAAGACTAACATGGCTTTTTTGGGGGGAGTTCGGTATACAAAGAAAATTTGCTGTGGGTAAGAAATGCCACCTGGCACACTCTTTCGGGTCCACTAGCCATTCAATCTTAGGATCCCAAAAAGGTTCAAATCCTAATCCCCACCAAATGGCTCCACTTGTAATTTGCAACTCTAGTTTGTCATCAGTTGCTGATCAGGTTAGTACTCTCTCCCTCTCTCTCTCATCCTTTGAACCCATACAACTCATACCACCTATAATTTTCTCTCTTTTCGTTGGACCACCGACACGATTGACCACTTGTAACTCTCTCTTTTCGTTTGACGCATTTGCCACACCAAAGTGATTACACCTGCAACTCTTGTCCCTTTCACAGTTCACACCTCATTTTTAATTTCTAATTTAACTACATTATACGGCCCCACACAAACTCAGATTAATCGTTTGTCTACTAGTCGAGTAAGTGGGGATCCGTCACAATCCTAAACCTTAATCTCTTATAAGTTCTACACACCTTTATATATTGGTTGTGAATTTTTAACATCAAATTTTCGGATCATAAACGAATCAAATATGGATATATACAGTTATAGACTTTTGCCGTTGTAAGTGTCGAATGATAAGGCAAGTGACAAATGTCTAATGAGTAGGGAAATGTAGTCCAAGAGACTCGCTAAGCTAAGTTTATATTCGCTCAAAAGTGTTTATTTTAAGCAATTATCCTTTAAGCATTCACACTCTCCTATGTAAAACTTCAATTTTTTATTTAATTTAAACTTAATTAATTAATTATTTTTTTATTTTAATAATTTAAATTAATTTTAATTTTTACTTATTAATATAAATAATTTAATTAAAATACTAATTTGCCACTCTTGGTGGAACCTCCAATTAAAACTTTAATTTAATTAAATTTAATCAATTTATTTTAATTTAATTTAAATTTAATTTATTTTAATTAAATTTATTTTAATTTAATTTAAATTAAATTAATTTTAATTAATTTAAATAATTTTAAAAATTTTAATTATTAGTTATTAGCCATTCGAGTTTCATTTTCGTTAGACTGGGAGAACATAAGTGATCAGGACAGCTGGACGTAAAGAAAAAATAGTAAATGAGAGAGAGAGATTCGCTCCCCAAGAAAAGTGTCCCCCCTTCTTTTTTCTTTGGGGTATTTATAGACTCGGGTCTAAGAGACGAAATGATCAAAATACCCATGTCCCGTGTGAAAATGACAAGGCACCTATGACCATATTGATTGGTTATGACTATTGATTGTTCATTCACGTACTCTTCTCTATCAGTATGTCAGTCCCCAAGACATGTCTATGCATCAACGTCATGTCGATGTCTCATGTTGATAAAAAGGATGAAATTGACTAGGAGCCTCTGTGGCTCTTACGACATCAAGATCATGTCCTACAGATCTCTCGAACTCTAATCTTATGTCACTCAAGTGCTGACTATGCATCGCTACCCTACCTTTAGGCATTTTACGTGGCTCAAGGTTTTTTATGTAGCATCCACCTAAGCACGTGCAATTGAAGCATCTACATTTAGTCCCCTGCGTGCTAAGGTGATGACATAATCACTGAGATATGCATGAATGCTAGTTCGGGACATATATTTTGCGACATCTTCTTCAAGCAATTAATTGTCGATGTTATTTTTGATGACGTGTAAGCATCAATAAACAGTGTCTCTTTATCAGCATTATAATAACGTTTAGTGTCACGAAGGTCATATGAACAAACAAAGAGAAAAGCGAGTCAGTCCCCATTCTTAGTATTCTGATGTCAATGACTCTAAATCGAGAGTGTCAATGATGTCTTGGCTACAAGGTTGATCCCCACACAAGATAATACATTAGTGGAGTAGAATTTCTTAGATGCGACGTCTCATGTCGACATCGCATGTCGACTTTAAAAATTTAAGCGATATAATTGTCTTGACATTGCGAAGTCACTCTTATCTCATTCTAACAACGTCGACGTCTAATGCGACATTGGTGTCTTGTGTTGACATCTTTTTTTTGTGAACATTGTGTGATGTCGATGTGATGTGTACACGTTTTTAACGTCGTATGATGTTGATGTCGATGTTTAAGCACCATTGAGGGTGTAAAAATTGGGTCGACATTTGTTATAAGGGGCGTCGTACTAGAGTGACCATCAAGTTGACGTCGTTCTATGGTCGCCCTTAAAATTTTATGTTAAGGGGTAAAATTGAGTTGATGTTTGAAGAACGATTAAAAAAGAATGAGGTCTCAATGGAAGTTATAATGGGTTGACATTGAGGCTTTTGTAAAATATTTTTGGTCAACATTGAGGTTGGGGTCGACATTGAAGTTGGTTGTCATCGAAGTCTGAAGAATGTTAAAGATATAAGCTGACATTTAGGGCTGAAAAAATAGGAAAGGCACAAGTCAAGAATAAGGTTCGACACAGAGGTTTCAAAAAGTTAAGGCTGTAAGTCGACCTTGAGGTGTGATATCGAGATCTCAAAAAGTAAATGCATATTAAAGTTTAAAAAGGTAAATGCATAAGTCGACATTCAAGTGCAACATTGAGATCTAAAAAAGTAAATGCATGAGTCAACATTGAGGTCTCAATGTAAAGGCATAAGCAAACATTCAGGTGCAACATTGAAATCTAAAAAAGTAAAGGCATAAGTCGACATTGAGGTCTTTTTGGTCAATATCTATACTATTATAAAGCTACAACTGGTAGTGCCACACATGTGACACAATTAAAAGCCTCTCTACATTCAAAGGCAAAACCTTCCCTCATTAAATGTCTCTATTCTAAAGAAAAGACAAACCTGGGTTGGAGTACACCCTAGACAGTTTAGGATGTCCAGCACGCCCACATCCCTCATCAATGATGACGAGGGACAATAGTATATGCCACGTGAGACACTCTTAGGGACCACTGACTGCATGGATGTTTGTCCCATCCATAGGTTGACCTATATAAGCATGTTTAGTGATCTCAAAGTACCCTTGGATTTGAATACCCATATAATGCTCAAAATCTACTATTAAAAATCAACCCATGAAAATGACTCAAATCAAATCCTTAAAAATCATTAATATGCTGATTTTTTTGCATGTAAGTCCATCTAGGGATGGGCCAAATATCAATACGACGAGTGATCTTTACAAGTATGCTACGTGTAAGGTGCACGTGTATTGCACGTAGCGTTCCCTTAGTAATGTATAAAGAGAAAACCTCATGTGAAATTTAGATAAAAAAATATTTTGTTTTGATGGTGTTATAAAACCCTAATATCCTAGATTATGAAGGAACCACTACTATTGGACGGATCCTAATTTGTGATTGTAGACACCTCATTTTGGCACGATCTTCTAATTTGGCGATCAACAATCTTGATCTACTTCTCTATGAGTCGAGGGATTACTTTAACTCATCTCAACCCTTAGGATGTTCTTACTCAATCGTGAAACCCTGTTTAGAACCATCAACCACCCTTAGATAACACTTCTAGAACTCAAAATCATCATTAGGAAGCTCCATCATAAGCTATGAGAATTTAATTAAATGTTTGACTTTTGTTGATAAATAATAAAAAATTGCATATATATTTAATTTTACCATTAGATTTGATCATAACCAAAAGTATTTGTCTATAACTCCTTCATCTTTTAAAAGAAAAGTGATTTCATTAAAATCTAATGACTCGATCATAAGGTCAAGGCTTTTGTTGGACTAATTCATAAATGATCTCAATTTTTGATAGTTTATGTGTCAATGAGATGTCCACCATTGAAAAGTACTTTGAAATGTCTTTCGAAATATTTTTGTCTTGTAAATTTTGGACTTAAAATGAACATTTTATCAATAATTGATCAAAACTCTTGATGTGTGGTCTTGATGAACCAAGGTTCATCAATCATAACACACTTTGATGATATTATTCAAGCTTATCCATCCAACTCACAAAACCTCTATACTTTTCCATTTTATCCATACATTTTTTGTTCATCCTTCACACATAAATTTCATACAACTTTTAACTTTCTAGATTACCTAACTTTTTCTAACAAATTAAAAAATTTCTTAACATATCCAATATGACAAACCCCATTTTTACCATTTTGCCCACAAATGATTAAACTATCATTTTCTTTATTTTCAAACTATCCCAAACCCTTACTTTTCACCTATAAATACCCCCTCACTCCTTTTAGAAATTCGTCCATTCAAACCATCTCTTTAGGCCTAGAAAAACTCTTACAAAATAGTTTCATAGCTTTCCAAAAACTCTTAGAAATCTTTAAATCTTCAAAGACCTCTATTGTTTTAAGAGATTAAGTGAAAGGAATAAGAACTTTTGTTCTTGCTCACTTCATTTTTTTCTTTTCTTTTAAGAAGAAAAGAAGACCAAGGAAAGAAGAATGACCATTTGCAAGGTATAATATAAATAACATAAGTTCTTTCTCTTTCTAATAATGTAACCACATGGGAAGGCTATGCTACCCTATTCCTCTTTTTCTTTCTTTATTTTCTTTTATTTTGTTTGCTTAGCTTTAGATTATTATATGTTTAGTTAGTTCTTTTTTTTTTTTTTTTTACTTTCTTTATGTTGGTCATTTTTACTTTCTCTTTTTAGCAATGTAACCACATGGGAAGGCTATGACACCTTATTCTTTTTTTTTTTTTATTTGTCTTTTATTTTGTTTACTTATTTTAGATTATTGTATGTTTTTTTTTATTGTAGTTCATCTTTCTTATTTTTTTTATGTTGTCTTTGTTACTTTTTCTCTATAGTATATGTGGAGAACCTGAAATGCTTGCATAGTAGGGTATTCCCACATTTTCTCTTATGTTCTATCTTTATCTCTATAGTATATATAGAGAACTCGAAATGCTTGCATGGTAGGGTATTCCCACATTTTTTTTTATGTTCTATCTTTTTCTATAGTAGATATGGAGAACTCGAAATGCTTGCATAATTGGATATTTTCATATTTTTTTCTTTTATGTTCTTATACATTTAGATTAATTTTTTCTTAACCGATAACTTGAGAAGATGATTAAGGGTACAAGAGTAGGTAACCGTTTAAATACGGGTAGATTGTGATACTTAACACATTTCCCAATTTACAAATGACCCACTTACCTAATGATCTCTCAAATGGTTAGTAGATCAATGGAGTCAATAATTTATATTTTGTTAATTTAAAAAAAAAATTAATGTTATCTATTTTCAAACCCAGTGACCAATCACACTATTAAAAAATGGTTGGTGGTGACTCCATAACATTTGACATTTTTGCCTCCGGTCAGATTGTGCTATCTCATAGTGATGGTATTGGAATATATATCAATGTCGACGAAAAATATTTTATAAAAGTCAAATGTCGATCGATTTGTGCATTATAACTTCCATTGAGATCTCATTCTTGTCTAATCGTTCTTTAAACATCAACTCAATTTTACCCCTTATCATAAAATTGTAAGGGCGACCATAGAACATCGTCAACTTGATGGCCACTCTAGCACGACATCACTTATAACAAATGTCAACCCATTTTTTACACCCTCAATGGTGCATAAACATCGATGTCGACATCAACATCATACGATGTTAAAAATGTGTACACATCACATCGACGTCACACGATCTTCTAAAAAATGATGTCAACACAAGATATCGTTGTCGCATTAGATATCGACGTTGCTAGAATGATATAAGAGTGACATTGTAACATCAAGACAATGACATCACTTAAATTTATAAAGTCGACATGCGATGTGGACATGAGATGTCGCATCTAAGAAATTCTACTCCACTAATGTGTCATCTTTTGTGGGGATCAACCTTGTAGCCAAGAAGTGACACGCTCAATTTAGATTCATTGTAATCAGAAAATTAAGAATGAGGACTGACCCACTTTTCTCTTTGTTTGTTCATGCATCTTCATGGCACTAAACATATTATAACATTGATAAAGAGACACTATTTATTGATACTTACACGTCATATAAAATAACATTGATAATTAATTATCTTGAAGAAGATGTCGCAAAATACATGTCCCAAACTAGCATTGATGCATGCATCAATGCTTACGTTATCACCTTAGCATTCAGGGCATCAACTAAATGTAGATGCTTCAATATGCACATGCTTATGTGAATGCCACGTAAGAAACATAAAGCCACATAAAATTCCTAAAGGTGGGGGCAACAATGCATAGTTAACACTTGGGTGACATAAGAGACATAGGATTGGAGGTTGAGAGATATATAAGTCTACAGGTCATGATCTTGAGCTCGTAAGGAGCCATGGAGGCACCTCGTGTGGTGGGAAAATGGTATGGCTCATAATTTGTATGGATGCAGCATTTGGAAGGAGATTTTGAAGCTTACTAGAAATTTTCCAAAGGGATTTATTTTGGTGTAGGGGCAGGGAACAAGATCAGGTTTTGGGATGACTTAAGGTGTGGAGAGGACGTGGTTTCCTCAAGAGTGATGTACATCTACGGACTCATGCTGATTCCACTATGCTAAGTCAAAAGAATAACTCATAATACAATAATAATCATCTTACAAAACCGACATGTGTGTGTATGGTAATTGTTCAAAATTGTATCATTATCCTACTTTTGATAGGCATTATTGCATTTTCCTTTGCATATATCTTATAATTTTACATAAACATGTACTCCCTCTTACGTGGTTTAATTACGTGTATTCTTTCACACAGGAACCTTAACGGGACCACTCTTGAGATTTGGGCAGATTACCAGAACACGGGCCAAGTTAGTGGGCCACTATGCTGAGTCACGTTGATGAGCAAGTGGGCCGACATGTGAGTTGGTGCAAGAAATGGTCATGGTGATGACTACAATGCAAAGGGGTTTTACTTCCTAGGGTGGACCGAACATCGGTTAGATTGTGTGCTAAATCAAAGGCTCAATTGTTACAAATTGCTGATTATGAGCATAAATAAAAGAGCATCACGACAAAGGTACCACATGGGATGGATGATGAAGATGGGTTAGTGGGCTAGTGTCATGGACCAAGATGTAGACCGAATTGATGGGCCAAGGGGGAGAGTAAGTCACTGGCCAATGAGGTAGTCCAAGGTGTTGATTGAGTCAACATGTGTGAAGCACACAAATTGATGGGCCAAATCGATGGATACATTATTGGGCCATAATGTTGAGTCCATAAACATGTTGAAGGCTAAAATGGATGGTGGAGATTAGAGCAATGGGTGATGTGGCATATAAAGAAGTAAGGTGTTAACGTTGTTTTGTCATTTAGCAATAAAAAGTTTTGAAACAAGACAAGGCTACACGGTGAAAGAATATATTTTCAGAATGAATAAGACAAAATGCATTGAAAAGGAAAAGACAATTTGTTTAAAAGGGAAAAATAGTTGTTGACTTCCAAAAAAAGGACTTTTGATATTGGAAACTTTCGAACTTGGCATTAAATAAAGGGGATAACTTGTTATCAAAAGAAAACATTATTTTAAGAAATTAAGGAAAGTTGTTTTTTATTGACTTAAAGAGAAAGTGTTCAATGTGATTGAGAGGAGATTGTACATCAAACAAATGAATTGGTCTTCTTAACTGCATCGTAGAATTGCAAGAGGCAAAAGGCTGATTTTGACTTTCCAAGTTTGGAATAAAGAAATGATGCACCCGCAGACGTCCCACAAGAGTGCCTTTTTATAGGGGTGTTGAATGACCACCCTTATTGATTCCACGTTTTTGCCTTTTTTCTATGGGTGGATGCTCATTTCTTTGTTCCAAACTTAGTCAAAACCAGCCTTCTGTTTTTTGCAATTCCTCCATGCAAGTAAGAAGACCAATTCCTTTGTTTGATGGTCAATCTCCTCTCAATCACATTGAACACTTTCTCTTTTAGTCAATAGAAAACAACTTTCCTTTCTTAAAATAATGTTTTCTTTTGAATAACAAGTGATCCCCTTTATTTAATGCCAAGTTGGAAAGTTTCCAATATCAAAAGCTCCTTTTTGAAAAGTCAACAACTATTTTTCATTTTTAAACAAATTGTCTTTCCATTTTCAATATATTTTTGTCTTATTCATTCCCAAAATATATTCTTTAACCGTGTAGCATTGTCTTGTTTCAAAACTTTTCTTGCTAAATGACAAAACAACTTTAACACCTTGCTTCTTTATATGCTACATCACTCATTGCTTTAATCTCCACCATCCATTTCAGCCTTCAGCATGCTTATGGACTCAACATTATAGCCCAAGAATTTATCCATCGATTTGACCCACCAATTTGTGTGCTTCACACATGCTAGCTCATTCAACACCTTGGACTACCTCATTGGCCCGTGACTTAGTTTGCCCATTGGCCCGTCAATTCGGTCCACATCTTGGTCCATGACACTAGCCCACTAGACCATCTCCATCATCCATCCTATGCAATACCTTTGTCGCGATACTCTTTAATTTCTTTATGCTCATAATCAGCAACTTGTAACCATCGAGCCTTTGATTTAGCACATGATTTAGCTGATGTTCGGTCCATCCTAAGAAGTAAAACCCTTTTGCATTGTAGTCATCACCACGACCATTTCTTGCACCCACTCACATTTCGGCCCGCTTGCCCGTCAACGTGACTCAACATAGTGGCCTACTAACTTGGCTCGTGTTCTAGTAATCTGCTCAAATCTCAAGAGTGGTCCCGTTAAGGTTTCTGTGTGAGATAATACACGTAATTAGACCACGTAAGAGAGAGTACACGTTTATGTACAATTATAGAGATATATACAAAGGAAAATGTAATAATGCCTATCAAAAGTAGGATAATGATATAATTTTGAGCAATTATCACATCCCCAACTAGCATATTGCTAGTCTCTAGCAATCCACTAACAACAATTAAAAAATCAAAATAAAAATAAAAATAAATTAAATTAAGAAGAAAACAAGAAAAGAATAAAAAGAAGAATGCCACTTCCGCTGGCCATCTCAGTTGCATTTAGCATATGCAACAAGCCCTTAAACCCCTAGGTTAACCCTAGTTGTCGAGTATGACTCGTGAGGGTTTGCAGTAAATATGCCCACAAAATTTAAATCATTCAAGTTTTTTTAATAGATCCCTTAGAACACCTCCCAATTGTGACAAAAAAATATCAATTCAGTTCAAAAGGGCAGATTACAAAGAATCAAGATAATAACTGTAAAGCAAGACTAACATTCTTCCATTTTTTTAATAATAAAAAGAACTAAGATACAAAATTAAATAAAAATTTACTGCATCATTCATTCAAGTATTAAACTCAAGATTAATCAGGTACTAATTATTTATGATATTTAGCCAATTATTCTAAAAATCAAGATAGAGTCCAAATCACTAACTTCCCTTAGAAAAATTTTAGAACAATGTGATTTTGAGTGCATGTGAAGTCTGACAAATAAATAGAGGGTAAGACTCCTAAAGTAAAAGTGAATTTCTCATCACCAAAGAAATGGTCAAATTGACCTAAGGATCCAATTCAAACTAAGCTATTTGTTCGGGTTAACAAGCGGTTTGGATGTTCACCTTAATACTTCATGGGTCTTATCTTTGATATTCTAGCTTGCTTGTATTTTTACAGTGATGACTTTTATCATATTTTTAAAAACCAAGGTCATTGGAAATTTTAACATTTTTTTCTTTCGACTTCGCTCAGTTTCCTTGACACTTCTTCATTATGTTCAACACTCCCTTTCTATTTTTATTGATAAGAGATTTTTTTTTCATACAATAGAATGGAAAGAGGCTGTCCTTCTTGGTGTACCCAATGTAATTCTCTGATTGCTTTCCAAAACGTGTTTATACCCAGTTCTATTTTTCTTCTTTTCCAGCCAACCAAATGAACCAGTTTGCCAAAGTTCATTAGACTTGGTCGTTCATAACATTTCTATGCAATCATTAGGTCACAATCACTAAAGTTAACCTAAACTCTAAAAATCTAGATGTGTACTAGTGAAGTTTCAAATATCAAAATTTTTTAAAATTCACTACTTCAGAGTTAATAATAAGAGCTCAATATTAAAACATCTAGATTTGGCTGTTTAAATATTTTCACCATGTGCCTTCATATTCTATCATTTAATAACTCAATAAAAGAAACGCAAACAAGAAACAAAAACAGAAATAACAAATAATTTTTTTTAAAATTTTTTAAAATTGTTTTCAAAAGAATGGAGGAGAAGTCAATACTATTAACAGCTATTATCCTAACCATGAAACATGAATCCACACCCCCAACCTAAATCAAACATTGTCCTCATTATTTCGGCAATGAAGCATCATAGACATTAATGAAAAATCACAATGAGATAGAGGCTGTAAGAGAACATCATAGGGATGAAAACAAACTAGTGTACAAATAAATAAATAAATAAATAAATAAATAAAATAACCAAAATGCAATAATATGCAACAAAGTCCTCAATTGAGGGAGGATCAATCTTGGTACACAGGATCTTCTTGAATTGTGGACTCAACTTCTGAGATGAAAATTTTCAAGAACGGATTCAGACATTGTCCATTAACCTTAAAGATATTACTATTCTGTGGATTTTCAATTTCTATAGCCCAATAAGGATATACTACTTTTACAACAAAGGGACTGGTCCAACAAGTTCACAACTTACCTGGGAATAGATGGAGCCGAGAATTTTACAAGAGAACTTTTGAGATGGTTCACGTTTTTCGAAGGATATTCTTGTCATGAAATACCTTCGTCCATTCCTTGTAAATTATGGCACTTTTATAAGCATCATGCCGGATTTTTTTCAACTCATTGAGTTGGAGTTTGCGAAGCTAGCATGCTTTCTCTAAATTGAAATTGAATGTCATTATCGCCTAGTAAGCCTTGTGTTCCAATTCCACATGCAAGTGACAAGCCTTTCCAAAAACTAGTCGATATGGAGACATGCCAATTGGGGTTTTGAAAGCTGTTCGATAAGCCCAAAGCGCATCGGTTAGTCGTAATGACCAATCTTTACGATCTGGATTCACTGTTTTTTGTATTTCAACCTGTCCACTTGTCTATGGATGATAGGGAGTAACAACTTGATGGGTTATCCCATACTTTTTCATCAAGGCCTCAAAAGATTGATTATAGAAGTGCGTACCCCCATCACTAATGATGGCTCGAGGCATTCCAAATTTTGACAAAACATTTTCTTTTAAAAATTTCAAGACCACTTTGTGGTCATTGGTTCTGCATGGAATAGCCTCAATCCACTTGGACACATAATCAACAGCTACAAAGATATAAAATATTCAAATGATGAAGGATATGGGCTCATAAAATCGATGCCCCAATAGTCAAAGACCTCAATAATCAAGATTGGGTTGAGACACATCATATTTCGATGGGATATTCCTCCCAATTTTTGACGGCACTCGCATGCTTTGCAGAAGTCATGTGTGTCCTTGAAAAGAGTAGGCCAATAAAAATCGCTTTGAAAAATCTTTGCAACAGTCTTTTTGGCCGAAAAGTGACCACCACATACTTCAAAGTTACAAAAGGAGATGACATTCATATGTTAAGAATCATGCACACATCTCCTAATGATTGATCTAGACAATATTTGAACAAATATGGACCATCGCAGAAAAATTATTTTACCTCGATGAAAAATCTATTCTTATCTTGTTGGGTCCAATGATTAGGAATTCTACCCGTAACAAAATAATTTGCAATATCTGCAAACCAAGGCAAATGGGATACAACAAAAAGTTGCTCATCAAGAAATGTATCCTTGATCGGCATTGTCTCCAAGGAATCAGAAATACTTATCTGGACAAGTGACCAACCACTATATTTTCTACTTTTTATCTTTAATTGTTAAATTGAACTCCTGAAGTAGGAGGATCTACCTAAGTAATCTGGGTTTTGCATCTTCTTGGTCAGAAGGTATTTTTCAGAGAGGTTTATTTTGTTGTAGGGGCAGGGAACAAGATCAGGTTTTGGGAGGACTTAAGATGTGGAGAGGACGTGGTTCCCTTAAGATTGAGGTACATCTACGGACTCATGTTGATTCCACTATGCTGAGGCAAAAGAATAACTCACCATACAATAATAATCGCCTCACAAAACTGACATGCCTGTGTGTGTATAACCCCATGACAAAACTAGCACCATCAGGCTCCACAAAACATAACGCTTGGCCCATTGGCACTCCTAATTTATCCTCCAGTACTCCCTCGGGGGAAGGAACAAACACATGAAAAATGGCGGTCTACTTGTTCTCTGAGAAATTTCAATATAAAAGAGTGAAAGACGGAAGTTTCCATCCATTACTAGTAACATACAACAATAATTCTTCTATACAAAGAGGATAGTGTTTCTAAGGTTCACACAAAATGTCTTCTCAAAAGTACGTGGCAGGATTTTTTTTATATGGCAAGGCTAAAGGGGGGCATACATTTCACCAACTCTGCATTTTCGCGTGTGGCAAGTTTCAGGCCAATAGAAATCCACCATGTGACAAAGAGGCATGTTTCATTTTCCTTAATTATTAAATTTAATGGCTGCGGGCAATACAAAACAATGTAGGAGTTATTTCATGTGTTGAAGTTATCCCCTCCTAAAATGCCACATGGCACACTTTTCAAGCTTATTGACCACATAGATGCTTGGGCCACCTCTTGATGGATCTACACACACAAATCAGTTTTATTGGTAACTAGGGGGAAGTATGTGAGTGACTACATGGCACACTCTTTGAGACCGCTGACCGTATAGTATGGATGTTTGGCCCATCACTAGCTGGACTTACATACCAAAATTCAACCTGATTAGTAATTTCTATCCGTTGGATTAGAGTCTTTTCCATTGTTTATTTTTAATCGTGAATTTTGAGCATTGTTTGGGGTACTCAGTTCCAAAGGTTAGAAATCACTAATCAGAATGATTTTTGGTATGTAGGTCTACTCAGGGATGGACCAAACATCCATATGGCTAGTAGCCTAGTAGTCTCTAAGAGTGTGACACATGGCTCATACTGTCGTCTATCATCAATGTTGGTGATGGATCTCATTCGATGCTGAATGTGGTGCCGATATGTGAAGTAAGGAGCTGTATTGAAAGTAAGAATGATGACTTTGAAAAGTAATTAAGTGGTAGCAAGGGGCTGACATTATAATAATAGAATGGGTAAGTAGGGGGTAACACGGGATTTAATGAACTTTTTTATAATAAGGTTGAAAAGAGTAATATAACTGCTTGAGTGAAGCACACGTGTATGATATCTAGCCATTGTCTTTGAGTACCCAAAATAATGTTAAAATCCAGCCATTGGATTCAACCCATGTAAAGTTTTCAAATCAATGACTAGAAATCATCAATCAAGTTGACTGTTGAAGTGTTGATCCAGTAAACATTCATGTGGTCAGTTGTTCCCAGAGCACCACCGCCATTGGATTCTCGGAATCCACGCCCAAGAGCAACAGCAGATTGTGGCACCATGTGATTGGCCATTGCTTGGCTTGCTTCAAAAATCCACTCCAAAAATTTTCTGCAGATGCACGGTCTAGTTTGGCCAAGTCATCCATCCACGTGTAAATAAATAGCAAGCCACATAGAAGAATTCTGGAGTGTAGCTCCAGAAAAAAAAGAAAAGAAAAAACTTTTGGGTCTCTCGGACATATTAGGTGGTGCGTAGAGCTCACGCGCGTTGTTTCCCGAGGGACCTTGTTGTTGTGAAGAGGAGATCCATCATTCATCTTCATCCAGCGTTAACTGGATTTGCCATTTCTCGGAATAAACTATGGTACGTTTGCTGTAATCCTCGGCTTTTCAATATTAAGATACCAAGCTTTTGTAATTCTAGGGTTTTACTGGTTTCAAATTTCTTCGATCAATCGTATTTCGATGCTTTAAAAATCGAGTAATTGCAAGACAAACCCATGAGTGTCATGGGGTTCTGAGACGAATTTGATCTCCATATTAACAGAATTTGTTAGTGTTTTGTTGTTGTATCTCATCCTAGTCTCATTTGTCAGCATGGATCTTATATTCTTTTTTAGTTATGTAACAAGGACACGGACACGTGTGTCGGTGTACGACAGGGATACAGATTGTCTGACACGCTGACCTTACAAACCTAATATGTCGATATGTCTGTTGTTAGGGTTCTAACCAGAAAGTGAGTCTGTAGAGTGGAGTCGTGCCTCTTCTTTGATAAATTCTCTCTTATTTTGTCAAATACTGAAGTTTGCAATCTTATAGATCTTGCCAGCAAGAGTTTGGCTAAGATTAAACAACTTCAAAGCTAATCAAAATAGAATTAGAAACTAAAACAAAGAGTCCTACTAAAAATATTGTACTGTGAGAGAAGAAATCGGGGTCCTATCATCCCACCCCCCAAAATAAATGGCTTGTCCTCAAGCCGAAAAGTCCGGAAAGTGGTGTAATGGCCTGATTACTGCATTTAATAAACTGTGATTTCCAATTCTCTGTCCTTTCTGTTGCGTGATTTCTTCTTTTACGAGCAATTTTGTAACTGTGGCTTACTTCAAGGGAATCCAAGACCTCCTGAGATACAATTTGTAAAATGGTTTTCTTCATATCTTCTCATTAACATCCAACCTTCTTAAATACAATAACTCGGAATGAAATACAAACCCATAACTAACTTCAGCCACGTTTCACACAACTAAACAATTGCTACAACTTCTCTAACTGACATGGATTATCCCATGTTTCTCATAACTACATAACTAAATAACTGCCACAACTTATCTACTGACATGGACTCACTAAATACTAACACGTTGCACAACTAATTAGGACACGTTCATGTAACAAGTCTAGGAACGTATCACTCCCCCTCCCTTCTGAGAACCTGGTCCTCCAGGTGAGCATCTGGAAACCGGGAAAGGAGATCCTGATATCGCTCCCAAGTGGCATTAGCTTCATCGATACCTTGCCATTTGATCAGAACCTCGGTGACAGCCCCCATCCCACGACGAACCATTCGACGATCCAAGATCTTTTCCGGTGGAGGTTGAAAGATACCTACATCATTGACTGGAGGCAAAGCTATTTGTGTTGTAACATGAGCTCCAACCTTTGGTTTGAGACAAGAGACATGGAAAACCGGATGAACTCGTGATCCTTCTGGAAGATCGAGCTTGTACTCAACAAGGCCGATGCGTTGAATAACCTTATATGGACCAAAGTATCTTGGTGATAATTTCAGAACCCTTCGCATTGCAACTGCGTGTTGCCGGTATGGTTGCAGACGCAAATAGACCAAGTCGCCAATATTAAATTCACAATCAGTGCGGTGTCGGTCCGCTTGTCGCTTCATCCTTTCTTGAGCACCTGATAAATTTTCTTTAAGAATGGCGAGGATTTGATCCCGCCCTTTCAACAAGTCCTCAACAGCTTGAACACAGGTTGTGCCGGGTACATACGAGAGGAATCTTGGTGGCATTGTACCATACACCGCCTCATAGGAGGTCATTCCAATGGAAGCATGTGTAGTCGTGTTGTACCACCATTCGGCCAATGGTAGCCACTTGGCCCACTCTTTAGGACCCCCCCCCTGCAAAACATCGCAAATAGTTTTTTAGACAACGATTAACCACTTCGGACTGGCCGTCAGATTGAGGGTGATAAGAAGTGGTTAAATTTAACTGCGTGCCTTGCAATTTAAATAACTCCTTCCAGAGTAGGCTTGTAAATGTTGGATCTCGATCGCTGATAATAGTTGATGGCATGCCATGTAATTTGAAGATATGATCAAGAAAAAACCGAGCAACTGAAGTGGCAGTATATGGGTGACATAGGGAGGCGAAATGCGCATACTTTGACAGCCGATCTACTACCACCAATATCACATCATGTCCATTGGATTTAGGCAACCCATCTATAAAATCCATGGTGATGTCTGTCCAAATTGTAGTTGGAATTGGTATAGGCTGTAACAAGCTGGCCGGTGACACATTCTCAGCCTTATTCCGCTGACATGTATCACATTCTCGGATATAATTCCTTACAAATGATCTCATGCCATTCCAAAAAAAATCTGACTTGACCCGTCTCTATGTTTTACGAAAACCCGAATGACCTGCAATAGGGGAATCATGTAATTGTTGGAGTATTTTAGATCGCGAAGGGGACTTGGAGCTTAGATAAAGGCGGCCCTTGTAAAATAGTAACCCACTATGACGTGTATCTAGTAAGATCCAGTTCACCCTTGGCATATGCGTGCATTTTGTCTCGTAATTCATGGTCGGTCGAATACTCTGATCGGATCACATCCAACCACGAAGGAACTAATGATGAGATAGCCATCAATCCTTCATTATGTTCCCTTCTAGATAAAGCATCAGCCACCTTGTTTTCCCGACCGCTTTTGTACTCCACAATATAGTCATACCCCATCAACTTAGTTAGCCATCGTTGTTGTGCCGGAGTGGAAATCTTTTGCTCTAACAGATATTTTAAACTTTGATGGTCAGTCAAAATTTTGAATCTACGGCCCAAAAGATAGGGTCTCCACTTCAACACTGCTAAGACCAATGCTAGAAGTTCCTTTTCATAGGTAGATAATGATAAATTCTTCCCTTTAAGTGCTTGGCTGAAGTAGGCGATCGGATGACCTTCTTGCATGATCACAGCACCAACTCCATTTCCCCATGCATCACACTCTAAAGAGAATGATTTGGAAAAATTAGGTAAGGCCAAAATCGGTGGTTTGATCATCAACATCTTGAGATTTTTAAAGGCGGCTTTTGATTCAGTGGTCCATTGGAAGGAGTTCTTTTTCAGCATGCTAGTAAGTGGTGCTGCCACCTTACCATCATCTTTGATGAATTTCCTATAGTAACCGGTCAATCCCAAAAATCTCCTAGAGATTTGATATCTTTGGGAAGTGGCCAATTTATCATACAAGAAATCTTGGATGGTTCAGCTGCGACCCCATGTTTGGAAATTAGATGACCGAGATACTCGATCTCCTCAACACCGAACTGACATTTCGACTTTTTGGCAAATAATTTATGAAGCCTCAATGTCTCTAAAATAATGCGTAAATGTGTAATGTGATCATGCCAAGATTTACTGTAGACTAAGATATCATCAAAGAATACTACGAAAAATTTACGCAAGTGAGGTTTAAATACCTCGTTCATCAATCCTTGAAATGTAGAAGGCGCATTGGATAAGCCGAACGGCATCACAAGGAATTCATAGTGGCCCTCGTGTGTACGAAACGCGATCTTTGGAATATCCTCATGACATACTCGGATTTGATGATATCTTGAGCGTAGCTCAAGCTTTGAAAATATTGTAGCCCCATGCAACTCGTCCAACAACTCATCAATAACAGGGATAGGAAATTTGTCTTTAATCGTCACTTGATTAAGAGCACGATAATCAACACACATCCTCCACCCCCCGTCGTTCTTGCGAACCAATAAGACCGGAGAAGAAAATGGACTTTGACTTGGCCTCACGATCCCTGCTTGTAACATTTCAAGTACGATCCGCTCTATTTCACTTTTTTGATAATAAGGATAGTGATAAGGTTGTACACTAACTGGAGGTGTACCATCAAAGAGTGGAATCTTGTGGTCATGAGCCCGATCTGGTGGTAGTCCCTTAGGTTCTTCGAATACATCAACAAACTCTTCTAGTATTTCACTAAACCTTGGACTTGAATCTGTCACCGATGGACAGCCAACAATGTTACATAGATGTAACAGCACTCCACGCTCATTTTTTTTAACATCTTGTTAGGATTGTTCCTACCCACAACAGAAATCTCCTTTGATGATTCTCCTTTAATACAATAAGTATTCTCACCTAATGAAAACTTCATCCACAGATTTGAGAAATCCCATAAAATAGGGCCTAGCGTCCTTAACCAATGTGCCCCAAGAACCGCATCACACCCTCCTAGAGGAAGAGTATAAAAATCTGGGATGACATTCATTCCTTGCATGGAAATTGTGACATTCAAACACCTTCCTTCAGTAGTTAATTTTTCTCCATTAGCCACCATAACATCAAGTTTACCACCTTCTTGTACCAATACGCGAGCCTTTTTTGCTACTACAGTATCTAAGAAATTATGGGTGCTGCCAGAATCAATCAAAATCACTAAGGATTGATGATTCAAGATGCCAAATACACGCATTGTTTGTGGAGCAGATGCCCCTGAGATAGCGTGGAGTGATATTTCTGGTGGAGGAATCGCCTCAGGTATTGACACTTCCTCAGAAGTTTCAACTTCTAGGTCTGGTGTGTCTTCTTCTTCTTGTCCCGGCCAAGAGCCCTCCATCAAAAATAACTTTTGCGTCTTGCACTTATGCCCCGGGGAGAATTTCTCATCGCAGTTATAGCACAAACCACGATCACTCCTCTTCTTCATTTGTGATGGAGTAAGTCCTGTAATAGTTGGGCTGGATGGTTTGGAGGTTGTCGTGTTAGAACCACCTTGATTTTTGGAATTGAACATTCGTTGTCGAGCACCGATCTTCTCCTCCTGTAAACGAGAAAGTCCAATAGCAGCCGATAAAGAATGGGGCCTAAACATTTGCACGTTCAGCCGAATTTCCTTCTTAAGCCCACCCACAAAACAACTTGTCATAAATGCTTCATTAAGCCCTTCAGTTCGGTTGGCTAAAGACTCAAAGTGAGTTTGATAATCTTGAAGTGTTGAAGTTTGGCGTAACTTAGCCAAGGTTGCTGAGGGATCCTCAAATTCGGTGGGTCCGAATCTGATTTCCAAAGCTCGCGTGAATTCTCGCCATCCTGTCAAGGCTGTAGATCTTTCCATCCACCGATACCATTGAAGTGCATTACCTTCTAAATGGAAGGAAGCAACCACAAGCCGCTGGTCAAAGGGAGTTTGGTGGTAAGCGAAGAATTGTTCCGCTCGATAAACCCATCCTACTGGGTCAGTACTATCAAATCGAGGAAAATCCAAACGAATAGCCCGAGTTTGTATAGTGGTATTCCCTCTAGTATGCTGGGAACCCTCCAGTAAGTGGACAGAATGTTCGGCTAAGTGTTCACCCTTGTCACGATTAACTTCACGAGAGATCTGGTCATACTTCACGTCCATGGCTGTAATCTTATGACTGAGATCATTAAGGATTTGGTTTTGGCGTGTAGCTGTCTCTTGCAAGTTGGATAGCAATTGCCCTTGCTGGATGGAAGCTTCATTCAGGTGAGAAACTACCTCATCCAACCTGGATAATCTTGTGCCTTCAACCATTCCAAAACCGTCTGGCTCTGATACCAAATGTTAAGACCCAACCAATACACCAAAAGCACCTAGGTGATAGAGGTGTGGAAAGTTTAAGTCTTAACCCCTAGGATCGTAACATTCCACCACGCTTCGAAGGCCAACGTCCACGGTGGCCCACTCTAAGGCGGCTTTCACTCCGGTACCCCTATTTTCTCACTTTTTGTGAGAGAGCCCCCGGCATTTTTACCGATACCCCTATTTTCTCCTTTTTTGAGCGAGCCCCCAGGTAGCCCTTTCCTCAGGTCGCCCCTCCCATGACTTGAACCCTTGATGTGGGGTTGGCTCTGATACCAAAGTTGTTGCGTGATTTCTTCTTTTACGAGCAATTTTGTAACTGTGGCTTACTTCAAGGGAATCCAAGACCTCCTGAGATACAATTTGTAAAATGTTTTTCTTCATATCTTCTCATTAACATCCAACCTTCTTAAATACAATAACTCGGAATGAAATACAAACCCATAACTGACTTCAGCCACGTTTCACACAACTAAACAACTGCTACAACTTCTCTAACTGACATGGATTATCCCATGTTTCTCATAACTACATAACTAAATAACTGCCACAACTTATCTACTGACATGGACTCACTAAATACTAACACGTTGCATAACCAATTAGGACACGTTCATGTAACAAGTCAAGGAACGTATCACTTTCCCATGTTACTCCGGGTCTGGTTCTACTTTGGGTGACCACTCTCCTTCAATTAAGAGTAGTTGTTGACATGCACACTTGTGACCTGGCCGGAATTAGAACATAGCACGTTTTCGCGTTTTTCCTTCATTTCATCTGTTGTAAGGCATTTAATGAAAGGAAATCCAGATGAAGGTAAGTGGGGCTGGTCAAGCGCGGGAAGAGTCGAGGGAGTGGTTATTTATTGATCGATGGTCGACTCACCACTCTTTGTAAACTGTGTTTCTCTTCTTGAAGACGTGCAATCCCAATTGCATTAGAGAGAGAGAGAGATGTGGGTCGAAAGGATTGCACATCGGCATGTAATTCTTCTTTCAACCCACTAATGAAGGTCCCAATCGAGGGTGTTTGTGGTGCCTTAAAAACGGGGAAAATCCAGCTTCAAAGATCGCATCTTGAATGAGGAAGGATTAGATGTGTTAGTACTTGGAGATAAGGAGGGCCCTCCATTCACGTTGATGCTTTCCAGAGGGATCGTTTCTTCAGGCTGTTTTCCCATACTTGCAATCAACAGTAACAACTCAGCGAATGAGAATTCATTTCTGCGAATCCTTGCTTGGTGTAGTCCAACTTATGGAAATCTTCATCAGTTACCCACGTCTCTGATGGAGGATCTTGGCGCGGTTTTGGCCCCTTTTTTCTGGCTCTGATACCAGTGTTAGGGTTCTAAACCAGAAAATGACTCTCTCGAGTGGAGTCGTGCCTCTTTTTGATAAATTCTCTCTTATTCTCCCAAAAACTGAAGTTTACAATCTTATAGATCTTGCCAGCAAGAGTTTGGCTAAGATCAAACAACTTCAAAGCTAATCGAAATAGAATTATAGGCTAAAACAAGTAGTCCTACTAAAACAAAGAGTCCTACTAAAAATAGAGTATTGTGAGAGAAGAAATCGGGGTCCTAACATCTGCATAGTTCATTCTTTATGCTGAAAGATATATCTTTTAAATATTTTAGTCCATGTTAAGCATGCCATATAGAAAGAATGTATTTAGATTAAGTTGATACACATTAAAATCAAATAAACCATATTTAAATATTACGTGAAAAACAAATTTTTTGAACAAATTGAGATTTGTTTGAAAAGTTGTGTTGGCATGTGTCCAACATGTGACTACGGCAAGGTGTCCGACACACAAATTATTAGAAAACGCAGTATCCTTGTTACATAGCTCATTGGGTTCTCTTAATGTTGGTTCCAAATGTGATCTTCCACCATTTGATTTTGTTCATCATCCCTTTGGACATTTGGTTCCTCCAGCCATTCTTGATTTGAATTAGGTTCGCTCATGAATGAGATTTACTAATTAAGAATTAAGTTCCTATCAATGTTTAGACCTTTATTAAGAATTAAGTTCCTATCAATGATTAGGCCTTTCTTTCATCAAAGACGTCAGAACTGGACCGACAAATCTTGAACTGGTTTCAGCCCAATCGCAGCCTTAATAGAGGTCCAACACACCTTAGAAGAGGCCCAGTTGCAAAGAGAGATGCTGGTCCATATTCCCGCCGTTCTGGGTCCCCCTGAGGAGTTTCCAGTAATTTTTGTTTATGGTCCAACAATTTCTTATTTACTTGTTAACAGTTTCTATTTTTAGTTCTTGAAAGTTTGTCTATAGTGGATACTAATTTGGGTCTAGTAGAGTCCGTAGCTGATTTCATTGTCTTAGTTTATTTGTTGTAGGATTCCTATTTGAAAGTAATGCAATTAGAAATAGGAAAGTCATTCAGTCAAGTTTCTAGAAAGTTTTTAGCTAGTTTCTATATATGTATGATTCTGGTTGGGAATATACCCTACTAGGCTAGGAGAAAGGTAGACTTTATCTACGTCTTTCCCATTCGGTCTACTAGTTGAGTAAATAAAGAATCCATCAATCAAGCTGGAACTCTAAAGAAAGAAGTAGGGTAAAGTGATTGACCAAATACTTTACCGAATGGACGATGAATGGGAAAAGACTTCAATAAGGTAGCTAGCGGTTCTAGTAGAACAAGGAATCCTTTAAGGCTGTTGTCCAACCATCTATAAAATACCTATTTAGTCCAACTTTTGAGAATAAGAATTTTCTGCTAGCAAGTCTACTGTACGACATTCGAAAATTGGAGTAATTCCATCTAATCAAGGTTACTGTGATGTTGTCCCTGCCTCCAAGTTAATTCAGCAAGAAATGCAAGGTTCTTCTCTTTGTAAGATTTGACACCCAAACCTCCCTCATCCATAAGCATATACACTATCTCCCAGCTGATGGGATTTAGCTTATGAGGATTGAGAGATTGATCTGGTAAGAAAGCCACGTTCATCTTTTATTAGTTGAATAAAGGCAGTTGGAAGCCAAGGTTTGTACTGCATAATATAAAATGAAAGATGTTCCTGATCTGAAGAGAGCTAACCTTTCAACAGTTTATAATCTTTGCTACATGATTTTTAATTATCTGTTACCTTTTATTCGAGAGAACTTAAAATCTACAATTCTTCCTTAGTTTTCCCTTTGTAGAAGATTTGGTGTTTGTGCTTTCATTTCTTGCCTTATGTTGATTCTGTTGCTTCCTACGGATTCCTTGGATTGACTTGTAATTTTGAGAGAATGCTTTTCTCTCTATATTTTGGTTGCATGGAACTATGGATTATGGTTGTTAACTATGTAACAAGGACACGACACTTTTAGGGTTTTCTGCCATGTCAGACACGTCGACACACGTACATGTGTGTCGACACATCCTGATAACCATTCAGACACGTACGACCGTCTCACCTTTTATTTTAATAATTTTTAAAGGAGGGTTTGTGTGATCCATCCTCCATATAATAATTTTTTTTATTTTGTTAAACACAATTATAGTTTGATAGTTTTTCTTTTGTAAATCTATTTATATTTGTTAAGTTATTGGATAGCTCCATGTCATATGAAAATGTTTTCTTTTACTTATCATATGTATCTTTCCTTATTTTTATTTAAAGGGAAAACTTTTGGATTAAATATAACTAAAATATTATATTATAATACATGTACGGCCCCGTGTGTGTATCTGTCTTCTTAAAGGTGCCATGTCAGACACCCCGTATCTTTGTTGGATATTGACACGTGTCAGTGTCATTGTTACATAAGTTACTTAAATGTTTTTTTTCATAATTTTAGACTTTTTAAATGTGGTTATGATCTCGCCAAGTCATAGGTAAGCAGTTTTTGGATTTTATACTTAGATGGCATTATTTTGGAGTAATTAATTGTTTAATTTTTTGGCTCTCAAAGTCTCAATATTTCAGGTACTTGTGTCAATATGTATTGAATGTTATTGATCTTGCATTTTGTTACTTCAAATGAATATTAATCTTATGAGTTAATAGTTATATTTTTGTACATTTTATATTACATTAGGGTTTCAATTCTAACTCCCAAATGTCGAAATAATTCAGCCTAGTTTCGCTGCATTATTTTGTTTTTTAAAATGTCTTTTTATGTGCGTGATATATATTATTATTTGTTCATATGTATATGAAAATGCATAAGAGAGATTCTTGAAAGTTTCTAAAGAACAATGAAAGTGGGTGGGAGGTGCACCAAGTTTGGTGCACATTTTCTCTAGGATGCAACTTATGCATGTATTATCGATCAAGCAAAAAGATATGGGTTTACATTGATGTTTGGTGGGCCATGTCTATGGTCCCCTTTTCAGATGCTACTCAATTATATGGTGGGTATTCTCAATCTGCTCCATGTTTGGCACACCTTAGATGTGGCTATAAGGTCTCTTCAAGAAATGTTGGTTATGACTATGGATGAAATGGGATAGGAAAAAAATTATTTACCATAGTTGTTAGTCATGAATACTCAAATTAGTTATAAATGACTAAATTATCTTTAAAATCTTAGAATTGTTTATAATGTTGTGGAAACCTAAGTTTTCACTTTTAAGTTTTGAGTCTTATTTATTATAGAGAGATCCTTTGAATAGTGTGTGAGTGAAGGGCTGTGCGTTGAAGTTATGTTTTGGCTTTAAATTGTAAATATATGGGGATTGGACATCTTTTAATTTGTTTCACCTGTCTAAAATTCCAATATCCATCCTATCAAATGATATTCTAATCCATGATCCAAGGACCTTGCATCATCGTTATCCCTGTACCTTGGTTGCAATCCAATAAAGAATATCACCATGAAAGATTTGAAGACGGAATTTTGTTCGCCTTTAGAGCTATAAACTCCTAGGTTTAGAGGCTATGGGTTTAGTTTGGTATATCATATCTAATGACAATGGTCCATTTCTTTGAAAAATTGCATTGTGCCTCTTTTGGTCTTTGCAACTTAGGTAATTGGTAGAAGACTTCTGCATCTTTCCACGTATTTTTGGAATTTTATTTTGTCCTACTCAACATGCTTTATGCTGTTTATTTTTTTAAATGTTTAAACATGTGAAAATTTGTGTATTGTCGGCAATTCAAGTTTAAAATTGTTAGATCTATATACAGCTGTAATGCTTTTTCGGGTTTTCCTGAAGTATAATCTTTGGATCTTTCTATTTGTGTTCTACACCAGCACTGCCCTAATACATCCATCTTTTACATTTTTTTTTTCTTTTTTCGATAAGTAAGCCATCTTTTACCTTCAGTTTGGAGCTTTCTATTTGTGTTCGACACCAACACTGGCCTACTACATCCATCTTTTACATTTTTTTCTTTTTTTGATTTTCGATAAGTAAGCCATCTTTTACCTTCAGTTTGGTCCATAGCCACTGTCAATGTGTCTTAAGTATCCGATGGATCTAAGCTGCAGACAAACTAGACTAGGCCTTGTGTAGTAGCAATTGATTTCATTTGCTTTAAGCTCATGGAATCTATAATGTCCTGGTTTATGCTAATGGTAGACAAATCTAATTATTAATTATAAAAAAAAGTATACAAATCTAATTATTTATGGCTTGACAATATTTGTGTCGTGAGTTTTGGATTCTATATCATGAAATCTGATGAGGAGTTTTGGCAGGCTAATCTTTATGATCGTCGTATTCATACCTTTTTCGGGTTTGAAGCTGTTACTGAGTCCTTATAATTTGCTTTTGTTTCTGATTAGGCTGATCCAGAATTAGAAGCTATTAGGCAAAGAAGAATGCAGGAGCTAATGGCACAACGTGGTATTGTAAGTGCAACTGTTTCTGAGTATACATGGTTTCTATTGCATTAGCTCAGTGCCCTGCCTCCTTTGTGCTTCTATAATGCCATTGCTAAATGAACTCCATCGACTATTAGGGAAATCAACAGAATCCAGAGCAGCAGACAGCACAGGAAGATGCCAAAAGGTTGGGTTCATTATCCACTTACTTACAGCATGCCATTTCTATACTTAGCAATTATTATAAAATTCTACCTAGCGTGCATAAAGAATAAACAATCTTTCTTGATCTAAATCCTTCAAGTGATAACTCCAGGGAAGCTGATGAACGGAGGCAAATGATGCTTAGTCAGATTTTGTCTTCTCAAGCACGAGAAAGAAGTAAGTTGAATCTGTGTATGATTTAGGGATTGTTATCATGGATAGGATAGTAATTTTTATTTCTTAACGGAACTATATTCTGACATACGTTGTCGAAGGTATGCTGGTTGTGAGTTTTTGTCAAAGGTATGCTTACTAGAGAGAATTCTTATCTTGTCCAATTGATGAAGTTTTCTAGTTGTACTATTATCAATTGATTATTAAAACCATTAACTGCTGTATAGTTTCTCTTGAAATTGCAATGTGTAATTGAATGTTTCCATAATTCATCCCCTTTTGGCTATTGGTGGAACAAACTAAATAGGGAATTTGGCTAATAAATAGCACTAAAACTTTATTTACTCAATAGGATGACGTGGGTAAGTGAAATTCACTCTCCCAAGGAAAATGATAGTACTTTTTCACCATGATGGTAGATGTAGAAATTGATGCGCAATATGCCATGAGAAGGTGAGTCCATTCATTATCCTGCCTCTTCAGCTTGTAGGTGTACTATTCTATATTTTAGATCAGAAGAAAGCGAAATTATAGAACATTCAGAACATAAATGACCTTAAGAGACGGAAAATATGAGAATTAGTAAATCTCAAAATTGGTGCAATTCTTCCAAGGGTAATAGAAACTATAATTTACGATTATCACATGGTAATAAATCTACTCAATATACGTGTGTATTTATGTATATTAAGAGAGACAGAGTGAAAGAAAAGGGGAGAGGTTAGAAATAATTTGTGCGTCAGTCAAAGATGCTTTTATCAAATGGTTTTCCTGGGATGAGATAATTTTTGGGCAAAAAATAGCCCTCAACTTATCTGCATGAGGGCCCCACAACCTTGTGTCAGTTTATAAGCCAGAAAAGCGTAAGTAACTTTATCCTGACTCATATTATATATATATATATAGATGTATCCCATAAAAGTTTGCTTCAAGTTCGAGAGGGCTATTCATGTGGTCTCCAATGATCATATGATTCTAGCCATTTGATTGGTGTTCTACTTTTGGATTGTCAACATATACAAGCAATATGTTCTCTGATCTTATGGTTAGGACTTAGGATCATTCATGCTCTTGTATCTTCTACAGCCTGCAAGTTTACAATGTGACATAGACAATTAATTGTTTTAGAAGAGTTGTGAGACAAACGGCAGTCAGACCAAACCTTTGATAACATTTAGTTTCAGACAAGCAACATTTAGACTAATCTGGTCCAGGGATGGTTGTGTGCCGAGCAGGCCCATAATTCTATTAGAGTTCTTAGAAACTGTATTGTCTGATCTTTTGCTACATTATACTCAGAAGGCATCCCATACCAGTAAGATCCTCAACCTAATACTCCATAAATCAATAGAAGGTTCTATAATTTATCTGTTAATATAACCAAAGCCTAGATCATTGTAGCCACCGTGGAAAGTTTTAACTTGACTACTTTAATTACAACTGCTGTTATTTTCAACCTACTCTGAGCAGGAGGATATTGCTTTCTCATCTTACTCCCTATAGCCAAGATGCCCATATACAGATACGGATACAAGCACTAGTATGGGAAACAGGGATACAATTCTTCATTTCTCAAAATCCAGGACACGGATACAGATAGGGGTATCCTGTCCAGTGTGTCCATACCATACTTGTTTCTTAAGTTAAATATCAACTTTTGAGTAAATACATCACGTGAAATGTAATGTAACTTCTAATATTGTGAAAATATGTCTATAGTAATATTTGTCACTTATAACTTAATATTTTTGTTGACAAAACAAATGAAGAAATTGTCAAAGTCCAAGAAAACAACCAATAGTAAGATAGGAAATAAGAAAAATGTAAGGTTGAAGTATCTATACAGTAGCTGGTACTATTGTCGGTATCGTATTGTGTGGATACAAGTTCACTGGGCATGTTGAAGCGTCCAGGTATCATAGCCATATAGAAACCATGGGCTGGATGATGAATGTTTTCATAACCAAGGTTTACAGCATAGTTTATAGAAAGAGAAACGGGTGTGAGAAACAGAAATGGGTAACGACCTCAGTTTAATGTAATACGAATGGGAAACGAGAAATGGGTGAGAAGCGTCAAAGGAAACGTTAGTTGAAACAGAAAGGGAAACGAATTTGAAACAAGAGAAATGACTTGAGAAACGAGTGAGCTCTCCAAAATTTGTCTATTTTCATCTACTAATAAAAGCTCCCCAATTTCTTAAAATAACTGGATGGTTGTCAAAGAAAGCTACTAATATACGTATAGTTGACTTATCAAAATATATATATATATATATATATATACGAACAAAGAAATTGGAGGTCCTTGGCATTCCCATTTTTCCACCAATAAAACAATGATAAATTGCTATGGAGTTTCAAATTCAAATCTCACGTTTTCCACAATTTCTCATATCGTTTTCCACACGTTTCTATTAACGATTCCTCAGCGTTTCTTTGACGTTTCTACACACATTTCCCCATTTCGGAGAAATCATGTCGTACACATTTCCCAAACGCATTTCCCCGGAAACGCCTATTTCCCCAGGAAATGCATTTCCTTGCAACTATGGCTTAAAGTCAGTCTCGTTTATCAAAAAAAAAAAAAAAACAGAAGGCCTAGTCTCGAGGTACATTTCAGTCAGTTGAAAAAATGACACTTCTTGACCGAGACGGTACGATACAAACTGAGACCGAGATAATGACGAGACAAACTGAGGTAAAGCTAGTCATCCCTGAGATCGAGACATGTTGGCAGGGCCAGTTTGTAATGGAACGATACTTGGAAGTTGGAACCATGGTCATAATAACATGTAGAAGGTTAAACAACTTTTTCTCAGTGAAAATAGGTCAAACAAGCCTAAACACTGAAAAAGTAGGGTAATAGTGGGTAGAAATAGAATTATTGATATAGAGCGCTCAATACTTTATAGATCTTGACAAATCCACTTTTGGATGAATGGTATTTCATATTGGTCAAACACTAGAAAGATACAAATGTGCACCAATTCAAGTAAATAAAAAAAAAACTCCATATCTGGAATGTTCAAAATTAATGAATACTGATAATTCACTCAGAAAGGCGTACTAATCATAAAAAATCTCATGATAAATCTTCTGAAAGTGCATCTTGTCAACAAATCTTTGCCCTGTAAGCTGATGCGACTTGGGCCTATGGAGGCAACTAATGTTAACTAGCGTAAATGACTAATCTACTAATAACTAAATCTGATAATGATGACAACCAAGGTACCCTATGGATACAACACACCTATCTTGTTCATCCCCTTCTATTTCTTTCACAAGTTTGCTTTTCTTTATCATCAACTTCAAGCATCTTTAAAGCTCCCTAGTGCTGTGATTTCATCTGAACAGTTGCTCGAATCGCTTTGGTAAAGCCCGAGAAGGCTAGAGGAGTTGAGGATGTTATACTGAGAGCTGCTCAAATGGGACAGATAGTTGAGAAGGTAACAGGGAACTAGCATACTAGACAGATATGGGCTTGAGCCTCTCATTCAAGCAGTTGACGTTCTGCCTGCAACTATGAGGTTGCAGGTTCAACCCAGCTTATCCACCAAAACACACACATATACAAACTAAGTACTTAGAATCTCTAAATGGTTTACAATGATGTCCGCTTAAAGTTACAACCCCACTCTTGCTTTTGTTGGTGTTGTTAAATTACTTAGGTGTCTGAAGAGAAGCTCATATCATTGCTGGAGCAGATTAACAGTCAAACAGCTAAACAGACGAAAGTAACAGTATGTCTTATTGTCATTTCTGTGCGTCTTCCTTTTCTTACATTACCCACAAGCTCTATTTTCTTGCATGTTCATTGTCTTTTAATTTTACGATTCTTCAGATCCAGAGGCGGCGGAGTGTTCTTGAGGATGACGATTAGCTCTACCTTCTGAACTTAATGTTTGGTATGTGATGATAGAAGCTTATGCCAGATTGCAAATTTCTTGGTGGTTTGGTCTTTGTGATCGAGTGGGCCCTGGATTTCTTTACTGTTTTTCCCTGCTACTCTTTCTCATTCGTGTATCCTGCAAATTGTGTGTAGAAGTGGTGTCCTTGATACATCAGTGTTGCAACCCCGTGACATTCCCCTAGTGCACTAGCTAGCTTAATGTGTATGCAAGCCCCCTACAAACCAGTTCGGGCTTACGACAACTTGACTTCATGATGAGTTGCGAAGTCTGTGTTAGTGTGAATTGCTATTGAGAGAATTACCTTACCTTGCAAGAAGGTATTGCTGAATGGAGTGCCCCAAACAGGGTTCATTTTTAAGATAAAACTCTTTTGACCAACCCTTAAGTGCTGCCTGATTCATCAACAGGGTATTGGTGAAAAAGTGGAGGTTTTCCGGTGTGAGGTCCAAATGTTTGTGCTAATAATATGGTTAGACCATCTCCAACCCTACTCTACCTTAAACACTTAAAGTAGGGTAGAGAAATCTCTCCCTTACATAAAACTTAAAAAGATCTCCTATGGTCCACCCTAAACTCTGCCCTTTTCCAAAAATAAAAATAAAAAAAACATTTTCCCCTCTTTTCTTTACCTAGGTAGGTACATAGGTGGCATTAAGTGAAAGGATAGAGAAGACATTGGGTGGACATAATAGAAAACGAGGAGAAAAGGGGAATACAATTTCCTAAATCTTATCCTAACTTTAGGTAAGATTTGAGGTTACCTTAAAATAGGGTGGACTTTAGGGTAGAGTTGGAGATGGTTTTTTAAGTTTTGCACCTTATTTTAGGGAAGGGAAGGGAGGGTAGTTTAGCGGGTTGGAGATAGAGAATGTGACCTGAGTTCATTCCCAAGGTTGTTGATCGGGATTGTGCGATTGATGGGGCACCAATTGGATTGGCATAGTCTAAAAAAGAGATTCAGTCTTAACCGTCTGATCTACAGCTTAAGCTTGGACAGGGTAAAAGTACGTAAACTTGTGATTAGCTTGGACAGGGTAAAAGTGAGGAAAAAGTACGTATGGACAGGGTAAAAGTGAAGAAAAAGTACGTACACTTACGATTGATCAACAGATGAAGCTTTGAAAGGTTAAAATTGGGGTAGAAGTACATATGCTTGTGATTAGAAATGTGCTGGCCGTCTGATGTCTCGGTTATGCTATACTTGGGCAATTGTGTGGTTGAAATCAATCGATTGGTGGGCCACAAGTACATTAGAAAGGGGGCAAGGTTGACAAAGAGGATGTTGGACTGGTTGGTTACTTTATGTCAATTTGGGTTGGCAATAGGTCAACCCAGTGACCCGACCCGACCTGACCAGACTGGTTTTTACTAAGAGGATGTTGGACTGATTGGTATTCATCGAGATCTTTGGCTGGTCGGATCTTTTGCTCTAAAATAGAAGATTCTTGGATTGACTTCTCCATGAATTGACCTTTAATTTTTCAGTTCATTTTTTTGGACTTATCGTCGGCCACATCAGCTATCGGATAATAATTTGGACTGTCAATTTGATCAATGGACTTTCCCATTAGTCTGGATATCGAAAAAAAGTTTCCACCTTATCCTTCCCCAAAATGCCACGTAGCAACTCTTTTGGGTCTAGACCCGTGAATCTTTGATCCACCTTTGGTGGGCCTACACCAAAAATCAGCTTGATTGGTGATTTCTAGCCATTGGATTCGAGTTTTTTGTTTATGGGTTTGGAAACCACCCATGGACCCATACATGAATCCCAAGACAAAAAAAAAAATGCTCAAATCCAACAGCTATAATTCACCAACAATGCATGTGTATGTCCATCAAGGGGCGGGATAAACATTTATGGGCCATGGGCCCAAAAGAGTTGCCACATTGACTCTTTTTGGAGGGGTATAGGAAAACGTTTTTACTGATATGCCCATATGACTTTTATTATTATTATTATTATTATTATGGGTTGGGATCGGGGGACAACCATTTTTGACAACCTCTTTTGACAACAATTTGGCGTAGCCATATAGAAGATGAATCAATGGCTGATTTTTGGTGAGGATGATCTCTACGGTGAGGAGATCATCCTCACAAAAATTCATATCAGTCCGATATTCGTAGATTGGTTTAGAAGTTGAAGAATTATAGACCGTTGATTTTTACCGAGTAACTTGAAAACCACATTTGATAGGGTTAGAAATTTCAGAATGGGCTGATTTTTTGTTGGGGACTATATGGTGAGGAGATCATCCTCACCAAAAATCAGCCATTGATTCATCTTCTATGTGGGTCCGCCAAAATGGTTGTCAAAAAAGGTTGTCCGCCGATCCCGACCCTATTATTATTTGGTAATTTTTTCCTTGCAAGATGTGTACTTTGAACAGGCATCAAAATCCTTATCTATTCATTTTTTCTCCATGATAGGCAATATTCCTATTTTTTTGGAGATTGATTTTAATAGAAATCACATGTCAAACATTGTTTTTAGGTTCTGCAAACAACATTAGAAATGCTTTACAACAACCAGCCTTCAAGAATGACAGTTACATGAACCACCATGTGGGGGTCCTCCCCATATTTGACCCTTAGATGAATTACCCATGCAAAACTGAACTGTGCGTTCTCATGGATTGACTTGTAGTTGAACCTGTGTAGATTGTTTTTTTCCTTTCTTGGTCACATACTCTCTTTCCATCCCCCACAACCATATCTTCATCAAACCTCGAAAACCCATTTCCTGCCATGTAAACAAAATTCACCATGGATGAGCTTCTGCTCTCCAAGACAGTACTGGTAGATGAATCAAACCCACCCCCATTCACCCCCACTGGTTTCCTTGACCTCGGTCCCTCTCGCCGTCAATCCTCCGCTTATCTTATTAGCTCGGAAACAGTTAATCCCGTCATCTCCCCCTCGTTCGCTCGCTCGACGCCCAATTCTTCATATGCCAATCTCATAGCCAATTTAAACAAAAAAAGAAAAATTACACGTCGATCACACTCTGCACCTTCGTTATTCACAGACATAAGAGAAGCCTCTTCGGATTCAATTGACCCGAGGCCTGACCGACGATCGACCCCTACAATTGTTCAGCAAGCCTTCATTGGCGTCATCGTGTATATGGTGATCGGTGTTATTGTTTTTACGATGAAAAGTGGAAGTTTCAAGGGTCATTCGACGTTCAGACTAGTAGATGCATTATACTTCAATGTGGTGACTCTTTGCACTATTGGGTATGGCGACATTGTGCCCGATACTACCTTTACGAAACTATTTACATGTGCATTCATACTAGTTGGTTTCGGAATCATCGATATCTTGCTCAACGGGTTGGTAACATATGTGCTCGACAGGCAGGAGGCAGTGTTATTGAGCGCGGTCGATGAGAACCGGTTCAATTCTATGTTTAGAACATACATGATTGACATGGAGAAGCGTAGAATGAGGATACGGATGAAGGTGGGATTGGCTTTAGCAGTTGTGATCGGATGTATCGCAATAGGGACAATCATGGTGCACGTCCTCGAGGATTTGAATTGGACAGACAGCTTTTATTTGTCTGTTACCTCTGTAACCACAGTAGGATATGGTGATTACGGATTCAAGACGGTAAAGGGTAGGTGCTTCGCGATTGTATGGCTGTTATTAAGCACATTGGCTGTTGCTAGGGCCTTCCTGTACCTAACTGAGTTGAGGATTGACAAGCGAAATCGCAAGATCGCAAATTGGGTTCTCCAGAAAAAGATGACCCTAGGCGATTTGATGGCCGCCGACCTCGACAACGATGGATCCATAAGGTATGCTCTCAATAACAAATGGGCATTATTGAATTTTATCCTAACATTTGACCTGAAATTCTAATGTGCAGTTCTATTTTTTCCATAAACAACTAGCAGCAATCGATTGTTTTAGCATACTTTGTATGATAATTTGATGGAAAGACTTGATTAATGCATCTTAAGGTTGGAGTGATCTTTCACCCTCGAGTCCAATACGCACATTATCGAGTCCAATTTGCGCGTGCGCATGAAGTGATGTGCATCGTGCGTGTGCATGCGTGATGAAGGTCAACCAAGTGCAAGATTCCATCCAAAAATTGGAATCAAATAAATTAAGCAGTCATGATTCTGATTAAGAAAAACAAGAAACCAGTCATTAATTATAGTGACTATTTATTTATTTTTTAGGTTGAGTGTTTGGATCGCCTTTTTCAAAAAATATTTATTTTAAAAAAATGTCTTTTCTGAAAATAAATTTTTGAAAATGTATTTTTCTTAAAAAGGTCGTTTGGATCATCATTAATGCAAAATGCCTTGATCTTCTTTCAGTTGGCCCCACCAATGTAATGTCTTTATTTTTTTGAAAGGGAACTTCTACCAAAAACTGTTTCTTTGTTTATTATGTTCATTGAGCTAGCAAAATTTTAAAAAGCCTTTTTTTACTTGAAAAACAGCTTTCAGCTTCATTCTTTTTATTTTTTTATAAAGACTTTTTGACTTAAAAATATATATTTTTATGGAATAAATACTTTTAAAAAAATGGTCATCCAAACAATCTATTAATTTGGAAAGGAAGTCTTTTGTGGAAAAAAAACAGACTTTTTCAAGTCTGAAAATGGCGATCCAAACACCCCCCTACACATTGATTATTGTAACATTAATATGCATTCAATAAGCTACATGATTCAAGTAAGCTGTCATTGAACAATTTTTATTTAGTTAGACAACATGTCCATAGAAATTGTAGAAATGGTCCAATTATGTAGAATCACTATATTCAGTCTCTGTTCATTTGTTTATGTAGAAGAATATTCCACAATTAGTAAAGAAACGAAGAAGGTTCCACTTAGATCCCAAGTGATTTCTTTGTAAATTGAGAGATTATGGTATCAGTCTTGATAATTTATTCTAAAGTAAGCTTGACATCCACTTATAATATTGATTGATGAGTACTACCTTAATAGACACTAGATATCAACTGGATATAAGGCGATTTTTAATTATCAATCAATCACAATTTTAGATTTTTTTTATTTTTTATTTCAAACCCTTTTAGTGGATTCTTGATCCAGTTGACTTCTTTAAGCACTAGGTAAAAGCGGAGCTCACGTGAGAGTTAGGTTGCGTTTGGGATTGCAGTAACCCGGGCTTATAGCTTATTGCTATAAGTGATGGTTGAAAGCAATGGGTTTGGGTACTTTAGGATGACTTTATCATTTAGAAAAGGTATTAAAGAATAGCAGGAGTTATTTTAAGGATGCATTTGCCATTTAGAAAAAGTTATTTTAGGCTTAGAAGGGACTGTTTTGTCATTTAGAAAAGTTGTTTTAGGCTTAGAAGTTATTGTTTTGTCATTTAGAAAAGTTATTAAAGGCTTACTAGAAACTATGGTCTGCATTAGATATAAGCTGAAGCAGTTTTAATGTGCATTTGCTTTTACCCAAAAAAACCCACGAAAAGTGTCCAAATTGCAAAAAAGCAGCTTTTCTGCTTATTTTCTATAATGCCAAATGTAGGTGCAACTTGGACATGGTGGATCAGGTCTGGGATCAACTCAAGCCCAATTTGAGCTTTAGATAACTCAATCAAAGGTTAACTCTAACCCGACCTGAGCTTGGGCACAATTTGTCCAACTCGATTGTTTCATCCCTAAGTTCAAGCTCAACTTGAGTTAATTGGCATGGGGTGGGGGTTAATTGGTCCTAATCAAGACCACTTTGTATAGCCTTTCAGTCTACTTCCCCTCCTTGTTCTCCATCTCAGCTAGTGTTGAAAAATTGATTGAGAGTCTCAATAGGAATTTCCTATGTAATGATGAGGAAGACGCCTTTCGATAGTCTCTTCGGAGACATCCGATAAAATTGGAATGATACAGAGAAGATTAGCATGGCCCCTGCGTAAGGATGACATGCACAAATCGAGAAATGGTCCAAATTTTGTGGGACTGTATGTCTGTAAAGCGATTATCTTCATTTTTCTCACGGGCAATATCCCCACATGCCTCAAATCTAGCTTCGTGGTGCTAATATCAAAGGTGGACAATGCTATTAAATTGGGACAATTTAGGCCAATTAGCCTGAGTAATTTCTTGATGAAAATCATTACCAAATTAATGGCTAATCGGATTCGGGCCATAGCCAGTCGAATTATCTCTCCGGAACAATGTGCATTTCTCAAAGGTAGGAATGTCCAAAGTAGCATCGGTTTGGCTTCTGAAATGATAAATGAGATTGACACTAAAAGAAGAGGTGGGAATGTGGCTTTAAAGATAGATATCTCTCAGGCGTATGACTCTCTGAACTGGGAGTACCTATGGGACGTCCTTAGTAGATTTGGGTTCAGCCATGCTTGGTGCAAGTGGGTACAGGAATCAAGCACCAAATCTTTTATTTCGATCATGATCAACGGAGGACCGTGTGGGTACATTGCTGCTGGGCGGGGACTTCGCCAAGGCGACCCTCTCTCTCCGATTCTCTTTGCCTTAGTGGAGGATGCTCTCAGCCATAGTATTAAAAAGCTTTGCGACTCATGGGTTCTGGCTCCTATAGTTAATCAGAAAAGGTACAAGGCTCCGTCCCATCTTTTATCTGCTAATGATATATTTTTATTTGCTAATGGGACGATCAGTGGTATCAAAGAACTTATGTCATTCTTGGGCAAATATCAAATAACTGCTGGCCAAATTATTAACAAACAAAAAATTAGACTTTTCTTGGGTTCTATGGAGACTATGCACAAGAAGATTATTAAGATCTCTCTTGATATTAAAGAAGGAAAGATTCCAGAAACATATTTGGGGATACCACTGATTAAAGGGAGGATTAAAATCTCATATTTGAAGTCCTTGATTGAGAAGATTTCTAAAAGAGCCACTGGATGGGCGGGGAAAATGCTATCAGTTCAAGGTAGGGTCACCTTAGCTAGAGCTACTCTAAATAGTATACCCATATACAACATCGCGATCTACCTTTGGCCGAATGAAGTGGTGAAAGAATGTGAAAGAATAGTTCGAAACTCCGTGTGGTCTAGAGACCCATATGTTATCACTGTATCATGGGAGAAAACTTGTAAGCCTTTTGATGAAGGGGGGATGGGTCTTCGCAAACTCAAAGATGTGAACATGTCATTACTCATGAAGTTAGCATGGAATATGATGGAAGGGTGGGATATGTGGGCCAAATTTATGCAAAGTAAATTTATAATGATTAATGGGGATCTAGTGAACTATCGCAAAAGTTCTTCGATATGACCAGGTATTAAGAAAGCTATGTCTGAAATCCATAAACACTATATCTAGTTGGTTGGTAATGGGAAGAAAATCAAATTGTGGAAAGAACCTTGGGTTGGTGAGCTACCAGTGAAGGACTTATTGAGGGGTGGGGGGGGGAATTGAATGGCGTAAATTTAATTCATCATTGAGCTATTTGATTCTTAGTGATCAATGGCATGTTCCGATGGTGATTAGATATGTTTTTCTGCAAGCAGGTCTTTACATTCAGTTGTCTGCTACAGTTTCTCTTAAAGAAGACTATCGTATTTTGAGGCCTAGCCTAAATGGAATTTTTCGGTGAAATCTGCGTTTCACACGATCCGACAGAAATGAAATGCTTTCAGGTGGATGAAATGGCTATGGAAGTCTAGTGATCAATGGCATATTCCGATGGTGATTAGATATGTTTTTCTGCAAGCAGATCTTAACATTTAGTTGTCTGCTGCAGTTTCTCCTAAAGAAGACTATCGTATTTTGAGGCCTAGCCTAAATGGAATTTTTCGGTGAAATCTGCGTTTCACATGATCCGACAGAAATGCAATGCCTTCAGGTGGATGAAATGGCTTTGGAAGTCTAGGCTTCACCCCAGATATGGAGCAATAGCGTAGAAGATTGTTCAGGAGGCTCTACCTATCGATATGAATATTCAACTTAGGGGTATTCATATTGTGTCTAGGTGTAACCTATGCAAGGCCAAATTGGAAACGATTAGACATCTCTTGTTTGATTGTTCTTTTTCCAAGGCGGTTTGGGCAGATCTCACAAAGGCCTTTGGTGTACATAAGTTAATCACTGACTGGAATAACATTTCAAGCACCATTGGATCGAAAAGTCCCCTTTTCAAACGCCTATAGCGAATGGGAGCGATGCTGTGTTTGGTAGCACTTTGGAAGGAGCGTAATGCAACGATTTATGAAGATAATGTAGCCAACCAAAGGAGAGTTCTTAGGTGGATTATCGGAAACATTAGAGAAGGTCTAAAAGGCTGTCAGCCTAGCTCCAAGGCCGATCACAAGATGCTTGTGAATCTGGGCATAGAACCGATTCTTTGTCAGGCTCCTTTAATTCTTCCCTGTAAATGGCTATTAGCACCTTTGAGTGTGATAAAGCTTAATTGTGATGGAGCATCCCGTGGTAATCTAGGGATGGGAGGATTGGGAGTCCACTTTAGAAATGAGTTGGTTGCACTTCTGGGGTTCTTATTAAAGGATTAGGTAATGTCACAAATTATATTGCCGAATGCATGGCTATCTTAGAAGAAGTTGACACATCTCTTAATAAAGGTTGGATAACATATGGATTGAATCGGATTCGGAAGCAGCTGTAAAAGCGTTCAAAAGTAATGATTTTCCTTGGACTATTAAAGGTAAATGGGAAGACATCAAACATAAAGTCAGAGGCATTCAATTTACTTCGATTTGGCGAGAGACAAATTTTAGTGCGGATAAGTGCACTAAGAGGGGCTTTGAACTTCCTAGATACTCTAGTTAGTGGTGGGACCATAGACCACCTTTTCTTATTTCAATGGAGGATCCTAACCAAACTTATTTCCGATTTGTGAGATGAGTTGCTAATTAGGATCTTCGCTGTCCTTTTTTATATTTTCATCCCCCTTGGGATTGTACTGTCTTTTTCTTTAATATATTCTTCTTTTTCTTTAATATATTCTCATTTAGCAAAAAAAGACTCATTTCGATATTATATACTGAAGTGGCCTGTCTACCCAAGGAAGAAGGGAGATTAGACATTAGGAGGATTGGACATATGAGGACATATGAATATGTCCCTTCTAGGCAAATGGGCTTGGAGATTTGGGAGAGAGAGGAGAAATCTTTGGGATAGAGTGATAGTGGGTAAGTTTGGAGAGGTGCCAGGGGGTTGGGTCTCTAAGTGTTCTAGGTTGTCCTATGGGTGTGGAGTATGGAAGGGAATCCTTAGGGTTAAGGATCGAATTTTAGAGGGCACTAGACTGGTGTTAGGTGATGGGACTGGGATCCGATTCTAGGAAGACACTTGGTGTGGTGACATCTGCCTCAAGAAGGCTTTTCCACGGTTGTATCTTTATCATAACAGAAAGGGCAGTTTATTGTTTCTTTTTGGAACGGATACAACCAAGATGGTCTCTAGGACTTGGATCTCAGAATAAATATTTTTGTTTAGGAAAGGGAACAAGTGACAATTATGATGGATATCTTGCAGTATTACATAGTCACACCCGATGAAGAAGATTATCTTTCTTGGATAGACTCCAAATCGGGGCGCTTCTCTATGAGTTCATGTTACGCTTTTTTATCTCGCTGTCCTTCCCAACTTTTGTACAATTACCCTAAAATTTGGAAAATCAAAGTGCCATAAAAAATAAAATTATTTGCTTGGACCTCATCCTTGAACAAAATACTTACCATTGAAAACCTGATTGCTAAGAAGTGGATTTTGGTTAACTACTGTGTCATGTGCAAGTCGAATAGAGAGAATACAGACCATCTTTTGTTGCATTGTGAGTTTGTCAGAAAGATTTGGGCATTTTTTGGACCTAGTGGGCCTTGCCATAGTCTTTAGGGGCTTTGTTGGGTGCCTGGCCCAAGATAACCCTATCTACTAGGGGGGAAGTATTGTGGAGGATGGTGTTGTTTGCCGTAATTTGTGATATATAGTTGGAAAGAAATATGAGGGTATTTAGAGGAGAGGAGACCACAGTTTAAGATATTATCATAAGCATAAAAGCAATCTTCAACTTAAGGGGCACCTTCTTCAGTGATTTGTTTTTAGGTTTGATGACTTGTTGGCTAGATAGTGGTGAGAGAGGTTTATAGTCTTTTGTTTTAGCAGTTTTTGGTTCTTTTTTTACCCGATTCCTTAATCATTTCCAACCCTCTTTATCCACCAGATGTCATTAAACTTGATAACCAACCCGTTATTTGCATCCTACCTACAATACCTCCAGAACCACCCGACATCCAGCTCTCATACCATCAACTCGTATCCATTGCTCAAGTTACCCTGTACCCAGAACTATATTCCAGACAACCATATCTGTAATTGCCCTCTTTAACACAAGTGCAACAACTACCATTCTCAACCACAAATCCTTCATCCATCCCATTGGAAACCATTCGATCAAGAATTTTGTGCCGCTAACGGCCACCCCTTCCTCACAGACAAAAATCAGTCTCCTGTATCCATCTGAATATTTTCCAACCTCACGATCACCCACAAAGTTTTCGGTTGTCCCCCTTTCAGGAAAAGATTTGATATTCTCATTCGGATCCAACATCTCAAATGGACCCCCAATGGACTTTCCTATAAAGTCCATTTCCTCATATAGTCACAAATCCCAAGACTCCATCTTGTGCAACCATTTGAATCCATCATCCACACCCTTATCCACAATTATTGTGCCAACTCGCACTTTGCGAACCACTTATGTCATATTATTTTCCCAATGACAAAACCACTCATCATTGACCCTGGTCCCACGAACATTTTATTCTTTGTCTCCCACCCTATCTTTGATTACTTGAACACATCCCTTATTAACTGTCAAACTCCCAACCACTCCTCTGTTTTGCCCTACTACAAAATCAATGATAACCCCCTGTCATCCTTCTAGTCACTCATCAACCCTGTTACCCGCAATTACTACACCAGAAAATGACAAATTTCACAAAAGATGAAGTATCTCAAATCATCCACGACCAGCTTCATCAACCCATTATGTTGTGGACATCCTCTTCACCACTATTAGCCCCGAGATCTCCTTCCATCTCGTACCACACCTGGTCCTCGAAAGAAGAAAAGGAAACAACAAAATATTCATTGGATTCTCCTATCACCATTACCAAACACTTCCAATTCTATCAACTTTCAATACCACATACTCCCTGGCTCATGTGACACCACTTCTCCAGTCCTATCATCTTTCCTATTTCCTAACCCTACGAGTTTTTGGTTATAAAAATCCAAATTGGTAGCTTCTTCTTGCATTCTCACACATTCCCCCCGATCCAAGAATTTCTCTCCCTATCATCTCCCCAAAAATCAATGGCCTCCAAGAAACCCTACTCTTCTTCTTCCCTATCAGAAGATCAATTCACTTATAGCCTCATCAATTGGCATGAAATTGAAAATCATTACCCCTAGCATCCTTATCGGATGCCCTTCAAAACCATCCAATATTCTGACAACTTGAATCAACAACTCCAACGCCTCCCTTTTGAACTCCAAGCAAACAATTTTCATAGATGGTTCACCAAATGCACTGAAAAAGGATTAGAGGACCATATGTTTGGTGCATTTTATGATCACACCCTCCTTCTTCACTCTTGGCCAATGCATGACCACGTTTGGCTCACTCCAATTGATTTCGCCACCACTGACCTTTTTGAGAAATATCATGTTTGGCTTTGGCATCTCTACTCTCAACACCACATGACAATTATTCTTCACAAAGATACCCTTCTCAGTTCTCTATGGTCAAAATTCTTAGTCAAATTCTTCTGTCTATTTCAACTAGAACCCTAACTCCCCAATTCAGAAGCAGTATGTCAATTTTGGTTAAAAGATGCTCTATCATCCATGAAAGTCCTTAAACTCCATATCCGCCTTCAAAATGATTTCCCCCAGAACAAAGTTGTTATCACCTCCTCATGCACTTTCTATCCTGATAATACATTATTGAATACATGCCCGATATTTTATCAAACTTTCTGGAAAATCGATATCTTTCGGTACACCCAAGCTGAACAACAACACTGTTCCTCCACCATTTTTATGCCCCGGCTATTCTGGAACCAGTCCCTAGTACATAGATGAAGAAAACTACAAAAGTGACAAAAATGTTGAAATCCGATACGTAGGCTTACCCATCTACAGTCAAGATTCTGATGACAATTTCAATGATATCTACTTATTGAAAAATCTTGACAATCAAATGGACTTGTGAATATTGATGATATTCAAGGAGACAACAACTTTAAGACCACAGTGACTAGACAAAGACTCTTCGCAAATTTCGCCGCAACTATTGCAAACAAATCTGGACGAAGTCTCCCGAAGTCACTATTTATCACTATTCATAGTCACTATTTAGTATTGTTTGACATTGTAAAACGTGCACTATTCACTATAGCAGCACTATTCACGAAGCTGCACTGTAGCACTTTTTACTGTTTTGTCTCTGGGCACTGTAATTTTCCATTTTCTTTTTGTAGATGTCACTTTTTATGTAATTTAGTTTGTAATCTGACACCTATATATAAAAGGCCACATCATGTATGGTTGTAACTAAGTTCAGTATGTAAGAAAGAGTGTCTTGGCAATAGCCAAGCAAGCGTCCGCCTCAACTTCTCTTCGTCGAAACTCAGAGATGCTTTGTCCTTTTCAAACAAACTTAACAAAAAAGAAGCAAGTTCCTTATTTTCAGATATCCTTTAACACTGAGTTTTCTAATATCCTTAAACACCAAGTTTTCTGATGCAGAGGATCGACTCAAGGTCGCAACTGTAGAGCATACTGGTCATGGCACATAATAGAACATACTAATCACGGCACAGGATAAAACCTACTGGTTAAGGGTTTCTAGGTAGACATATGTAAGTGCGATGATACCAAAGCGATGCTAGGTGGCCATGGATGTAATGAGATGCGATGAAATACGCTTTGATACCAAATATGGGGCCTTACACGGCTGATAAGAACACTTAAACAAAAACACTAAAGATGTAGGAAGAGAACAACATTGGATTGTGTTGGGTTGCCTGAGCCCAACCTGAGGTAAGAAAACTCTCCCCCAAAATCTAGTCAGGTCTATTGGACACGGGTTGGGCCGTCCAAGTTGGGTTGTTTCCAGTAGTTTGGGTATGCTTAAAAACTGCAACAAACCAGCTTTTAACAGTTTTTAAGCACTTATATAAATATGTAAGTGCTTGAATTAAGTTATTTTGGCCGTTTGATAACTATATAACAAATGTACTTTTTTCCAAAAAAAATCTTTACACGGTGTCTGATAAAAGAGTGCTTTTTTGGTAGAAAAACAAAGAATATTTTAGTTCTGCTATTACAAAAAAAAAAAAATTAAAGATAAACTTGTAAAGAAATTTCCCAAGAACGACTTCTGCTTATTATGAGGATTTGGGGACTTATTAAGGCTTTAAAAAAGTGCTTTTTAAATTTTACCAAAATGCAAGTGTTGGGCTTAACCAAACGCATAATAAACAGTTAAGTGTAAAAGCGGCGTCTAACGAGGCGGCGGAACTGAGACCGGAAGGAACAAGTCCTCCGCTTTTCTTAATTCAGTTGAGTTTTGTACTTCGAAAAGCAGCTTTCACATTTCAGTCTCAACTTTCTCTCTCCGTCGCGTATCGAAAAAAAAAGAACGAACTTTCTGTCGCTTATCAAAAGATTTTTCTCTCTCTGTCTCCCTAAAGCGGCCATGGTAGCTCTGATATTTCCAGGTTTCTGGTATTCCGGCTGACCAAAAAGCGGTTTCCGGGCCCAAAACTGAATCAAAATGGATAGAGAACCACTCCTCCCTTACCTAATCCCTAGAAGAAAACCTGTCCAACTCTCTTCAACTCCTCCCTCTCTCTGCCCTCTCCCTGAGGACGGAGAGATAACCCTCCCTCCTATAACTCCATCACCTTTGACACCATCAGAACTTAAAGACCGTCTGATCTTTGGACCTTCATCTCCCTCCACCGATCCCACCACCACCGCCGATGCCCTAACCCTAGCCCTAAATTCTCCTCGTCAAGATGATCCTCCTTCCACCCCACCATGGCTCACCGACCCCAATTTCACTCTCCCCTGGTCCAAATCCAATCTCCACCGTTCCAAAACTGCCCCTGCCATGGCAGCTATTAACGACCTCGATCACCAACCCTCCCTCCCCAAACCCAATTTCACTTCCACCTCGATTGTCCGCCAAGCTTTCATCCTCCTAATCATTTACCTCTCGCTTGGTGTCCTCATCTACTCCTTCAATCGTCACAATTTCTCCGCTTCTGAGACCCACCCTATCGTCGACGCCCTTTACTTTTGTATCGTCACCATGTGCACTATTGGGTACGGTGACATCACCCCGTGCAGCACCTCGACGAAATTGTTCTCAATTATGTTTGTCTTGGTCGGGTTCGGATTCATCGATGTCTTGCTTAGTGGGATGGTTAGTTACGTTCTCGATTTGCAGGAGAATATGCTCTTGAGTGCCGTTAAAGGCGGTGGGGAGCATGATTTAGCTCGGTCATATTTTGTTGATGTAAAGAAGGGGAGGATGAGGATTCGAATGAAGGTGGGGTTGGCATTGGGCGTTGTGGTTCTTTGTATTGGGATTGGTACTTGTGTTATGCATTTTGTCGAGCAGCTCGGATGGTTGGATTCATTTTATCTTTCGGTTATGTCAGTGACAACCGTTGGGTATGGTGACCGGGCATTTAAGTCCCTGCCTGGGCGTTTGTTTGCCTCAATTTGGCTTTTGGTCTCCACCCTCGCTGTCGCTAGAGCATTCCTTTACTTGGCTGAGGCACGAATTGATAAGAGGCATAGGATGATGGCAAAATGGGTGCTCCGTCAGGATATGACAATCTCGGAGTTTCTTGCGGCTGACATTGACAACAATGGTTTTGTGAGGTTTGTCTTCATTGTTGTTTATGCTTTTTTTTTTGCTTTCTTATAAATTATCTTATTTAAAATTATTGTTCTGAAGTGTTATAAGAGAGTTCATGGTATGATATGTGTAGATCACGTAGGAACATTGAAATCTTTGATCACCAAACACTCAAGTTCCCTATGTGAGTTTCGACATTCTCAACTTTTCCATTAGAGAATATCTGAGAGAGAAGTTGTCCGAACTTCAATTAGCAGAACATCTTTTTATCATGTAAACAAGAGAATAGGAAGTGGCTTGGGTCAGACTTCGATACGTCGAATATCAGGGCTCATAATATCTCATTCCAGTCCTTCTTACCCCATGAAATCATAGGAGTTTCTCAAGTGTCTTGTTATATCCATTTGGCAATCCATTAACCATCTCTTGTGATAATGTTCTTGAGGTCTGGAAGCTGTAAATTATATGAGCATCAATAAAATCCTTGAAGTATTGTTTCTAGGCACTTTCACAAACTTCAAGGCCATAAGGCCCACAACCATAACCATTTCAAGAAATATTCAGTTGCAGAAAATTTGAACTTTGGTCTCTAGAAGGATTGAAGGAGGATGAGGATTGGAGAAATTATCTCCAATCCTGAGCAACGGATGGCCAAGCTGCAGCAATAGGATTCAACAGTTTCAAGGATTGATGTTTAAAGTCACTAACAAAGCGGCATACTTAGACGTGTGAATGTGTACAACTTCATGAAATCATCACCGTGGTATACAATAACAACCTAATTGTAGTAGTTCCAAGTGCAAATTAGGTGCTGACTAATGAACCCTAAAATTCCTTGCATGGACATGTACTCTTTCTGTTTTGTTTCGAACAAGCTCCTAAAACAGAATCCAGCATAGAATCTCTTACAAAAAATTTTAATTAAAATATGCAAAACGAGGGACGTGCATCTTAAAGTTCAAGTGGCGACCTACCCATGGTTCAAAGTTTCTTACCATCTCGGATGAGACATCTTGTTATGTATTGTCATGTACAAGAAACCTAATTTATATAATTAAAAACTTTTTTATTTTATTTTATAGTGTCTATTATAACACGGAAAAAGATAAACAACCTATTTTAGCTTAATTAAGCATTAAAAAAAATTTAATGTCATGTATAAGAAACCTAATTTATATAATTTAAAACTTTTTTATTTTATTTTATAGTATGTCTTTTATAACACGGAAAAAGATAAACAACCTATATTAGCTTAATTAAGCATTAAACTTTTTTTAATGTAATACATCTTCGTATCATTTTTTTTCCAATTTCTTGTTTAGTTAGCTGATCGAGATACTGAATGAGATCGAGATTTTAAACCTTGGATCTACCACAGTGTAGGTAGTTTGAGGGATTGTTGTCTATTAATAGCTCCACCTTGTATAATATACAAATAAAAAAGGAAAACCAAAAAGAAAAGTAGGAAAAAGCACGAGTCTCCCCCATAAATCACAAACCCCCATCTAAACACAGTCTTCAAAGAAGCGACCTCTAAAGTAATTCTGATTAATATACCTTGTGTTGTCAATTCCAGAACAACCTTGGGTATTTATGTAACCGCCATTGATCGATTATCATAGAGATTGAGAAGCGCGCCACAAGATTCACATATCGGCCATAAGACAATCTTTATACACACCAAAGAATAAATGATCAAAGACTTGAAGAAACCCTTGGAAAGTCCATTTGGACAGAATCAGAACCCCCACAGCCTATTGTATGAAAACCTCTTTGAAAGAGCCTAAGTATGGGAAATACTTATAGGGGCCGACCGGGCTAAGAATACAGGGCGACCGAGGTCAAATTGTCCCCCGGTCGACCTGCTAAAAGGTCCGATTGACCGGCCTCGATAAAACCCCGATTTACAAGCGTGCCTTCCCCCTCCCCATTCACTATAAATACCCTTCTCCCCTTACCTTCTTACTTACCAATTCACTTTGCTATCTCGAGTTCTCCACCTTCAAGAGATTTGATCTTTGCTCCCTTGCCTCTGTGCTTGCTTCGGTGATCTAGCCTTGCTCGACTTGTGGGAGATACACTTTGGCGCTTGGTGCTCTTCGTGTGAGAGCGACTCAGTGATTGGTCTAGGCGGTTCTGCGCAGTGCCTTTGATAAATTTTCAGCAATATCGAAGCTACACGTTCCTCGTCAATCACGGTTGAGAGGTAACTTTGATTGTATGGAACTTTCTCTTTAAAAATGCTCCCCATATTGGTTTGTCCTATTTATATTTGTTACGTTGCTTGAGTCAAGAAATGTTCTTGACTGAGCGGGAGTTCGGTTGCGGCCGTACTCCGTTATTATCGATTGCAATCGAGACGGGGTTCTTAACCCTATTCAATATTGTAAGAGTGCTTAAATATTGAATTAAAAAGGTGGCCAGCTCAGTGGAACTATTTAGAGAGTGGACGTAGGTGTTGATATACCGAACCACTATAAATATTTGTGTTGTGGATTGTTGTTTATTTACTTACTGTTTTGATTGATTAATCCGTTTAAGCATATTAGTAATCAACATAGACTAAAATTAATAGACCTATTCATCTCCCCCCCCCCCTTCTAGGTCTCTTGTATAAATATCAAGGGAACTTCAAATTCAATACTTTGGACCAAGTAAATATGGAAGCTTTAATGCTAAAAATGATAGTATCTGCACCTCTTCCTCCTTGCCCTCGAATATCCTGCAATTTCTTCCCCTCCACAGGCCCCAGATCATCGAAAAGGGTAGAATCCTTCAAAGGTGACGACCCCTATTAGAAAAGGTGGAAGTGGACTAACATGCAAGACCGTCCTCGGCAGCACCCAACTCATCCCAAAGAGGGAGAAGGAATTCTGAACCTCCCTTGCCATAGCCAAATGGAGAAGGAAATGGTTCACAGACTCTCCATCAGTGTTTTTAAAGGTGTTTGGGGCGTGCGCTTCAGGGCGAGGCTCTTGAAAAATGCCCTGAGACGCAGTAAAAAAGTCGAAAAAACATTTGAGGCGTATGCCTCAATCCAAGAGGTCAGAGGCGTACGCCTCAAATGTTTTTTTAATTATTTGGCTTGGGAAAAAGTCTTTTTACAAGATATAAAAAACTAGAAAACTTGTTTTATATTATTCTTCAAAAGGAACCCAACTCCCCTTCGCCTTTAGCTAATGAACCAGGTACCTTCTTCTGACCCACGTTTTTTTCTTTTTCGTTTTGTCCCACGTTTTTTCTATTTTCTGTTTTTTCCTCTCCTTTCTGTCCCATATTTTTTTTTCTTCTTCTCGTTTCTGTTTTTCTTTTTTTTTCTGTCCCAGGTTTTTATTGAATCCCTTTTTTTTTAAAGAATTTTTGCTACATATTTATTTATATATTTAAATATTTAAATATTTATTTACCTAAAAAATGCATGCACGGGAGGCTTATGCCTCAGGGCTTTGACTAGTGAAGTGCCTCACCTCACGCCTTAGCGTTTAAAAACACAGTTCTCCGTAAGAATTGCACATAAAAAAAAAATCTCTAATAATCTTTTTTATGGCTAATAAGATGACCTACTTACGAAACATTCTCCAAAGAAGCCATTTCCAAAGAAGCCATTTAGGCAAAAACTCAACTCTAGGAGGAATCTTGGAGCCCCATATTATGGAGGCTGGAAAAGGAAGCCTGCAAGATTTGTCAAAAGTCGAATAAAATGATCAATTTTCAAAAATGCCATCGTGATTCCATGCCATTTGCACTTATCCTTGGACAAGATGCTGATAGGAGTGTTGTTCAAGCAACCAAGCACAGTGAAGATCAAATCAATCTCCCAGTCATTTAGATTCCCCCTAAAGACAAAAATCCAAGTTACGCTACCCCCTTCCCATGACATAAGTCTTTCACCGGCCCCTCCTTTTTATCGGATATAGAGCTGGGAAAGCAATCTTCAAGGCAACCTCTCCACACCATCTATCCTCCTAGAAACAATCTCTATCACCTTTGCCCACCGTGAATCTAATACCCTTGGATTCTTGGCAACATCACTCTTTTACATAGACTAGTGTTCATTTCTGAATCTCCATACCTGTTTCCTAAGAAGAGCTCTATTCATAACTTTAAGGTTCTTGAATCTTGATCCCCAGAGCTCATCAAGATTTAGGATAGCACACCAACTTCCAATTGACTAAGTGATATTTATGAGTGTCATTGCTGTCATGGCACAAAAAGTTCTCATAAGTCTCCAACTTATTCACAACTCCACACTAGATAGAGAAAAGAGAGAGGTAGTAGATGGGAAGACTAGAGAGGCTGCTTTTGATAATATCACCTTACCTCCTTTAGATAGATATTCGGACTACCAATATGCCAATCTTTTATTAAATCTCTCATCGACAAGGTCCCAAATAGCCTTGGAACATTACCTCTCACCAAGACGGACGCCAAGGTAAGTAGCAGGAAAGCGGTCAAGGCTGCATTCGATGACTTCGGCGAAAGCTTCAATACCCTCCAACTTTCCAACCTCGTACACCTTGCTTTTGGTTAGCGTGATAGTCAACCCGGACATTGCCTCAAAACAACACAATGTGCCCGTCAAGAATCTCAACTGGCCAGTTTAGCTATGGGAGTGAAATGGATACCTCAATTGGAAAGTGCTTCTCTGTTAGCTGCATCATCTTCAAAATTCATTGATAAACTATCATGTTTCAAAGGACATTATAGGTATCAATTTGGCCGAAGGCAAATTTAGTACTAAGCAATCATTGAAAGATCTTCTGATTCCTTCCCACATGTGGTATAAAGTGGGCTTGAGAGCAAGCTTCTTCATAATAGCTCTGAGCTTATCACAAAAAGCCTTTCGATCATCCAAAGAACTTCATCTCAATGCCTAATTCTTTTTATTTATATTTGAACATTGAGAAGGTCCTTTGTGATTGTTTTTAGAAGAAGAAAAGTGAAAACCAATAAGTGATCCTTGTTTCCGTGATTGCTCCAACAAGGCAACAAGAACATACATCTCGAGTGAGAAAAAGCTTAAAACAGCATAGTTGATCTTGTGTTGTCATTTTCCACACATAATCATCCATGAGATGATAGCTTCATTAGGAAGGCAGTGTTTAAACCAAGGTTTAAAGGGGACTGTTATAACGGTATAACGGACTGGGGGCGTTATCGTTTTTTCCGTTATAACGAAAAAAAAGCTCAGGGGAAAAAATAGAAAAAAATGGCGCTCAAATTTAAATTTTGAATTTTAAAAATGAATTTCAAAATTTCAGAAATAGAAAATAACAGAAAAAAACAAAAATAACGGCCGTTATTTTTCCGTTATAACGAAAATAACAACCGTTATTTTCTGGAAAATTTCGTGAAAAAAAACGGCCGTTATTTTCGTTTCTGGATTTCTTACTGTTTCTTCCGATACGCCAGATTCCGATACACCAATGATTTTTGGTGCGACACTTCTGGATTTCTTACCGTTTCTTCTTTCCATGTGAAATATTAGCTAACACATCATAGCTTGTGAGTTCTACCTTTTCCAATCGAAGTTTTCTATGCAGCAAATATAATATTACAGAGATGTATTCTCTTGTATATAGGCATATGATACAAATTATAAAATATCCCATCACATTATCTAATATTATTCTAGTTTTATAAAAAAATTACTTTATTTTAGACGGAATTGAATGGAGGAACAAGATTGGTGTAGCCAACCCCATATTGTTGGGATAAGGCTTATGATGACGATGAAGACATTATTTAAGATATACTACCGAGTCCAGAAATCCTATTTTCCAAGGTCCGTCATCATCTTCATAATGGTTTGGATGGATGTGTCTCCTATGTTTGGGATGTTTTGACGACATAGGTACCTAGGCCAAGTCTTGGTTGTCTTGTCTTTGTCTTTGTCTTGCCTGAGTCCGGTCCCAAGACCAAGTTATAAACTTTGGACTACAAGCATGATCTGATGGCAATTTAGAGATGAGGAAGTCCCATATATTTAATTGGGAGCCTGCAATTTGGTATTAGTTCTTCTTTAATATTTTAGTTATCCTTGATAAGAAGACCATTTTGCTTGCTTGAAAGCTTGGATTTTCACTGAAATGTATAATGGTAGTGTTCTCTAGTGTCAGTAGCTCAAGCAATATCTGCCTTGATAAACATGAATAGATCATCGGCAAAAATCATGTGCACATTTAGGGTTCTAGCAACTCTTATAAAGACTGATATTTCTTTCAACAAAGTGGAGTTCGATTGAAAATCTTTAGGGCAAACATAAGGCCTCTAATTCAATTCAATACTTCAATTTGATCAATGCTTCTACCGAAAAAAAAAACCAAAGTCTCTGATCAATGCTTCGAAGTTGAACTTTGTGACATTCTTTTAACATAATGCCAAAATATAGGGTTGTAGAACCCAACATTTATAGTTATAGGGAGAGGAGAGGTTATGCACAAAGAGGTAGTAGAGGGCAGGGCAGTAGGTAGGATGAACATGGGCATTGTCCGACACGTGGAGTCATCATTAATGGTGTTGACTATCATAGGAGGGGCTATGGATATGTAAAAAAGGGCCACTGAAAATGTAAGCGGCGTGTCGAGATCCGTTCATTTGAATTGTGACTATCCAGGGAAACCTATAGCACTGTTTGATTGGTGCAACTGAAGAGATTATGTTATCAATAAGGAGGGCATGTGGGAATTCACTGTTAATAGAAAAATTATTTAAGAGACCACCCAACATAAGTGCTAGGTGGAAGGGGGGCTATGCAAAATTTAAAAGATAAGGGGCGGAGATGCAATTTGGATAATTCTAGGGATTTAAGTCCAAATAGTAAAGCTCTGTTTTGTTTTAATAGAAATTTCAGGACTGGTAGGCAGGCCCCTGAGTTGGTATAAACAACATTCCCTTCAACAATTTAGAAGTGAGAACTTTTGCATGATGACAAAATTAGGAGAATGAAGGTGGGGCTTCGTTTGGCGATAGAGAGCTTTCAAGCAGACAATAAGAGGACCTCTTTGAAGTCCGAACTCGTTTGCTCCATTCGTGCGTCAATGTCTCTAATTGGACTCAGTTTGAGTTTTACATTCCTAAGCCTATAACTATTTACTTTTTTGCAACCGGACCTTGTACTTTGACTCAATCTCTTCCATTACAATTGTTTCAACACATTGGAAGTGTTGGAACAAGATTGGGGAGAGTCGGAACTCGTTTGCTCTATTCGTTCGTCAATGTCTCTAATTGGACTCAGTTTGAGTGTTACATTCCTAAGCTTATAGCTAGTTACTTTTTCGCAAACGGACCTCGTAATTTGACTCAATCTCTTACAACACAATTGTTTCAACACATTTGAAGTGTTGGAACTAGATTAGGGAGAGTCGGAACTCGTTTGCTCTTTTCGTGCATCAATGTCTCTAATTGGACTCAGTTTGAGTGTTGCAAGTCTAAGCTTATAACTAGTTACTTTTTCGTAACCGGACCTCGTAAATTGACTCAATCTCTTCCAACACAATTGTTTCAACACATTTAAAGTGTTCGAACAAGATTGGGTGACTCAGAACTCGTTTGCTTCATTCGTGTGCCAATGTCTTTAATTGGACTCAGTTTGAGTGTTACATGCCTAAGTCTATAACTAGTTACTTTTTCGCAACCGGACCTTGTAATTTGATTCAATCTCTTCCAACACAATTGAAGTGTTGGAACAAGATTGGGTAGAGTCGGAACTCGTTTGCTCCATTCATGCGTAATGTCTCTAATTGGACTCAGTTTGACATTGACGCATGAATGGAGCAAACGAGTTCCGACTCTACCCAATCTTGCTCCAACACTTCAAATGTGTTGAAACAATTGTGTTGGAAGAGATTGAGTCAAATTACGAGGTCCGGTTGCGAAAAAGTAACTAGTTATAGACTTAGGCATGTAACACTCAAACTGAGTCCAATTAGAGACATTGACGCACGAACGGAGCAAACGAGTTCCGACTCTCCCCAATCTTGTTCCAACACTTCAAATGTGTTAAAACAATTGTAATGGAAAAGATTGAGTCAAATTATGAGGTCCGGTTGCGAAAAAGTAACTAGTTATAGGCTTAGGCACATGGTTTTAAAATTCGGTGAAATTAGCCGAATTAATTCCAAATTTTGACTGACCGAATTAAAGTGTGTACATGTATTAAAAAATTTACAAAAAATCGCCGAATTAATTCGAAGTAAACAGTAAAAATTCGGTTAATTTCTCGATGTTTAGGCTTTTTAGTACAAAAATTCGTCGAATTAATTCTTTTAATTCGAAGTAAACAATTAACTTAGAGAAGTTTGGAGAAATTTGAGCAAATTGTTGGTAAAATACATTGATTTTTGAGGATATGATAAAACAAGCATGATAAAACACTTATAACTTATTATATCATAAAAACAACCTAAGCAAGATTAATATCGTTTCACTCATTTTGGAAAAAAATCTTTAAACTTCTCTAAGTTAGCGAATTTTTACAGAAATTCTCTAAATCGAATTGAACTTCCTCGAATTAATTCCGAATTTTAACTAATCGAAGTCTAAGGCGAAGTCAAAGTTTAGAACCTTGCTTAGGCATGTAACACTCAAACTGAGTCCAATTAGAGACATTGACGCACGAATGGAGCAAACGAGTTCCGACTCTGTCCAATCTTGTTCCAACACTTCAAATGTGTTGAAACAATTGCGTTAGAAGAGATTGAGTCAAATTACAAGGTCCGGTTGCGAAAAAGTAACTAGTTATAGACTTAGGCATGTAACACTCAAATTGAGTCAATTAGAGACATTGATGCACGAATGGAGCACATGAGTTCCGACTCTCCCCATTCTTGTTCCAACACTTCAAATGTGTCGAAACAATTGTAATGGAAGAGATTGAGTCAAAGTACGAGGTCCGGTTGCGAAAAAGTAACTAGTTATAGGCTTAGCAATGTAATACTCAAACTCTGTCCATTCGTGTCGCTCAACCATGCTACAAGGAGTTGCAGTCTAAACTATCTGTGGCTTCGATGATTTGTCCCTTGGCGGTGGACGAGTGTAGCAATAAGTCTATTTAAGAACTCAGTTCCAGAAGTTAACATCAGATCTGAGTTGAGGAGATCAAAAGAAATATAAGAGTTCATCAGTAAGGTTGGAATAAAAATAGACTCGATAGAGGAGTCTCAGGTTTTTGTGATAGACCTTGTTTTGGGGGTGAGAGGGACCAGCAGATAGCAGCGTAATGGCTATATCTATAGAGGGTATGTAATTACAGACATCATATTTGCAGAAATCTATGCTGGTCTATAATAAAAGGGGACTAACTGAGAAATGTGCACCTGTGATGCCAGGTAACTTAGATTCTGGGGAGGGCTACTTATCTGCTGAGAGAAGGAGAACAAGTGATTTAGTTTCAGTGATGTCTGAGCACTCAAGAACAGAGAAGGATTCAGTGTTCGGGTATTGGGATTTGGGAGACGTACTATTCATCGGACAATCCCAACAAAACAGATTAGTATGTCTTTGCAAGAGGGAATCCATATGTCAACAATTTAGTTGATCAGATGACGGATATCAGTAAGAAACTGGGAATATCATTTATAGGGGGAGAAGCACATGCCAAATCTTTCTTTCGTAGATTGGAGGATAGGGATCAATAGAGAATGGAGGAGTAGAAGAAATTGGAGCAATTGAAGACTGTTACTAACTCCAAAGAAGTGCGGAAGTTGCTTGAATGGGGTGTGAAGGATAGTGGGGGTGTTAATAAGACAGAGGAGGGCCATACTTTGGGGACGAGGAGGAGGGTCAGGGGACGGAAAGGATATGCAATCAGTTTACCTCGAGAGTTTTTGCCTGGAATTCGGGAGTTTTGCCTGCAGAGAGTTAAAATTTTGGTGGACTATAGATCAGAATTTGTGATGTTAGAAGAAACAAAATCTGTTAATATCGTTGGCAGATACATTTCGGTTAGATGGTGATGTAGACAGGTGGATTTGGTCACTCTTCCGGCAATGGGAGCATTAGGTGGTATTTTGATGATGTGGGACATGGATGTGGCAGTTAAAGTGGACTCCTGTGTTGGAGATTACTCAGTTTGTGTTATTTTAGAATTGCAACAATCATTTCCAATGGATTCTTTAGGCGGTTAATGGACCAAATGAAGTGAACCTTAGGCCCGCGTTTTGGGGAGAATATACGACAGATGGAAGTGGCCGTGGTGTGTGGGTGGAGACTTCAACTCTATCTGATTCTCTCATAAAAGAAGAGAAGGGAGCAAATTATCTTTGGCCATGAAGGGATTCTCAGATTTTGTAAAACAACATGGATTGGTAGATCTCCCTTTGATTGGGGCCTGGGACACATGGTCCAACAATCAAGAAGATCCTATCATGAGTTGCTTGGATAGATTTCTTATATTGGTTGGGTGGGAGGAACGCTTTTGCAGTATCATCCAAGAAGCTCTTCCAAAGCCTATCTCCGACCATACACCCATCTTAAGGGGGCACCTTTCAAGTTCGAGTCCTATTGGAATTATGGTCTGTAATTAGATCGGAGCTATGGCCCTTTTAGAAGGCTTGACATTGTTTAAAGAGAATCTTAGTGGACCTCTAGCAGTTAGGAGGCCTGAGTAATGTGATTTCATGGGCTATGGGTGCTTCAGAATGTTCTTGGAGACTTATTTCACTGGCCGTGCTTGGGATCTTATTCTTGGTGTCAATGTCATGCACTTCTGTAAGTGCTAATGATGATGCTAACTCATTCATCAAAGGTGTTTCTAGACAATCAATGTATTCACCAAATAAAAAATTCTAGTAGCTTGAATGATAGGACTGAAAACCCATTGGACACTCCGTTATGATGTTTTGGGACCTTGCGCCCGTCATTAGGCTATAGAATTTCATCTTTGACTGATGTTTCTTTCTTTTGACTAGGCAATACCTAATACTGTGATGAAGTTTGTCCCATTTTCAAGTATCTTCTTTCACTTAAAATTCAATTTTAGACGACTAAGATCTTCTAACAGTCGTAAATATGTTTCTCAAGTTCCAAACGTCCAAGTTCATACTTGCAGGACCGTGGGATGTAATGTGACAAATTGAGGGAGACAAAGTGAGACTATCGCTTGATTACCATATTTATGTGCTGCTTGTTTTACAAGAGCAAAGCTCAAATATTTCAGCCCTGCTAAAGGCGCAAAACTTATTTATCATGATTCAGATGGTGACCCTGTAGATTATGACTATTATTTAATTTTCCGTCTCCTAGACCACATAATATTTTATGTGCTATTTTCATGTGATTTTCCTTTGTTATTCCCATGCGATGACATTTAATGTTTTCAATTTGCATGCTATCCTTTTGCGTTGTTCAGGTTCCTTTAGTTTCAATGTTGTGATATTTTTTTTGTTCTTGTATTTGCAGCAAGTCTGAGTATGTAATATACAAGCTCAAGGAGATGGGAAAGATAGCAGAGAAAGACATCCTGCAGATCTGCAACCAGTTTGATAGGCTAGATACTGGCAATTGTGGAAAGATAACTCTTGCTGATCTTATGGAAAACCATCACTGATTATTTCAGGGTGGGGTTCCTCTGATGGAAAAAAAGAAGTGGCACCATCAGGATTTCTCCTTGAGAGAGAGATCAGCTTGGTCTCTTTACTGCATAGGAGAAAGGCAGGAGACCCAGGTTATTTTTTAAGCTATACATGGTTGCAAGAAGGGGCCAGTTCCTACTTATCAAAAAAACCAAAAAGAAAAGAAGGGGCCAGTTCCTGTTCTAGTCATGTACAAAGGATGTATTTTTTTGTGAACATAGTCGCTCGTTCAGTTGGTGGACATGCCAATGGATCCAGACCATCCGACAATAGCCCATCTCTTGGATTCTCAGTAGCACAAAAGCAGATTGACCTGATATGATCACACCAGTCTGAACGGACTTCTGCGAATCATTGCCCATAGTTTTATTGCTTGTCCGAAAATAGACAGTTGATTACATGGTTAAGATCATTGAATCTACCAGACAAATTGGGTACAGTCGATATAGGTGTTGCCCCATAGATTGGATGGTCTTGATCGATGGACATGGCGCCGATTGTGGGCAGTGATTGTTTATACAAGTGTCCTATAAGTTCACGTTGGAGTTAAAACCTTTTGCAAATATATGAAGAAAGATAAAAAGGTAAATTCAGTAATTTCATGTCTATGTTTTACTGCTCCCATCTTTTGCTTGTTCAGTGAAGGGGTTTGCTTCCACTCCTTTGCATATATATATACAGGATGTAAATGTATGTAGAAACTCCCAAATGCATATGATTTTGATTTGTACCTGTCGAATATATTGGTGTCAGACAGTTTTTACATAGTAACAGTTGTTTTGGATTGGAAGATGTTTTTCTCTCTATTTGTTTTGGAAGACAAGCGGTTAGTGGTTGGTGGGAAAGCAGGGTTTTAAATCAAGGTTGTGGTATCGACTGTCAACAACAGCAACACCTTGCTATTCCTTTTTTGGGAGCAAAATTGGCAATGTTCCCATTCTGTTCCATTTTGGACAATATTCGGTTGATGTGGTAGTCGATGCGTCGGTTACCAATTGGGCAGTGTACGTAAAATTTGGTAGCCCTTCTGGCATTTCTGGAGTGTTATTGAAATCATGGTTTAAAAAATGGCTGTTATGGTGAAAATAATGGCTGTTATAACGGATTCGGACCTCCCCCGTTACGTTGTATACTGTTAAAATATTGAAAAAAATAACGGCAGTTATTTTTCTGTTTTATGGAAAAAATTGGGAAAACAATGGCCGGTATTTTCCGGTTAATTTTTTTTGTTTTTGAAATTTCAAAATTTGAATTTCAGCACCATTTTTCTCCGTTATTTTCTGTTTTTGCCCCTGAGCGTTACAATTCTTTACAATGGCCGTTATAACGGAAAAAACAGTAACGCCTCCAGTCTGTTGTACCGTATAACGGCCCCTTTTAAACCTTGATCGAAATATGCTGGTCGGAACTACAAGTATTCTGTGACATTAGAGGCAAATTCATGAGGTGGTTCTATCACTGGTAGACAGTACTAAATCCGTGGGCTCCAATCCATCAATGGGCAGTGCGGGCTCCACATGCACTAAGGTGAGCCCCACAACTCATGTGGGTTCCACTGAGCATTCCAATTCATATGTAGCTATTGCTTTCAAACCCATGTTTTGGGATGTCAACCTGTGTGTGTGGGATCTACCTTTCTTTTAGATGTGTTGGGGCCCACAGGGTTGGTGCGTTCTTGTGCCTCGTGTATCATTGTGTCACACCTGAACTTCTCTATTTGCATGCCCATATGCGAACAAAACGCAGGAAAAATGTGTGCAACTCCTTATAAATGACTGTTTCGTAAGGCCAAAAAAAGAAAGAAGAATTACCATATAGGCCGTAGTTACGAGCACGTTGGTTAGCTGTAACTAACCGTAGAAATTTTTTTCGCCCAATTTAGTCATGCTTTATGACACCTTGGACACATGCATCCCTTTCTTAACAGACGTTGTACAAAGCGTTGAGACTTTTTCACACTATAACCACTCTACCTTTTCACACTATACCCACTCTACCCCTCTGTACCATCTGAACTATTTGAATGACATGCATTCTCAGTGAGGAAGAAGGGAAGAAAAATGGAAATGGTGAAGGGCATACCCTTTCCAAGTAGTTTAGCTTGTTTCTCCACCTGAACATAGCTCTTTAGTCGGTGCTAGAACAATCGCTAAGAGCTTCTTCTGATCTGAGAGGCTTTTGCACAACGAGAAACTACATGAACTAGAAAGGAAGCTATCTTATTCGAGCCTGTATCAGTTGAAACAAACAAGTTTTTCCCAATCATAGCAGCTGGAATGGCTTGCGTTTGGATAGGTGTGGGTATTTCATATCCTACAGATTCTAAATTTTGTTGGAGCTTCTAAGGAGGATTGCAAAAAGAGAATGACAAGATCAGTGGTGGAACAAAGTCTCCTTTAACTCGAATTTTAGTTATACTCCTGAGTGATTCAATGTGGTTGCTGGTTAAAGATTGAGTTCTTTGTTTATCATCATCTCTAATTGCATAAAAACATTCATAAAAAACAAATAATCTTATAGGAGGTGGATGACCTTCTGGCTTATGGGTCTTGGAAAGTCTACCCAAGAGTCCTTTTACATTAATGGTTTCATCCATCCAATGGTAAATCGGTTAAATGAAAATTTTCGTGAAAATGGTACTAGTTTAACCAGTTTCGTGAAAATGGTACTGGTTCAACCAGTTTAAGAAAAATGATACTTCTTCATCTTCGACATCTATCATCTGTAAAGTGGTAAGACTCTCTCTCTCTCTCTCTCTCTCATTCTCTTTCTCTATCTCGTTCTCTGTCTTTTTATCTTGTTCTTTCTCTCAACTTGTTTTGCAAAATTTATGATTTTCAATAATTAAAATTGATTTTATCCTCTTTATAATTATTTTTGAATTCCTTGCTTTGATATCTCTCATTGATCTAATTCTGTTTATGTAATTTCGATTTATTTCCCTCTTCTTCCCTATATTTTTCATTCTAATTTTGTGAGAAAATTAGTTTTCTTCAATTGAAAGTGGTTTTTTTTTGTGTGTTTCTCTTCAAGATCTCCTGCTTGATTCTTTTGTTCTTGACTCGTTCTTATTGTCTTGATTTAATCAGTAATTTTTTATGCATATTTTACCAATAGTGCATAAAATATGGTTTCTTGCAATCGAAATGGAGCTTTTGTTGTGGGAATAAATTTTAAATTCTGTTTTCAGTTCTGTGAGAGAGGAAGAAGAGAAAAAAAAGGGAAGAGAATGAAGAGAATGAAGAGAGAGTGTTGAAGAAACATTTTCAACCACTGGTAAATAAGGTTAGTGAAAATGGTACTGGTTCAACCAGTTTCGTGAACATAGTACTGGTTCAACTAGTTTCATGAACTTGGTTTTGGTTCATACAGATGTTTGTGAACAAAATTGGACTAACAAACTCAAAGAGAAGGTTGTAGCATTTGAAAATAGGTGATTAAAGAAGGTTGAACCAATTTATCCACAAAAGCATTATAAAAAAATGGGTCGGGCTCAGGGGACCCCCATTTTTCTGACCACTCTTGGTGTTCATGTGCTCGGCCTCGGCTGTGGATTTGAAGAATCCAATGGTGGTTGTCAGTGCCGAGATGGCATCACTTTTTTCACTTTTGGGGCGCTGACAACCACCGTTGGATTCGTGAAATCCATAGCTGAGCACGCGAACACCGAGAGGGGTCAGAAAAAGGGGGTCCGCGGAGCCTGAGCCATAAAAAATTTCTATTTGAAGTGCTTCTCCTGGGTACTTTTTGGAAATATCCCTTCTGCAATTGTGAAGAATGGAACATAAGTTGGAATACAAAACAAGAATTATTGAATGGCATGAATGTAAACCATAGTAAGATAGACACGACACGATACTGATCCCTACAAAGCCGTTATGCTATGTTACCTAGATACGGCAAGGACACGGACTGATACGTTGTGGATACATCAGTTACACATAAAATTGAAGTATCTAATGTAGATATGACACCCATTATGAAGTATCTGAATAACATAGCCAATATGTTGACACGTCTACACAATTTATTCCATATTTGAGATGTTATTCCATGTATATGGGGGATTTTTTGAGATGCCAATGTGGGACCACATGGAGATGAATCAAGGGCTAATTTTTTGTGAGCATAGATCCATGCAATGAAGAGATCATCCAAAGCAAAAGCAAGCCATAACTTCATCTTCATGTGGGCCCCTCATAGGCATGTCAAAATAATATTTAAATGGAAGCAAGTACTCCATGTAAGTAGTCAAATAATAAAAAAAAATCACAGGGAATTTTTGCCTCATGCAATGTGTTGTGTAAGATGTCTTGTATTCTAGAAGAATTTTACGTAGTGTTTGTGTTGGGGTACACTTGTATTGGGGGTACTTTGGGTGTCACACTCCGAATCCAACCCGAATGCCTAAAAAAATAAACCGTTTACCCAAGATCTAGGGTGTAATAAAATAAAAATAAAATAAAATTCTCTAAAATAATTATTTTATTTTATTTTAATTTTATCACACCCTGAATCTTGGGTAAACGGGTCATTTTTCAGGTATTCGTGTTGGATTTGGATGCCCGGATCCGGGGCGTGACATTGGGTATTTCCTTGTACTAGAGATTATATATATTCTCTAATGGGGCATTATGTTTCACTAGTACACTAAGAGAGTGAGATAAATAAGAAACTATTGTAATCCTAATTCTTAGAGATAGTGATAGAGCTCCTCACCCGTGGACGTAGGCACATTGCCGAACTACATATATCTGTTATGTTTATGTGATTGATCTTTTCTGTTTCTTCTACTTTTCTGGTTCGTGGAAGGTCGAGCTCGAATATTCAAGACCACATGTAGATGTGGGACCCACATATTTTAAAAGAAAATATTCTAAAATGATGTGGACTCCACCCCACCTCTACTTGAGTACTATGACCTCATCTATGCAGTTATAAGGCGACAATGAGTTTTCTCATGAGGGGCCCATAAAATTTGATAGGAGAAGATTCCAAAGAGTGTCGAGGACTCACCTCCCGTGTATATATTCGGGACCCTTGTTTTGCGTGACACTATCACCCCCTTCAGTTAAGCATTGTGTGAGGCAAATTTTTTCCGAATTGGTTAGTTAGGGTGATTTTAGGAGAAAACAATAATTTAAGCCAAAGCTACCAAGTTCGGTACTCGCTAATCTATACTATTATAAAGCAACAACTAGTAGTGTCACACATGTGACACAATTAAAAGCCTCTCTACTTTCAAAGGGAAAACCTTCCCTCATTAAATGCCTCTATTCTAAAGAAAAAATAATCCTGGGTTGGAGTACACCTTGCACAGTTCAGGATGTCCAGCACACCCACATCCTGACAATTGCATATGCCACGTGACATATTCTTAGGGACCACTGACCGTATGGATATTTGTCCCATCCCTAAGTTGACCTATATAAGCCTGTTTAGTGATCTCAAGCCTGGGGGGGTGTATTGCAACACAAGCCTTAGCGCACATTGAGAACCCTGGTGCACATCGTGATAGTTTATTTCCGTGATGACTCTGGAAAACAAGTTGTCTGATTTATACTGCTCTACCCTCTTTATAGAACAAACTGTTGCTGATAAAGGATCACTCGATGATATTTCATTATTTCGGTTATATTTCACATTTTCCTAAAACTATAATGTCATTATTAAAATTAACGGAGTTAATCTCACAACAGTTTATAAAAAAATGTTATAATGTGATATAATGTAGCTGGGTGGGGGCGTTACCGATATAACGACCATTTTTTAAACTATGGTAAGAGGTGATTCTATTAAAATAACTTAGTGACAGTTCACACGTCGTCTGCTTTCTTCATACTTCGCCATCATCAAGGGGTTCGACTTGTGATGGAGCATCGTCGCAACAAGCATGACCCCAAACAAGAAAATGAAAAAAACGGATCCATTTTACCAAATGTCTGCTAAAAGCAGGAAGGCTTGCATTGACACGGTTACTTGACACCTTACTACTATAGGGTAGTCCCAAATACTTAATTAATTATGATTTAATATTTATAGGAGGATATGTGTCATATTATTATATGGCGTCCACTATTAATTATGCACAATATTTTGATTTTTTCGTAATATTATTGTTAATGCAATTCTATGGATTCCACTCAGTAAATTGGTGTTGGCTATTATTAGCCATCAAATTGGTACCTATCCCATCAATCCATAGCACCAAAATTTCGAGGGTCGTGATGTAACAAGGTATACCTGAGATCTTTTCATTTGTGGAAGCGGTATTTTTGGTAGTCACCGATGCCATCTGGGCCCACTGACCGCATGGATGTTTAGCCCACCCCTTAATAGACATTCATACAAAAAATCAGCTTGTTGAATGACTTTTAGCTGTTGGTTTTAGTACTCAAACAATGGTTACATTCAACGGCTATAAGAACGCCTTAAAAAGTGCTAAAAGTGTTAAAATCTGATGGTTATAGATTACCAAGGGGTGGGATAAACATCCATGCGGTCAGTGAGCCCAAATGACAGTGGTGAATAACAAAAATCGTGCTTCAGCAAATGAAAAGATCTCAGGCATACCTTGTTACATCTTTTTCCAAAATAAAATGATCCTATAATTATTGATTATAACTTTGACGACGGATGACTGACCACAGTATAAACCACGTGGCACATTCTGAGAGATCGTTGATTGTATGGATATAACCCTAGATAGACCTAGAGCAAAAATTAGCCTTGTTAGTGATTTCTAAGCGTTCGATTGGAGTCATTTTCATGAGTTGATTTTTAACCGTGAAATTCGAGCATTATTTGAGTACAAAGATCCAAGGATTTGAAATCACTAATCAGGCTGATTTTTGGTATGTAGGTCTACCTAGGGATTGGCCATACATCCATATGGTCAGTGGTCCCTAAAAGTATGCCACGCGGCTCATACTATGGTCGGACGTCAGTCATCAAAGTTCTACTCATAATTACTTGACGATGAAGTTAATAGATTGTGAAATGGCTAGGGGACTCCTCGATCATCGATCTAGACTCTAGATGACTCCCTCTAGGATTGTGCCATGTGGAGATAGAGAGATCGATAAACAATTGTTGTTGGTTTCTACTCTCTCTCTCTAAAATTTACGTTAAATTTTAAACTTCTTGATATTCTCAAGGGTTCTCAAATAATTAACTAAATCTACGTTAATTTCTAAACTAAGAATGCTTTTGTTTTTTTTACCAAGGGCAAATTTTAAACCAAATTGCATGCCCCTGCCCCTCCTAATCTCTAATTCATTTTTATCTCCAATTCTCTAAATCATTTTTATCTCATTCTTTTTGTTTATTCGTTTATTTCTCCTTCATCTCAACTTTTTCTTCTCTTCACCCAGATTCAGTGCCAAGCGTTCAAAGATTAAGAATTAAATTCAAACTGCAACAAAGAGATGCAAAAAAAAAAGTAGTCTACATTCTTTAAACCTTGTTGGCTCTACAAACAATCACTTTTCAAGAGATAACTTGTTACTTAGATACCAATTGAGAACTTGTTTAATATATTGGAAAGATTTCTCAAAGATCTACAAAAGTTATCTAATGACTTTTGTCAAGATTCTAATATTTTATGTTTCAAAATGTATTAAAACTCTGAATGCATACAAGTGATGCCAAGACATCAATAAAGGGATGGCAATCACCTTTCGAGAGACAATGTTTTACTCAAATATCCAATTGATAAGTTGTTTAATATGTTAAAAAGCTTTCTACATGATATACAATAGTTATCTCATTACTTTTATTAAGATTTTGATGTTTTGGGATTGAAAAATGTGTTAGAACTTTGAATGCGTGTAAAGTAATGGCAAAATATCAATAAAGTGATGACAATTATATTTTGAGAGACATTTTTTTACTTAGATATCCAATTGAGAATTCGTTCAATGCATGTGAAATTTTTCTCCAAGATATACAACAATTGTCCCACGACATTTGTCAAAGATTATAGTATTTTGGACTTCCAAATTGTGTTAGAATTTTTAATCCGTGCAAAATGTGCCAAAATATAAGTAAAGCGATGATAAGAAACGGTGAAGTGATGACAAATATGTGCAAAGTGACGTTAAGACATGGGTAAAATGACAATAAGACTTGGGTATAGTGACGACAATTACGTACAGAGTGATGATAAATCTCGTTAAATTTAAAAACAATACCATTTTGAGGGACAAATTTTTATTCAAATATCTAGTTTAGAGAATGTTTAATGTGTTTAAAATATTTCTCTAAGATCTACAACAATGAAAAGTTAATTCACGACTTTTGTCAAGATTCTAATGTTTTGAGCGTAAAAATTGTGTTATAAATCTGAACGTATGCAAAGTAATGCTAAGATATTAGTGAAGTAATGACAAGAAAATGTGAAATGACATAAATTATGCTAAAGTGATGACAAGTACATTCAAAGTGCCTAGGGGTGTCAATTTTACATGTTTAACCGGAACCGAATCGGAACCAGAACCGAAAATATCGGTTCTAGTTCCACATTTTTGGGAACCGATTAAAAAGTAACCGAAATCGAAACCGAACCGACAATAACAGTTCCGGTTCTGGGTAGCCTAATATGGAACCGAAACCGATAAGAACCGGAACCGAACCGATAAGAATCGGTACCAATAAATAAATAGTGTAAATATTGTCATATTCTCAAGATTTGGCCCAATATACCCGGAACCGGAACCGAACCGATAAGAACCGGTACCAATAAATAAATATAGTGTAAATATTGTCATATTCTCAAGATTTGGTCCAATATACCCGGAACCGGAACCGACATAAATACATAATTGATTCCGGTTCCGGATCCATCACTTTAAGAATCGGAACCATTAAGGAACCGAACCAATAAGAACCAGAACCGATTGTTCCGGTTCTAGCCACCTTAGGAACCGAACCAGAACCGACCCGTTGACACCCCTAAAAGTGCCCCATATCTTGGTGTCATTTTACACATATCTAAAGTTTAACACATTTTTGAATCTCAGAATGTTAGATTCTGACAAAAATTGTGAGATAACTGTTATAAATTTTAGAGAAATATTTTCAACGCATTAAATGGACTCTCAATTGGATATCTGAGTAAAAAGTTATACATCGTAGGGTGATTGTTGTTACTTTACCCATGTCTTAGCGTTACTTTACACGCATTCAAAGTTTTAACACACTGTAGCGGCATATCAACCGCTAAAATTTATTCATTTTTAATGCATTTACCCATTGAACCTGATTTTTTTTTTTTTTTATATGTATAACATTATTTTTTATGGAACGTTGATACATAACCAAATGAATGCTTAAAGTGTCTCCATTGCCTAATAAAATGATCACATTTTTAAAGCCCAAAACGTTGGAATCTTGATAAGTAATGAGATAACTATTGCAGATCTTAGAAATAAACACATTAAACATCTTTTCAATTGGATATTTGAATTAAAAGTTGTCTTCCGAAACATGATTGTCCTCACTTTACTTATGTCTTGACGTCACTTTGAATGCACACATTCAAAGTTCTATATTTTTCAAGTCCAAAATATTAGAATTTTGATAAAAGTCATGAGATAACTATTCTTGATCATGAATGAAGCTTTCTAACATATTAGACAGCTTCTTAATTGGATATTTGGATAAAAAATTATGTATTTTGCAAGGTAATTGTCATCACTTTATTGATATCTTAGCATCACTTTGCACGCATTCAGAATTCCATCACATTTTTAAGCCCAAAATGTTAGAATCTTGATAAATGTAATGAGAAAATTGTTGTAGATCTTAGAATTATTTTCTTTTTAAGCGCATTAAACGGCTTGTCCTGGATCATCATCATAAGCCTTTTTCCAATGGTATTGGGTCAACTGCATCTGCATTAATCATGTTCCTCCATTCAATCAAGGCACTTCTATATAGTTGGGGTAGTGCATCATAGGATATGAGGGGAACTTTTTTTAGTGACTTGGTGTTTAGATTAGATCAGATTTTGTGTTGACTAACTTTTTTGTTTTCATCCATTTCCCTGCTGTACTTTGAGATCTTCTCAATCTCCGTCATTTATAATATCCCTTGACTTATAAAAAAAAAATCATGTCTAAAGCAATCTCTTTCATTATGACAAGTTTATTAAAATCTCCTTTTAAAACTTCATTCCACATTTGTTTTGATATTCCCTTTTAGGCCCTTCGACTTGCACATTCCTTCTCACTGGTGCTGTCATTGGTATTCACTGTACATGACCAAATATCTTAGTTGACTCTCTCATTTTGTCACTTATCAGAACTGCTACTATATTTTCATGAATGCATTAGTTTCTAATTTTGTAATATTAATACCCGTGGGCATATGGTAGTCTGTGGCTAATAAAGGCTTGTTTGGAGATTACACAAATAAATGGCTTGTTTGGAGACCCAAAAAATGGGGCAGCCTTGGTCAGTCCAATTCTAGTCCTGACATGTATTTGGTAACCATGTGGGGGGCTACTTTTTGGGCCTTGAATTGTCAGATTTTCCCCTTAAAAAAGGACTAGAGTTGGGCTTCATGAACAGGCCTATACAATCACCCTGAAAACTAAGTAATTGCAACATTTACACAAAAAAACAACGATATTGATGTTTCTAGCAGGATTTGAGTTTTTTTCGACATTGGCCACTGCAGGTTTACTTGATCTAATTTTGGATTCCTTATCTGATCCATGGGCTAAAAAATTGACTGGCATTTAACCTGTCAGCTGTTTTGATTGACTTTTTTTGGAGGTCTGCACCATTAATAGTAAAAACACAAGAAAATAAGCTTGCCAAGCATGCCGGTGCATTTCAGCACGGCTCGATCAAGTAATACAATTGAATGATTCCCTCGATTTCAAAAATTGGTCAGGATTTGGAGTTAAGACAGAATGGTTAGATTCTGGCTACTTGAAAGCCTAGGCTGCACGGAAAAATATCACTGACAATATGGAGAAGAAAATTTTGTTTAAAGAACCAAATGCACCAAAATCTCGCATTCTCGCATAAGCGGACCATAATTCACAATTGTCTTGGTGAAACCAAGAATGCTCAGCTCCCAGGAGCAAAATATAAATGTATCCTGTGTTTACATGTCATATAAAAAGAATTGGTTCACCTGATTTTGTAGTCCTTCTGTCTGGATGGTACATGAGAACATTAAGGTAGGTAACATAATTATTTTCCATTTATTGGAATCAATAAAAACTATGGTTTTGGATATTTACATACAGCTCCCTACTTTCCAGAAAGGCAGACTGGAGATATGAGAATGTCGATCCGCTCTCTGACACATTCCTGAACAAGTTTGTGGCGTAACACATTTACATAACTACCAAGATTGTGATTTACCTCGAAAAATCACCCAACTGCTTGTGCATTGGCAGCTTTAAACTGATTCTTGCCTTGAAATTCTTTTGTTTAACTTCTCAAAATGCTGCACTAAAAAGCACGTGATAGTCAAAAGGATGAAGTGGATAATGAAAAGTACTATAGAAAAGCAAATTATGGATAAAACTTTTATAATGGCAGTTTGTTTTGTAAAGCCAAAAACAGAAAGAAATATGTAATTCATTTTTGAGATCAAAACATAGTGAATACAACCAGGAACAACTAAAAAGAGGATTGGTTGCATCCTATACAAGAGCTCTTGTAGTTGAATGGTTTGAGGAACCCCACTTCATGAGGGATTTGTGGGTTCAATCCCACTATGTACTGGTTATGGTCCAGCTGGAACCAATTTACCCACCATAAGAAGGAAAAAATTGTTTTGTGCTCCAATAAATATATATAAAAAAGAAGTAAAGTATATCTGTTTGAAGTGCTTTTCCTGGGTCATTTTTTTTTGGAGGGAAAGCATTGGGTTAGGCTGAACCTAATCAGCTATATTAAAAAAAGAAAAAAAAAGACTAATTACACCATGCATATATACACCCACTAGTGTCTTTCACCACTAACTTGGTAAGTTCACTAGGGAAATCAGACAGAAATATCCCTTCTGGGTACTTGCTGTGTGGATCCGGACATACCCCTTCTGCAAATGTGAAGAATGGATAGTAAGTTACAATGCAAAGCAAAAATTATTGAATGGCAGCAACATAAAGCATAGTAATATCTACGTAACAATGATACAGACGCGTGTGTCGGTGTCCGACATTGATACACACTGACCTTTACAAAGCCGATATTCTATGTTACCCAGACACGGGATCGATACAGTGTTGATACATTGGTCACACTTAAAATTGAAGTATCAGATATGGATATGGCAACCATTTTGAAGGGGAACCTAGCCAATATGTCGACACATCTACAAAGTTTTTTATAGAGGTGTGTTTTTTAATACACTGTTCAGGCTAATTATACAATACAGAAAGCATGTATTTAGATAAGCTGATACACATTAACTTCATATATATATATATATATTGGATGGTGAGAAGAGTTGACATGCTTATTGTCTATTTTGTTTTTACTTAAATTTCTATTGTTAATTCATGTTTTATAAATTTTAAATAATTTTCAATTTTATTAAAGCATTTAAATAAAGGGCCGGGATAGGTTGACACACATTTTTTGCAGATAAAAGGACACACGGTCTGGGGCACACATGTAGATGAAGTAAGGACTAATTTTTGTGAGGATGATCTCTATGGTGAGGAGCTCATCCTCAAAAAAAATCGGCTCCCCTTTCTGAAACTTCCTACTCTCCAAATGAAGAGTTCAAGTTCATGGTGAAATGGATGGTCCATAATTTTCAACTTGTAATGCAATTTTCATAAGGCTAGCTGACCTTCGGTGAGATGAGGAGATCATCCTCACTAAAACAATAGCCCTTAACTCGTCACCATGTGGGCCTCATGACCATGTGTCATTTTATTTGTCAAAAAAATGTGTCAACAATTCCCATCCGTTTAAGAAAAATTGAGGCTTACGCCTCATCTCACGGAGGTGATCCACTTCTTATATGCCTTGTGCTCTTTAAACACTTATTAGAAAATCCCCATATGAGCAAAAGAATAGAGCATGGAGTGTCAGTCCAGAAAGCATTGCATCTAAGTATACAAATAATAAAATAATCACTACAGTGAAGGAATATACTTGTTAAATCAAGCTAATGGTTTTGGGTGATCTAGAGAAAACATTTAAGATTCTTCACACTTGGTAATTTAGGGTGGGTTTAGGAGATAACATCAATTCAAAAAGGGTAGAAGGAAAACTGAAAAGAGTTTTGTAGTTCAAAGTTAAACCCATGGCTACCAAGTTTGCCAAGGACTGATTTTTGTGAGGATGATCTTTGTGGTGAGGAGATCATCCAAAACTAAAAGTCAGCCTTAATTCATCCTCATGTTGGCTCCACATAGATGTGTCAAAATAATATACATATAACTATATAAGCAGTACCGCATGAAATTAAACATAAGCAAGTAGTGCAGAAGCAAGTACTACACAAGTAATCAAATAATAAAACAACATTAACAGTAAACTTGCTGTTAAATCAAGTTAATGGTTTTGAGTGATCTTAAGGGGACTGAAAAGGCACCACACAAAAGAAGGGCTGTTCATTTATAGTTTGACAGGAGATAATCCAAAAGTGGTGTACCCCACCTCCCATGTATATATTAGTGGCCCTTGTTTTGCGTGATGCTGTGACCCCCTTTTGGTGCAAAATTTTCCCGACAGAGAGCGAATAGCAGATTTTCGGAATGGTCAATTAGGGTGGTTTTTAGGAGAAAGCACGAATTCAAAATGGACAAAAGGAAAACTGAATAGAGTCTTGGAGCTCAAAATGGAACCCAAAGCTACCCAATTTGCTAAGGCCCCAATGACTTGTTGACTATTAAGTGAAATGATGAATCAAATGGTCGAAGTAGGCCTTTCTCTTTTAATTCTGGAAAAAAATATGGTTAACTGCAAACTGCATCCATAGATTTTGGTCCCATCTCACCTGTCCACAATACTGGAATACAATGGAATGAAGCTTTATTTGATCTCTGTTTTCATCTGCATGATACTTGCAATCCTGTAAATATACTAATCTTAGAACTATAGCCGAACGGAGACATTTCAACAAAGACATTCAATAATTAGCAAATAGTTCAATATTTCTAGGAAATCGCCTTCGGTGTTTCATAATTGGGAGAAAGGCAAGAAAAACAAAGAGCTTAATTTTCACAAGTTAATTCGCTTGAACATTTACCTCCCTCTGATGCCACGCACATTCTCGAGAATTTCCTCTGTTTGCTGCACCCTTGAGTTTTTTGGCTTCTCATCACTTTCCAGTACCAAGGTTGAGAGCCTTAAAACCGTGACAAGTTCTACCTCAATTTTGTTGAGCTGTTGATCCAGATGTTCCAGGAAGTCCTCATAAGAGGATATTCCATTCAAACTGCATATCAAATCATCATGCCAAATTCCCACGCTCAGAGTCCCTTCTGCAATATCCTCTTGCTGATGATTGACGGGTAGGTTTGCTTGACACTCTGCCCGAAACTGCAGTTCTTGATCCTTGCAAAGTTCCATAGCGACTGGGTCATAGTCTTTGTTTTCATTTAAATCATCTGAAGTGTCCTTTGGGGAGATAATACGAATTGTACTCGAAGCATCTTCTCTGCCAACTTCAAGACCCAACGCAACATTCCCAATTAGCTGTGTTTCCTTTACAGATATTGCCTGAAACCACATAAGGCTTCCAATCAGATAATAGGCTATAGTTTCAACAATTGAATAAGAGCCAACGTGAAGCAGAAAAAGCCGCAATTTCCCTAACAGTTTCACTAATAAGAAACCTCAAGTAGGTATAGAGAAGAAGGACAAGGTCACACCACAGACTGAAGCACAATCATAGTGCTTCCAAATATAAAAATGCCCAGAAACCACATAAGGCTTCATATAGGCTAAAAGTTTCAAATCTTGAATAAGGTCCAAAACTAAGCAGGAAAAGAAGCAATTTCCTTGACAGTTTCACTAACAAGGAAGAACCCTCAAGTAGGCATAGAGAAGTACAAGGTCACAAAACAGAGTGAAGTACAATCTTAGTGCTTCCCAATGAGTTGGGATACAAATCTGAATGTCATAAGAAGTCTATGTTAACAAAAACAAGTACAGAAAAAGTATGCAGTCAGAGAAACTATGGAGAAAAAAGAATTTGAAAGCCCCTAGAGTGATTTTATGTTAATGCCAATAGGAGTGACTTAATTACCAGATCCACCTATCATCGCCAGCATTACTATAAAAATATCATTAAAGGAGCATGAGCCGTTATTAAAACATTATTGTAGAGAATATGTGTATTGTGGTGTGATGGTATTTTAGTCTTTTCTGTATTCTTGCCTTTATGTTTTTCTGTAAGGGCATTTATGTCAGTATTCAGTGTTTTATATTATCAATAGAAGAAGAAAGGGCTCTCACATTCGAGAAACTTCCTTTTCCTCTCATCCCTACTTCTTTTTCTTCTGTTCTTCCTCCTCACACATTCCTTGGTTCACACAGAGCTCTAATCACTTCACCCAACTTGGTATCAGAGTCGGACACCTCTAGGAGCCTACTCTACCAGTTTTGAGAGTCTCTTCAGCATATTCCACCACTTTGGCCATACACCACATGTTTGATAAAAGATGTCTGAAGTTGACCAGCTTTCTAACAGCTCAACTCCTCGAGTTATGGAGTTGCCTATTAGCCCAATCACTAATGGCTCATCTATGCAGATCACTACAGTGAAATTAGATGGAGCAAACTACTTGGCTTGGTCCCAATCAGCAAAACTTTTTATCACCAGTAAGGGGCGCTTGCGTTACATTGCTGGTAGCTTCAAGGAACCAAACCCCAACGACCCATTGTATGCCAAATGGGTAGTTGAAAATTCTAGAGTAATGATGTGGCTACTGTTGTCAGGGACCTACTTGTAATATCTTATATTCTACAGGGGGCCCTTGTAATATTGTAAAATTTCACTTAATATATATATTGGGTGAAATCGTGTAGACTATTCTAAGCTCTACACGATTTCTCCTCTTCCCCCAATTCTCTTCTCCTCTCCTCTCTTCCATCTCTAACCCTAATCTCTTATCCTGGTTACGATCCAAGATTACAACATGGTATCAGAGCATGGTTATGTAACCATGGCTCAATCCTAGAGGTCTGAAGAACCCTAGGGATTGTGAAATTTGATGCGAAGGGCTTTCCAAAGAAGGAGATCATCTCCTATGGATAGCCGCAGGCTTTAGAAGAGTCTGAAACCCTAGCCACCCACTCCAAAAGGTTGGAGAAGTTCTCCCAGGCCTAGCCGCCCACTCCAGAAGCCTGGAGAAGAGCTATCAGGCATAGCCGCCCACTCCAGAAGGCTGGAAAAGAGCCACCAAGCCTAACCACCCCTTCCAAAAGGTCAGAGAAGACCCTCTGGACCTAGCCGCAAGGTCTCAGAGGAGCCCGGAAGCTCTCCCTAGTGCTACCGCACCTATCCAGGAACCTTTTTAGGTCATCGGAACCATTCACAAGTTTCCTGCGAGTGGTTTTTTCTCTAATAGAAAATCTATAAAGGAGTTGTTCCAAAAAGGTCTGAATCCTGTGAGCGTTGCTCGCAGGAGGCTTTAAAAATAAAAAGGTGATTTGCACCTCCGCAGCAGCAGTTGGGGTGATTTCTTATCAGAAAGTCTTATCTACTACCATGAGTACATCTGAGGAGTCATCTTCTGCCAAGTCAGAGATCATTGTTGCCCCACCCAGTCTGGGAAGTCATGGTGATCACAGCCCGGGCCTACAGATCACTACGGTGAAACTCGACGGGACCAATTACCTCGCATGGTCTCAATCTGCCAAGATGTACATCACTGGACGAGGCAAAGTCGGCTATATTACTGGACGCATCACTGCACCTGATTCCTCCGATGCCACATTTGAGAAGTGGGAAGCGGAAAACTCGATGGTCATGTCATGGCTACTTCATTCCATGCATCCATCGATCAGCACAGGCTTCCTCTTTCTCCCGACTACCAAGGATATATGGGACACGGCATCTCAGACCTACTCCCAAGATGAAAATTTTGCTAGGATGTATGAACTTCAGTAGGAGATAGCACATCTGAAGCAAGGCGATCTTCCTTTGGGATCATACTACGCTACGTTACGCAGCAAGTGGGAAGAGGTAGATCACTACCAGACCTACACCCCTGCATGTACCAAGGATGCTACGGAGTTCCGAAATATGATTGTGCGCGAACGCATATTCGAGTTTCTTGGCGGCTTGAACCAGAGCTATGAGCAGGTTCGAGCCAACATCTTGGGCAGAGATCCACCGTCGTCGACTATTGCACAGGTCTACTCCTACATAATTAGGTGATCCTAATTATCTGAGAAGTTTGCCTTGGCCACTAAGAAATTGAGCAAACCCACATCCAAGAAGGATGGGGATCTTGATGATCGTGATCGACTCAGATGTGATCACTGTGGCAAGCGTCGCCACACTCGGGAGACCTGCTGGAGTCTTCATGGTCGTCCTGCACAGTTGTCTGGGGGGAAGCAAGGCTCCTCAAAGAAGCCCTCTGGTAGCAAACATGGAACCTCAGCCGCTCATGCCACCAGCCAAGATTCTTCTGATGTGACCCCTTCCTCTGGGCAGTCCAACACCTTCTCTAGCATGGACATTGACAGGCTTCGACAATTACTTACTCAGCTTGATGGCCCTTCCCCACCTACATCATCCTTTGCTCAGATAGGTACATCCCATTCAGCCCACCATGTGTCTACGGTACCCATTGGTCCTTCCTGGATCATTGACTCTGGTGCCTCCGATCATATGACTGGTATGCCATCCCTTTTCTCCACCTATAATATTTGCTCAGGTAAGGACAAGGTCCGCGTGGCCGATGGCACCTTCTCTTCTATCTCAGGGAAGGGCACTATCTCTGCCACACCCACTTTGTCTTTATCCTCTGTACTTCATGTTCCTAAATTTACCACTAACCTGCTTTCTGTTAGCCATCTTACTAAGAGCCTAAACTGCAGTGTTAACTTTTTTCCTACTCACTGTGTTTTTCAGGACTTGGAGATGAGGCGGATGATTGGCAGTGGTCGTGAGGATGGTGGATTGTACCTGCTCGATAGCCAGCCAACTTCATATTTTGTTGCACATCAGTCTAGTGCCAATGTCAGTAGTTCTAGCGTTAATAAAGACCTGTTAATGCGATGGCACAACAGGCTAGGTCATTTACCACTTTCAGTCATGAAGAGTCTGTTACATCAGTTTGCGTCTATTCCGTTTTTTGAGTTCAACTGTGAAACTTGTGTACTTGAAAAACAATGTCGGGTGTCTTTTCCGACCAGTAATAAAAAAAGTACGTTTCCTTTACAGCTTGCGCACTCTGATGTTTGGGGACCCAATCCCACCACTTCTATCTTTGGTTTTCGCTACTTTGTGGTTTTTGTGGATGACTATAGTCATTACACTTGGATCTACCTTATGAAATCAAAAAATGAGGTGCATACTATCTTTCAGACCTTCCATAAAATGGTGTGCAATCAATTGAGCACCACCCTAAAAGTCCTACGCACTAACAATGGGGGGGAATACATGTACAGTGGCCTTGCCTCCTACTTTGAAGAGCATGAAATTCTTCATCAGACTTCATGTGCTGATACACCTCAACAGAATGGGACCACTGAGCGAAAGCATCGCCATGTCTTGGAGGTTGCTAGGGCACTTCTTCTTGGTACTCGGGTACCCAAGGGTTATTGGGCTGACGCTGTGTTGACGGCATCCTACTTGATAAATCGGATGCCCTCTCGTGTCTTGGGGTCGAAGTTTCCCCTTTCACTCCTGTTTCCTTCCTATCCTGTGTTCTCCATTCCACCTAAGGTCTTTGGTTGTATTTGCTATGTTCACGCCCATCACAGGAAGGACAAGTTAGATCCGAAAGCCGTTCGATGTGTGTTCTTTGGCTATTCGTCCACTCAGAAGGGATATCGGTGTTTCCATCCCTCTACCCGTCGTCGGTTTGTTTCTCTAGATGTTACCTTTTTTGAGAGTCTTCCATTCTTCTCAGTTGATTGGACTTCTCTTCAGGGGGAGCTTGGGAGTATTAACGAGAGTCCGATACCTCCACAGGGGGAGATTCCTCAACCAGTACCCCTTGATTTGCCTGATGAGTCTCCTGTACCCTTGTCCTTATCTCCTACTGACACTGTGCCACAGGATCCGCAGCTGAAGACATATGCCAGACGACGTCAAAAAGAGAAACAGTCCACCATCCAAGCTCACTGCCAGGAAATCCAACTCGATCCAGGTAATCGTGTCCACAGTGATCCTCATGATGATATGTCTGTTGCTCCTACTATCCTTCCCATAGACATTGATGTACTATTGCTCATCGGAAGGGTGTTCGAAACTGTGTTACCAAGCACCCTATCTCTCACTTTGTTTCCTATCAACAGCTCTCACCATCCTACAGGGCATTTGCTACTTCCCTATCCAGTGTCGCTCTGCCATCCGGTGTCTCAGATGCCCTCAGCCAGCCTCAGTGGAAAGCAGCCATGCTAGAGGAGATGACAGCTCTAGAAAAGAATGGTACTTGGGATTTGGTTCCATTGCCTAGAAGAAAGAAACCCGTGGGGTGCAAGTGGGTATATACAGTGAAATACAAAGCAAATGGAAGCATCGACAGGTACAAGGCCCGTCTCGTTGCAAAAGGGTACACACAGACTTATGGGATTGACTACCAGGAGACGTTTGCTCCTGTGGCCAAGATGAACTCAGTTCGAGTTCTGTTATCTCTCGCGGCAAATTTTTCTTGGCCCCTCCACCAGTTGGATGTCAAGAATGCCTTCCTCCATGGTGATCTAGAGGAAGAGGTCTACATGACAGGTCCTCCGGGGTTCAGTCCGACTGGGAGAAAGGAACTTGTGTGCAGACTGAAGAAAGCCTTGTATGGGCTTAAACAGTCACCAAGGGCTTGGTTCGAGAGGTTCAGTTCCGCAGTCAAGAAGATTGGCTACTCGCAGAGTCAGGCGGACCACACTCTTTTCATTAAGAGAAGTCAAGGTCGTCTTACTGCTCTTATTGTGTATGTGGATGATATCGTGGTCACAGGAGATGACCCAGATGAGGTTTGCAGATTGAAAAAATACCTCGGCACAGAGTTCGAAATCAAGGATCTGGGAACCTTGAGATACTTTCTGGGCATTGAGGTTGCTTGGTCAAAGCAGGGTGTGTTCATCTCACAAAGAAAGTATGTACTTGATCTCCTTCGAGAGTCAGGAAACTTGGGAGCTAAACCAGCCGATACGCCTATAGAGCAGCAACATCGGCTGAATCTTGTTGATGGGGATCCCATTGCTGATACAGGCCAGTTCCAGAGACTTGTTGGGCGTCTCATCTACCTTTCGCTGACACGACCAGATATTGCATATGTAGTAAGTGTCATCAGTCAGTTCATGCATGCCCTTGCTCTCCACATCTTGAAGCAGCACACCGAGTGTTACGCTATCTTAAAGGGGCTCCTGGGAAGGGTAACCTGTTTAGTAAGAATGGACACCTGCGAGTTGGAGCTTATACAGACGCTGACTGGGCAAGTTCAGTCACTGACAGACGTTCCACATCAGGGTACTGCACGTGTGTGGGAGTTAATCTGGTGTCTTGGCGCAGCAAGAAGCAACCAGTTGTCGCCCGGTCCAGTGCCGAAGCAGAGTACCGTTCTATGGCTCATGGTGTATGTGAGCTTCTATGGTTGAAGACTATGCTCAGTGAGCTCGGATATCCTGTCAAAGGGTCTATGCAACTGTATTGTGACAATAAAGCAGCCATCAACATTGCTCATAATCCAGTTCAACATGATAGGACAAAGCACATTGAGGTAGACCGTCACTTCATCAAAGAGAAGCTTGGTCAGGGACTTATTTGCACACCGTATGTCCATACTGCTGATCGAGTTGCAGATGTGTTAACTAAAGGTGTTACTAAAGGGATCTTAGAGCACCTGTTATCCAAGTTGGGCATGATAGATATCTTCGCACCAGCTTGAGGGGGAGTGTTGTCAGGGACCTACTTGTCATATCTTATATTCTACAGGGGGCCCTTGTAATATTGTAAAACTTCACTTAATATATATATTGGGTGAAATCGTGTAGGCTATTCTAAGCTCTACACGATTTCTCCTCTTCCCCCAATTCTCTTCTCCTCTCCTCTCTTCCATCTCTAACCCTAATCTCTTATCCTGGTTACGATCCAAGATTACAACAGCTACTCCATTTTATATAGCCCGAAATCAACAACAACTTTCTTTTCTTGAAGACGGCAAAGGAGATTTGGAATATAGCTGCCCAGACCTACTCTCAGATGGGGAATATTGCCTATATTTATCAGATTGAGCAAGATATTGCCCATTTTTGTCAGGGGGAGAAGACCATCTCCGCTAATAACAACTCTTTATGCTAGATATGGAAGCAACTAAATCACTTTCAAGACTTCACTCTCGAGACACCTAATGATGTGATCCGTTATGGTGCACTAGTTGAGAGGCATAGAATCTTTCTGTTCTTAGCGTGCCTAAATGTAGAGTATGAGCAAACTCGTGTCCAGATTCTTGGGAAGAAGAGTTTGCCCTCCCTAACTCTGGTATATGCCTTTGTATATAGTGAGGACAGCAAGAAGATAGCCATGCAACAGCGTAACACAGGAGAGATCTGCACTAATATCCACCATGAATAGGGGAGGTAGAGGAGGAGGTAGAGGCTCTCTAAGCAGTGAAGATAAAGATAAAAATTGAGGTGTGAAAATTGTGGGAAGACACGACACACAAAGGAGACTTGTTGGGACCTTTATGGTAGATCTCACATGAGATCATCTACCAGTTCTAGTGACGAGTGGTAGGTTAGGAGGCTCGGGTTGGTCTATTGCCCATTTTGTTATCAACTCTTATCTGTACCTTCGTCATTATTTGCGCTTCCACCACTGATGGCCCTAACCTCTCCCATGATGATGTCAAGGTACTTTGTCATTTCATGGCCAAAATGGAGACTCTTACTGCTACCTCTTCATATGCACACTGAGGTACCTCCCATTAACTTTCAACGCCTTCATCTCTACCTCTGGTCCCTCTTGGACTATTTATTCAGGAGCTTCTGATCATATATTGAGTATGTCTTCCTTTTTTTCGTCTTACCATATATGTTTTGACCAAGACAAAGTCAAAATTACTGATGCGTATTTTCTTCTATTCTTGGGATATGGAGAGTTATAGCCACTACATCTATGCATCTTTCTAGTGTTCTTCATATACCATGTTAGTAGCATTACAAAATCTTTGAACTTTAGTGTCATCTTTTTTCCCTTTTTATTGTGTTTCAGGACCTAGAGACGAAGATGATGATTAACATTGGTCGTGATGAAAGTGGCTTGTACTCGTTGGACTCCTCTCCTCATCCCCTATCCTATGCTCATCAGTCCACTACTAAAAAGAGTGATGTAGAGAATTTATTTGGAGTTGCACCATCGTTTGGGACATACCTTATATTTGCTTTTGAAAAAAATGTTTCCCCAATTATTTTCATCTATGTCATGTTCTACTCTTTTTGGTGAAGCTTGTGAACATGCTAAACACTATAGAACATCATATCCAGTTAGTGGAAATCGAAGTTGTCCCCCTTTTGAGATTGTCCATTCTGATGTATGGGGACTCTCTCTCATGACTTCTTTCTTTGGTTTTCAATATGTTGTGACCTTTGTTGATGACCATTCCCATGTTATTTTGTTGAATCTTGTTTCTAGTTGGCGTACGTTTGCCTTTTCTTCTAGAGGATGAGTGTTATGGCGAATGCTTCCCTTTGCAGTTTGTTGAGAACTCTAGAAGGAGAAAAATCTTAATTTTTGAAGGGAAGGAGGTGGCTAGCATTATTCCACAACAAAACGGGATGGCTAAAAGAAAAAATTGCCACCTTCTTGAAACTGCGAGAGCTCTTATATTTGTTATGAATGTTCCAAAAACTTTTTGGTCCGATGCTGTCCTACAGCCCTCCTTTCTTACAAAATTGCATCCCCTCCAATCTTGACCCCAAAGCTCTCAAACTCTGTAGTCAAGGCGCACTTAGGCTTGCGCCTGAGGCGCAAGGTGCACCTAAAGCGCCTTAGAAGGGTCAAGGCGAGGCGCATTTAGTAAGGCAGGCCTTAAACCAAGCTCTAGGCTCATACCTCACTAAAATACATGTTTTAAATTTTGTTTTTTTTCTTCTTTTCTGGTTCTGCTTTTTTTTTTCTTCTATTTTGATTTTATTCTTCTTTTACTTTGATTTCTTTCTTTTTCTATTCAGATTTCTTCTTATTCTTCTTCTTTCGTTGTGATTTCTTCTTACTCTTATTTTTCTTCTTATTCTCCTTTTGTGATTTAGATAACCATACTTCCATGCAATATTAGTTTATAATTAGTAGTTTATAATTACTAGTAGTTCATCAGTTATTTTTTTTATTAGTTTATTAGATTAATTCATCTTTTTTTTATTGTTACTTATTAGTATTTTTTTATGAATTGTGACTTTGTTTCTTAAATTTTCCCCAATCATTTTATCAATTTTGATTACTTGTTTTGTATCTATTACTACTTAAAAGCCAAAACCCTAGGTTGGGGCATGCCACTTGTTATCTTATACGTATTTTAGCCGTAAAGGGTAGTTCTGTAAATACCGGTATACTTGTCTTGTAAATGTTCCCTCCATATAAATAAGAATTATGGAGTCATGTGACCTAAGCACATGGCATCCTTCTCTCTTCTCTCTCTCTTTGAATCTCTAAGCCTAACCCTAACCTTAATCACCATTGCAAGTTGGTATCGGAGCAACAGTTGGTCTATGAGAACCCCAGGTTGTAGATTACCCCCGTGAAGCTCAATGAGACGAACTATTTGGAATGTGCTAGGGCTGCCCGATTGTTTATTGGAGGTCGTGGGAAGATGGGACATTGCACAGGACGCACTATTGAACCTCTTGAGGATGATCCTATGTTTGAGAAATTGGAAACAGAGAACCTCACTGTCCAGTATTGGCTTCTTAAAAATTTCATGGAGCCTCACATCAGTCAAGGTTTCCTCTTCATGCGCACGGCATAAGATGTTTGAAAAACTGCCAAGAAGACCTACTCCCAGCAGTAGAACACTGGTCGAGCTTACCAGTTGAAGCAAATTATCTCCCGTCTCCACCAGGATGACAAGTCTTTCTCTGACTACTTTGCGACGCTTTGGAATATGTGGGAAGAGCTGGATTATTATTATTCTTACCTTCCTCCTACCCCAGAGAAAGTGATCAAGTACCAAAAGCATGTTGAAGAGGGTTGGATATTTGAGTTCCTCTCAGGACTCAATCCTTCCTATGAGTTGGCCAGGATTCAGATCTTCAGCAGCAAGATGCCTCTGCCTTTCCTCAGTGAGGTCTACTCGTATGTGCAGAGTGAGGAGAGTCGCCGTCTATCTCTCTAGATGAGTCTCATGTTCACGAGCGATCAGCGCTTGTCACATCCTCTCCCATTCCTGATCGGTTTGCATTTGCTTTTGCCTCTCAGCCCCAGCAGTTTCAGAGGAGTAGGCCCCCTTAGTTCTCTGCTCCTTCACTGGGCGACCCTCCTCCAAGGAGAGGCCCAAGTGCTGGTCGACTTGGCCATGTGAGGGAGACATGCTGGAAATTACATGGTCGACCTCAGTCTTTCTGCTCCTCGCTCCAACCAGTCGGTACACACTTCGCCAGATACAATCTTCTCTCTGATGAAGTGGCAGTCCACTTCAATGTGCTTGGCCTGATCATGCTGAACTGGATTGTGAGCAATGCTGATGTCTTCACTAAGGGAGTTCCCAGTTGGAAAATCCATCGGTGTCTATGCAAGTTGGGCATGAGAGATATCTATGCACCAACTTGAAGGGGAGTGTTATCTTATACGTATTTTAGCCATAAAGGGTCCTTGGTATGAGGGGTATACTTGTCTTGTAAATGTTTTCTCCATATAAATAAGAATTATGGAGTCATGTGACCTAAGCACATAACATCTGATATTCGCTTAAAAGTGCGTTATTTTCACTGTTATTCGTTAAGCAGTATCGGACTCTCCTACGTAAAACTTTCATTTTTACATACTTTTCAACGTAAGAGTTCTCACCATTGCGTAGAACACACTTTTCTGGTAAAAATCATGCAATTGCGTGTTTTCATACAAATTTCGAAAGCCCACATGCAAAGCATTCTGGAGAAATATCTCATTACATGCTTTTACTATTGCAGGAACCCTGATGGACGATTCTTGGAATCTGGGACCTCACAATCAACCACGGATGTCACTATCCAATCAAAGATAATCACGTAGACCAGTAAGCTGTGTTCGGATAAAGTTGTGGGCTAGTAGATCATGTCAATGGCCCAGAATATAAAGAATGGGCCATGGAGTGAGCCAACTTGTTAAGATTGCCACAGCGAGGTACCATAGTGCTAGGCTTAACTTCAAGATTGAAATATGGGGAGAACACAACTAGATCATTGGTACTAAAACCTAATCGCTACAATCCTCACCCCTCTCCATCTTAACCACCCACGATCTCCACAACGTTCTACAAAAAAAAAAACCTAGTCGATCTCCACCTTCTCCATCGACCTCTCTCTCCTCTCCACAGCGTCTCCCCTTCTCATCACCCAGTGTCTGCAACTCCACTAGACGGCACATCTCCTTCTCACGATCCTACACCAGTCCTCACGGCTCTTAGGTAAGTTAGCACTCTTTTCCACCCCTCACCTCTCTCACCTTCACGCTAGCACCAGACGGCCCCTTCTCACATCCTCTCCTCTCATTCCATGGGATCCCACAGTCCCTTCTCTCACTAACAGACCCGAAACCCTCTCTTTCTCTCACCCTCTCTCCATCACTCCTAACCCTAACATCGTACTCCCTTCTATTCCCATCTCTATCTCTCAACCCTGCAACCGACAACTCTCTCTCAATCTCCCTTCCCCTTAATGTTCTCTCTCTCTCTCTCTCTCTCTCTCTCATAAACCCCACGGTCTCCTCCTCCCTTCACTCCACCCAGCGGCTCCCTCCTTCACTCCATCTGTGACATCGGGCGACACACCTCAAGTAAGCCCCTCTCTCCTCTCCACGGCTACCCTCTCCATCTTATCACCCTCCGTCTCCAATACACCATCACCCTCACGGTAATCTCTCCCTTCCTCTCAATCTCTCTCAATCCTCACATAACCTACACGATATCTTTTTTTTTTAGAGATAAGCTTAGGGTTAGGCGGACCCCTACCTAACCTTAAAGTTCAAAAAAGATTACATGCGATAATATATTTGCCCAGAGGCATCCTCACTAATAATCCAACTAAGTTCAGTAGAAAACAAAGGAGGATAAATAACATTACACCCAATAGCCCCATAAGACGATGCTAGAAGATCAACTGCTCTATCAATTTCTCTTGGAATATGACCAATATTGATAACTTCAAATTGATCCCATCCTTGAAGAATAGAATTGGTGATTTTCTTAGCTTGCCAAGGAATAGAGTAGATTCCTTTAATAATGTCCATTGCATGAGTAGAGTCTATACACACTTGTACCTTCTTAATCTCCATTGAAATAGCCAGTTGTAAACCCATAGCTATAGCTTGAAGCTCATGGTAGATTACCGATTTAGAGTTAGTTCTAGCTTCAAAAGCAAACAGCACATCTCCATCCATATCTCGCAATAAACCTCCATAACCTGCCACTCGATCTCTCATTGACCCATCGGTATTGAGCATATAAAAGCCACTAGATGGAGCCTTCCATTGACAAGGGATGGGATTGATATGCCTAAAGTCAACTTCTATCTTCCAAGAATCAAAAAATTCCCTAGAGCGAGGTTTATCTTCTGTTTTGTCCTCGTTGGTGCTGAAACGACGACTTGTAATCTCAAAAATTTGTTGGCAGTAAATGCTCCTTAGGACGGAAATCATTTTGAAAAATTCTGGCATTACATTCTCTCCAAATATAGTAGATCGTTGCAGTGAATGCTACCTTCAACGTCAGTATACGCAAATCAGTCCCTACAACATTCTGAAGTATCCACTGGGCTTCAATGTTTGAGTCTGCCACATTTCTATTGTATTTTGATATCTTCAAAATGCGTCCCCATATAAATTTACTAAAAGGGCAATCAAAGAAAAGATGCTTGATCGTCTCCTCTTCCTGCCAGCAAAATATGCACTTGGTATTATTGGTGATGCGTTTGATAAATAATTTATCTTTAGTAAGAAGACCGCCCTTTAGAGCCATCCATGTCACAAAACTATGACGTGGTATAGCCTGAGGGCTCCACACAATGTTACACCAGTCAACTTCTTCATATTTCTCTTGAACAGCTTCATAAGCTGATTTAAGCGTGTACTCCCCCGAATTAGAAGGCATCCAAACTATATCATCCTCATCCTTAAGTTGATCAATGTACTTCTCCTAACTAGTCCCAAATAATTTGCATGTCTTCCCTGTGCGCTTGTGGTATAGACCAATGGCCATGAGTAATAATTCTTGCTACTTTATCTTTTTCATTCCATCTTGTGTCAAATCGGCCGTTCCTTTGAAAAATTTCAGTCAATGTACCTTTAGGGTGCAAAGGATCATGCCAGAGATGAGTTCTTTCACCATTTGCAATAAGATGTTGAATCAGCTTACTAGCCATCTTTCTACTCGCAAGAACTTTTCTCCAAACCCCGAACATTCATTAGGAATAGGCATACTCCAAAAATTCTTATTCTTGATAAGGTTAGCTTTGGCCTACTTAACCCAGATGTTATCCTTGTTAGCTGCTATAACGAATGTCTGGCGAAGTACTGCAGCTCTATTCCATTCCTCCAAATTTTTAAGGCCTAAACCTCCTTCAATTTTCGGCTTACAAATATCTATCCACGCAATCGGATGATATTTTCTCAATAGATCAGGTCCGCCCCATAGGAATTTCGCACAAAAACTATTCATCTTCTTGATAATACTTTTAGGTAACAAGAAGCAGTTGCTCCAAAAAACTTGGATGCTATTGAGCACTGATTTCACAAGTTCAAGACGCCCAGCATAAGAAAGGCTCTTACCTTTCCAAGATTGTATTCTATTGGTCTGAGGTCAATCAAAGGTTGGCAATCTGCTGCAATAAGACGTTTGGAAATGAGGTACACCAAGATATCTGATAGGGATTTGCCCTTCCTTAAAACCCAGGATATCAATAATTTCTTGTTTAGAGACTTCTTCAATCCTTGCACAAAATATAACCCCCACGATTTCTCTCACCTTCTCTATTTCTAAACCCTAATGCGCCCCTCACTTCTTTCTCTCATCCTCACCTCTAGATCTCGATCACATGCCCTTCCCAAAACCCTAACCGAACCCTTATCTCTCTCTAAATCCAAACCCGATCAACTCTTTCCCCTCATCCTTCTCGCCCTCACACATGGCCTTGGGATTCTCTTCTTCTTCTTCTTTGATCGGGTTGGATTTCTCTCTCTTGGGCACTAGGTAAGTGCAACGATTTCATGGTTAGTATTTCTCCTTCTCTAATCCTCTTCTTTTTCTCTCTCCTCTCTCTCTAGTTCTTTTCTTCTCCTCTGCCTTTTTTATATTTATTTGTAGCACATAATTTTCATTCAAGAAGTGTAAGTGACATTTGTGTTTTGATTAATAAAAGTTTAAGTTGTGTTTTTTTTTAGTTTCTTCTGCAAGAAGTTTATTAATTTCTTATAGTTTCTCTTAAAGTTCTTAATAAATCGTTGATCTCTCTATGATAAAGTGAATGTTTTAAATCGATTTCCATCTCTCCCATCCCTCCACTTTCACTGCTTCCTTTGTGTTTGTTTTCTTCATTTGCGCTTCATTAACCTGAGTGTGGATTTGACATCCCATTTACCCTGTGCAATCAAAAATATATTTTGCAGGATAAAGAATCATGATTTAAATTGTTGATAAAAGGGCATTTCGTGCCAACGACCGAATTAACCTTAAATCAACATCCTTCTCTCTTCTCTATCTTCTCTCTGTCTTTGAATCACTAAGTCTAACCCTAACCCTAACCCTAATCACCATTGCAAGTCCGCTCACACGGCGCTCATCTTCATAGGTTTGTTCAGAACACTGACGTCCCTCATCAACAATGATGAGGGACCACAATATGAGTTGCGTGGCACACTCTTAGAGGCCATTGATTGTATGAATGTTGAGCCATCGTTGGGTGGACCAACATGCCAAATATTGGATTGATTATTGATTTCAAACCATTGGATATTTGTACCCAAATAATGCTCATATTCTACAGATAAAATCAACCCAAGAAAACGACTCCAATCCAATGCTTAGAAATCACTAATCCGGCTAATTTTTGGTCCATAAGTCCACCTAGGATTGGGCCAAACATCCATATGGTCAGTTGTGTCTAAGAGAGTGCCAAGGGGCTCATACTGCGGTCTGTCATCAACGACGATGAGAACCCTATAATCACTCACGTGCAAATCCATGTGCTACCCCTAGTTTAGATAATGACAATGTTAACTAGAATTGCTCTTGGGTTACTTAAGATTTTGGACCTTTGCTATCTTTTATGCTTTATGGCCTAATGATTACCTATTTTTTTTATTTTTCTTAATTTTTTATATTTCTTATTATAATTTTTAATATTGCACCTCACTTCAGTCAGGCGTGTACCCGCCTTGCGCCACAAGCACTAGGGGTCCTAGCGCCTTAAGTGCGCCTTGCGCCCTTAACTACCTAGCTCTCAGATGTGTATTTTTTGGTTATTCTCCAACTCATAGAGGTTACAGTGTTTTCATTCCCCTACCAAGAAGCGATTTGTTTTATGGATGTCACCTTCCATGAATTCATTCCTTATTTTTTTAATCGGAATACCTCTCTTCGGGGGGGGGGGGGGGGGGGGAGGAGAGGGGAAGAAATGTCTCCTTTTGTCCTCCCTTATCCTGTTTCTCCATTTGTGTTTGATAGTCCTGGTAATGGGAGTTGGTTGGAGAAGGAACCCAGTGTTGAGGCGGGACCCAATGGTGAGAAGGTGTGTGAGGAGATGTGTGCTCTTGACAAAACTGACACATGGGAACTTGTTTTTGTTGCCAAAGGGAAAACAATTAGTGGGATGCAAGCAAGGTTTAAAATTTTGTTTCGGAAGAATGTCTCGGTCAAATGAAAAACTGAGACAAACATTGAAACGAAATGAAACATTCACAAAACATAGAAAAAATGGTGAAAAAACAAAATTTCCGAAACATAACGTAACATTTCTAAAACCTTATGAAACATTTTGAAATATTTCCAAAATCATGAAATCACGTTTTTATTTTTTGTGATTGTATCGGATTGTCTTGGCGAAACATTACGAAACATACAAAACATTGAGGTCTTCTTACGAAATGAAATGAAACGTACGAAACATTTTGAAACATTCCGAAATTTTAAACCATGGATGCAAGTGAGGGTTTACTATGAAACACCTCCAAGATGGGTCTAGTGAAAGTAGGGCTGCAACTCGGGCGGGTTGGGGTCAACTCGAGCCCAACCTGACCTTCAAGGCTCCTAGCCCGAGCCCGAACCCAACCCGAAGTCGGGTCTGAGAATTCCAGCCCGAGCCAAGCCCAATCGAGTTGATCGGGTTAGTGCCGGTTGATAGAAGCTTACCTTGTCTTCGATCGATCTCAACTTGTTGATGCTGTTAAGGATGGCCTAAATTCCAGTCAAGCCCGCGAAATCGAAGCGGTTGATCACCATCGTGCCGATGTTAAGAGCACCTTAAAATCTGTCGGATGGACGACGAATTTGGAGAGAAGCAAAGGGACGCCGAAGCATTTTCTGGCGATGGAAGAGGAGACACCGGAGAGGCAGTTGCCTATTAGGAAACAGATGGTTCCAATGAGAGGATCCTTGATGTAACCTACAAAGTAGATCTTGATGCAGACGGCTGAGGTGTCATTGGAGAGGAAATTGATGATGGCGTAGGTCTGCATGTGGCGCAGATTAGTGGAGGGGGGCTTGAGGCCCTGAGCAGAGATCAAGTTGATCTCCAGAATATGGAATTTCATGAAAGTCTATTTATCTTTCTTCTCTCCTAAGCAAGTTGACAACTCTGATTCGATTCAAGATGGAAGAAACAAGAATTGAAGAAGATGGAGAGAGTGAGAGTGAGGGGGAGAAGGAGAGATGGGGTGGAGAACCCGTAGAGAGAGATGGGGGGTTTCGGGCGGAGCGAGCAGATCAGAGAGGGGGGAAGTTTAGGGTTTTGTTGTCCCTTGCTGCCAACCTCAATTGGCATTTACTGCAGTCTGCAGTTTGATGTGAAAAATACATTCCTGCATTGTGACAGAAGTCTACATGAGGACACCTCCAGGCTTCAAATTTCCCACCTTAGAAGGCAAAGTATGCAGTTGAAGAAGGCTCCATATGGGTTAAAACAATCACATAGAGCTTGGTTTGAAAAGTTTAACAGCACATTGGTGAAATATGGGTACAAGTAATGTCAACCCGATCATACCCTATTCACTAAGCATAATGAAGGAAAGATAGCACTCTCATTGTTTATGTTGATGACATGGTTATGACCATGGTTTAAAATTTCAAAATGTTACATAATTGTTTCGAGGAGACAAACCGAGACAATCTGATACAATCCAAAAAATCAAAAATATGATTTCATGATTTTGGAAATATTTCGAAATGTTTTGGAAATTTCATTTTTTCAATGTTTCGTTTCGTTTTGTTTCAGAGTTTGTCTCGGTTTTTCACTCAACCAAGAGATTCCTCCAGAACGAAATTTTAAACCTTGGTTATGACAGAGAATGATCTAGAGGAAATGTTTCAACTGAAAAGGAAGTTAGTGAAAGAATTTGAGATCAAGGATTTGGGGCAGTTGAAATACTTACTCGAGAGTCTAGCGTTGTGCAGGTCATCTCGACCTCACATGTTGCGCCTTTTGTTCTTCCCTTCGTTTGATTTTAATATAATTACACTTATAAAAAAATACCTGGGATTGAAGTTGCTAGATCAAGGAAGGGCATCTTCATCTCACAGAGAAAATGTCCTTGATTTACTAACAGAGACTAGCTTATTGGGCTGTAAACCCATTGACACCCTAATTGAGCAAAATCACCGCGTAGGTGATAGACTGACAGTGATGGAGAACCCCTTATAGATGCCGGCACCTATTAAAAAGAAAATGTTGATTTGTTGTGATATACTTGACATTCCCCATCTACAGTAGACAGGAGTCGACATGCGTTCGCCTATGATACCAGGACCCTTCTACTTACCCGATCATATCCGTGTCAACACGACATGACATTGGTATGGGTACAGGATCCATGTCAAATCCACAGAATAAGTGTCCGATTTTCAAAGTGCATTTTTTCTGTATTGGGTACGTACCCAATGAGTAGGACACACACCCATGTGTGGCAAGAGAAAAAGAGAAGAATAATATCCACACTTACCATAATAAGTTACAATCCTAACCAAAAAAAGGAACTAATTCGTACTACTCATATGGTTCAGTATTAAATCGTACAAGTGAAATTATAATAAAAATTAAATATTAAAATATCCCAAAAGCAAAACAATAAAAAAATATTAGAATATTAAAAATATTAACTATCTACTCATGTCCAAGTATCCCAAAATTTTGGGATTGAGCAAGTCTGACGCTAAGTCACGTACCCGATTCCGATACTCCTACCCGTACCCGTACTCAAGTAACATAGGTTACACACGAATCAACATGTAGCGACTCCTGTTCTCTTTCTCAGTTTTTCCATATCACTGTTCATTTTTCATTTTCAGGATATTCTATTTTTTTCCCTTGTAGATTTTCTCATCGCTTTTCTTTCTGTTTCAGCTATGCTTCTCGTCACCATCTTTTTCTTCAGATGGTTACTTTCTTTATTTACCTTTCACTTCTTGCTCTTGGTGCTTTCTTAATGTTGTCTTCAATTTCTGCTATTATTTATTTTATTTCTCTTCTTCTCTCTAGTTTATGTTGTTCATGAATTGCTCACAAAAAGAAATGTTTATGCACTTTCCAATATCTAGACATACATAAATACAAAACTAATCACAAAATGAATGCAAAATAGAGCTCGATTAATCCTACAAGGTCGAAGCTGTTTTGACACATAAATCAGCGGGCAAACGCCACCTATCTATGATCTATCTATCAGGAGCATACATTTGCATCAACAGATACATATACATTTTTGTCCTTTTAAAGCCACGAACACCACCCAAATGGTCCCAACAATTTTGGACTATGTCGGTGTCCGACACAGCAACCTAAAAAATCTGCTACGGAGACACGTCCATACATATATTTATTAAAATATATTAATATATATGAATGCTTAAAATTATTAATAAAATAAACAAAATAGAAAATATTTATTAGTTTATTATTGTATGGAGGATGGAACACACCAACCCGTTTTAGAAATCAATTTTATATTAAAAATTATTAAAAGAAGGGGTGACATGGCCAAAAGTGTCCAGATGTGTGTTGAGAAGTGTCGACATGCGTGTCCGGGTGTTGAGGTGTCCGACACGGCAAAACCCTAAACGTGCAGTGTCCTTGTTACATAGATTTTGGAATAATCACCATGAATCTCATTAATGGAGACCTATAAAATGGTATGCGTAGATCTCATCCCCTTCTTTTGACGTGCCAAGTGTGAATTTTGACTTCATCCATATGGTCTGACTCATGTCAACACTAAGGGGTTTCTGACTTTAATCTTCCTCTTCATCGTGGTTCAAGGTATCGTATCATTTCAGTTCGTCTTGGGTGAAATGTCTCATTCTGGTAAGGTAACAGTATGATACATAAGGGCATATATCATCATGTCCCAAAAAATTCAATTAACCAATTAAATACTTTTTTTTATAATATTTGTGTTATATAAAGTAACATTATTTTACAAAATATAATGTTTCTAGTTCAATTAAGCATAAAAAATAGTTTAGTGTAATGTATCTTCATAACTTTGTGTATCGAAACACTTGTTTATTTTACAATGTTTCAATCCGTCTCATTCAAGACATCTTGTTCGATCAGCTTACTGAGATGACGAACAAGACCAAGATTTTAAATCATGCTCTTCATAGCAGATTGACCTCACATCTGAGAAAAGCAGGTTACTGCCTAATACTAAATCCTAAAACAAGAAATACAGTGTTGTGGAGAGAAAACCATATTGTAATGGCCACCCTTCGAACACTAACATATATTATCTTAATCTTTACAATCTGACTAGAATACCCTCTGTGAGTAAAAACTACAAAAAACCCAATTAATAACAAAAATAGTTTTCACCCCTATTTCTTTTCACTGGGTCATTAAAACATATTACAACAAGCATCATGTGACTTGAAGAAGTAACTTTCAAGCCAACAAAACATGGTTCCAGAAGCACTAATAAAGAATTTCTAGCATACAAGGAGACCAGCAAATACTTTTCATTTCGATACATTCAAATAAACAAACCTTTGATGTGAAATAATGGCATACAAAACTTGTAACAACAATATACATGATTAAGCAGAAGCATAAAACAGATCAAATCCTAAACCAATAGAAAAAATTAAATTAAAAAATTAAAAATAAATAATAAAATAATAATAATAATAAAATAATAATAATAATAATAATATTTGAGTTTGATTTATCTAACTGGATTTTACTATGCGCACAATTCATTTTTTATTTCGATCCATAATTTTTTTGCTCCTGATTTTTATGTTATCAGTGAGAGAGTGGCAAGTCAGGATATAAACATGCGAGCAAAATTTATCACCATAATCATCGTCATCATCTAACCCCTGTCCCAACTATTTGGGACTTGGGGCACAAATTTGAGATTGACATATCTGCCTTGAGACTAATTTATTTAAAAATAGAGATTAAATATATCAGGAACCCCCATTAGTTCCTCAGTTGAATGAAATCAAGAAGTCAGCTTTCTAAATAAAGAATGATTTATTGCACCTCATTTAGCTTTGTTGCAAGCTCATCAAGAAACTGAATGCGGCTCTTTGACTTCTCCAAAGCTTGCATCACCTTCCGCTTTTGAACAAGTAGATCTCTTGCTTCATTTTCCTTGCCAATTTGAACATCGATTGCTGCCTGTCGTTGAAGCTTCTCAGCTGCCTCAGACAATCTCATAAGCCTCAATCTAGCATTATTTGCTGTATCAACAAGCATACGTTTACTGTGAAATATATATTATGTTGCAAAGTAGGAGTTAAAATTCCAAAAAATGTTTCTTCATCATGCACTTGGCTCTCAAAACCATGAGTATGATCGTGATAACATACAAAAAAGTTGACTGGAATGAAGAGAAGATTTGTTGTATTGTCAATCAATGACCAATTAAGTTGACAAATAAGATCTTTGATATGATATTAATCCGACAATATTTCTTTATCAAGTTTCAGGCATGCGTAAACCCAAAAGCTAAGGCTCACGAAAGTAAAGAAATTTTACTTCCCTCCCTCACCCCGATCTTTCACATCCTCCTCCGCTAAAACTTGACAAGAATAGCAACACACAAATTAATCAAAGATTCAAAATGGAAACTACCAACCAATACTTACTACTTTAAGCTGGAACCAGCAAAAGTTGTAGAGAAGTAGGATTCACCACTTTTAATATGATATGAGAACAATAGTAGCATGCTAATACGCTCAAACCAAAAAAATAAAAAAATAAAAAAGAAATACCATACTTCACAGTCTTCAAACCTGAAAATCAAGACCTTCCATTTCAACCATTTTTCTTCAAGCTATCCACGCTAATAATCACTAAAAAAATGAAGTGGACTTATATCCTCAGGAAAATGAATGCATATGTAAAAAAGTGGACACACATATCAAGAAAAATATAACTTTCGTACTTTGGGCATAGGTATGCATATCTAAACAATAAGACACTAGTATTAAATGCACTGAAACAGAGGACATGTAGTGGAATGCATCCCGATTCATTTTTGCAGCCGATGGGATGCATATTAATGACCTTTCTTGGTTTATCTCGTGGAAGTCACAATCGATGAGTCCAAATGCCCATCGCCCAAAACCTATATAAGGGGACCCCAATGGTCTTCAAACGCAACATGGTCAAAGAGCTCCTTGAGCTAAACGCACTGGGTGAGATCTATTCCTCAAACGGAATTCATATAATCATCCCTTTGCCTCCCACCTGGACTCCTCAATCCCTTATCATTGTTCGTCAACTCGTGATTCAATAGAATAATTACAATCCTCTTTAATTTCATTTCACACTAGTGCTCACCAAACTAATTGGGAATTCAGTCCTACCTAGGGCAATGATGGACGAACAACCATCTTTACAGATTGGGTACCCTTACGCGCCTCTCTCCAAGTGCATCCTTAATCTACTTTATCAATAAAGTTGCTTTTCCAATATTTGAATTATAGATTCCCAAACATTGCCTACTATTGAAAACTCAATCCTGTTGACCATGCGCTCATGCTTCATTAAAGATTAGACATCCTTTAGCTTTTGCAGTTGCATCAGCCCTTCTAATGATTTCTTCTTACAAAATGCTCATTTATCAATTGTATTGACTGCCACATTCTTCTTGTTTTTCTTATAAATTAAACTCGTTTGGTGGAGGAAACAACTCATTCTTGTCGTGCCATTTTTCTTAGATTTCTGGGATCATAGAATCATCTCTTTACCTTGATGCCTAAAAAAATAGGTGTTCTCCCGATCATTATGCATTACATGATGATCACCAAACCTCATCAGAATAGGGTTCAAGTGTGAATGAGGAAAGATATCTCTATTTCACCTTGACCTACTGCTTGTCGTTAACCAATGCAACCACATAAGGTGGCTTTGCTTGAAGGAATAACTTGTCAATCACCCCCTTAACCACAATGTTCTCTTTACTGCCACCATCAACACATTATATTAAATTAGCAAAATTTGCAATGTAGTCGATTTTTGACCTGGCAAAGTGGAGTTTAATTGTAATATTTCAGTGAATATTATGAAAAGTGTTTTTAATACTTTTATCCCCATTTTTCTACATCTCCTTGCTCTTAGGAGGTTCGTAAGAGGAAAATGACCACTCTAGAAGGGTTTCCGAGTCAAAAACAACTCGTAGGGGTTGAAATCAAAGTCAAACACTCCTTGGGTTACCAATTCCAAAGTTGTTCTTCGGTAATATATATATATATAAACTTGGGCGGGTCCAACCCGAGCCTAACGGGCTCAACCTGACTTCGGATTGGGCTTCGGTCGGGTTTTGCATTACTAGAGCTCGGGCGGGCCTGAGTGTTAGAACCCGATCAAAACTCGAGTTGGGCACTAGGGTGAGGCCATAGGCAACCTGACCCAACCCAAGCCCGATCATATATTATATATATATTATCTCTCTCTCTCTCTCTCTCTCTCTCTCTCTCTCTCTCGTAGCCCTTCCTCACCCCCACTCTCTCACTCACTACACCAACCTGATCGGGTTGGGCTTGGGCTGAGCATGTCGGCCAGACCTCGAGCTCAAGCTCGGGTTGTATGGTCTTAAGGTCTGGTTGGGCTCGGGTTGACCCCCAACCCACCCGAGTTGCAACCCCTACTATAATTTCATGTTTTTTTTATACATAAAAGCTACATTAAAATTACAAATATGTAAATGCATTATATTTATGAATCTATGATGCATAGATAGAAGATTTATTTGTTAATTTTGGATTTTTGGGGTAAAAAACTCAAAAAAATGGGGAAAACCATATTCCTTTCTTTTCACCCTAAATAAACACATTTAGAGTTGACTTATACATGGGATTTTTTGACATACCCCCAAGTAATCTTTTGAAATTTGACATACCCTGCTCCCACATTTTGAAATTGTCGACATACCCCCCATGCCCTAGTCCATTGTCGTCGACTCAAATTGACTAAAAATTTGTTTTAAAAAAACGAAAGCACCCCTTTCTTCAACCTTAGATCACAAAAACAGGTGAGAGTTTTGGCCAAACCGTTACCCCAAATAGGATGGCTATGGTGGTCGACCGACTCCATGACGTAGTATGCCAGAAATGTCGATTCAGAGAATATATATATATATATAGATATATACACACACCAAAAGAGGAAGGTCGTATCCTCTGTAAGTAGTGGTTGAGATCCACTCAATAGCATTGACGGTTGTGATTTATTATTAATAAAAATGTGTTTTTTGGCGCTCGTTTTTGGCGAATTAGGGTTAGGTTTGGAGAAGAGAGAAGAGAGAATAGAGAAGAGAGGGAGAAAGGATGTCAATTGTGCTTAATTCACAATGACCCCATAAATCTTATTTATATAAAGGGTTACACAAAAAAGACAAGTATACCCCTCATAAGAGGTATTTACAGATCTACTCCTATACAAGATAAATACGTATTTCTACGTATCTGATAACACTCCCCCTTAAGTTGGTGCATAGATATCTTTTATGCCCAACTTGCATAAACATCTATGAATTTGCCAACTGGGAACTCTTTTCGTGAAGACATCTGCTACTTGCTCATCTGTCTTCACAAAGGGGGTACAAACCTCCTCAGATACAATTTTCTCCCGAATGAAGTGGCGACCCACTTCAATGTGCTTGGCCCGATCAGTTGCACCGGATTGTGAGCGATGCTGATAGCCGCCTTGTTGTCACAGTACAAGCTCATGGGTCCCAAGACTGGAAAGCCAAGTTCAGCCACCAACATCTTCAGCCAGAGTATCTCACACAAGCCATGGGCCATTGCCCTAAATTTTGCCTCTGCACTGGATCTGGCAACTACTGGTTGCTTCTTGCTCCTCCAGGTAACTAGATTGCCTCCCACAAATGTGCAATAGCCTGAGGTAGATCTCCTGTCATCCTTGGCACCAGCCCAGTCTGCATCAGTATATGACTCTACTCTCATGTGGCCATTCTTCTGAAAAAGGAGGCCTCGGCCAGGGGCAGACTTGAGGTATCTCAATATCCTGTGAACTGCCTCTAAGTGAATCTCCCTAGGAGAATGTATGTACTGACTGATAACACTGACTGCATAGGCAATGTCTGGACGAGTTAAGGAGAGGTAGATCAACCTTCCAACCAATCTCTGAAAGCTCCCCACATCCTATAAAGGTATACTACTCGAGTCGGCCAGCTGGTGATTTTGCTCTATGGGGGTCTCCACTAGCTTAGCTCCCAGCTTGCTAGAGTTCATCAATAGATCTAGGACATGCTTCCTTTGTGAGATGAAGATCCCTTGGCTGGATCTTACAACTTCTATGCCAAGAAAGTACTTGAGGAGTCCCAGATCTTTGGTCTCAAACTCGCCTGCTAGATGATCCTTTAGCTTGATCACCTCCTCTACATCATTCTCTGTCAGAATGATATTGTCAACATAGACGATGAGGGCCGTAGTGCTCTTCCCTAGGTGCTTGACAAATAGGGTGTGATCGGCTTGGCTTTGAGTATATCCCAGCTTCTTCACTGCTAGAGTAAACCTCTCAAACCAAGCTCTGGGGGATTGCTAAGCCCATAGAGGGCTTTTCTCAGATGACACACCTTGCTGCTGTCCCCTAGGGGAGTGAACCCTGGAGGAGGTACCATATAGACCTCTTCATGCAAATCACCATGAAGGAAAGCATTCTTCACATCCAGCTAATGCAAAGGCTATGCTTGGTTTGCTACTACAGACAACAAAACCCTGATGAAGTTTATCTTTGCCATAGGTACAAAGGTCTCCACATAGTTAATCTCGTAGGTCTGAGTGTACCATTTGGCAACCAGTTTGGCCTTGTACTTCTCTACTAACCCATCGGCCTTGTACTTCACTGTGAACACCTATCTGCATCCAACCGGCTTCTTGCCTCTCGGCAAGTCAACAAGCTCCCAAGTTTTGTTCTTATCTAGCGCCTTCATTTCTTCTACCATAACAGCTTTCCATCTAATGTGTGCTAACCCTTCTGCCACAGAAGAGAGAGTGGGAATGGTGGAAACTAATGTGATAAAGGATATGTATGAAGGTGACAAGGCATTGTAGGAAACGAAGTTGCACAAAGATGTTGAGTACCACTTCTGATGCCTTTTCTAATAGCAATAGGAAGATCAGAATCATCAGTAGACAAGGGAATGACAGGTATAGGGAGAGATGGAGATTACTTGGATCCAAGGAATGAACTACTGGTCCTGGATCAGCTGTGACTGTCGCCCTTCTGCTGTAGACTTTGAGCTCCTTTTGAGCTCCAGGAGCACTATCAATCACACTAGTAGTATGAGTGGGTGGAGGCCTCTCAAACTCTAGAGGAGGAAATAGAGATATAGCAGGAAGAGGAACATTCTACCTCTCTTCATTACTACTCTCCCCCTGAAGAGAGGTGGGAGAGAAAAAAGAAAGCTCCTCACGGAATGCGATATCCATGCATACAAACTTCTTCCCAGAGGATGGATGGTAACACTTGTACCCTTTATGGGTAGAGGAGTAACCGAGAAAGACGCACTTGAGTGCTTTGGGATCTAGTTTGGTGCGATGAGGACCAAGGATATGTACATAACATACACACCCAAAGATGCGAGGAGGAACAGAGAAAAGAGGAGAATCAGGGGAAAGAAGCTGAAGAGGAGATTTAAAATTGAGAACACGAGAGGGTATTCCGTTACTCAAGTAGGCATCCGTCAACACAGCATCTGACCAATAGGTCTTGGGACATGAGAGCCAATCAAAAGAGATCTAGCTATCTCAGTCAAATGTCGCATTTTTCTCTCAGCTACATCATTCTGTTGAGGGGTGTAGCTACAAGAATTTTGATGACAAATCCCATGGTCAAGAAAGTAGTGTTGAAGGCCCCCAAACATATATTCTCCACCCTGGTCAGTACGAAGAACTTGATGGAGATACCATACTGGGTTTGGATCATCTTATGAAAACCCTGAAAGATGGAATGAGCTTTATCCTTGGTTTTCATGAGATAAACCCATGTACACCTAGTATGATCATCAACAAAGGAAATGAAGTAACAGAAGCCAAAGATAGAAGTAGTTGGGGAAGGTCCCCATACATCAGAATGCACAATGTCAAAACAAGTAGAACTTCCATTACCCCTGGAGGGATAATTTGATCTACAATGCTTGGAGAGCTCACATGTCTCACGGTGTAAAGTAGAAAAGGAAACATAAGTAAACAAACTAGGGAATAAAAGTTTCAAATACTGAAAAGAGACATGCCCCAGACGAGCATGCCAGTTCAAAACAACATTTATCCTACTACTACTACTACTACTACTAGCAGAAGACTGTAGTGCTGTGGGCTCAGGAAGGTGTCCATCCAGAAGGTAGAGGCCATTAGCTTCATGTCCAGTGCCAATCGTCCTCCTCGTCTCTAGGTCCTGAAAGACACAAGAAGTAGGGAAAAAAGTGACACTGCAGTTTAGGGTTTTAGTCAAAGCACTACCAGAAAGTAGGTTAGAAGTAAATCTGGGAACATGCAAAACAGATGAAAGAAGCAATTGGGGAGAGGAAAGGATATTCCCTTTCCCAGACACAGAAGATAAGGTGCCATCAGCTGTCTTCACCTTATCACGGCCAGAACAGATAGTATAACTGGAAAATAAGGAAGACATGCCCGTCATGTGTTCTGAAGCCCCAGAATCAATGATCAAGTGGGATTGGACAATGGAAGAGACACGTGATGAGCAGGTTTAGGGTTACCTAACTGGGCAAAGGAGGTAGACGATGTGGCAGAAGGACCATCCAGCTGCTGAAGCAAGCGTCGAAGGCCTGCAAGCTCTATGGCTAAGATACCACCAGTCGGAGAGATAGTCAGAGATTGTCTAGGAGGTGCTAAATCCGAAGTATCTACACTGGTAGTATGAGCACCAAAAGACCCTGGCTGGCTAGGGCATCCATGTAACTTCCAACATTTGGCACGCACATGCCCTAACTTGCCACAGAAATTGCACTTGGGCCTCTCTTTAGTCGAGGACTTCCCAGAAGAAGGTCCAGTATGAGCATAGGATGGAGCTGAGACAGGAGTCTGATAAGATGAGCCTCTCTGAGGCTGCTGTGACTGCTGAGGCTGATAAGTAGGAGAAGCAGCTAGCGCTAATCGCTTTGGAAGGAGATGCTCACTCTGAAGAGAGATCCGCCTACTCTCTTCACTCTGAAGATAGGCGTAAACCTCACTGAGAGAGGGAAGATCCACCCTACTACTCAAGATCTAAACACGAGCCAGCTCATAAGAAGGATTGAGGCCTGCAAGAAAATCAAAGATTCGGCCCTTCTCTATATATCGACGCAAGGGTGCAATCTTTGAGGGATTGAGAGGCTGGTAGGAGAAATAATGATCAAGCTCCTGCCATAAGGTACGAAGAGCAGTACAGTATTGAGAAAGAGACTTCTCCCCTCGCCGGAAGTGGGAGATAGTCTGTCGCAACTGAAATGCTCGTCCATCGTTCTGCTGCTGCGAATAAGTCTTCTCAGTGATCTCCCAAATCTCTTGCGCTGTACGCATGAATAAGAAACTCTCACTGATATCAGGTTCCATAGAGTTGAGGAGCCATGACATGACAGTAAGATTATCTGTCTGCCACAGTCGATAAAAGGGATCAGATCTAGGAGGCTCAACCATATCTCCTGTAGTGTGGCCAGGTTAACCACGGCCCCCAATGAACAACCGTGTAGCCTGAGCCGAGCGTAAGTAGTTCTTGCCATCTAACTTCATTGAGGTGATCTGCAAACTTGGGTTCTCATAGGCTAAGTGCTGCACTATAGGGCCTCCAACTCCACTGAAGGGAACTTCTGTGCTCACGTCTGACCCGGATGGAGAAACCAAGGAAGGTGGAGGAACCACGGGAGGTGGTGGAGGATCTGCCATGAAGAACTATGGATACGGCCAGATCTAGGTCCAGAGAGGGCTAAAAAACCACGTCGACGGTCAAGAAATCATCCAAATAGATCCTAATAGGCATGTAGGACCCAAAAAATTCTCCCAAAATAATCAAGAACACCCATATGAACACCAAAAAGTGGTGTATAAGAGGCTTGATTAAGACGAAAGGCTAGATATAGGGGCAAAACAACTGCCAAAGGCCAGCATACCACTGTAGAAACGATATAGGGTTGATATTGGAAGAAATTGGACCAAGCCGATGGTCAATTTGGGCAAAAAACCCACCGGTGGTACTACTAGGGAGAAAACGACTCCCACAAACCTCAATACTCGATCAAATCATGCGAGTGAGGTGTCTCCATGTCCGTTAAAATAGGGGGGACTAGATCGAAGCAACAAATCCCCCTAAGAAGTTCATTAAAAAGGCGAAAATCGAGCTGGTTCAAAATCTGAGTTTTTTCAAAAAAACTCGAGAACAACCAAAAAATACCTCAAATGGATCCAAAAAAACCCCAAAAAATAACCAAAAAACAGGGAAAAATATTCTCTACCAAGAGGTGAAGTTTTAGACGACCTCGATTTTCGTGTCCATATGGCTAATGATGTCAGTCGTACGGTCAGATGACGTCAGTAGGAGTCAGATTGCCCCTGGTTCGTCTTAAAAAATGCTCTGGCAAGCCTCAACGGCGGATGGCTCTGATACCAAGGATGTCAATTGTGCTTAATTCACAATGACCCCATAAATCTTTTTTATATAAAGGGTTACATAAAAGAGACAAGTATACCCCTCATAAGAGGTATTTACAGAACTACCCCTATACAAGATAAATACGTATTTCTACGTATCTGATAACATTTTTTACCCGTACGACTGTCGTTCTTTCACATCGCTTCATCTCCCTACCCAAAGAAAGAAGCATCTCCGTTACCGAAGAAAGAAAGTCTCCCTCGCTGAACCGTCACCGTTCTCACACATCTCTCTTTCTCGCTTGCAATAGCAACCATTGTCTCTCTCTCACAGCCGCTCTCAAGGTATGCCTCTCTCCAAACCCCCCTCCCCCTCTCTCTCTCTCTCTCCCTCTCCATGGTGGTTTTGATTTGGGAGTTTGCAATGGTTTTTTTTTTGTGTTCACAACATCATTTGGGCCATCTTAATCTGCTTGCACATGGGGTTTTGTTAAGTTCCGTGCTCATGCTTTAGGGTTTCTTCAACTTTGCCATTTGATTTCTTCAGTTGCAAATTCAGAAGGTTGGTTGCTAACTTTATTCTCCAGATATTCGTAGGGGGCTTGGTTCAGTAAATTAAAGGTGAAGAGAACACATCCATTTGGGGTTTTGTGGATTTCTGTTCCAAGATCTGTCCCCTTCTATCTCGGCTTACTTTTTCTTGAAATTTAGTGTATATGCCAATTCATATGGTGGGTTAGCTTGCTTTTTGATTTGGAGTTCAAAAATGGGTCAGGATCGGGGGGTTCTTTTTGTGACATCCATCGCCTAAAAATAACAGCGTGATTGTTTGGCCCATCCCTATGCGGACCTACTGATTGGTGATTTTGTGGGAGTAGAGTTTCATGAATTTTTGGGGAGCAAGGTTACATGGGCTTTTTTATGTTTGGATTAATTTTCATGTTTTTTTCTTAAAAAAATATTGTTCAATCTCTATTTTGTTCGTGGATTCGATCGAACTCTCTATGCCACAAGTAGTCACGAGTTATTCAAAAATTAGATTGCTTATTTGTCTTCTTTGACATTATCTGTTTCTCATGGGAATGGTTTGGGCTTGGGGTTGGTTGTTTGGGTTTTTGTCGTTTGGGTTTGAATTTGCAATTTTTTTGGTACATTGCATATGTTCTTTTTGAATTTGAAGTTGAATCAGTCTCTTGGATTTGAAAGGGTTTTGAATTGAAAATGAATTTTGCTAGATTTGCTATGTCAAAATGCGTCTTTGCTAAGAAAGATAAACACACATTTACATTTTGAAAACTTATACATGCTTGTGCCTATATAAAGAGGAAAAATATTATGTACCTAATTTGATGTACCTATGTAGGTACCTAATTTGATGTACGAAGTATTGATTTTTAAATATGGTTTTGTTGCTGAAATATGCTCCTATCCTTAGCATTGAGATGATCATCTAGAAATAATGGCAGTGGGTGTGTTTGAGGGTTTCTTATGCGGGTGATGAGGTTTGTTTTGTCTATAGTTAAAATTGGGTTGTTGTTATAGAGAGTAATAATGGAGTTTGAGGCTTTACATTGGTTCTGCTATGATAATTCCATCTGAAGGGGGCGTAAGAATTTTGTGGGTATGTTAGATCTATGCTTCAATGGCTAGATAATCTATCTTACTGGCTTTTTTTGGGTCTATTTGTTTAGAACATGTGTTTCTAGATGCATTTTGAAACAAAATTTGACTTCAATGAGCCAATTGCTTCCCTTCACAAATGCTTTGAGGAATTGGATGTTTATCATGAGGAAATTAATATCAAACATTCTCTGGTTGATAAGATCCAACACACACCAATCAGACTGATTTTTGGCCCATCCTTAGGTTGACCTATAGACCAAAATTCAGCCTGATTGACAGTTGGATTTTATACCACCGATTAGGATGATGTTTGGGCCATTCCTAGATGGACTTACAAACCAAAATTCAGCTTGATTGGTGAGTTTTAAGCATTGCATTTTCTTGCCATTAATTCAGCCTAAGTTTCTTGCAAAGAGAAATATTGTCGGTGCTAGACAGGGATGAAACCAAAGGCAAGCTCATCTTGAAGCCAATAATATAGTTCTAAATTTGGAGAGTTGCTAATGTACTGTTTTACGTGCTTGGTTCATTATTTATTCTTTCATGTGCATAATATGGTATCATTCTGGTTCGGATGGACTTTTAGAGAGTAATTGAAATTAGATTAAATATTAGAATCTTGATATGCAGGTGCTCTTTTTTTTGCTATTTGGAATTTCCTTAGCTTCTGGGTTGTTTTTATCATACCTCTTCTTTGACTTCCCTTATTGGGTTCAACAAGGGAACCCATATTTTCAGTAATTTTGAAAATTGTCACGGGTTTTGTTCCAATCTATTCTATTTTGACAACATGCAGGTACTTGTACGGCATACAAAAATTAGAGAAGTTAATCACTTTGCGATGCCGTCACCGACATCAATAAGGTATTTTACTTTTCCCATTTCATCATCATCGTTTCTCTTGTTGTTTTATGTTTTCATTTTAGCATTTTGGTCTATTCAACACTTGAAACCCTATGCTCACCAGCCTCACCCTCCACCATTGCGGCAAGTTTCAGTATAGTAGCCCTCCACCAAGTGGCAGATGTTTAGATTATGTTATGTTAGTTCGTTTTTTTTTCATTTTTGGAGCTTTTGCCTTTAGTGCTTCTCACTCTTGGTTGTTTGTAGGTGTGTGATCTATTGTGTGTGACACGATGGTTGAAGCTCAATAAGGTATTTCACTTTTCCAATTTCATCATCATTTCTCTTGCTACTTTGTGTTTAGCTTCGTTTATGGGACTGTAGATCCATTGTTTATCTTGCGTGGCTGCCCATTTGGCACATACTACCTGTCCAGCACACTATTACACATATGTCACAATTGATCAAATGAAAATCTCTCCCGGGAGGAATTTGATTCAAATTTTTCTTTTCTTAAAACTTCATAACAGCTTAGACATTAAAATAGAACCTATTAGACTAACTTAGCTGCTAGATACCTTTTCAAGAGGCTCCGCAGGGATGCGTGGGTTGAAAAATCCATATTGGCAGTGGAATTAATGTGGGTAATACCCATTTGCGAGTGAGTGTAACAATTTAGTGCCTGATGGGCATGGTCATGAACCACCAAAGAGGTATTTCTCTCTCCTTTTAACCTTCTGTGACGACTGCTAATGACGACTGTTCATGCAACTACACATCTCTCTCTCTTTAATATATATCACACACACAGCATATGCACTCACATGATGTCTATGTGCATTGGATGCTTTGTCAGGGAGTGCCGTAGGCACGGGTAACGACTAGTGTATATATGTAGGACGAAGGTTGTCCCCCAACTTATCTTTTTTTTTTTTTTGATAAGTCAAAGATGAAATATATTAAAGCAGGAGATCGAGAAGATCTCAAAGTTCAAACACAGGACCAAAATAAGAACAAAACAACCAAAAAAACCAAAAACCACCTAACTACTCAACAAGGTATCAAAACGAAACACCATATCGGAAAAGAAACAACCCCTCATTACAGATGCAGCTCCACCCCAACTATATATGAAAGCCTTGATGCCAATGATAATCTCCTAAAGTGTTTGTTCTACTCCCCTAAAAATCCTGTTGTTTCTCTCTTGCCATAATCCCCAAATAACCGCACACGGTAACATCCTCCAAAGGATCTTTCCTCTATCGGAGAGTTTGATCATTGGCCATCCACCCAACAATGACCCGATCTTCTCCGGCATAACCCAAGATAGGTCAACCTGCACCAAAAAGTATGACCAAATCTATGATGCTAAAACACAAGTAAAAAAAGGTGATCTGTGTTTTCCCCATTGGACTTGCACATAGAACAGAAGTTAATCATAATCCATTTTCGTACAATCAGATTTTCCATAGTAAGTATTTTGTTTAGGGATGAGGTCCAGGCAAAGAAGCGAATTTTAGATGGCACCTTGACTTTCCAGATATTAAGGCTCAAATGCAAGGTTGGTTGAGATGGATTCATACTAGGATTAGACAAGGTTTCATAGAGAGATTTGACCAAGAAACGTCCATCTTTGGAATGGACCCAGCAGAGATAGTCTTCCTCCAAGGATGTGACTATATGATTTTGCATAAAATCCATCAAGAATGCCAGCTACTCTTTCTCCCATTCTAGGAGGTTTCTTCTGAAACCTAAATCCCAAGACCTTTCCTGATCTGTGTGTGTAATAAATGAAACAATAAAATTGCCTTTCTTTTGAGATAGAGAGTATAGATGCGGGTACACCTCCATAAGACATCGATCACCACACTAGATATCCTCCCAGAATCTAATCCTAGAACCGTCCCCCAACACTTTCCTTGTCCCCTCTAAGACTTTCTCCTTACTTTTAGTATCCATTTCCAAACCCCACACCCAAATGACAGGCTAGACTCTCTGGAGGCCCAACCTCCCGATTCCTCACCGAACTTACCTAGGATCACCAATCCCCACAAGGCTTTCCTTTCCTTCCAGAACCTCCAGATCCATTTGCCTAGCAAAGCTTGATTCATCTTTCTAATTCTCCTACATCCTAACCCCCCTTGCTTCATTGAAAGACATACTTGATCCCATTTCTCCAGGTGATATCGAAACGAGTTGTTCTCCTTATCATGCCATAGAAAATTTCTCATCATTCTTTCTATCTTTTCCTCCACTTCTACCGGGACTGAGAACAAAGACATAAAGTATACTGGGATGCTCGAGAGTGTGCTTTTTATTAGAACCATTTTACCTCCTTTAGACAGATATATCCCTTGCCATTTTGTCAATCTCCTACGGATCCTCTCAATCACTAAGTTCCAGATGGATTTGGATTTATACGGAGCCCCCAAGGGAAGACCTAAATATGTAGTGGGTAGGGTAGTAGTTGTGCATGCTAAAATCCTGGCCAAAGCCTCTAATTCCCCCACTTCCCCTATGCTCATTACCTTGTTCTTCTTAAAATTGACCTTTAAACCAGAGCAAACTTCAAAGCAACACAAGAGACATTTTAGTAACGTCAACTGTCTCCTAGATCCCGATGAAAAAATCAGGGTGTCATCTGCAAACTGGAGGTGAGAAATCTCAATCCCCTCATTATCTGCTCTAAAACCCGAAAGTGCACCGATCGATACCCCTCTGGCTATCATCCTCCCAAGCGCCTCTATGACCATAATTAAGAGGAAAGGGGACAGTGGGTCTCCCTGTCTCAATTCCCTAGAGCTCTTGAAATGCCCTGAAGGCGAACCGTTGATGAGGACTGACAAGTGTGGAGACTCACACATTTGCTCATCCAAACTCTTCATTTATAACCAAATCCCATTATCCACATCATGTAATCCAAAAATTCCCAATTCACATGGCCATATGCCTTTTCTAGGTCTATTTTGCATACTATCCCCGGTCCTCCCGATCTACACCTAGAGTCTATGCACTCATTGGCAATCATCACACCATCTAGGATTTGCCTACCCTTCACAAAAGCTCCTTGTTCTCCTGATATAACCTCACTCATCACCTTCTTAAGACGAGATGCTAGAACGTTTGCCACTATCTTATAAGTGCCTCCTACTAGACTGATAGGTCTAAAATCTTTGATATCAGAAGCTCCTTGAGCTTTAGGGATGAGGGCAATGAAAGTTTGGTTACTTCAAATGTCTAAAAAAATCTTAGCATGACGTTCCTCAAAAACCTTCATCAAGTCTGATTTTACTATCTCCCAACACTCTTCAAAAAACGCCATCGAAAATCCATCTGGGCCTGGGGCTTTATCACATGATAGTTCGAAAACTGAAGCCCTCACTTCCTCACTGAAAGAATTTCCAAGTTTCTTTTTGATGCCTCACTGATACTATCAAAATGTAGTCCGTCTAGTTTGGGCAGTTCCATTGCGGACTCTGAGTAAAGACTCGAGTAGAATTGAGCTAAGATCTTCTTCTGTTAAGATCTTATCCCCGATTTGTATGGAGGAGATACAATTATTTCTTCTATTTTGGTTGGCAGTCTTGTGGAAATATCTTGTATTATTGTCGCCCTCTTTTAGCCATTTCACTTTCGACATTTGTCTCCATTTTATTTCCTCCAGAGACGCCCACTTCTGAAATTCCTTTTTAAGTTCTTCTCTTTCAACCTTCTCTTCAATTTCAATCTCTTCCTACTCTTCCTTTTTGTCAATTCCGCTGATTTTATCCAAAAATTCTTTCATTTTTGCTTCCACCTTGCCAAACTCTAAGATGTTCCATTCTTTCAATTTGACTTTGAGGCTTTTAAGTTTACTTCTAAGCACATATCCTGCCCCACCTTCGAACTTGAAGGACTCCCACCATATATTTTACTTTGTCTTTGAAACCATCGCTTGTCAACCACATATTTTCAAATCTAAAAGGTATTGGTTTCTGATTAAAAGCCCCACAATCCAAAGTGATAGGTCTATGATCGGATATGACTCTAGAGAGGCTCTTTTGGACTACCCTAGGGAAGAGGTCATCCCAGTCTTTGTCCAGATCTTCCCGTCCATCTAATTTGGACGGTCGGATCTAACCCACTTCAAATGTCTCCCGCTCTCCACCCTCTCTCGCTGCAACCACCCACTTACCCCACTCATTTTGCTTCTCTCGCGCTCACTGCATCCACCCACCTACCCCCACTTAGCCCGCTCATTTTGCCTCTCTCTCTCTCTCTCACGCGTGCAAGCTCCTCGCCTTCTCTCTCTCTCTCATATGAAGCACCATACGAAGAAGACCAAGAAGATCGTCATCATCACACTGTCTCTAAGGTATGCTTCTGCAAACCTCACCGGTCTCTCATGATTGGTGGTTTCTAACCGTCATCAATTGAGGGTGATTTTCAACCGTGGCAATCAGGCTGATTTTTGAGGTCTATGCTCATGTACATGTGGAAAGGATTGTAAATTATGTATTTCTGCATCGTACTATATCAAAAAACTACTCGACATGATAAAGGTTCTCTACGGGTTTTATCCCGCCTAAATTGAGAAAACTTCCACCTTTTTCTAATCTTCCAGAAACCCAATTCTTCAAATATGGAAATGCACAAAATCCTATTTCAATTTTCAACACCCATTTTTATTCCCTGATCATTAGAACTGTTCCAGACTAACAGGAATATTACCAAACAGTTGGAAGAAAGTAAGAGCAGTAACAAACATGAAATACAATAGAAACTGATTGCATGAAATTAATGAATGGTAGGGCAAATGGGTTTTGATGTTTTCAAAGAAGAGAGAGAATTACACCTTTCGCTCTTGTTTTCTCTGATTCAATGTGAAGTTGGTCGAGTTGGGTCCGTAATTGCTCTGTATTGCTCATGTTGGCAGCCATGAATACAGTCCTCCTTAGAGGAGGTCGGCAGGGAACAGCAATTGCTGCAGAATTCAAAACATAAGCCATCTCTCTCTCTCTCTCTCCACCAAGGGGCGGCGTGGTTCATTCCATTAAAGGGAGAAGGATATCTAAGGCAGCCATCTGGTAGTTTCAAATCCTCTGCGGAGCGTGGGACCCGACCACTTGATTGGTCTGACACATGAGATTGTCTATGCCCAACACTTTTATGATCGCGTGATCATGACCATCCATTTTATTTTTGCTTCGGGGGTTTTCCGGTTTCTTTTTCTGATAACCGAGAAAATGTAATTGAATTGCCTTCTGCGTTGTTAATTGGTCGATGGTGGGTCCCACTCAAGTGCATGTTGATTACGTTGATAATATGATCGAATGGTCATCGAAATCGTTGATGATGGACGTCCCTCATCAACGTGTCATGATTCATGACAGACCAGGGTATGAGCCACGTGGGACCACTGACCGTATTGATGTTTGTCCCATCCTTAGGTGGCCTTACGAAACAAATTGGCGTGATTAGTGATTTATAACCGTTGGATTGAAGTCTTTTTCAGGGGTGTATTTTTAACTGTGGGGTACTCAGATCCAAAGATTAGAAGTCACTAATCATGATGATTTTTGTATGTAGGTCAGTAGGTCCACCTAAGGATGGGCCAAACATCCATACGGTCGGGGACAAATCTAGTCTGCAACTGTTTTCAGACTTAAAAGTATGTAAACATCGTCAGTACTGTTGGATGTCCCTTGAAAAATGTGTTATTACAGTGTTTTCAAAAAAAATTATTTTATAAATTAAAAACACGTTATTCAATGAGCATTCAACGGTGGATACAATGTTTACTTATAGCACACTATTAGAGACCACTGACCGTGGGACAAATCTAGTCTGCAACTGTTTGCATACTTTTAAGTACGAAAACATTCGTCAGTACTGTTGGATGTCCCTTGAAAAACGTGTTATTTCCGTGTTTTCAAAAAGAATTAGAGCTGGTCGGTCCCACATCCCTCTGGCAAATATCAGACAGCCAGTCAGGGAGTGGGTTCCACACTTCCGCCACCAAAAAAAACAAGTATTCCAAAAATTTTCCTCACCGGCAATGGGATCAGCCACCAAGTTCGTCTCCTAGGGAGTAAACAAAAGAAATATCCATAAGAGATTTAGCAAGAAATTGAATGTCAGCACACAGCTGACAAAACCAACCAAACTCAGACGAACTCTTCTTCAACTGTTTTACGAGACCTTTTGCATCTGATTCTATCGGGATCTTCCCGATGCAAAGATCCTTTGCCACCTATAGGCCCCACCTCAAGGCTTTCATTTCAGACTCTTATGTAGACTCCGCTCTAGATCTCTTGCCTCCTGCTGATAGACAAACATTATGAGTTCCAAATAATAAACGTAATCCTCGTAGCTTTTGAAGATGGATCCCAGGCTCTATCCAAGTTAAGTTTTGTTGGAAACAAGATTTTAGAGAAAACAGAATAAGAGAATTAATAGAAAAAATGAGAAGTGAACAAATAATATAATTAAGGAATTGAAACAAATGTTAAAGATAGAAAAACGAATTGTAAAGAGCAGATAAAAACTTATCTGAAACTGAGGCTTGTGAAATCACAAAGTCTTAAAGACAATTTATCCCTAATCAGTGCTAACAATTTTGCAGCGTCTGTTCGATAGGATTCAACAGTCTTTGTACACAAAGGTGGTAGCATTCCAAATCTCTATGTTTCTGATGAACTTATAACAATATAAAATACTCAAAATATTTTCGGGATATCGTACCAAAGCTCAAGAGAACTCCAGCAATGGTGACCTTACTCCCTTTCTTCTCCCTCTTCCTCTCTCCCTTCTTTTACTGGCCGTCTAGTTACAGATAAACAACTCCCCCGTAGTTGCTGGTCAGCTTCCTTTCCAACAACTTCCACCCTCACCCTCCTCTTTCACTACTTCCTCTCTCTCTCTAAACCCAATGCCATTCCACTTCTTCCTCTTTCTTCTAAACCCAACATCACCATTACCACGCCACTTGACAACAAGCCAAATCCTGCAATATAGAAGATGGAGAAAACAACGATGAGAATTGAGAATAAGTACTTTGAAATCCTTTGGAAAAGCAATAATGGTTTCATAGTAAGGGAATCATCTCGGAGGCACCGAAGCTGGATTGTTGTCAAAGCAAAAAACTATTATTTAGATGGAGAAGATGTTCACGGAAGCAGTCGAAGACCTGAAAAAATCCTACTGGTTTCAAAAGCTCAGGAGCGGTGAAGAGACGTGGGTAGCGGAGTCGAGAAGCAACCATTTTTGTGTTTTCCTCAACCTTCGTGAGATTGGTGCACACATTAATAGGGTTATCAGAATACCAAATTGGAGAGGGATGGCGTTGCATGGCACAAATACTGTGGAAACAAAAACTATTCCTAGAGAGTAAAAAGCTAGTCCCAGGTGTGGCAACAGCATCACTAGAGGCTTTGACCCAAGGAGAGGGAAGCCATGAAAGGACGTCAAACTTGCTAGCTGAAAACCATGAAACGGCCGACAACCAAGGAATATTGATCCCATCTTCTATCCTCCTCTCTCGTGCAGCGACGAAATGGGACTCTGCAATTCTCTGTATAGCCACAGGGGTGAGTTCGGATTGGTGGGATATTGAAGAAGTGCTGATCAGAAGGGCCAATAATGAAGCAATAACCAAAACCTTTCACATTAGCCAATACTCAAGGATCTTCTTCGCGCAAGATGAGAAAAGTGCGGCCCGTATGACCAAGGGTTACTTCAATTCCTACGTAGCAAAGAGACTATGGTAAGGTTCAGGCCTTGCCCGATAGACTACAAGATGTGGAGATTCCCCGAATCATACAGAGTCGATGACCGACTGCTAATAGGCATCTCAGGGATACCTTATCGCCTGTGGAACTCCAGTACAATGAAGGCGGTGGGGGACCAGATTGGAGAACACATAGAAACGGATAGAGCTATGCTATCTATGGAAGATCTATCGATGGCAAAAATCATGATCAGGAACAAAGGTAGGCGGTTTCCAACAAAACAACATTGAGATGCGGCAACAAGGAGTTTGCTGTCTTCATAGAAGTCTTAAAATGCTTATCAGAGACATCACCGGTTAGCTCATCGGAGTCCCAACGAGCAAGACAACTGGCAAAGACGTCCTGCGAAAAGGTGTCTAACGGTGACAGGACTTGGATCGACGTGGCACGATCAAAGAGAGGTAGGATATTTGAGGCAGCCAAAATTCAGGAGAACCAATCAACCGGTCAAACAAATAAGCATGCAGAGAAAGCATGCAGTAAAGCCTATTGCAGCAGAGTTCTTGAAAAGGGTACTAGCTCCAAAATGGTGCCTTCGTACGAGGTAGGAACAGATCTCGTAGAAAGCATAAGTGATATTCGCTTAAAAGTGCATATTTTCCACTGTTATCTGCTAAGCGTTATCACACTCTTCTATGTTAAACTGGTCTAATTATTCACTTTTCTATGTAAGAGTCTCTTTCATTGCGTAGAACATATTTTTTTGGACGAAATGGTATATTTGCATGCATTAAACACATTTCTAGAAGTCTAGATATGAAGCCATTCTGATTAAGTCTCGTTACGCGCTTCGTCTGTCACAGGAAACCCCGATTGGATGATTATCGAGACTTGCGGGCCCACAATCAACCATAGAAGCCCATAATCAAAGCTTAAAGAGCCAACGAGCTATGTTTAGAAGATATGAGCTTATTACGGGCTGAACTAGAGGACCGAAGAGCCGACCAAAAGAACGAAGAGAGCGGGAGAGCCAATGACCAAGAGACGGACCAAAGCGTTTAAAGCCGCATGAATCAACAAGGAATGATGGTCTGCTTTACTGGTGAAGCGAAAGAAGGGACACAGTGAAGACCAGGGTTCTAGATCCTCTACCAATGCTCTTCTCTCCATTTTTTGATATTTTCTCTCTCATCTCCCCTAATTCTCTCTCCTCTCTCTAAATCCTAATTTTCTCTCTCCTAGCTCTAACCAACCCTCTCTCCTTAACCTATCACCACCATCCATCAAATCTACCGTTCGATCGCCATCCACCCTAACCATCCTCACACCGTCCGTTCATGATCACTCTCGATCTCATTCACTCCATTTTGAGCACACAACCTCACGAATCCCTCACCTAAACCATGATTACCTATCTAACATCTAGATCCAATGGCCCTAATGGCCATCTCACCAACTATCATTCTCCATCCCCTAAACCAACATTTAGATCACACACCCACAGTGTTAATAGCCATAAGGCCCACGGCCTTCAAAGCCAATCATTCCTCCATCATAATGGCCCACGGCCCGCGACCCATTAACTCAAAACTAAACCCATGGCCTCCCAACATCCCACTTAACACTCATGGATTCAACGGTTCTCTCCACCTAACACCCCCAAAAAAAAAAAAAAAAATCCTAGAACCCATTATAAAATAATAAAAAAATTAAAAAATAAAAAAAAAGAGAAAAAGATTTAGAAACCGTGAGTTTCCAAAAGAGAAACCCACGGTTTCTCTATTTGGGGATCCTCTCCCCCTCTCTTCCGGTTTCTCTCCCTCTTTCCCTCCTCTTCTCTTCTTCTCTTCTTCCTTCCTCTACCTCTTCTCTTCCGGCGGGTTCCTTCGGCGAGCTGGTGGAGCGCTGCCACCATCTTCTTCTTCTTCTTCTTCTTCTTCTTCTTCTTCTTCTCTTTGCAAGTGAGCCGCCTGTTGGAACCATAGCCTGCGAGCACTACCGCCCCCTGCAATTTTTGGTGATCTCCTCTACGTTCTTCTAACGCCGCCACCTTCACCGCCAGCACCCCTTCTACCACCTACTGGATCTCTGACGGCACCTGCAACCTGGTAAGCTTCATCTCCTCCTCTTTCTCCTTCTTCTTCTTCTTCTTCTTCTCTTATCCCTCTTTTTTTTCCTTTATGCCGGAGTTGCAGGTCTGCAACTCCGGCCTACAGTAGTGAAAGGAGCTGCTCCTTTCTCTTCTTTCTTGCCTTCACACTGTGCAACCCCTGGTTTAAGTCCCCCATCGTTTTCTCCACAAATCAATCTCCTTCCAGCCACCGTCTTCACCTAGGACATCATCACCGGAGTTGTAGATTTGCAACTCCGGCGAAACCAATACGCCACTATCTTTAAACGACCGGAGTTGCAGGTTGCAACTCCAATATACCCCCAACAGCTATTCTCCTCCTCCTTCTTCCTTTTTATTCTTCCCCTCATTCTCTTTCTTCTTCTTCTTCTTCTTCTTCTTCTTCTTCTTCTTCTTCTTCTTCTTCTTCTTCTTCTTCCTCTCCATTTCTCTTCACCGGAGTTGCAGAATTCTGACGATCTGCAACTCCGCCTTCTCCAGCAACCAACCCCCATCGTCTTCATCTTCCCACACCTCCTCCACCTCCGTTACGGGTTGCTACAGCACCTGCTGGTGCTTCCTCCCAGCACCGCCCTCCATCCTCCGGCGAACCACCCTCGTCTATGGCAGCTCCAACTCCGGCCAACTTCCAAAAGCTCTTCCCCCGGATCCCCTAGTCGTCCCCTCCATTGAACTCCTATCAACTTATCCCATCTCTGACCTCTCACTCTGTCTCCTATCTTCACTGTCCTCTCTCTCCAATAAAAAAAATAAAAAAAATAAGAGTCGCCAGCGAACTCCATTAACGTCGGCGAACCCTGCAACTCAAACCAATCACCATCTCCTTGGTTATCTTCTTGGCTGTCCATCTTCATGGTCGACCATTCATTCACCTTCTTCTCCTTGGACCACCCACAACCTTCTTAGCTTACTCTTGACAGCCATGCAAACCAACATACTAAACCACATGTGCAAATCCATGGTCTATCGGGTCCATCTTCCTTAGCCAACCATCATGGTAAGTTCGAGGAGAGTTGTCTCTATCTTCCTCTCTCTGGAAATCTCTAGACTTCTCTCTCTCTCTCTAGACTCTTCTTAGTTTCTCTCTCTAAGAGTTCCCACCTCTTTTCCCTTCTTTCTCTCTCTACCTCATGTTCTCTCTCTCTCTCTCTCTCTATCTCTTATTTTCTCACTCTTTCCCTTATTTCTATCTCTTGGCTTTTCTCTCTCTAGAATGCTTTTTAGTCTAGTTTTGATTATTGCTCATTTTTATTCAAATATTGTAAAGAAATTTTGATTAATGAATAATGAAGTTTATTTTTATCTATTAATTCTTACAATTTTCTGTCATTTCATGTGTTCTTTAATGTGCTAATCCGATTAATCCCGAGTGCGGATCGACATCCGACACGAGCCACTGTGCAAAATTGTTAATTTTACAGGTCAAAAGTCTTGAATAATTAAAAATGTGTTGAAGTTAGGGTTTTCGTAACCAACGACGCGGAAAAAAACCAACTTTCAATAAGAGGTGATGGAGACAACACAAGAGATGAGCAAGATGAGAACGGCAACACAACTAACAACTTTTCAACTCAGGTGGGCACTTTCAACGACGAGGACGAAGTCGACATATGCAGATCGCCAGAAGTGCACCAAAAGGAACAAAGAGAAGTATGTGGCAAACAAATAGCGAAGGAAGACAGCATAGGGCTGCGCTCAAAGCTCGTTCTAACTAGAGGACATATGTCAACCTCTGTAGGAGTCGGGTACCATCTATAAATCAACCCACCTTTTGAAATGGATACCATACCAACTAGTGGGTCAGATGAGGTACCCATTCTGGAAAATGGGCCAGACTATCAAATGCACAATATAGATAGCCTAACCATGGGCCTCAACAACACTAGCCCACCACGTACTCAGAATAATAAGTCATCACGACGCTCAGATACAGAAGACACCAGGGGAGAGACCATTGCCATCACATAGCAATCCAAGGGGAGCGGAGATAGGGAAGCGGGTCATAACAGATCCTCCAAAATAGATGCACAAGTGGCACAGGGAGGAGAAATGACTAGTAGAGAAAGAACCAAGTCACCTAAACGGAAGGAAGCAAGGAGCTACAAGGGACCGCAAGGCTTTGCTATAAAAAAAAAGGTGTTGTGGAAAGAGCCACTAGAGGCATGGACCAAGAAGGCACAGGAGTCCACAGTCAGTCTTGCAAAAGTCTTTGGCAGAATAGCAAAAGCATTGGTGGCCGAAGGATACAAACACAACCAGCAAGTGAGCACGGGGGAATCATCAAACAACGACGCACACGTGGGTAACTTGTGCGAAACCTCCAAGACTCTGTCAAGGCGGGGTGGACATACATACTCTACCATCGACGACAACACATACAATGGAACAAAGGAACCACCTATGAGCAAATACCACAAGAACACAGAAGTGGTAGTTGTTGATTCAATAGCCAGAACACCCGACACAGGTATTCCACACCCCCATATTCACATTGATTTAGCTTTTAATAGTGAGAAACTTTTCATTCATTCTCTTCAAATTTCAAACAATTGTACTAGCCTTATTCCCAACCCATACAAGATCGTGTTGTATACACCACGAAGCTCCTTAAAAATGTTGGATTGGGAATGGCTAGTGACCGGGTTCCTTTCTTTGATGAAACCTGGTTTTTGTCATGTATCTAGCATAAATCAATCTGTTGATTTCCCTACCCGCATTAGTGACCTCTCCGATAACAGAATATCTGTTTGCCCTTTGACCAATGATAATGAGGGACTACCCTTAGATGTGTCCCCCTTTACCACTCTCGCACCTTCAAACTCAATTACAGTTAGGGAGTAGAGAACATCATCTCAGGAGCAAGTTATCTCCTCAATTGATCAAGTAGTAATGGTAGGACAAGCTCTAGGTCTATCAAACATAGTTTGCTCAGAAGTCACTCGTAAATTGATCGGGGATGTCCTATCCAGAAAGGATGAACATAAACTTTTAAGAAAAGAATCAAGGAAGGCTAGGAAGCAGCCTTGTGTCAAGGAACAACCGCAAGTCGGTGACACCTGTACGTCATACTCTCTTAGATCGAGAAATGGGAACTTAAAGAAAGAAGCCAGGGTAGAGATCCTATCCCCATCAAATCATCGACTCATATTGAGGAAGATGCACTTGTTGAGGTTTCAATCGATGAATTAGGCAGTCAGGCAGTTGGGTAGATCCAGGAGGGTAGGGGTCAGGGCTTATCTAGCAAGAGATCTCTTGGTTACAACGGAGTTAGAGGGCAGTGTCAGTTTTTATGTCTTTAAACATTCTGTCATGGAATGTCAGAGGGCATGGGTGTAAAACCAAGCGGGCAGCCGTGAAGAAACTCATTTTTTTCCATAAGCCTCACATAGTGACAATTCAGGAAACCAAATTGCAATACATTGATTTAGGTTTGATTCACCAAATTTGAAAGGGTGACCAAGTTGGCTGGTGTTTTTCGCCATCCTTAAGAGTGAGGGATCTTTCTCATGTGGGATACCGTCTCCATTGAAATGCTCGAAACCCTTATAGGGGCCTTTTCCGAATCGAGTTTAGGCAAACACAAGGGGGGTCAGGGGGAATGGGTTTCTTCAGGAATATATGGACCAATGAAACAAGGAGATAAACAACAATTTTGGCAGGAATTGGATGGCATTAGAGGAATGTGGCAGAAACCTTGGTGCCTGGGAAGAGATTTCAATGAGATAATTTCAGAATCAGACAAAAGGGATGTGTAGATGAGAGGAAGGCTTCAACAAATCAAGGAATTGGATGCTAAGGAAGAGGAAGGACAACTGGAGGAAGCAGATTACAGACTCAGAGAGGATCTCAAAATAGAATTTTAGAAATGGGCCACTCTGGATGAGATTAGCTAGAAACAAAAATCGAGGATAAGGTGGTTGAAGGAAGGAGACAACAATACTAGATACTTCCACCAGATGGCCAATGCTAGAAGAAGAAACAACCACATTGAGTCTATCAAAATCAGGGGAGACTTGCTAGAGGAGGAGGAGAATATCAGGGAAGGCATAGTATCATTTTACAAGAATCTATATAAGGAAACCTCAGTGGAAAGACCATTTTTGGACAGTCTAACCTTTGATTCGATTAGCGAGGATTCGAGAATAGATCTTGAGAAAGCATTCAGTGAAGAGTAAGTTAAAAAGATCGTGTTCGAGATGTCAGAGATAAAGCACTAGGCCCAGTTCACAATAGCTTTCTTCCAAGAGTGCTGGGAAATGGTCAAATTAGATCTGATGAAAGTGTTTGAAGAACCCCACACCAGTAACTTCTTGGACTACGAGAGCAACCAAACTTTCATCGTTTTAATCCCAAAGATTAAAGGGGTAGAAAATATTTCGGATTTCAGGCCCATTAGTTTGATAGAAAGTGTTTACAAGATAGTTGCGAAGGTTTTAGTGGCAAGGTTAAAAAGAGTAATGTAAGAAATTATTTCTGGGGAATAAGGAGCGTTTGTGCAAGGAAGGCAGATTCTAGATGGGGTCTTGATTGCTAATGAGTGCATAGACTATAGGCGTCGTATCGGGCCGACAGGCCTAGCCGGCAAAATTGATCTGCAAAAAGCATATGATCACACAAATTGGGCTTTCCTAGACTACGTACTAGGGAGAATGGGATTTGGGGCTAAATTGCGAGTATGGATGAGGAAATGAGTCCAATCACCATGCTTCTCGATATTAGTAAACGGGTCTCCATTAGGATTGTTTGATAGTTCTAGAGGCCATAGACAAGGGGACCCGTTATCTCCCTTCCTTTTCATCTTGGTAATAGAGGCTTTGGGGAGAATGATCTCGAAAGGAGTTGAACTCCAGAAATAGAAAGCTTCAAAGCTGGGCCATCAGGGGTGTCAATTTCTCACTTACAATTTGCGGATGACACCCTACTTTTCCTTCAAGGACAATCTGATCAAGTGCAATTCCTAAACAATCTTCTTTGTTGTTTTGAAATCTGCTCAGGCCTCAAAATCAATTTCAATAAAAGTAGTATGATGTCCATAGGAGAGGTCGATGAGCTAGAGGAATTGGCTAAAATCCTATGATGCTCTACTGGCTCTCTCCCCTCCTCATATCTGGGCCTCCCTTTGGGAGCTCCAGCTAGGGCAAAATCGGTCTAGGATCCAGTAGTAGAAAGAGTGCGTCGCAGGTTAGCAAGCTGGAAAGGAAAATATCTATCAAAAGGTGGCAAAGTAACTCCCATCAAAAGCACTCTATCAAGTCTCCCAATATACTTCTTGTCACTTCTATCTATTCTAGTGTCAGTAACAAAGAAATTAGAAAAGTTCATGAGTGATTTTCTTTGGAATGATCAGGAGGAGGCGTTTCGATACCACCTGGTGAAATGGGCTCAGGTATGCTCACCAAGATCAAAAGGAGGCTTGGAAATCAGGAGAATAGGGATTATGAATTTGGCTCTTCTAGGTAAGTGGATTTGGAGATTTGGCAAGAAGAGAAATAGTTTGTGGCGCAAGGTGATAGTTGGACTACATGGTGAGGAGGAGGGGGGGTGGGTGAGCCCCCAAATCTCCTAGAACACATTATGGTTGTGGGGTTTGGAAAGGTATTACGAAAACAAAAGAAAGGGTTTTAGAGGGATCCAAAATATCTCTAGGAGACGGGTCTAGGATCAAATTTTGGGAGGATACTTGGGTAGGGGACATTTGTTTGAAAGAGTCTTTTCCAAGGGTGTTCAATCTTTCATGACACAAAGAACAAATGGTTAATTGCTTTTGGAGCGGTCTCTCAGAGGATTCTAAATGGGACTTAGATCTCAGAAGGAACCCCTTCGAGTGGGAAAAACAACATATTGAGGTATTGCTAGAGTGTTTGAAACTATACCGAGTTAACAATTCAGAGGAGGATGCCCTGGTCTGGAACCATTCCAAATCAGGCATATTCTCGGTTCGGTCCTTTTACCTAATCCTATCAACACCCCTCACCCAACCCACCCACACCCACCGAGCTCATCCCTTACTCATCAATCTGGAAATCATTGGCACCTCTGAAAATTCGATTCTTTACTTGGACTGCAACCCTTAACAAGATTCTTACTGTTGAAAATTTGATCATTAGAAAATGGGCATTAGTGGACTATTGTGTTTTGTGTAAAGCTAATGGAGAAAACACTAACCATATTTTTGTTCATTGTAAGTTTGTCCGACAGATTTGGTCACTTTTCCTTGGCCACATGAACTTATTTTGGGTTTTCCGGCAACACTAGGAGAAGTCATTGAGAGTTGGCCCCAGTTGCCCATTTCAGCAAGAGGTAAGGTGATATGGAGGCTGATGCCATTAGCTATCAAATGGGGGGTGTGGTTGGAAAGGAACAGGAGAACATTCCTAGGCAAGAAAAGAGCACTTCAAGAAGTCATCATCAACATTAAGTCTTTCATCTTCAATTGGGGTAGCATCTCTCAAGACATGAAAGGGATGTTTTTTGACGATATGGTCTTTAGATTGGATCAACTTCTATGCTGATTTTGTAATCTCCTTTTATTCTGAGATCTTCTTGATCTCCCCTTTCTATCAATATATTTTGAGTTATCAAAAAATAAAAGGGAATTTTTGGCATACCCCTCATGTTATCTTTATAATTAGACATACCCCCCCTCCCCAACATTTGAAAAAGCTGACATACCCCCCAGTGACTCAGTCCACTGTCATTTGACTAGTGTTGACCCGAGTTGACTACTAAATTTTGTATTAAAAAATGAAAGTGCCCTTGTCTTCAACCTCTTATAACAAGGGTTTGGGCTAAGACCCAAACCCCAAATCAAACATGAAAAGAAAAGATTAAAAATAAAAAAAAGAACTCATGTTGGTAAACTTGATATTTTTTTTTGATAAATTAAGCAAAGATTGAGAAGAAAAAGCCCCATAAAAATAGATATCTTATGAGGGAATGAGATGTTTTTTTATGGATTTTATTATAGAACAATGAAAATTTAAAATTGAGAGAGCCCATCTTTCCAAAATCCATGTCTCAAAAGCCTAAAATCTAAATTGCTCTTATTCTTGTTTTTCATTTTTGTCAATGAAAATTTTAGAAATAAAATTGTATGATTTATGTTTTTTTTTTCTTTTAACCTTGGGTTTTAAATTGTTGCCGGAGTGCTGGTCGGTCAACAATGAGATTCCGGTGGGTTAGTCACTGGTGATGGGCGGCCAACCCATTGGAATCTCTTGACGGCCGTCTACCACTGCCGTTTGATTTGGGGTTTGGGTTTTAGCCCAAACCCAAACCCTTGTTCTAAGTTGAAGACAAGGTCACTTTCGTCCTTTAATACAAAATTTCGTAGTCAACTCGGGTCAACACTGGTCAAATGATTGGACCGAGTCACAGGGGGTATGTCAGCTTTTTCAAATGTTGGGGAGGGGGGGGGTATGTCAAAAATTAAAAAAAAAAAAAAAAGAATATAAATGCTCTCTCGGATGCAGTAAAATTTCTGAAAGTTACTTAAAGTATGAAAAACAACAAAAGAAGAAAGAAGAAAAGCATGTGCTCTATTTTCTTGTTTCTGTGAATGAATTTTGAAAGTTAATTGAATTGAATGTGTTTGGTTAAGGACAAAGCCATCTCTTTTATAGACCAAATTGTGTTTATTATAAAGAGACACGAATTGATCATGTGGTATGGATCAATTATGGGTAGATTTGACTTAGTTATAAGCTGTTATGTTTGATCCTACGGTCTGGATCAATTCTGAGCATTTCTAAGTTAGCTATAGGCAATTATGTCTAAGAATCGTTAGATCTATATGATCTTATGGTCTAGATTGATTTCGTCATAAGATGTGTCCGTTGGACCATCTTAACCGCTAATCTATCCGTTGGACATATATATCCGATCACGTCCGTTCGATGATCTAATCATTAAGACTGATCATCAACTGTTTGATAAAAAAATTGCATGCTTAGAAAGCTACACACGATAATGCGAAGTGCAAAGTGCACCTCATAAAGCACTCAAAAGGCCCTAAATGCCTAATCACCCACACGCACGCGCATGTTTGATGGTACTTCGCACCACCTCAATACATAGGATCACTTCTTTATTGTCATTTGCATTAATTACAGTAGATTAAAGAGTGAATGCATATATAACCTCAACCAAACTTTTCACTCTATCCAATGTGGAACTAAAATAAATGTGGAACTAAAATAAAAAGGCATAAAAAACAACCAAGAAAATATTATTATTTCAAGTGAGGTATTTTGGGCACATATATACATTCACCCAAAATGTTTCATAATAAACAAAATACATATATACAATATCCTCATATAAGAAAACACAACCCACACAAAAGTTGACCAAAAAGGTTTGCATGTCTCACAATAAATTTGACCACAAGTTGGTCAAATCAACATGTTATACCCATAAATTGTTAACAATGAAAGATTTCTAACAATGTTCTTTTAGTACTCAAGAGGAGGTTGCCAAACAAGAAGACTTTTAATTGACCTCCACTAGGACAGATAGAGGGTTCTTTTGTTTAATTGGTGGGGGAAAATAGACTCATTTATGAGAAGCCAGAGTCTCCATAAAAGAATAATGGGTGAATTCTGTAACGTATAGATCCCAATAGTCACCTCTAGAATATTCAAGAATCTTATTGACCACCCAAGTAGTTAAAGCATCATCTAGGGAGTTATGACACTTGAGGGATAGGGGGAAGCGAGCCAAGGTCTGGCAAAAGTCCAGGTATTGAAACAAGGTATGGATGCTATCTTATCTAGGGTGGCCACATATTGGATAGTTAGGATCCACGTCTCCAATGCGGGGAGTAAAGGTACATTTGGAGGGAAGGATTTGCCTAAGAAATCTCTAGATGAGCATCTGAGCACGTCTAGGGATATTAACTTTCTAGATCGTGGTCCAAAGGTTCTCAGGGTAAGCCGATTGGCCCAATGGGTGATATGTTGGTTGTAGTTCATTGTAGGCTAACTTAGATATAAATTTACCATTTTTTTCCAAGGCCCAAAAGATTCTGCATGACAACAGGGATTGGCTGAGGGGAGATGCTCAAAATCCAGCTTGTTTCCTCTGTAGAAAATAGGTTCGAGATAGTGTGATGGTCCCAACTTCTATTTGGTAGGATAAGGTCCTCCACTTTGTTGAAACAAGAATCTGGGGGCTTGGGGCTATTGATCTAATGGTTTGGACAATTTAGAATCCAGAGGTCCTTCCATAGATCAATAGATTTGTCGTCGCCTGTAAGCCAAATAAATCGACTTTTGAAAATTTCTTTCGCTTTGATGATGCTTTCCAGTACCAAGGGTCTCCTAGCTTTACATCTAGATCCAGAAAAGAAAGAAGAGGAAAAGTGCTTGTGTTTTAGGAGGGAGGCTCCAAGGGCCACCAGATTGAAAAGGATTTTCTAGGCATTTTTTGCTAGGAACCCTTTGGCTAAAGGAGTGTAGATTGAGTCCCAATTGGTAAGGTGAATGGATTTTTTGGCCTGCGACCCATCCTACAAGAAATGGTTAACCATTGAATCCATCTTTTTAAAAGGTTTTTATTTGGAAATAAAGAGAACATCAACCCATGAAAACCCCAAATTTCACAGTTGAAAATCAACTCATGTAAACCCCAAATAATGGGCAATAATGCTCAAATTTCAGGGTTGAAAATCAACGCACGAAAACCCAAAATTGCACAGTTGAAAATCAACTCATGTAAACCCCAAAGAATGGGCAATAATGCTCAGATTCCACTATTGAAAATCAAACCCCAAATAATGGGAAGGCTAATCTAGGGTTCGGCCATACATCCATACTTTAAAAATCATCCAAACGATACAATAATTCTCAAATTCCATTATTGAAAATCAACCCATGAAAACCCCAAATTATGGACAGGCTAATCTAGGGTTCGGCTATACATCCATACATTCAAAAAGCATCCAAAAAATACAATGGATTAAAGCATTTTTTGGGTAAAATACCCAATGGCCAGATGCCATCAAATAAATTAAAAAAAAAGAAGAAACTCACATCTGTGTTAGCTTGTAAAGAAAAAACTCTGAGAATAATAAGTCTGATTGGTGATGCCGGCAACATTAGAACATAGATTGGGGGTTCCTACACACCCAAAATCAGTCGACTGGTGATCTAGGGTGAAATCCTAAAAAAAAAACCAAACGAACAATAAAATGGTGAGAAAACTCACCTGCGACGGGAAGCACCGGCGTAGAGGACCGGAGAGAATCACCTGAGTGGAGACCGGCAACAAGGGGTTGGGAGGTCGGAGGAGAAAACCTCAATTTCGTGCCAGAGAAAGGGTTTGGAGGGAAAGGTTTTCGCAGAAAGCGAAAATAGCATTTTTTTTTTTTATATACTTATCTTTTACCAATGCCGGTCTGACTGTCGCTAAATAATATATATAGCGACGGTCAAAGAAAAATCGTCGCTGTAAATGGTTTTTAGTGACGACTAGAATTAAGCCATCCGTACTGATCGACGCTATATGCGCTAAATATCCCTCCAAAACAACTTTTTCCTTTCAGCGATAGTTAACCTTTGGCTGTTGCTAAATATGACCTACAAAGAGGATTTTTCTGGCCGTCGCTAAATCCAAATTTTCTTGTAGTGAGGTATCATGGAATTTTCTAATCCCCCAATCCCTTTGGCTAAAGGGGTGTAGATAGAGTCCCAATTGGTAAGGTGAATGGATTTTTTGGCCTGGGACCCATCCTACAAGAAATGGTTAACCATTGAATCCATCTTTTTAAAAGGTTTTTATTTGGAAATAAGGAGAACATCAAATTAATCGGAATTGAATTTTCCACTGCTTTAATGACAGTAGATCTCCCCACCTAGGAAATAGTTTATGCCTTCCAACCAGCCACTATATTGGAAATCCTCTCAACAGAAATGGAAAAAGCTTTGGCCTTGGATTTTCAATAGAGTGGGGTCTCAGATGTTATCCCGAGATGTTCATGTTCTTGATTTTCAAAATGAAGATGCCCCCTTTTGTCCACAATGGAGGTTTTTGCTGTTTATGATCCCAGATTTTCCAAAATTAATTTCTTGGCCCGAGGATTCACAGTAGCTATCTAGGGTATCTTTAAGTTTTCTAACTTCTACAAGGTTTGCGCAAGAAAAAAAATGAAACAATCATCAACAAATAGGAGATGAGAGATAGGGGGAGCAGATCTAGCAATCTTAATGCTATGGATATTTTTGAGGCTTTCCTCCTTGTAAATGACTTTGGATAGAACTTTAGAACATAGGATGAAGAGGTAGGGAAATAGGGGGTCTCCTTGCCTAAGGCCTCTAGAAGCTTGAAAGGATCCCATAGGGGGGCCATTGAGGAGGATGGAGTAAGGTGGAAGATGAAATACATTGTCGGATCCAACTAATTCAAGTGTCATAAAAACCCATAGCTTTTAAAGTGTTGCACAAGAAGGGCCATTCTATTTTATTATAGGCGTTGGCCATATCCAGCTTTATAGCCATCAACCCTTACTTACCTTTTCTCCTACCAAGCGAATGAATGGCTTCTTGGGCCAGAATAGTATTCTTAGACATTTGCCTTCCAAGAACAAAGGTAGCTTGATGGGGGACGCTAGTTTTCCAATGATGGTTCTAAGCCTAGCAATGAGGAGCTTGGAGATGATTTTGTCAATTACATTGCAAAGGCTAATCGGCTTGAATTGGGAAATGGCCTTTGGGCCTAAGATTTTTTGGATTAGGGCAATGTTGGTACGGTTTAGCTTTCCGAGAGAACAACTAGTCTGAAGGAAATCAAGGACCAACTGGAAAACTTCCTCCTTCAGGTCTTCTCAGTAAGTCTGATAGATAAGAACATTGAGGCCATTTGGTTTCAGAGCCTTACAAGCACCAATGCTAAAGGCAATCTCATTCACCTCATCCACAATTGGCAGTCTAGTGAGCAAATTGTTTTTCGCATCAAAACCTACTATTCACACTATTGATTAAGTCAACATTGTCTAAGTTTGATGAGGTAAAGAGATTAAAGATGAAGTCACAAATCCATTCCCATCTTTTATCCACTCTATCTTATTTTTTCTTCTTTGGATCATAGTGGACAGGTGGAAAAACTTTGAGTTCTTGTCTCGCCTTCTTTCAGCCAAATTTCCCTGAATTTATTCTTCCACACCATCTCCTCTTGGAGAAGGGCTTTATCCAATTGATGGGTAAAATCTAGTTCATTTCTAGACAAATGAGGGTTCTAGGGATTACATTGAACATGGAGCGGATTTTCTTTTAGCCACTTAACCTTTTCATAGATGTTTCCAAGTTTTTTTTTTCTTTCAATCTTTGATTTTATTTTTTGATAGATTTGGGTAAGTTTTGGCCCTCTCATTTTTTTTCTTTCCAAATTTTCTGTATCAAGGATTGACATTCCTCTTCCTTGGTCCACATAAATAAGAAATGAAAAAGGTTTTGGATTTTTTAGTGGCTAAGTTGGTATCAATCAAAATGGAACAGTGGCCAGAGACAAAATTTTGGAGATGGGTGACAGATGCCTCTGGGAAGAGGCTACGCCAACCTTGTCTCTTGTTCGACCAAGTAATGTAGCATCCAATGAAACCTAGGTAAAAAAACTCCACATCCCACATGAACTCAAGGAGGGCTTTTTCTAAAGGCTTTTTTCTTAGCTGCCACCTGATTTTTCCCAAAGAAGAGTAATCTCAATAAAGTTTGTCGCAATCAACCAAGGGGAGTCAACTCTGTTGGCAACAGACAAGAGGTCCCTCCAAAGAATTTTTCTATGTTGGGTTCTCAGATCCCCATATATAAGAGACATAATCCAAGGGATTGAAGGGGGGTCGGATTTAATCCTAAGAAGTATTCCACAGTTATTTTTTGTTAGGATGTTGATGCGAAAGCCATCCTTCCAAGCAACCCAGAGGCCACCACTCAACCCCACAGCTGGTAACATGGCTCATATTGTTGTCCGTCGTAAAAGATTTACTCGATTTTTATCATTTGCATGATGAAATCATAGGCCGTGTTTGGAACGGGGAAAATGGGCATCAGAAATGTCTAGGTGTGACCATAGTTAGTAAATTGACGTATTATACAAAATTTTTAAAAAAAAAATGTATTAAACGGCTGAATTTTTTTGGGAAAATTACTTTTAAGTCCATATTTACAAAAATACCGACCATTTAGTCCCCTCTACAAAACTATGAACACTTTGGTTTAATTGACTGCCCATTAAGGCATTTCTTTTGAAATGCCCATACTACCCTCCAGCTAATATCAGTTTGAATTGATAGTATCATTTGATTTGAGGTTTGACTGACGACACAGTACCGTACGTCAATTTTGTCCAACTCCTTCTTTCCATTTTCTTGCTCTTGAGCTTTTTTCCCTCCATTTCCTTCTTCAGCTTTTTTTCTCTATTTTCTTGCTTTAGAGCTCTTTCCCTCCATTTTCTCCCTTTATAACTCTTTGCAACTCATTTATACTACATTCAAGGTGAAGAAAGATGAAGGTGGTGCAAGTTTAAAGATTTCCTTCTAGTCATCTATTTTATAGCATCCCGTTATCCTCTATAGTTCTTTGCAACTTGTCTATATGCCATTGAAGGTGAATAAAGAAGACGACGCTGGCTTCAAGGGTTAGTTAAGAAGAAGAAGGTGAAGATGGAACAAGGAAGAAGCTGAAGAAGATGATTACTACTTTAATTTTCGTTAAGCAATAATCTTCAAGGAAGAAGCTGAAGAAGATGGTTATCACTTTCATTTTCGTCAAACAAGAATCGTCTCTCAAGTTTTAGTAATGATATTCACAAAACTGGTTGAACCAGGACCATTTTTCCCAAACCGTTTGAATCAATACCATTTTCACAAAACTAGTTGAACCAGTACCATTTCCATGATGTATGTATCTATTTACAGTTTAAGTATTGAGCTCAACTTAGTTGAAACACTAACACAGTTAGACTATAATGAAAAGATGATGAAAAAATGCATCTCAACGAAGAAGAACTTATGTAACAATGTTGGAAATCGAACAATTTTTTTTTTCTAAATCGATTGAACCAGTACCATTTTCATGAAACTTGTATTCATTTTCAATTTGAGTATTGAGCACAACTTAGTTGAATCACTAACAAAATTAGATGATAATTAAGAGAAGATGGAAAAATGCACAACGAAGAGGAACCCTTGTAACAATAGTAAATTAGACAAAATTTTGTCAAAGGAATCGTTCAACTTGATCGAACCAGTACCATTTTCACGATTTTGTTTTCAGTTTGAATACTAAACTTTAAAATCTACAAGCAAAGCTTCATCTTCCTAACTGTTTTTATTTTATAAGACATGTTTAAAACTCCGTTTCACTCTCAATACCTTATCTATTTCTCTAACCATTTTGTTAAGTCGGTATTTTATTTCAAGTTTGAGTATTGAGCTCAAACTGGTTGAACCAACACCATTTTAGTTTCAGTGAATTAGTTGAACTAGTAACAATGGTGAAACAGATGTCAAAAGTTTTTCAAAAGAATTAATTTTTCAAGCGTCGTAAACGAAGAATTGTACCAGTGTCAGTCAAGGATAAGGATAAGGGCATTATCATCTTTTCATTTTGATTTAAAATATATTTAATAGTAAAAATAACCAAAGAAGACTTATTGGTCCACCAAGCCATAAAGCATGACTAAATCGGGCGAAATTTTTTTCTACGGTCAGATACGACCAACGTGCTCGTAACTACGACTTTTATGGTAATTCTCACAATTTTTTCAAAGATTCAATACGTTCCACGTCTTTATGAGGAATAAATGTGAATTATTCCTGAATTATAGAAAAATTAATTTTAAATGCAAAAATGGCTGAGATAATGGAAAAATAACTGTTTTTAAATTTTTTATTTTATTTTATTATTTGCCAAAATTTTAACCAAATTTTTGAATAACAATCCCGAATTATACTCAAACTTTTCCGTACCGTATTTTTGCGGTATGCCGAATTGCTAACTATGGTCCCCACCTCCCCATGTATAGGTAGCCACTCGCTACACCACATTTTGATGGATTTCAAGTGGTGATCAGCAATCCCCCCACCCACATGAACTAATGATCAATGGCTCTATACACCATTGAAGTTGTTTAGCTACAACAACCCAGATAGGTTTTGTAGGTGGAATTTTGACTAAACAAATTTGTCTCAATAACATCTACCTGCCAACAATATCAATCGAGCGGGCCCCACTATGGCTGAGTGGGGACAACATAGTTTTACTGTAGCATATTTCCAAAAATAATATGGGCCCTACCATGTATAGGTGTCGATTCCTGAATGCTACGATACCTTCTGATGTCTAATCTAAAGATTTTTGAGTGGAGGTTGAGATGATATTTGTGGTTGGAGAGATCTCCTACGTGGATCTCTCTTTGATGGGACCAGATGTCTATTTCAGTTAGGCTGATTTTTGGTGGAGGTCACTGAGATGGGCCCATCAATTGGATTATCTAGATCATAAGCATTTACACCACTTGAATGATAAAGACCCTAAAACTAGAGTCCAATAATAGTACTTAGATTCATAGTTTAAAAAACGGAAAATGACAGCCGTTATAATGGATCTCCCCGTTACGTTACGTACCGTTAAAACGTTCAAAAAATAACGGCCATTTTTTTGTTATAACGAAAATAACCGTTATTCTGGAAAAAAAAAAATGTGAAAAGGCCGTTATTTTTCATTTTTGAAATTTCAAAATTTGAATTTCAGCTCCATTAATTTTCCGTTATTTTCCCGTTGTTTTCTGTTTTGGCCCCCAAGCATTACAATTCATTATAACAGAAAAAACAGTAACGCCCTCAGTCCGTTATACCGTTATAATGCCCCTTTTAAACCTTGCTTAGATTATCTATCTATCTATCTATCTATCTATCTACCTATATCTATCTATCTATCTATCTATCTATACTACTTTAAAGTCAAAACCGGGGTTGGGGCACGCCCTTCACACGGGCTTCACAAGACACGGGCTTCACAAGATGCTCACCTAGACAGAGCAGAACTTTGATGATAGAGGTCCATCATCAACGTTGATGATGGATTACTTTGTGGGCCACATGGCACACTCTTAAAGACTACTGGCCATATGGATGTTTTGCTCATGCCTAGGTAGATCTACATACCAAACATCACCAGATTAGTGATTTCTAGCCTTTCGATTTGAGTACCCAAATAATACTCGAAATTCACGGTTAAAAATAAACTATGGAATAGACTCTAATCTCTAATCCAAGGGATAGTAATCAGGTTGAATTATGGTGTGCAAGTCTATCTAGGGATGGGCCAAACATCCATACGGTCAGTGGTCTCTAAGAGTGTGCCACGTGTCTCATACTATGGTTCATCATGAACGTTGATGTGGGCCACCCCCCTAGATCAAGCAAAGAGCGACTGTCTTTTCGCTGTCTGGTGAATGGACGATTGGCACTTTACCGACCTCGAGACTGGGACTTAAGGAGTTGGAAGCAAGGTTTAAAGGGGACCGTTATAACGGTATAATGGACTGGGGGCGTTACCGTTTTTTCCGTTATAACGAAAAAAAACGCTCAGGGGCAAAAATAGAAAAAAATGGGAAAATAACAGAAAATAATGGCGCTGAAATTCAAATTTTGAAATTTAAAATTTGAATTTCAAAATTTAAAAAATGAAAAATAACGGAAATAACGGCCGTTTTTTTTCACAAAATTTTTCAGAAAATAACGGTCTTTATTTTCGTTATAACGGAAAATAACGGCTGTTATTTTCTGGGCGTTTTAACTGTCCATAACGTAACGGGGTAGGTCCGAATCTGTTATAACGGCCGTTTTTTAAACCTTGGTTGGAAGCAGTGGGTGTAATTGCTATTCCTGTCATAAGCCACGTGGATGCACGAGGTTGTCTGTGGGAGGCTAGGGCTTGTCCCTTTTTATGTGGCAAGGATGAATGAATCGAGGTTCTTAGCAAGGTTTTAATTAACAAAATTTATGGGATTTTCTCATATAAACTTGGTCATTACGTATGCGCAAGGGTAATGACGTCCTTAGGTCCTCACCATTGGATCTATGGTCCTAGGGACTTGTGCTACTGATTCAATGGTGTAGGACCACCATCCTGAGCATACACGGGTGCTGAGGGAGCTGGCTGATTTGATGGGCTTTGCTGTGTAAAACCTTTTACAAAAATAAACTTAGGCCTGGCTCAGATCTAACACGGACCTGGACCTGAAATGTTTGGACCCATAATGGTCTGGACCGGGCATAAATGCAGTGACATGTTCTGGGTCAAACCAGGTGGAGCTCGGCCCAGTATGAAACCCGGCACGTTAATATGCTTAGGCATATTGCTGAGTAAAACTTTGATGACAGGGTACTGTCATCGAGGCCGATGACAGCGCACAATATGAGTCACGTGACACACTCTTAGAGGACTCTGATCGTATGGATGTTTGGCCAATCCCTAGGTGGACTTACAAACCAAAAATCAGCTTGATTAATGATTTCAAACCTTCGGATCTTTGTACCTCAAATAATGGTCAATAATGCTCAAATTCCCACAGTTAAAAATCAACCCCATCAAAATAATTCCATTCCAAGGCCTAGAAATCACTAATCAGGCTGATTTTTGGTTTGTAGGTCCAACTAGGGATTGGCCAAACATTCATACGGTCAGAGTCCTATAAGAGTGTGCCAAGTGGCTCATATTGTGCGCTGTCATCGGCTTTGATGACAGTGTCCTGTCATCAAAGTTTTACTTTATTTTGCTAATCAGGCATTGTTTGGAGACCCAAAAAATGGGGCAGCCTTGAGCAGTCCACTTCTGGGCCTGACATATGTTTGGTAACCCGTGGGGACCACTTTTTTCGGTTCCCGTGTGTCAGAGTTTTCCCTTAAAACTGGACTAGAGTTGGATTTTGGAAAAGTAATTCGGATCTGGTTCTTTTGTGCTATGACTGTGCTAGACCCTGAAAACAAGAGATTTCTAAACAGGCCCTATTTATTTAGTGGCCAGAAGGCCCAGAACCATGGTTTAACAGCCGTTGTAACGGTAATGCCCAACCTTGTTATGTTTTTTCTCAAAAAATAAGCAGTTTGTGCTTACCTTTATGGTTTTTTTTTTTTCCGAATAATATTAATATTCTGACCCAAGGTTTAAAAGGGGCCGTTATAACGGTATAACGGACTAGGGGCGTTACCGTTTTTTCTATTATAACAAATTGTAACACGCAAAAACAGAAAATATGAAAAAAAAAACAGCTTTAAAATTCAAAATTTGAATTTCAAATTTTCAATAAAAAGTAACAGAAAATGAAATAACGGATGTTTTTTCACAAATAGTCTAAGATAACGGATGGAAAATTAATAAAAAATAATGGCCGTTATTTTCTGAGCATTAAAAAGGTACATAACAGAACGGGGGAGGTCTGAATCCGTTACAATCGCAGTTATTTTTGTTATAACGGCCGTTTTTAAAAACCATGTTCTGACCGTTCTTAGTTGGAAGTTGGAAGTGACTGATGTGACCTGTCATAATGGTAGGTTAAGAGACCGTTATAAAATTATTATGGGTCCTTTAAAAACTTGGAAAGAACCAGGGAACAAAAAACCGTTAATGGCCACAGCCAGGTTCAGTGTAACACACCTAGGCAAACTGTAAATCGGTAATATTTGACCGATTACAATTTTACCATAGTAGAAAGAACAATGAAACAAAAAAACGTTATAACGGCGTGAGACGGTGAAGTTTGATGGCAGTTAATCCCGTTAATTTCGTTGAATAAAACCTTGACCAGTCATATTTCGACACCAAACAATGGGAGGAGAAGTGGAATTATGTTCAAATGCGGCAGACGAAAGCCTTAAAAGCTGCTTTTAACACATGGTGGGACCAAACCATAAAGTCCCTCGTGACTATATATTTCATGAAATTCAAAGTCGTGGCTTGATGCGGTCTTTTCTTCCTTTCCCTTCTCTTCTTTTTTCCCTAGATTTGGTAGGATAAGGCTCACGTTAGACTGAATGGGGTCCACATGAAACTGATATCCGAAAGGACTTGAACCCATGACATTATCAAATCAGTACCACTGTCATCTCACAGTCAAAATTCAAGTTTTGGCCTTCCAGATCAAGCTATCAACAATGCCCACCCACAAAAAGATGACAACGACAACCTCCTAATTCTGATGAGTAGAACTTTGCTGACGAGACGTCTGTTGAACCGCAGTATGAGCCACATGGTATAATTTTAGAGACCATTGACTGTATGGATGTTTGGGCCATCGCTTGGTGAACCTATAGACCAAATATCAGCCCGATTAGTGATTTCAAACCTCGTGATCTTTGTACGCCAAATAATGCCTAACTTTCATGGTTAAAAATCAACCCATGAAAATGATTCCAATCTAATGCATAGAAATCATTGATCAAAATTAATTTTGGTATGTAGGTCCACTTAGCGATGGGCCAAACATCCTTACTCTCCTCGATTGCGGTGACCTTCACTTGGAATCTCTAAAGTAGAGATCTTAGCATCTTCTTGATTATTTTAGATTTAGAATTGCTCCCATCCAAATTTGGGGTAGGATTAACAATGTCTTTGAGTTTGGCATAGAACTCAGTGAAAGTCTCATTATCCTACATTCTTATAGATTCAAATTTTGTAACATTTGGAATTTAGAGATCTTGACCGCGAAAGCCCTAATGGGTAGTCTCAACGATGTCCTATGCCTCTTTTGCTATCTTGCAAGTCAAAATTTTGGTGGAATTTATTTTTATCGACAACGTTGATGGTGGTATTGAGACCACCCTTGTTATTAAAACAACATTGCTCAAAATCTTCTTTGGTCCATTCAAAGTTAGATTTGAGAACCTTGACTTCATTGACTACTTTGGTCAGAAGAATCCATTCTCCAACAATAGTCAGCCACACCCATTCATCGATTGACCCGATGAATGCCCCCACTGGGGGGGGGGGGGGGGGGGGGGGGGGAGTCTAGTAGTATTATCACCCTCTTTCTACATCTTATCGGATTGGAGTTAGATGAGTACGTAGGATCACACTCAGGTGATTAAACCTAAACGAGTGAACTTACTCTGATATCAATTGAAAAATCCTAATATCTGTAGGATGCAACCTAAAGAGATGGGGGGGTGTTGGGGTTGAATAGGCTTATTTAAAAATTTAATCAATTAACCAGATTAACCTAATCACTATGGTTGTAGTTCAAGAATTTAATCGCATGCAAAAAATAATCATAACTGATTGATAATTATCAGAGTGATTAAGCCAACTAACTCAGATAAAATATATTAGAGATATACTATTTCTAATTCATTTGTTTTAATCTAAACAACATAAAGTACAAAAATTAAATAACATGTGCGTTTTTTTACGAGGAAACCACACTACAGGAAAAAAGACTTTCAGCGACGGCCGCTGACCGTCGGTATAAGGCAATAATTCGTCGCTATATGTTATACCGACGTCCAGGGCGACCGTCGCTACCCGTCGCTATAAAGTTCGTCGGTAAAAGGCACTACCGACGGCCACCTCAAAAATGCCTGTCGGTGTATCTTAATTTGTGTTACACACCAAAAGCTTTTAGCGACGGCTAGGGACCGTCGCTATAACTATATGTAGCGACGGCCAGAGATGTTCCCGTCGCTATAAGGTATATATAGAGAGGGTCATATAATCCGACCGTCGCTATAGGATATATATAGCGAGGGTCAGTGTTCTGGCCGTCGGTAAATCATAGTTATAGCGACGGTCCCTGGCCGTCGCTAAAAGCTTTTGGTGTATAAATTTTTTGTTTTAATTTTTTTGCATAATTTGTTGTACCTGTACCTGTAATGTATATAATATCTCATTTCTCTATTCCATGTCCATTTAATCAAATCAAAATGTAAATAAAATAAAAAATTGAATATCTTAAATAATTAAATTTCTACAATATTGAGTACTGTTTCAAATTTAACAATGTTATAAAAGTTTTAAAAATCAATCTGGAAGAGTAGAAGACACAATCAATCAGCATCTAGGCCCTGCAAAACAAATAAAAGTAAAATAATTAATATATAAAATGTTACGATTAAGTGTAAACGAAACGAGGAATTAAAGTTAAACTTAAAAACCTTGAAATGCATGTCTAACTGATTATAGATTCCTAATCGGACATCTTTGTATCATGTCTCTTCCAGCATATTTGTTTCAATGCATTAGAAGTGTTGTAACAGGTTTTGGGAGATTCGGACCTCGTTTGCCCGACTTGAACATCAGAGTCCTAAATTTGACTTAACTTAAAACCTGTAAATGCCTAAACCTATACCTGACTACAGATTTCTAACCGGACATCTGTTTTTTACCCCATCTCTTCCAGCATATTTGTTTCAACACAATAGAAGTGTTGTAACAAATTTTGGGAGATTCGGACTTCGTTTGCCCGATTTGGACGTCGAGGTCTTAAATTTGACTTAACTTAAAACTTGTAAATGCTTAAACCTATAACTGACTACGGATTTCTAACCGGACATCTATTTTTTACCCCGTCTCTTCCAGCATATTTGTTTCAACACAATAGAAGTGTTGTACTAAGTTTCAGGATATTCGGACCTCGTTTGCCCGATTTGGACGTCGAGGTCTTAAATTTGACTTAACTTAAAACTTGTAAATGCTTAAACCTATAACTGACAACAGATTCCTAACCGGACATCTGTTTTTTACCCCGTCTCTTCCAGCATATTTGTTTCAATACCATAGAAGTGTTGTAACAAATTTCGGGAGATTCAGACTTCGTTTGCCCGATTTGGACGTCGAGGTCTTAAATTTGACTTAACTTAAAACTTGTAAATGCTTAAACCTATAACTGACTGCAGATTCTTAACCGGACATCTGTTTTTTACCCCGTCTCTTCCAGCATATTTGTTTCAATACCATAGAAGTGTTGTAACAAATTTCGGGAGATTCAGACTTCGTTTGCCCGATTTGGACGTCGAGGTCTTAAATTTGACTTAACTTAAAACTTGTAAATGCTTAAACCTATAACTGACTGCAGATTCTTAACCGGACATCTGTTTTTTACCCCGTCTCTTCCAGCATATTTGTTTCAATACCATAGAAGTGTTGTAACAAATTTCGGGAGATTCTGACTTCGTTTGCCCGATTTGGACGTCGAGGTCTTAAATTTGACTTAACTTAAAACTTGTAAATGCTTAAACCTATAACTGACTACAGATTCTTAACCGGACATCTGTTTTTTACCCCATCTCTTCCAGCATATTTGTTTCAACACAATAAAAGTGTTGTAACAGGTCTCAGGAGATTCGAACCTCGTTTATCCGATTTGGACATCGAGGTCCTAAATTTGACTTAACTTAAAACTTGTAAATGCTTAAACCTATAACTGACTACAGATTCTTAACCGGACATCTGTTTTTTACCCCGTCTCTTCTAGCATATTTGTTTCAATACAATAGAAGTGTTGTAACAAATTTCAGGAGATTCAGACTTCGTTTGCCCGATTTGGACGTCGATGTCTTAAATTTGACTTAACTTAAAACTTGTAAATGCTTAAACCTATAACTGACTACAGATTCCTAACCGGACATCTGTTTTTTACCCCGTCTCTTCCAGCATATTTGTTTCAACACAATAGAAGAGTTGTAACAAATTTTTGGAGATTCAGACCTCGTTTGCCCAATTTGAGCGTTGGAGTCTTAAATTTGACTTAACTTAAAACCTGTAAATGCTTAAACCTATAACTGATTACAGATTCCTAACTGGACATCTATTTTTTACCCCGTCTCTTCCAGCATATTTGTTTCAATACCATAGAAGTGTTGTAACAAATTTCGGGAGATTCGGACTTCGTTTGCCTGATTCGGACGTCGAGGTCTTAAATTTTACTTAACTTAAAACTTGTAAATGCTTAAACATATAATTGACTACAGATTCCTAACCGGACATCTGTTTTTTATCCCGTTTCTTCCAGCATATTTGTTTCAACACAATAGAAGTGTTGTACCAAGTTTCAGAATATTCGGACCTCGTTTGTCCGATTTGGACATCGAGGTCCTAAATTTGACTTAACTTAAAACTTGTAAATGCTTAAACCTATAACTGACAACAGATTCTTAACCGGACATCTGTTTTTTACCCCGTCTCTTCTAGCATATTTGTTTCAACACAATAGAAGTGTTGTAACAAATTTTGGGAGATTCGGAGTTCGTTTGCCTGATTTGGACGTCGAGGTCCTAAATTTGACTTCACTTAAAACTTGTAAATGCTTAAACCTATAACTGACTACAGATTCGTAACTGGACATCTGTTTTTTACCCCGTCTCTTCTAGCATATTTGTTTCAATACAATAGAAGTGTTGTAACAAATTTCAGGAGATTCAGACTTCGTTTGCCCGATTTGGACGTCGATGTCTTAAATTTGACTTAACTTAAAACTTGTAAATGCTTAAACCTATAACTGACTACATATTCCTAACCGGACATCTGTTTTTTACCCCGTCTCTTCCAGCATATTTGTTTCAACACAATAGAAGAGTTGTAACAAATTTTTGGAGATTCAGACCTCGTTTGCCCAATTTGAGCGTTGGAGTCGTAAATTTGACTTAACTTAAAACCTGTAAATGCTTAAACCTATAACTGATTACAGATTCCTAACCGGACATCTATTTTTTACCCCGTCTCTTCCAGCATATTTGTTTCAACACAATAGAAGAGTTGTAATAAATTTTTGGAGATTCAGACCTCGTTTGCCCAATTTGAGCGTTGGAGTCTTAAATTTGACTTAACTTAAAACCTGTAAATGCTTAAACCTATAACTGATTACAGATTCCTAACCGGACATCTATTTTTTACCCCGTCTCTTCCAGCATATTTGTTTCAATACCATAGAAGTGTTGTAACAAATTTCGGGAGATTCGGACTTCGTTTACCTGATTCGGACGTCGAGGTCTTAAATTTGACTTAACTTAAAACTTGTAAATGCTTAAACCTATAATTGACTACAGATTCCTAACCGGACATCTGTTTTTTATCCCGTTTCTTCCAGCATATTTGTTTCAACACAATAGAAGTGTTGTACCAAGTTTCAGGATATTCGGACCTCGTTTGTCCGATTTGGACATCGAGGTCCTAAATTTGACTTAACTTAAAACTTGTAAATGCTTAAACCTATAACTGACAACAGATTCCTAACCGGACATCTGTTTTTTACCCCGTCTCTTCCAGCATATTTGTTTCAATACCATAGAAGTGTTGTAACAAATTTCGGGAGATTCAGACTTCGTTTGCCCGATTTGGACGTCGAGGTCTTAAATTTGACTTAACTTAAAACTTGTAAATGCTTAAACCTATAACTGACAATAGATTCCTAACCGGACATCTGTTTTTTACCCCGTCTCTTCCAGCATATTTGTTTCAACACAATAGAAGAGTTGTAATAAATTTTGGGAGATTCAGACCTTGTTTGCCCAATTTGAGCGTTGGAGTCTTAAATTTGACTTAACTTAAAACCTGTAAATGCTTAAACCTATAACTGATTACAGATTCCTAATCGGACATCTATTTTTTACCCCGTCTCTTCCAGCATATTTGTTTCAACACCATAGAAGTGTTGTAACAAATTTCGGGAGATTCGGACTTCGTTTGCCTTATTCGGACGTCGAGGTCTTAAATTTGACTTAATTTAAAACTTGTAAATGCTTAAACCTATAATTGACTATAGATTCCTAACCGGACATCTGTTTTTTATCCCGTTTCTTTCAGCATATTTGTTTCAACACAATAGAAGTGTTGTACCAAGTTTCAGGATATTCGGACCTCGTTTGTCCGATTTGGACATCGAGGTCCTAAATTTGACTTAACTTAAAACTTGTAAATGCGTAAACCTATAACTGACAGCAGATTCTTAACCGGACATCTGTTTTTTACCCCGTCTCTTCTAGCATATTTGTTTCAACACAATAGAAGTGTTGTAACAAATTTTGGGAGATTCGAACTTCGTTTGCCCGATTTGGACGTCGAGGTCCTAAATTTGACTTAACTTAAAACCTCATTTTGAGTACTTAAATACAACAATCATATCTCACAAATATAGATGTACCTGATCATCATTTGCGTCGTCAGACTGATGCTGGTCTTGGCTCGGAGGCGGTATGTTAGCTGATTGCATGGAGCGAAAAAATACAACCATCTGCTCTTGCACCATCCTACTCACTTGCTGCTGCATCTGCTCTTGCATCTGGGATTGGGCTTGCTGATGCATGTCCTCCTGTTTTTGCATCTGCTCCTGCATCTTCTGCATTTGCGACTGCATCAGTTGGAACTCATTTTGAAGAGCCTTATAACTGGAAGTGGATGAGCTAGATGATGAGCCAAAGACCGAAGTCGGCGTCGGGCCTAGACCAAAGCCGCGTACCCGTCCATGTCGCTCTGGGGGCATCACGCTGGTATAAATCTCGTCAGCTGTAAGTGCGGGAGTAGAACTCTCGCCCTCACCACTCTCTGACACTCGACTTTGTGAAAGCTCCCTAAATTTGGACTGCATTCAAAACAAATTAGTTAGTAAAAGACAATTATATTTTTATTTAAAATAGACATCTTACGTACCATGATATCAGCAGATGTAGAATCAACTGGCGACCCATCTTTTCTAAGATGGGTTCGGAAGAATAAGTCAACTCGACTCGGTGCAGTACCGTCTGTCCTACTCCGAGCCTATTCTTGAAGAAAAAATATATAAATTATTAAACAATAACAGGTCAAAGTAACTTAAAAAAAACAAGCAGTGATATATTAAAATTATATACGCACCTCCTCATCTCTGTGGCGCGCAAAACTCTTCGTGCCCCCAGTATGTTTCATGGTCTGCTTACTACGGTTCGTCTTATTTTGCTTTGACATTGCCTGCAACAAATTCAATGTCATGACATAGAAAATGGTTAATGAAATTTTATTTTTGAAATACCTGAAACTCATCACTACTCCAATATACGACTAGAGAGGCCCAATCAGCATCTGAGATGCCTATGGGTTTATTCTGTAATCGAAGCTCATCCGTGTCCATGGCATCATAATTTTTCTTCAAATCATTCCTCCAATCGCTGTATTTAGTTCCCATTGACTGCATGACCCACGGTCTGTGGTCATCGCTGATATCAACTTGTTGCTGAAACGTTAAGCAACAATACTGTTAAAAATCACATCATTTACTAAAAGTAAAAATAGATAATAAAAAATCATGTCACCTACCTTTACTTTTTGCCACATCCTCTCCTTCGCATCATCAGGAATGTTAGACCATCTCTTTAACTGCAACGATGCGTGACCAGAATGCCTAACAACCGTCCCCAATACTTGTCCAAATGAACGAGCCCCATCACCTACAGGTTGGCCTAGTTCATTCCATTCAATTTGCATTTTTTGGCCAAATGGAATGCCAAAATGACCCACTCCTCGTGTGGGCCCTCTCCTCCGGACGCTGGTAGAAGCTGTTTCAAAAATTAAACAAAAACACGTCAATGAGTATACAAAATTTATAACATCAAACAATAATATCAGCAACTTATATCATACCAGCGCTACCAGGCGTCGACTGTAGGGCTGGTGATGAGGCTGGCGATGGAGCAGTCACTGGGGATGGGGATGGGGATGGGGCTAGCGATGGAGCTGCCACTGGGGATGGGGCTGACGATGGGCCTGATACTGTCGATGGGGCTGACACTGGCAATGGGGCTCTCGATGTAGTCTTCTTAGACACTTTATTTTGTCGAGGCATATCTAAATTCTTACACGAATAATATTAAGCCATATATGCACGAATAATATTGACAGAATAAATCAATGTAGAAGAACTCAATTTTATTAATCAAACATATTACAAAATAAAATTACAACATATATTAAAAATTACAATGGATCATCATCATCATTGATGAAAGCTTGATCTACTCCATAACCTTCAACAACAACTCCGTCGACATCATCCCTAACCCAACTGACATCATCATTAGAGTCGGGTTCCTGTTGGTACAACTCGGGCTCATTTACTTGGAAAGGCTCTTCTTCTAGGTCCTCAGTTGACACCATATTGTATGTGTCTCGTGGTTGTGTCTTTAGTACAACGCGCCAATCAACATTGTTGATGTCTTGAACATAAAAAACTTGATGTGCCTGATTTGAGAGAATAAATGGTTCATTGGTATTTAAGGTTCGTTTCACATTCACACAGTTGAACCCATACTCATCTTGTCGGAATCCTCCATGAGTCAGGACATCGTACCAATGGCATTTAAATAACACGATCTGATTTTCGCCAGGATACTGTAGCTCCAGAATATCATTTAAAATGCCATAGTATTCGACATTGCCTGTTGTTGGGTTTGTGTCTCTCGCGCTTGCAAAGCTATTAGTTTCTGCAGTTATAAAAACTCCACTATTTTGAGTTTTTCTCTTTCTCTCTCTATCTTCTGTGTGAAATCTAAACCCTTTTACAATATACCCCTTAAAAGATTTCACTGTCCAAGAAGGACCCAGAGATAACATTTCGAGAGATTCATGTACTTGCTCGCCATTTAATCGCATCTGCGAGACCTAGGCATGTTTGAAAAATAAGGTTAATACATTTAAACTATATATAATTATACTTAAAAAATACAAGTGTTTGTATGATATCTAAACCGTACATGTTGTTTAAACCATGAAGAAAACTCCTTGATATGTTTCAGTTCAACATCTCTAGGTCCCATACGTCGATTATTGGTATTGATTATTAGTTTGTGTTGCCTGTACAATAAATAACACGTCAATAAGTACCAATTTATATGAAATACATATCGAAAGTAAATTTGGAATGATTAGTCTTACTCAATAAATGGCGCGACTTCGGGGCAGTTGTTTAGCACATAGAGATGAGCTTGTTCCCAGTCAAGGTTGCTTAGCATGTATGTTGTAGCCTTCCCTAAGGCACGACCAATTCCTGTGAAAATGGATAGCCTTCCACATGATTCAGCATCAATAGCATCGCTATTCCGTTGTGGCCGGTTGAACCTCGTTTCAATGTCATGCAAGTATCTCGAGCAAAATATCAATGATTCTTCACAAATGTACCCTTCGGCAATCGACCCTTCTGGATAATTTTTATTTCGAACATATGTTTTGAGCCTATGAAGGTACCTCTCAATTGGATACATCCAACGGTATTGTACGGGTCCGGCCACCTTGGCTTCACTAGCTAAATGAATGGGCAAGTGCACCATTATATCAAAAAATGCCGGCGGAAAGATCATTTCTAATTTACAAAGTGTTACAACAATCTGCGATTCAAGTTGCTCCAATTCTTTCACATTCAACACCTTCGAACATAACTGCCTGAAGAACGTGGACAACTCAATCAAAACTGAACACACATTCTTTGGTAAGTTACCACGTATTGCAAGCGGAAGAAATTGTTGCATGAGAACATGGCAATCGTGACTCTTGAGCCCCGAGATCTTGCAATTCTTCACTTGAACACATCGTGAGAAATTCGACGAATAACTATCTGGAACCTTCACATCTTTCAAGATTTGACAGAACTTCCTTTTCTCAACCAAAGACATTGTGTGACATGCAGCGGGAAGTAAAAGTTTCCTCCCATCTGGAATGGGGTGAAGTTCATTCCTTATACCCATTAATTTCATATCCAGACGAGCCTTCAGGTTGTCTTTAGAACCCTCCATATTTAGCAGTGTCCCGATCACATTATCACACACATTCTTTTCAATGTGCATGACATCCAAATTGTGGCGCAACAAGAGATCTTTCCAATACGGCAATTCAAAAAAAATGCTCTTCTTTTTCCAATTCTTAGGTAAATTACAATCATCCCTCTTTCTCTTCTTCCCAGTTTTATCTTTATCTGACTTCCCAAATGTTATCTGCTCGTAGTCCCGTAACTGGTCAAGCACATCCCCACCGGTCAATGGTTTTGGAGCATTTTTTAATTCTTTTCTGCCATTAAACGACTTCTTATTATGTCGGAATTTATGATCAGTTGGTAGGAATCGACGATGTCCCATGTAACATTCTTTATGTCCTTCTTGCAATCTGACTGAACAAGTATCCTTGTGGCATGAGGGACAAGCAAGTTTTCCCTTAGTGCTCCACCCTGACAAGTTTGCAAGTGCAGGGAAGTCATTAATAGTCCATATGACTCCTACATGACACCGAAAATTTTGTTTTAAAGAGGCATCGTATGTCTCAAATCCATCTGTCCATAATTCTTTCAATTCTTCGATCAATGGTTGCAGGTACACATCGATGTCGTTCCCAGGAGCCTTAGGGCCAGGAATAAGCAACGTCAACATGAAAGATGTTTGTTTCATACACATCCATGGCGGCAAATTATATGGAATAATAATTACAGGCCATGTACTGTGAGGAGTACTCGTATAACTAAAAGGAGTGAAGCCATCGCTCCCTATCCCAACTCTAACATTCCTCTGTTCAGAAGCAAACGATGGGTATTTCTCGTCTAAAGCTTCCCACGCCATCGAATCTGCTGGATGCCTCAACACGCCATCTTTTGTACGACCCTCGGCATGCCATCTCATGTGTTCGGCTGTTTTTGAGCACATAAACAACCTCTGAAGTCTCGGTCTCAACGGAAAATAACGCAAAATCTTTGCAGGTATTTTCTTATCCTCTGTAGACGAAGTGGAAGCATCTTCAGTAGACTGACGTGTAATCGGTTTCCACCTGGACTCACCACATACGACACATTCATTTGCGGTCTCATGCTCCTTCCAGTATAACATGCAGTCATTCGGGCATGCATCTATCTTCGTATAATGCATCCCAAGATCCCGAAGGATCTTTTTAGATTCATAATGATTCCTGGGCAACGTTTCACCAACAGGAAGTGCCTCCTTTAACAACTCAAGCAACATGTCGAATGATTTATTACTCCATCCGTTAAGACACTTCAAGTGTAATAACCGTACAATAAAAGATAATTTTGAAAATTTTGTGCAACCTGGGTACAGTTCAGTCTCGGCATCCTTTAACAATTTATAAAATTTATTTGCTTCCGGATTTGGCTCAGTCGATCCAGTCTCATTCAATTCATTCTCCTCTTCATGATCAAAGTTTGACATTCCATATGCATCTTGTAACATTCCTTGCATATCATCACCCTCGTCAGCCTCATCACTCATATATTCATTATCATACTCCCCATGGTACAACCAGACGGTATAATCCGGTATTATCCCAATCAATACTAGGTCCCAATATACTTCTAGTCGATCCTTTAGGAATGCATGACAACATTTTTTACATGGACACTTGATCTTGTCTCCATACTCTGAACGAGAAAATGCAAAATCCAAGAATTGTCCTACTCCGTTTAGATACTCGAGACTATTTCTTGGCTTCCCAACCCAACTTTTATCCATCGGCATATCTCCTTCAAAATGAAGTCACCTTCAACTGAAATTAAGCACGTGTAGTCACACACAACTCAAATGCACATGAATCATGTTTCCTATCTCCTCTCTAAAGGGTGGGTTGATCCTATCCCATTCAGGAATGCATAATCTCCGGTACACTCAATAGCCAAGTGATTATTTCTCTTTGAAGGAAAATTTCGGCAGCATTTCCCCATAGTTCTCTAAGTACACGACTTAGACTAGGGGCAAACATGTCACCTTGTCTAAATATATACCCAGAGAACAAGAGGAATGCTCGCCGAAACTGTCATACAAATGGAAATAAACACTTTAACTACTGACTGTACCAGAGATTATGCATTCCCAAACTGTCCAAAGGGACAATTCAAGAATCAACAACAGACAATTACTCCTTATCACCAAAAAGACAACAAAGTTGTTCACTTGAATTTAGTCTCAAATGAGAACCAAACGTCATAGTTTACAACTAATGTATCCCAAATAGGTGATAAGCCACATAATTGTCACAAAGTGATTCTTGAACGGGAGATCTAAGGTTTAATGCATATACATGCAACATGCATGATGCGTGTGTGTGTGTGCACAATTCGCATTTATATACAACATAAACTTAAGACAAATTAATAATTACTAACTAAGAACAAGTATAAATAATGACAAAAATCCAATCGAACATCTAGAGAAAAAGATGTGTGCTATATAAATCAAATTTGAGAGAAACACTTGATTTGGAATTAGTACTTTGTCTGATAATGAAGTATTTCTACCAACACATATACATTACACTTAAGGGTGATGATGAGAGACTCTTTTGGGCGACCCCAATGCGTCTTTTTTACCGAGTAGATCTCGACCATTATATGAGCCACGTGGCATATTTTTAGAGATTTCTAACTGTATGTATGTTTGGACCATCCCTAGATGGACATACAAACCAAAAATTAGCCTGATCAGTGATTTCTAAACATTGGATTGGAGTCGGGGTTGATTTTAACCGTGTAATTTGCGCATTATTGACCATTATTTGAGTACAAAGATCCAAAGGTTTGAAATCACTAATCAATCTGCTTTTGGGTTTGTGAGTCCAGGGATTGACCAAACATCCATACGATAAATGTCCTCTAAGAGTACGCCATGTGTCTCTGCAAAGTTCTACACCTTTTTAACCCAACAACAAAGCCAACTAAAAGAACAGGATACGCATTAATTTCTCATGATATGGAAAGTTTGCCACCTGAAAAACTGTCGATTAATTAGATTGCAATTTAACCATGCGGGGAGGCTACCGGTTAGTCCGGTCAATAGTTTTGTGCATGTGATGAATCATTTTCAGCAATTATGTAACTTGCGACAATTATTTGGGTCTGTTGGATCCCACTGGGGCTTTAAAAAAATATTATAAGGCTCGGGCTCCGTGGACAGATCTAAAATGATAGGGACACAAAATGAGCCACGTGGCACACTGTTACAGGACTCTGACCGTATGGATGTTTGTCCTATCCCATGGTGGACCTACAAACCAAAAATCAGCCTGATTAGTGATTTATAGGCTTTGGATTGGACTTATTTTCATGGGCTGATCTCAACTGTGGGAATTTGAGCAGTATTTGAGGTACAAAGATGCAACACTTATTAAATCACTAATCGGGCTGATTTGTGGTTTGTAAGTCCACCATGGGATTGGACTTATTTTCATGGGCTGATCTCAACTGTGGGAATTTGAGGTACACAAATGCAACACTTATAAATCACTAATCAGGCTGATTTGTGGTTTGTAAGTCCACTATGGGATTGGACTTATTTTCATGGGCTGATCTCAACTGTGGGAATTTGAGCAGTATTTGAGATACAAAGATGCAACACCTATAAATCACTAATCAGGTTTCTGAAATGATACTGAGCCTCCTAGGGTTTTGAAATTAGTTTTGTGGCACATGAATAGCTTATCCCAAGGTTTTAAATTGACCCATATAAAAGGGCACATCACTCACAGTTAAAATATTTTTATTATTTTTTTTTAAATATTTATCCATGAGTAATTGGCCTAGCCCACCCCTTCTGACCTACACCAACAATCAGCCTGATTAATGATATGTAGTGATTCGATCTGAGTACCCAAAGGCTAAAAATCACCCTATAGAAAAAGCTAGATTTAAATGGCTAAATACTAATAGTCAGGCTGATTCTTGGTGTATAGGTTCATCAATGGTGAGTCCATCAAGGCCTGCAGGCAAAGAAGAAGGGGTTGAGTAGCTGCAAATAGTTCATCCCAAGTGGGCTCCAATCCAATGCTCAGAAATCACTAATCAGCTTGATTGGAGGGTTTAAAATTTCGGGAAGGTAGATTTACAAACCAAATATTAGATTACAGACCAAAAATTTGGGGAAGGTACACTTACAGACCAAAAATTAGCTTGATCAGAGATTTCTAAGCGTTAGATTATAGTTGTTTTCAACGATTTTATCCCTAAACCCTCAAAAGAGGGTTTCAAAACTAACATGGGTTAGAGATAATGAATCAGGGTGATTTTTGTTATATAAATCCACTAAGGAGTGGTAAAAACAATGATTCGGCCACATACCTGTTACCGTAGCTTGGACGAATGGAGGGCGGCGACGGCTACGACGACACACGAACGGAGGACGAGCGGCGAAGGTGAGAAAAGCACAGAGGACGCGTGGCACATGTGCGTTCGAAGCACCGGTCGAGGAGAGGGCAAAGGGGGGTGAAGGGAGGAGGAGAGGGCGAAGGGGATTTCGCACAGCAAAGAAGATCAGAAGAAGGGTTTTCGCGCGAATGCGAAAACCCAAATTTTTTTTTTTTTTATAACCAGTCTTATAGCGACGGCCACTACTTGACCCTCGCTAAAACCCTATATAGCGACGGCCAAAAACCGTCGGTAAATATAACTTATACGAGGGTCACCATCTGGCCGTCGCTATAATACTATTTAGCGAGGGATTATTCCTGGCCGTCGCTATAGACACTATATTTTTGGGCGCCAAAACCATCTACCGACGGTTAGGTATTTTACCGTCGCTATATGATTATTTAGAGACGGTTTTGCGTGGCCGTCGCTAAAAGTCCGTCGCTATAACCCGAATTTCTTGTAGTGCCACTAACGGGAGAAAACCTTGGGACCATGTCTAGATGTGAATTTATTACCATAAAGAAGTTACTAAGAAACAACATGAGGTTACTTACGCAATAACGTTAACCACAATCTATCGATTGATAATTATCAGAGTGATTAAGTCAACTAACTTAGATCGAATATATTAGAAATATACTATTTCTAATTCATTTGTTTTAATCTAAACAACATAAAGTACAAAAACTAAATAACACGTGCGTTTTTTATGAGGAATCCCCTAACGGGAAAAAACCTTGGGACCATGTCTAGATGAGAATTTATTACTACGGTAATGCACTTGAAGAGTCAAGCAGGAAACTGTGGTAGAGTTGTTCGTTGTAACTTCTGTTGTTTCTATTTGCATAGTATACATTTCTCATTTGGGTGTGGTTCCATGATTTTTTCTAAAAACTATTTCCACGTTAAAATCGCCTGTGTAGTGATTTTATTTATTTTTTGCTTTTAACTTTGTGAGATTGAGATAATGAATTAGTGAGAATTTGTCATTGATATACTTGAACTGAGTCGGTTAACTTGATCGCATAATTAAAATCATTCATAGTAGGATTGTGCATATGCGATTAGTTTACTCAGACTAGATTAGTAAATTATGCTCAGGATAGTATTAATTAGAGAAAATTTTAAGCACTTATTCACCTTCTCTAGGTACCTTTACAGTATTTCAAGCATTCCACATTGTTATCATGGGATAAACCCTGCTTGTTGGTCATTTTTCAATCGGTATCAGAGCTGGTTCATTTTGAAGTTTTAATAGCTTGAGTTTTAATACTGTAAAGATGCAAAGAGGAGGTAATACCTTTAGACCACCCATGTTTGATGATGATTGTGCCTACTGGAAAGCCAAGATGAGGGCATTCCACAAATCCATTGATGAAAGGGTTTAGTTGACAATAGTAAATGGTTGGAAGTCTCCTACCAATACTATAGATAATGTGGTGTCTCCTAAACTATAGATTGAATGGTCCATGGAAGACCTTGATGCTAATTATTTTAATAAAGGTCTAAAATGCCATCATCAATGCCTTTGAAAAGAATGAATTCCATCAATTCTCGACCTGTGAATTGGTTAAAGAGGCATTGGACATTCTAAAGACAACCCATGAAGGTGCATCTACTATTAAAATTTTTAAACTTCAAATGTTGACTACTAGGTTTGAATCCATAAGGAAGGATAAGAACAAGACCTTCATTGAGTTCTATGCTCGACTCTGATATTGTGATCTCTACCCACAACTTGGGTGAGAGGATTCTTGAATCCAAAGTGGTCAAGAAGGTTCTGAGATCTCTGTCTAAGAGATTTCAAGCCAAGGCCACTATGATCGAGGAGAGTAAAAATGTTGACTCCCTCAGGATCAATGACTTGATTGGCTCTATTCAGACTTTCGAGCTAAACTTAAGACCGCCCGTGAAGCCTAAAGGTATAACCTTGAAATCTTCTAAAGCTAACCACAATGCGTCGAATGATGACTCTAGTGATTGGAATGAGGAGATGATGATCTTCGTCAAAAAGTTTAAAATTTTTTTCCGTTCGAGATGAGGAAATGTTTCTAGACCTGATCAAGGGTTTAAAGAGATGTCAAAACCCCATGAGAGGTTTGCCAAGAATGACAAGTCCAAGAAGGACGTCAAGCCTAAGTTCAATGCTATGAGTGCTGAGAATTCAGACACTATTCACATAGATGCCCCAATAGTGTTGAGAAGGGCAAGGCAAAGGCTATGAATACCTCATGGGATGTCAATGAGTCTGAGTTAGAGAACTCAAGTGACTCCAATGGAAGTGATAAGGATTGTAACTTCACAACATTCATTACCATCATTTGGTCTTACTATTTGAGAGAGACTGTGAGGACATCACCGAGAAGAGTAGTGATGCCTATGAAGTTGACTCTAAGGACGATCCTAGAACAACTTATTGTAAAGAATATTTTCATATTCTATATTTGGGGAAGATTCCGTGTGATATAAAATATTCATGTAACTGTTCCTACAAGCACCAGTGTAGTGTGAAGATGTCGTGGTATGCATACTTCGTCGACTACTTGAAAACTAGAAGACAGAGACAGTAAGAATTAGATGGTTGACGACAGGAGTCATCTGAGTAACTGCCCATTTATCGGTTATAGATCGTGTACGCTTGCTTAAGAAGGTAAGTGACTTAGTGGACATAGGAATAGGTTTAAAATGAAAAAAATATAATGGTCAAACCTAGTCATTGGACAGACCCGAGTCTTAGTCAAAGATATTGACTTCTGGGAGAGTCTGATCGATTGGCCATGTTCCAATCGATTGGACATAGCCCAATCGATTGGAGGCCTCTATAAAATCGATTAAAGCTTATGAGGCAGAACATGATCAAAGCCCAATCGATTGGACACATCTGTAAAATCGATTGGAGTCTACGAAACAGAACATGATCATAGCCCAATCGATTGGAGACCTCTGTAAAATCGATTGAAGCCTACGGGATAGAAACTTATTTAAGTCCAATCGATTGGACTATGAACAATTGATTGGATTTACGAAGGAAAAATCCATCCGAAGTACATTCGATTGGACCCAAAACCCCAATCGATTGGACCTAGAGTACAATCAATTGGACTTCACACAAAATTGAGTCTTTCTCAGATCTGAAATTCTAGTTCCCATGACCCCACGTTCTACAAGGCTCAGGATTATGAATTCTATAAATATAACCCTTCTATACTTTCTCAATACACACTTTTACACTTCTACACTTCAATAGAGAGAAGAAACTGTTTATTTATTAGAGTGTCCATTCGAAGAGCAAGAAGCTTGTTATTTCATAAACATCTTGTGAGCTTGTTCCTCTTCTTGATCAAAGCCAAGTGCTTGATCCATTACTCAGCTTAGGTCTTCCATTTAGATATTTGACCTAGTAGCCTGAGTGTACCAGTGTGACTCAACACCATTGAGTAACCTCGGGTTCAGGGTGTACTGAATCCTTTACCTTTGGCAAAGGTTGGAGTATTGAGAATTAAGATCGGAGTGGCCGATCGACGGTAGGTTTGGGGTGTACCAAACTGAACAAGTAGACAAGGCTTCTTGGCTGAGAGGGCGCGCGTGGACTCGTAGCATTAATTCAAAGGACGTGGACGTATCGGCAGTAGGCCTTGGTTAAGGTTGGAAGTTGTATTTACAACGGTGCTGCGTAGGTAACCTTTGTTTCATTTAACTTTTCAGTTAGTGATACTTTTCGTTTGGACGTGGTCTCGTAGTTTTTCCTTGGCTAAGGTTTTCACATAAAAATCTCTTGTCTTGTGTGATTGTTTGTTTGTATTCCACTATTCATATTGATTAGAACAAACAACGAAAAGAAAATATACCACGGACCACGAAAGTATATTCGATTTGAATCGGTTGTGATAATTATTTATCAAACAACTAAGGCATGTAATTTTCTCCCCTACCATAGACTAGTAAAATTATTTAGGTATAATTAATTTTAAATACCTAATCAACCCCCCCTTCTAGGTATTTCAGATTAAAGAGAACGGATTGGTGGTTATTTCAATTGGTATCAGAGCGGGTTCACTCATTAACGGTTTAATTATTCGAGTGAGTTCCTACGTATAGTTTGTTTTCTTTTATATCTATAAAGATGCCGAAAGAATGGTTCACTGTAAATAGCCATAGTGACTCAAATAGTGAAGATTAAGGCGATCTTTATACTGCTTATCAAGAGCTATATAAAGAAAGCTTTAGACTGACCAAATCAAATAATAAATTGACTAATAGAGTTGAATTCCTTGACTCTAAAAATTCTGCTTGTAAATTAGACAATAATGAATTATTTGTGCTAGTTGGTCAGCTTAGGGAAGAGAAGAAATCTCTTTAAGAGAGAAACAAGTTCTTAGAATGCGAGTTTCAAACTCGTACGGATGTTGAAATATTTTTTGAAAGTGAGCATGAAAAATATGAAACTTTTTTTAGAAAGCTTGAAGAAAAAAAAACTAGTCTCCAAGACAAAGTTAAATTTCTTGAATCTGATTATCAGAAATGTTTGGAGAAGAGGAAGTCACTTGAACTTGATCTAGTTCAACTGAAAAAGGACTTGCCTTATATTTCTCAAAGCACTGAGAAATTAAATGAGATTTTAAGTGTGGGACAGAGATGTGGAGACAAGCGGGGACTTGGATATGTTGATAATGTTAATACCCCATCGTCTTTAGAAACCAAATTCGTAAAAGTCAAAGTTTCTTCCACACCACAGGTTGATCAACCTAGACCCAGACCAGTTATACATATGCATGTTTGTAATTACTATAGGGGTAAAGGTCACTTGAGTAATAATTGCTTTCAAAAGAGGAGAGATACTTTGGGGGAGAAAATATCTGATCTAACCCTCACAATCTTCGAGGTCAGACAATTCGTATCTCGATGATGATCAGACGGCTCTGGTGCTTCAGGGTAAAACTGCTTTCTCCTCCGCGAAGGATAGGATGATCTCCAGATGAGATATGGTTGTACCTGTTGACAATACTTCGACACTCAAGTCAGCTTAGGAATGGTAACAGGGTTCAGGAAAATAGTAAAATATTTCAGAGCTTAGACTATCTGGATCTAGAGAGCATGATCTATTTCCCAATCCTAAGGGTCTCATATTTATACCCTTAGAATTGGCGTGACTCACCTTCCACGTGTTGACATGACTCACCTTCCACGTGTCCAATTGTTGTCAATCAGTTATGATCTAGATAGATTCTGTTATAAAATAAAATCTTCCTATTAGATCTCAACTATTCTTCTATTAGGTTGGTTATATCTGAAATAACTGAAGTGGCACTGAGGTGGCATCCTTCGTGTTAGACATTAGAATAAGAAGATGTCGAAATTGTGATAGTTCAACTAGCTGCCATATGGCCAACATTCATTGGTTAGGAAATAACTGCGTTTGGAATACTTACCTCACTCGTAAGAACCTGTATACTTGTTGGGATGATGTGATATTTGATCCCGTCAAGCAAGTCATATGCCCTTGTTGGGGTAAATGCATCCAACTAGTCATGTGACCTTGACGGGATGAGATGACAATCGATCCTGACAAGTAAGTCAGTTGACTATTGGGATGTTTACATCCAACAAATCATTTGATGTATGCATCCTATTAGTCATATGACCGTCTCGGGATAAGATGGAAATCGATCCTGCCAAGTAAGTCAGTTGATCGTATTGGGAGTGGTATACCAACAAGTTACTTGACTTTGTCAGGATGTATGCATCCTGTAGGTCATATGACCTTGTCGGGATGAAGTGAAACTTGATCCCGTCAAGTCGTCTGCCATTGTCTGGATGAGTAGAATATGTTGAAAATCATTCCTGTCAAGGACGATATCCAAACCCTGTAGGACGCTGGACCTTGTCAGGTTGCGTTGAATATCAATTCCGTCAAGAAGTTCAATGATTAATATGTCGGGCAAGATTGAATGCTTCTCGACATATTAAAAGTCGAAGCATTAATACGCTTTGTTAGTATTCTATCTCGAGATGCTCTGTTCTGATCATTCTATTTTGACACATGGCACTTCCTATTAATGGATATCGTGTGACAGCGATGGGGCGGTTCATGACCTTTGACGATACCTTCGGCGCATTCACTCTCGCTTGCCAGTTACACCACGTGTCATCATTCCGTAATTCGCACGTGTCATGCAAGTGACACGTGTCACTGTTTTACTTGCTGAAAAATACGGCACCCACAGATACCATGGTTCTTCCCCAAAGAAAAATCATATGGGAACCAAGGAGATCTACTCCATAAAATGACAGCCTTACATTAATAGTCGGTTGCCTTGATAAAAGAAATTGCAAACCTTATGAAACTTAAGGGCACCCAAACTCAAAGGGCTCAGAAGAAGATGACAAATGAAAAGAGAAATGTCAATCCTCCATCACCGCCTAAACAAATTGAGAAGAAAAAGAACCCACCTAAAAGGTATAAGATCATATGTGTGAGAAAGGAAGGACCGATAAATCTAGATTCTATTTGAAATGAATTCCTTATGAAGTTTAGTGGCACTTGTCCCATTGATTGAATAAATGTGGTTCTTTATACTCTTCTCTATTTTATGATTGTATATCTTTTATGAGTTGGGTGTGTTATTTTGTTTTAGGATTTTGTTTACTTCATAGTTTTCTATTTGTTTTGGATCTTTACTTATTTGCATTGTTTTGAGTTCATCTATTCAAAAACAAAAATAGAAAATTTGAAAATCAAAATTTTTTTTATCTTGTTAGGATTTTGTTTTAGAGTTGTGCATTGCATAATTATTTTTAATATGATGGGCATTGACTCTAAAAAATTCTAGAACCAGGACTTAGCACAAGGTAAATTGAGACTAGACCATTATAGAAAACTCTAGAATATTTAAAAGATTAGTCTATTTTTCTAATTCTCAGTTAGTGAATGTTTATAAGTTTTTAACTTGTTAATTCACATGCACACTGACTGACACTGGTTGGGACTGGATTTGATAGAGGTAACAAATCTAGTATTCTATGGGAATCATGAATAAACTTATACTTTTCATGACTTCAAATTAGTTGTGTTCCTACTTTCAGTTGATTTCAAAATTACAATATAATCGACTGTTGGCATCCTCGTGTAATAGTTCTCCATGGAAAGAGCTACCTCAAGTGGATGAGGTAAAATCTGTATGGCCGCGATATATATAAAAATTTGATTACATGATGCTATAGAGGATACCATACCGACCGAGTGTGAAAGCTACCATACCGACAAAGTGTCAAAGATGAGAACGTGAAAAATAAAATTTTGTTAAAATAAGTGAGTAAGAAATAGCTATGCTTGCTATAAAAGTAATGTGGAATCACATTAGCAAATACACTTGTAAATAGAGAGTTAGTGAGAACCTATTAGCTCTAATGAAGATTTCATGATTGGATACAGGATACCTCCAGATTTTGAATAAAATATTTAGATTTTTACTAACATCTGTCTTGTACCCTAAAAAGTGGAAAGTCAGATCACAGTACACTCAAGTGAAAGAAATAGAAAATTCATCTAAAGTGTACTAGTTTGACTGACTGACTCTGATAAATAGCCTAGATTGACTGCATTTGAACTATTTAAGATTAAACTGAGTAGTTAAGTCTAAAATCAAAGGTTTGATATTTGTTAGTGCCAATCACATTGAAACTCATTATGCATTGTATTTAACTTGACTTTTTATGTATTTTAACATAATTCAGATTAGACATTTTTATTTGAATTAATTCGGATTGATCTGATTTGAGTTCTGTGAGTTGTAAATCTTTTCAAAGATAATTTAAAAATTTAACATTCATTTGAAAAAGATTTATGATTGGTTAGATGGTTTCACTAAAATTTAAACCATTGATGTATTTAGAGTATGCGTTGTGCTTATCTTTTAGTCTTTATACTTATTATCATGTTGCATTGTATGCACCTATTTTTCATGATGATATCCATTGCATACTTATTATCTGCTTATATTTTAGTACCTTTGTCATTCTATGACAAAAGGGGGAGATAAAATCATAGAGGTAAAAAACAAATAGATGCATGAGACAGGGGGAGAGAATTTCAAGGGGAGAAAAATTATTTACATTATTTTTTTAATTTCTCTGCCTGTGATATACATAATTAAATCATTGCATTTTATTAGTTTATTGATTGTCGATGATATTACATGGTATGTGTTGTTGATAGAATGTGCAGGGAATAGATCAAAAGCTATATTATTATCTGTTCGATTATCTCCAAGAGATTGTGAGATAGTGAGTGAATCATGTAAGATGGTGGGATTATAATTAATTTTTGTTTACCTTCTATATGATTAAATGCTTTTTATCACGGAATTGCCAAATGAGGAGATTAAAAGGAATATTTTCATATTCTATGTTTGGCCAAGATTCCGCGTGACATAAAAACATTCATGTAATCGTTCCTACGAGCACCAGTGTAGTGTGAAGATGTCGTGGTACCCATACTTCACCGACTACGTGAAGACTAGAAGACAGAGACAACAAGAATCAGACGGTTGACGACATGAGTCATCTGAGTAACTGCCCATTTATTGGTTATAGATCATGTACGCTCGCTTAGGAAGGTAAGTGACTTAATGGCCATAGAAATAGGTTTAAAATAAATATAATGGTCAAACCTAGTCATTGGACAGACCCGAGTCTTAGTCAAAGATATTGACTTCTAGGAGAGTCCGATCGATGGACATGTTCTAATCGATTGGACATAGCTCAATTGATCTGTAAAATCGATTGGAGCCTACGAGGCAGAACATGATCAAAGTCCAATTGATTGGACACATCTGTAAAATCGATTGGAGTCTACGAGACAAAATATGATCATAGCCCAATCGATTGGAGACCTCTATAAAATCGATTGGAACTTACGGGACAAACTTATTTAAGTTCGTTCAATTGGACTATGAACAATCGATTGGACTTACAAAGAAAAAATCCATCCGTACAAGGCCAATCAATTGGACCCAAAACCCCAATCGATTGGACCTAGAGTACAATCGATTGGACTTCACATGGATTATGTCTTTCTCAGATCCAAAATTCTAGTTCCCACGAACCCACGCTCTACAAGGCTCAGGGTTACAATTTCTATAAATATAACCCTTCTATTCTCAAAATACATTTGTACACTTCTACACTTCAATAAAGAGAAGAAAAGATTTATTTATTAGAGTGTCCATTCGAAGAGCGAGAAGCTTGTTATTTCATAAACATCTTGTGAGCTTGTTCTTCTTCTTGATCAAAGCCAAGTACTTGATTCATTACTTAGCTTAGGTCTTCCACTTAGATATTTGATCTAGTAGCCTGAGTATACTAGTGTGACTCAACACCATTGAGCAACCTAGGGTTCAGGGTGTACTGAATCCTTCACCTTCGGCAAAGGCTGGAGTGTTGAGAATTAAGATCGGAGTGGCCGATCGACGGTAGGTTTGGGGTGTACCAAACTGAACAAGCGGACAAAGCTTCTTGGCTAGGAGGGCGTGCGTGGACTCGTAGCGTTGATTCAGAGGACGTGGACACATCGACAGTAGGCCTTGGCTAAGGTTGGAAGCTGTATTTACAACGGTGCTGCGTAGGTAACCTTTATTTTGTTTAACTTTTCAGTTAGTGATACTTTCCGTCTAGACGTGGTCCCATGGTTTTTCCTTGTCTAAGGTTTCCACGTAAAAATCTCTTGTCTTGTGTGATTATTTATTTGTATTCCGTTATTCATATTGATTAGAACAAATGACGAAAAGAAAATATACCATGGAGGTATATTCGATTTGAATTGGTTGTGATAATCATTTATCAAACAACTAAGGCATGCGATTTTCTCCCCTACCATAGACCAGTAAAACTGTTTAGGTATAATTAATTTTAAATACCTAATCAACCCCCCTTTCTAGGTATTTCCGATTAAAGAGAACAGACCGGTGGTTATTTCACTTATATTGAGTTATATAAGGAAAGTCACAAGCTGCTTAAGGCAAACATGAGGTTAACTGAACAAATTAATAATTTGGAATCTAATACCTCTGCCTATAGACTAGACTTAGAAGAACTACTTGCTCTAGTCAGTCAGCTTGAGGAAGAGAAAATCTCTTCAAGATAAAAATAAGTTCTTAGAACTCGAATTCCAAACTTGTACTGAATCTAGGACATCTCTTGAAACTCAACTTTCTAACCTTAAAAGAGACTTGTCTTATTTCTCCAAGAACACTGAGAAGCTCGATAAGATTCTTAGTGTGGGAAGAAGAGATAAAGACAAAAGGGGGTTAGGATAAAACGAGTAAGTTGAAAGAACTCCAAGGAAACAATACGATGATGTATGCTGATGGCACTCATGGACGTATTGTAGGAAAAAGAATTGTTGAGGTTAACGGTATTCCTACTCTAGAGGAAGTACTTTACATTGAGGGTGTTGTCACTCTTACATCATTACTCTTGCACTTTTATTTTGATATCTGTTGTGATGTGATGATATGTAAGTTTGTAAGATTTTATTTTCTTCCTAGATTTCTATTTTTTGATGGTTTGCTTTAATGCATTTGTTTTGTTAAATAATTTTTTTAAAAAAATATAAAAATAGTTTTGTGTCTTGTTAGGTTGTGTGAGTTAGAGCATATGCATTCATGAGTATTTAGTTGATGGGCATTAACTCTAGAGTGACCTTGAACTAGGACATGACACATGATAGACTGACACTACACCATTGCTTAGAATTCTAGTATATTTGAATGGATAAACATCTATAATATTTATCATAGACTTGATATGTATTTACTATGCTTGTTTATTTACTTGTCTTTGGCATATCAATGATTCGCTTACCTTAGTCCTATTAGATATTGTGGGTGCCGTATTTTCCAGCAAGTTAAATATTGACGCGTGTCACTGGCTCAGCACGTGCGATGATAAAAAGATGACGCGTGTTAATAGACAGCACGCGAGAGTAAATGCGCCGGACGCATCATCAGGAGCCATAAACTGCCCATCGTGTCACATGATTTTCATTAATTGGAAATGCCACGTGTCAGGGTAGAGTAATCGACACATGGAAGTGATGATAACAGGATATATTAACTTCTTAGCCTTTAAATATGTCGGGAAGTATTCAATCTTGCCCGACATATTTATTGTTGAAACTTCTCCCGGCAAGATATACTGGCTAGACGGGATCTTTACAATCTTATCCCGGCAAGGTCACCAGATTTACTTGACGGGATCTTTTACAATCTCATCCCAACATGTCCAACAAGCTTGACGGGATCATTTACAATCTTCTCCCGGAAAGATATACTGGCTAGACGGGATCTTTTACAATCTTATCCCGGCAAGGTCACCAGACTTACTTGACGGGATCTTTTACAATCTCATCCCAACACGACCAACAGGCTTGACGGGATCATTTACAATCTTATCCCGACAAGGTCACTAGACTTACTTAACGGGATTTATTTCAATATCATCCCGGCAAAGCCAGATGAGGTCAAATGACTTATGTGGCAGGATCTCTTACGTACGAGGTAAGTATTCTGAACACAATCGATTTCTTAACTAATGAATATTGGCCACATGGCAGCTAGTTGAACTATCACGAATTCGACATCCCCTTATCCGAATACCTGACACGAAGGATGCCACCTCAGTGTCACTTCAGTTATTTCAGGTATAACCGAATCAAAGAAGTCAAGATATAACTATAAGATTCTGTTTTATAACAGAATCCATTTGAGTCGTCGTTGACTGATAATGACTAGACACGTGGAAGGTGAGTCACGCCAGTTCTAAGGGTATAAATATGAGACCCTCAGGAATAAGAAGAGGATCTTGCTCTCTAGATCCAGATAGCTTAAACTCTGAAACCTTTTACTATTTTCGTGAAACCTGTTACATTTCCTAAGCTGACTTGAGCGTCGGAGCCTTGTCAACAGGTACAACCAAATCTCATATGGAGATCATCCTATCCTTCGCAGAGGAGAAAGTAGTTTCATCCTGGAGCATCAGAATCGTCCGATCATCACCAAAATCCGAATCGTCTGACCTCGAAGATTGTGTGGGTTAGATCAGATATTTTTTTCCCACATCTTTTGGTGCCGTCTGTGGGAAATGACTAGAAGTTTTCCGTTCTAAGAGATAGTCGATTCGAACAATAGTGGATACCAGACGCACAGGTCTCAGGAGTGGAAGAGAGAAAAATCCTCCTAGCGATCTCAGAGATGCTATTACGGAGGGCAGAAAAGCGAGAGAATTGGACAATCAGCAGAAGATGATTGCCTAATTGCGTGAAGAGAATGAGGAGTTGAAACAGCGGATGACAGCGGAACGAACTGGTGGCTATATATCTGGTACAGCCAGACATAGTCATCATCAGAAGAGTCATTTCCATTCGGACAGATCGAATTCAGAGGAATCTATTTTGCGGAATCCACGTAGTAGACATGGGGATTCCCAGATTCCACTTCCAGAGAAACGTCATAAAGCCGAGTCTTCCTGTCAACGAAGCTCGGATCATATTCAGCCAGAAACCAAGAAGTAGATTGCTGATCTGGTAGCTGAGATGATGGGAAAGAAAGAAACATTGGCTGATAAAATGACTGCTATGGCAACGAGAGTTCCCAGATATTCTCCTTTTACAGAAGAAATACAGGGGTACCGTGCCCCAAAATCTTTCTCTTATCCCAAATTTTCGATATTCACAGGAAATACAGATCCTGTGAATCATGTGCTTCGCTTCAGAAAAGCGATAACGATGTGGGAGTTTCAAGACGAACTCCTTTGCAGGATGTTCCCTTCCACTTTGAGCGATGATGCGTTGATCTGGTTTAACCAGATAGCCCCCCAAACCATTTCTGATTTCACCAAGTTAAGTACTCTCTTCATCACTCGATATTCTTGCAATAGATTACATAAGAATGATGTCGACGTATTATTCAATGTACATTGTGATCAGAAAGAAACCTTGCGAGATTTTACAAAGAGATTCCGTACCCTCATGACCACAGTGGAAGACTGTGATGATAAGCATGCCGTTACAGCCTTTCGCAAGGCATTATCCACAAGTTCTGGTCTATACATGTCTTTAACGAAGAATAGGCCGGTGAGTATGGAAGCCCTATTTCTTCGAGTTGAAAAATATTCTAAACTTGAGGATGACACGCTCCAACGAGGCCAAGGAGTGGCTATATCTGTGAATGAGGTGAAGAAGGCCCTGGCGTCCAGCAAAATTTTGAAGGGAAAGCCGAAGGCTGCAACTGAGATTATTACGACGGTAGAGATTCCCGAGAAGAAACCAGAGAAGTCGGGAAACACTGGACAGTATCCCCGCCGAGAGAAGAGGGTTTTTACATCATTGAACAAGACCCATAGTCAGATATTTGATCTGATTAAAAACGAAAAATATCTTCAATATCCCAGACCAATGAGGCCGGACTTGAAGGGAGATAGAGATATGACACAATTCTATGCCTTCCACCAAGAAGCAGGGCACATAACTGATAAATGCTGGGCGCTGAGACATAAGATTGAGGACCTAATTAACCAAGGCTTTTTGCAACAGTTCATTGCCAGCACGACTGGGGCAGTAGCTGGAGCCGAGGTTCTCAAGAAAGATAAGAACCCCGTTAAACAGCAAGAACGTGGGTTGGTAATTGACGTCATACACGGGGGAGGACGGCAACTATCCCGTGGAGAGACAGAGAGGGTGGACAGGATTAAAATCAGGAAGGTCGAACACCTGAGTGAGATCTTGCACCTATCCACGGGACCTAGAATAACAGATCTCGTGAAAATGATGAAAAGCACTAACGCAACCATTTTCTTCTCCGATAGAGATCTCGTGGGAGTAGATCATCCACATTCGGATGCGTTAGTGCTCACCTTGCCTGTGGGTAATTATGAGGTAAAGCGTCTGTTGATTGATCCCGGGAGCTCAGCCGAAATTTTATTTGCAGAGGCTTATCGGAAGATGGGTTTTAACCCATCAGATCTCATCCAGAGCAATGTTCCCCTGGTCGGATTCAATGGCCAGAGAGAATATGCAATGGGGAAAGTAATTCTGCCAGTAAAGACGGGACCGATCACGTCTATGGTCGAATTTCTTGTTCTAGATACACCATCCCCCTACAATGGCATTTTGGGGAGAGGTTGGATACATGAAGTAAAGGGTGTTCCATCCACCTATCATCAATTATTCCGATTCCCGACTGCACGGGATTATGGAGCTCAAAGGAGATCAGGCCATCTTGACAAAATGTTATGCCATGGCCCTGAAGTCGAAGGAGGTCCCAGTCCAGGAGGATCATCATGGAAAGGGAACCTCATCTTTAATTGCAGAACAATAGCAATCAGAGCGCATCCCGGCAAGTCTGGAGCAGACTGCGCTGAGCCGGGAAGATGATAATGATATCTTTGAGCAAGGGACTATTCCAACGGTTGAGGAGACTGATCAGGTTAACCTCGGTAGTGAAGAAAACCCAAAGTATACTTTTATTGGGGCTAGTTTATCTGTCGAAGAAAAGATGTCCTACACTGATTTTCTGAAATCTTATATGGATATTTTTGCATGGTCATTCAACGATATGCCGGGTATTTCTCTCGACATTTCCTACCATCGTTTACAGGTAAATAGAGATTATTTACCTGTGAAACAGAGACCTCGGAGGATTGCTCCTGAGAAGCAGCGGGCAATCTAGGAAGAGATTGATAAACTCCTGGAGGCCGAGTTCATCCGCGAAGTCAACAATGCTCAATGGTTAGCCAACATAGTGGCTGTTCCAAAGAAGAATGGGAAGATCAGAGTCTGCATAGACTTCACACACTTGAATAAGGCCTGCCCTAAAGATCCATATCCCTTGCCGAGGATTGATCAACTTGTTGATGCAACCTCAGGATATGAGATCTTATCTTTCATGGATGGGTATTCGGGTTATAATCAGATCCCTCTGTATGAGCCAGATCAAGAGATGACGGCCTTCACGATTGATAGGGGCGTCTTTTGTTACAGAGTGATGCCTTTTGGCCTCAAGAATGCGGGAGTCACTTATCAACGTCTCGTCAATAGAATGTTCCATGATATGATTGGCGTGACAATGGAGGTATATATAGACGATATGATGGTTAAAATAAGGACTCGGGAATTACATCTGGAAGATCTCGGGAAAACTTTTGATTGTCTTCGAGAGTATCAGATGAAGCTCAATCCTGCCAAGTGCGTCTTTGGAGTGACCTCAGGGAAATTTCTAGGTTATCTCATTATAAGGCGAGGCATTGAAGCTAATCCCGAGCAGATCAGGGCTTTAACAGATATGCCTTCACCGAAGAACAGGAAGGAAGTCCAAAAGCTTGCCGGGAGGATAGTAGCATTGAATCGCTTCATAGCAAGATCGTCAGATAGATGCAGACCTTTATTCAGGCTCTTGAAAAAAATGGAAGATTTGACTGGACAGAAGAATGTGATGAAGCCTTTCAAAAACTCAAACATTATCTCTCACAACCTCCGATTCTTTCTAAACCTGATCAAGGGGAACCTCTGGGTCTTTATTTGGCTACCACTGATGAATCCATTAGCGCCGTCCTCTTCCGTGAGCTCGATCGGGAAGAACGGCCAGTATATTTTACCAGTAAGACTCTTATTGGGGCAGAAACGAGATATGCCACAATCGAGAAAGCTGCCCTGGCTTTGATTTATGCTTCGAGACGTCTTAAACCCTACTTCGAAGGCAGAACTATTACGGTTTACACAAAGCATCCTTTGAAATCTGTACTCGGTAAAATCGATTTGTCAGGAAGAATGGCTAAATGGGCTATTTATTTGGCTCAATACGACATTCAGTTCTCACCAAGAACATCCGAGAAGGGACATGCCTTAGCCGGGTTTTTGGCTGATTTTCCAGTTCAAGATGTGTCAGACATTGGAGGCGAGGACAGAGAAGTTTTCCCACTTCCCGAGATGCCAGAGATGTTGAATCCCAAGACGGGGTGGAGACTGTTTACTGATGGATCAGCTAATGAGAACGGGTCAGGTATAGGAGTCGTCCTGGTCACACCTGAGAATACTAGATTGGAAAAATCTGTTAAACTCGAGTTCGTGGCATCCAATAATGAAGCAGAATATGAAGCAATGATTTCGGGACTCCAGACAGCACTTGATCTCGGGATAAAAGATATTACCGTATATACTGATTCACAGCTGGTCGTCAATCATTTCGCTGAGACATATCTAGCCCGAGATGAGAGGATGACAGCTTATTTAGATATTGTTCAATATTTGGCTGAGCGATTTGATAACATAAAAATTCATCAGTTACCAAGAATGGAAAATCGGCATGCTGATGCCTTGGCCTATTTATCCACTATGATGGGAGGAACTGAATCAAGAACTATATCCGTGGATTATCAAGAATTTCCAAGTATTCATTCACCTGTTGAGGTTTATCTAGCCCCGGTGGAGGTTGATCATGAGCCAAGTTGGATGGACGATTTTTGAAGGTATTTACAACATGGAGAACTCCCATCTGGGAGAGATGCCGCAAAGAGAATTCAGAGGCTTGGAAGAAGGTATACCATGGTAGGCCAAGATCTGTACAGGAAATCAGCATCAGGTCCCCTCCTTAAATGCCTTACCCCCAGAGAATCTCAGCAAGTTCTTCTTGAGATACACGCGGGTGAATGTGGAAATCACTCAGGGGCGAGGACCTTGGCACATAAAGCTCTCAGCCAAGGTTATTTTTGGCCCTATATGCAGAAAGATGCCGAGTTGCTGGTCAAGAAATGTGAGAAATGCCAGAAATATTCTCCGTTGATAAAGGTTCCCGCCGAAGAGTTACATCCTGTATTCAGTCCATGGCCATTTGCGAAGTGGGGATTAGATATAATGGGACCATTCCCGATAGCCCCAGGGAATGTAAGGTTCTTATTGGTGGCCACAGATTACTTCACAAAGTGGATTGAAGCAGTTCCGTTAGTTCAGGTACAGTCTTCACATGTGAAGAGGTTCTTATGGGAGAATATCATCTGCCGGTTTGGCATTCCAGAAGAGATAGTCACAGACAATGGAACCCAGTTTGATTCCACCGAGGTGAAAGCTTTATGTCAGGCTTTGAATATAAAGAAAAGACTATCTGCCCCGAGATACCCCCAGAGTAATGGACTTGCCGAAAGAGCAAATCGAGTTATACTCGAAAACTTGAAGAAGAGGTTAGATTGATCAAAGGGAAAATGGGCGGAAGAATTGTCGGGAGTATTGTGGGCATATCGAACTACTCCGAGAAGAACTACAGGGGAATCTCCATTTTCTCTGGCCTATGGGTCAGAAGCAGTAATCCCTACAGAAGTTGTTGTCCCAACATCTCGTACTCAGGCTATTAATACTAGACAGAATTAATGAATTTTGGCTCGGGACAATGACTTGCTAGAAGAACGTCGCGAGCAGGCAGTTGTGAGATTGGCTAATTATCAGCAAACTATCAAACGATCGTATGATCGATGCGTCAGACGCAGGACCTTCAAAATTGGAGATTTGGTACTAAGGAAAGTATTTGACAATACCAGAGAGCCTGGGAGTGGCAAATTGGTTGCCAATTGGGAAGGTCCTTACCTTGTTGACAGGATTGGGCAGAACGGGGCATATTATTTGAAAACACAGGACGGAGATGTATTTGAAAGACCGTGGAATGCATTTAATATGCGGATCTTCTATCAATAAAGATGATTCAAAGTTTCTCATACAAGAAGCATCATCGTCGAATATAAAGTCCTAGCCGGGAGTCACAAACCGGAAGGCCGGGATGATCAAAAATTCTTAGTCATGCGACTAAAATTAATGAGATTCTCGTCGAATACAAAGTCCTAGCCGGGAGTCACAAACTGGAAGGCCGGGATGATAAAAAATTCTTAGTCGTGCGACTAGAATTAATGAGATTCTCGTCGAATATAAAGTCCTAGCCGGGATTCACAAACCGGAAGGCCGGGATGATCAAAAATTCTTAGTCATGCGACTAGAATTAATGAGATTCTCGTCGAATACAAAGTCCTAGCCGGGAGTCACAAACCGGAAGGCCGGGATGATAAAAAATTCTTAGTCATGCGACTAGAATTAATGAGATTCTCGTCGAATATAAAGTCCTAGCCGGGAGTCACAAACTGGAAGGCCGGGATGATCAAAAATTCTTAGTCATGCGACTAGAATTAATGAGATTCTCGTCGAATACAAAGTCCTAGCCGGGAGTCACAAACCGGAAGGCCGGGATGATCAAAAATTCTTAGTCGTGCGACTAGAATTAATGAGATTCTCGTCGAATATAAAGTCCTAGCTGGGATCCACAAACCGGAAGGCCGGGATGATAAAAAATTCTTAGTCGTGCGACTAGAATTAATGAGATTCTCGTCGAATACAAAGTCCTAGCCGGGAGTCACAAACCGGAAGGCCGGGATGATCAAAAATTCTTAGTCGTGTGACTAGAATTAATGAGATTCTCGTCATTTATGAAATCCATAAGATTTTCATTGACCATGAAGTCCTAGTCAGGATAGCTCAGGTTGATTCCCGACAAACCTACATTCCTGACTAGGATTATTGAATTTTAACACATTGACTTCGCATTTTGATAAAAATGCAGTTCATACAATGACAAGAAAAGTATTCTATTAGATTGAAAAGCCTTAAACGGCATCTACAATTGTAAATCCCTAGATCAGGTCAGTTACAAAAATCATGGAGGTGTCACATCCTGCCCGCCAGCCGGCTGAGTAACAGGATTTACTGTGACATCCTCTCCTGGAGTCGCCATGTCTGTTTGACAAGAGACTGGAGCAACTTCGGGTGCCGGGATGATTGGAAATGGTTCTCGGGGAACTTCTGCTGAAATTATCGTCCCGACAATTGGTTCAGGTTGAACCATATCTTGAACAGAATCTTCATTTCTTTCTTCTTCTTCCATCATGGCTTCACATTTGGCGAAGCCTTCCCGGTATCCCTTGTCATAAGATTTCTGTTGGAGGGCATCAGATGCTTGTTTGGTTTCATCCCTCTCAACAGTCATCTTTTCCAGATCTTCTTGCAGGCGACTGGCTCTCTCCTTGAATTTTGTATACTCCGCCTTGACTTTAATCAAGTTATCTTCAGCTTTCTTCTTTGAAGCAAGGGCTTCAAGAGCCAATTTTCTCTCCATTTCAGCCTTGGTCTTCGAAACTTCGGCAGAAAGATTGGCAGCTTGAATTTGCTCCTCAGCCAGTTGAAGTTTAGCTTCGGACGCACTTGATTTTTCGACAAGGGTAGTGTAATTTTGGAGGAGATCACCGAGATAATCCCTCAGACCTACATAAGCATGGATACTCTGTAGACCGAAGGAAGTGTTAGAGTATATTCGAAGAATTCATCAGAAAGAGCAGTACAAAGAATAAATTATTACCTCTAGGAGGGAACGACTGAGAACTTCGTAGGGCACTTTTGGGGAAGGCATATCAATATAACGCAACCTGTCCCGTGGGAGACAGATTCGTTCGATTAACGTCGAAGCCACCCCGGCATCAGCAATGGAGCTTTGCTCCGAGATGGGCTGCCCATTTGGCAGGCAACCAGCATTCATGATATACGGTTCCACGCCATTGAAATCCCGTAGACCTGCAATGGGGTTATCTTGGCGCCACAATTCTTTTAGTGTAACCCATGTATCAATTAAATCAAATGTTGTACCACACGGGAATGAAGGAGAACGAATGTGCTCACCAATTGAATGACTGGGCCCGGCAGCGTCTGTTGGGTGAGAGGTTGATGGAGGGGTAGACGTTTGTTGAAGCCCTGGAGAAGGATGGAATCCAGGAGGAGACCGCGTAATGGCGATCGAGGGAGAAGCAGTAGGTATGGCAGCTACCGAAGGAGAATCTGGGGCCTCAGAAGGCTGAGTCGATGAAGAACCACCAGCCAGATTAACCTTAGTAGTCACCATACCATCCCGAATCAGTGATGCCTCAAGTTCGGGAGCTAATCCCTTGATCAATCTTCTTTTCTTTTTTGGCGCCAGGGCTGGGGCAGCGAAGGTGTCTTTCCGCATTTCGGCCATTCTACCCTCCATCTGCAAAGGAGGTAACAAGTTAGATGATCACAGAAGAATATGAGCTAGACATCAGCTATAGAAGAAGATACCTCTGCCTCTTCCAACCAAACAAGTTCCCGGGCAAAATCATTCAGAGGTTCTTGACGACCATCTGGATGTCTGAAGAATTCGGCCACGGGATAAGGAGCAGACGTGACCCGACTTGTTGGAGGATCTACATGAGCTGGCGCACTATGAGTTTGACGAGGTCTCTTTACTAAGGGGATGTCGGGACTTATTTGGTCCTCTTCCCGAGACCTATCTTCCCTTACAGTGATCTCAACAGTGGGACGCTTACGCGAATAGTCGGGAGCAGTTATCCGCAGGTCCCGTGGGATGACGGGAGTAGAAGCTGAGGATCTTTTATTTTTATCAATTAGTCCCGCCAGGGACCATTGCTTTACTACCTTGGAGATTTTCCTCAGAATATATTTGACCTTGTCGTCTATATCCTGAGGATATTTCTAGGGACGTCTGGTATAGTCTACAGTAGAGAAGAGAGGGGACTGATCAGTAGATTGATTAACTGAGTCTAAAGGAGATTGACGAGATATAAAGAGGAGCTTACCCGACAAGTTAAAGCTTGTACGGACTCTATGGCTGCTAGAGCTCCCCTCCACACGCTCGTCAAATTCCCAAGATCCAGTCACCAGCAGAGGATCAGAGTGCCATCCCTTATGACTATCGGGCAGGCTCTCAACTATCTTCTGTTCTTTCTTCCGAGTAGCTACCGACTAGAACATATCGGTATCGAAGGAGTCTGGGCACCTCCTCAAAATGTACAGATAATCGATCTCGGAGAGACCGATCTGGTATTTACTCGTAGATTTGAAATACTCTATCCTATTCATCAGACGCCAGAAATTTCCGTGCATCTGGCCGGGAGCCCGGTCGTAAAACCAGAGGACTTCCCTCACTAGAGGGGTCAAAGGTAGGGTTAACCCGAACTTCAATTGAAGCCGAGTGATGCTTATTTCGCTAGGGTTGGTATTTTCCCCATGACGAGAACCGATATTAATGAAAACAGAAGAAGGAATGGCAAATTCTCTTCTCAAACCTACAATATAAGGGTCATTCCCATAAGTAGGGACCCTGACGATTACCTGAGGAACTATTGGTTCCTCCCTATATGTATCTACTTTTCTATCCAACGAGTCAGAGGATAACTGTTCCTCTACATCAACATTGGTTTCTACTGGTTCTCTGGGAACCATTTCTTCGGTATCCTCAAGAACTATTTTACCCCTAGCCATTTGAAATAGATGAGAAGAAGATGAAGGTAGAAGAAAAGGGATGGCAGATGAGAGAAGAATACCGTAATAGACCAAAGGCAGCAAGCAGAGAAGGCAGAAATGAAGAACACCCTGAGCCTAAAAACTTGAGTCGTTGCAGAGCGCCGATCAAAGAGCAGAAATGGAAGAATGAGGGGAAATGAGCTATTTATAGACAGAGACATGGTTATATCAAATCGATAATCTGGTAATATCTAATCCTTGGCGCCAAGATTCGAAGAATATGTTACTTGACGGTTCGGTTACCTGTTCCCTCGAGAACAGTACCCGTCAATCATTCCATTCAACGACCGTACATTGGGCAGCACGCTAGTACGGACACGTTTCATGACAATGAACGCAACATTAAATGAGCAGAGTAACGGTTGAACAATTGTTGATAGATCCAACGGCCAAGAAACTAGAGTGAGACGTGGAGGGCCAAGATCTTTTTCAGAAGATACGACGGCAACTTATTGATCTTCTCAAAAAGGGCGGCGATGTGGGTGCCATATTTTCCAGTAAGTTAAATATTGACGCGTGTCACTGGCTCAGCACGTGCGATGATAAAAAGATGACGCGTGTTAATAGACAGCACGCGAGAGTAAATGCGCCGGACGCATCATCAGGAACCATAAACTGCCCATCGTGTCACATGATTTTCATTAATTGGAAATGCCACGTGTCAGGGTAGAGTAATCGACACATGGAAGTGATGATAACAGGATATATTAACTTCTTAGCCTTTAAATATGTCGGGAAGTATTCAATCTTGCCCGACATATTTATTGTTGAAACTTCTCTCGGCAAGATATACTGGCTAGACGGGATCTTTACAATCTTATCCCGGCAAGGTCACCAGACTTACTTGACGGGATCTTTTACAATCTCATCCCAACATGTCCAACAAGCTTGACGGGATCATTTACAATCTTCTCCCGGAAAGATATACTGGCTAGACGGGATCTTTTATAATCTTATCCCGGCAAGGTCACCAGACTTACTTGACGGGATCTTTTACAATCTCATCCCAACACGACCAACAGGCTTGACGGGATCATTTACAATCTTATCCCGACAAGGTCACTAGACTTACTTAACGGGATTTATTTCAATATCATCCCGGCAAAGCCAGATGAGGTCAAATGACTTACGTGGCAGGATCTCTTACGTACGAGGTAAGTATTCTGAACACAATCGATTTCTTAACTAATGAATATTGGCCACATGGCAGCTAGTTGAACTATCATGAATTCGACATCCCCTTATCCGAATACCTGACACGAAGGATGCCACCTCAGTGTCACTTCAGTTATTTCAGGTATAACCGAATCAAAGAAGTCAAGATATAACTATAAGATTCTGTTTTATAACAGAATCCATTTGAGTCATTGTTGACTGATAATGACTAGACACGTGGAAGGTGAGTCACGCCAGTTCTAAGGGTATAAATATGAGACCCTCAGGACTAAGAAGAGGATCTTGCTCTCCAGATCCAGATAGCTTAAACTCTGAAACCTTTTACTATTTTCGTGAAACCTGTTACATTTCCTAAGCTGACTTGAGCGTCGGAGCCTTGTCAACAGGTACAACCAAATCTCATCTGGAGATCATCCTATCCTTCGCAGAGGAGAAAGTAGTTTCATCCTAGAGCATCAGAATCGTCCGATCATCACCAAAATCCGAATCGTCTGACCTCGAAGATTGTGTGGGTTAGATCAGATATTTTTCCCCCATAGATATCATTGTATATCTCTGGTTTCATCTCTTTGGTGAACCCCACATGTCTATCATTGTCAATTTGTAACAAAAAGGGGGAGAAAGACTCATAAAGGAAACTTGTATACTATTTATCATAGACTTGATATGTATTTACTATGCTTGTCTATTTACTTATCTTCGGTATATTATTACTCCGCTTACCTTAGTCCTATTAGATATCATTGTATATCTCTGGTTTCATCTCTTTGGTGAACCCCACGTATCTATCATTGTCAATTTGTGACAAAAATGGGGGGAGAAAGACTCATAAAAAAAAATGAAAGATACTTAAAGGGGGTGAAGACAAACATAAAGGGGGAGAAGACACATACATGAAAGAAATTTTGTATATGATAGGAGAAAAGATTGGTGAGAGAGTAAATATTTTATAGGCATAACTTAGTATCATTGATGTTATGGATATCTCACATACTTGATTAAGGGGAGAATACCTACATAGGGGAATATATTGTTTTCATATTCCTATTGATATATTATTTGAGCATTGTATTGATATACATACTCACTATACTTATACATTAATATATATTTTATTAGATAATAATATACAATATGTATTGTTTTTGATGGTGTAGTTAACAAGTTCAGAGATAGATCAACTACTACAAGGAAAGTAACAAGTGTCTGTTTATTTTCTCTATCTGTTAGAGATTATGAGTGAATCATATAAAGGGTTGGTGATGTTTCTTTTTTTATCAATTCTTTTATATGTTGTTAATTTTGTCACGAAATAGTCAAAAGTGGAGATTGTTGAGTCAAGACTTTAGTATTGGCAGAATTTTGTATGAAAAAAACTAAATTGAATCAATCACCATATGTGTGAGGTGTTAGGCACCAGAGAGTTTGTATGATTTCTTCACTCAAGTACTACCAGAAGAATGCTAGAGAAGAGCTCAAAAGATTGTCACATTTGAAGGCTCGAAGTTTTCCTTGATCGACGCACATATTAGGTTGGTAAGTGACTTACAGACTAAAATATTGAGGATTAACAATTATAATTAATGCCCTAAGTATTTGTAAGTTTGTATTTGCATCACAAGCACTATTGTGCAAAATCAATTTAGACTAATCGATTGGACCCAATGGCCTATCGATCGGACCTGCCCAATCGATTGGAAGAAAAATCTTTTGCCTGTTGTTTCGATCGAATGGTATTCGAAAATTTGACGGTTGGCTCCAATCAATCAGACTAACAAACCAGTCAGTTGGACTTGCACGAACTAGAGATCCGTGAATCGCTAAGTTTTCTATTCCGATTCAAACACCTACTTAATTTAGGTTGGACTCGTTCACCCTATATATTAATCATTTTGGGTCAAAAACCCTAAGCAATCCCAAGCATACTAAGTAACGAAAAGCCGTTAGTGAGTGACAAGACATCCAAAGAAGAGATAGCTCAAGAATTGAGGATCTTCTTATTGGAGTAGAGCAGTTCATGCCTTTATAGTTAAGAGAGTTCTTTGAATCTCATTCTCATTCTTTAAGACTTTCTCTTGATGATCTAAGCCTGTAGTCTGTGTTATGTGACTCATCTTTCAAGCTAGATCCCTTTAAATCTAAGAACCCATTCTTAGCTTCATGTTTTTAGAGACTAAAAATTCACTTGGTTGTTTACCCTCATTGTGTTGAGTGTTATGCCCGTCGGGGGAGTACTGAAGCGTTACTGTTCTGGGCGTGCTAGATAGTAGAACAAGGTCGGGATGTATTGATCGCTAGTAGGTTCGGGGAGACCAAATTGAATAACAAGAAGATGGGATCATGCAAAGGCACAAATGGGGTACTAGAGCATTGGAACATCAAAGGGATACAGATACAACGACAATGAGCTTGAAGAGTCAAGCAGGAAACAGTGGAAATGTTGTGCATGGTAACTTAGGTTGTTTACTTATTTGTATAGTATACATTTTTCATTTGGACGTGGTTCCCACAACTTTTCCTGAATAATTTTTCACATTAAAATCACATGTGTAGTGTGAAATTACTTGGCTCTATGTATCCACAAGACCAAAGATATTTTGAGGGGGTGAATATTTATTTAAAAATTTAATCTAATATTAACAACCTAATCAATTATTAATTTAGGTGTAGGGTACTAAATTGCATGCATAAATTATAGATATGATTGATTTTATTAAAACGATTAATTTAACCAATTTAGTTTAAGTATATTTGAGATATATTTAATTTTGACTCGTTTGTCTTAATCTCACAAGACTAATACAAAAAACAAATCAAACCATATACACATACGATTTTTACATGGAAACATTTCATAAGAAAAAACCATGGGACCATGTCCAGATGTTAAAGTATCACTAACAGAAAGTTAAACAAGACAAGAAGTTACTCACACAACACAGTTCCTCACAGCTTTCAACTCAAATCCTTTAAGCCCATTATCGGTGCATTCACACCCTCAATCTTTCACTCCCGAGTCCACAAATGCGGTAAGATCCCCTCAATAGTATTCAGTTTGGTTTAGCCCCAAACCTATCATTCGATAAGTCCATCCCTGGTCTTCTTCTTACAGTCTAGTACCTTCTCGGACAGTGAAGGATTCGGTTTAGCCCCGATTTCTCAACAATTGACTCAAATAGATTGAGTTTCAAGAACCATGTGGTCTCTAAACATCTGGGTATAGATTTAGAACTAAAAGAGTTAAATGGATAATGATCAAGGTTGGATAGTATTCAATGATCTTAGATCATCAAGCATAAATCAACCAAGGAAATAACTTAAAATATGATAAGCAAAATACCTGAGGTTTCTTCTTAGATTTTGGGAAGCTCATTTGCTTTAGATTGATTCTCTTGAGTTTGAAGTTAATAGCATTATGTTTAAAATCGTAAGAACCATCTATATATAGGAAGATCAAAGTTCACATCAAATTAACAAGTGTTGGAGAGCAAATAGAACTCTTTCGAAGTTTAATTTTTTTTACATGCATGTCCAATCAATTAGGAAAAATGTCAAATTGATTGGTCAACAACCAAAACATTTTTGATCATATTCGAGCCAATCCAATCAATAGGTTTAATCGATTGAACTCTCCAAAATTTGGGCAAATGCCCCTACAAGCCCCTGAAACCTCTCCCTTGCATATATGACTTATTTCTAAGTGTTTTAAAAGGTTCTAACACCTATTTCTAAGGTCTCTAAGTCACTTTCCATCCTATGATGCTTGATATCAGATAATCTAATAAAGCTCCGAGTCTTCAGATTAATCAATTTTCAATCTTTCGAGTCATCAGGCTTCATCTTTGTAGTCTTTAGGCAGTACTTGATTGATGTAACAACTAATATATCTTAGCCTAACTAACACACACTAGAATTGGTTTACAATGTGTTTTGTCAAATGGGATTAGCGGATACTAATATGGATTATAACCTTACATAGTGGTTTGATTTATTTCTACTTTTAACTCTGTGAGATTGAGATAAATAAATCAGTGAGAATACATCATTGATATACTTAAACTGAGTCGGTTACTTGATCGCTTGATTAAAATCAATCATAATTGGATTGTGCGCATGCAATTAATTTACCTAGACTAGACTAGTAGATCGTACTTAGGATAATATTAATTAGAGAAATTTTTGCATACCTATTCACACTCCAACTAGGTATTCTTACAATATTTCAAAGCGTTCTACATTATTTATCATAGGATAAACCCCATTTGTTGGTCATTTTTCACAGGATCACCATAGCTAAGATATTGATTCATATATGCTTCTTATTTGATATATCCATGAAGAATTGCATACGTATGTGAATGAATTTGCATCTGTGTTAACTGTAAGGTCTATATGTTTAGTGTTGGTTAATCTCGTATGATAAAATATGTTCATTATATATGTCCTAGTCTGTTGGTTAGTCTTTGAATATCTTTAAGAGTGTTTATCACTCAAGCCTTTCTGATTATAGATTGTATAAGACTAAGAAAATCAATATTCATTTAAAGAAAGAAAACTTCATTTGATCATACATTTAGGATGGTGAGTGACTTAGAGACCTTAGAAATTAGGTGACTAAATCCATATTTAAATCTCTAAGTGGCTATTAAACTTATAATTTGTTAGAAAAAAGACATAGGAATTGTGCCATTTTTTCCTTGGCCAATTGATTTGATTTGAGCCTAATCAATCGGAGTTAAAAAATATTCCTATTAATTAAATTTAACTTCTGATCGATCAAATCTTTTTATGCTTTGATTGACGACCAAATTTTGAGTACAAAAAATTCTACTATGTATCAATCAGAGAACAAATTTTGTTCTTACATTTTTGCCTTCGATTGATTGGATTCCTTGGCCAATCGATCGGATCACATGAGAAAAGTTTAAAAAAAAACCATTGCTTTCCTTTTTGAACATAACTACTTGCTCAAATTTGTATTGGGTTGCTTCTTCTATAAATATAATGTCTTAGGTTTGAAAACCTAATCCCAAAAAGCCTACAATAAGCTATAAAAGCTCTAAGAAGCCTAAGAAAGCTCTAAGAAACCCTAATTGTTTAAGAGCCTTCCCATGAATATCTAAGCTTGCGTTTGTTGATTCATTGATGATATATCTTTCAAGCTTGATCTTTCTAAGAACATCATGACTATCCTTATTCTTAGTTTATCTTAGTAACTATTGTTGTGTGGTAATTTCTATACTTGATAACTTTGCATAGTCATCATTTTACATCTGGACATAGTTATCAAGCTTTTTTCATGATGGGTTTCTTTATTAAATAACTTGTGCATTGATTTGTTTTTCGTGCTTTATATTGTTAGATTAAGATAAATGAATCGATATTGAATATATCTTTAATATATTTAATTTAAGTTGGTTTATTTAATCACTTTGATTAAAATCAATCTTTTAGGATTGTATGCATGCGACTAGAATCTCTGGATTGCAACTTATTATTAGGTTAATTTATTTATTTATCTTAAAATTTTAAGTAGACCTATCCACCCCTCTCTAGGTGTTGCATATCTATGGATACCAAAATTTTATTAACCCCTGTATGCGCTTAGGTTTCACCCACGGATAACATGGGCTTTTAGTTGCTATGGTGATGACCCATTCAAGGTGATGGACACCCTTAATTACATCCTCTGTTTACAAAGTACTACCCTATGATTCCTACTTAGATTATCTCAAGGTTCAAATAATCTTTACTTTATTACAAGTGACTTAGGTTACTCGAGTTTCAGATAGCCTTTACCGTGTTATAGGTGGACTTAACCATTATATCATGAGTGATAATGCCTTCTTTTAAAGCAAATTGGCCCATTTTGGGTTTTGATGACTGTAATCATTCCTTATTAAAAGGAGGTGCGAAGCTACTCATTGGATTAAAAAGAAGTTTGATATGTATATTGTCTATTGTTTATCCACTCCCCTTTTAAAGGGGAGGAGAGTTATTTTGGTGAGTCAAATGGGTTTGAAATGAGCCCATTTGGAGTTGTTGTGGGCCAATAAGGCAAGATTTGAGTCTTTACGGCTTGAAATGCCTATTTGGCATGAAAGCCAATGCTGACTTTATCTCAAGGGCCTTTAGGCGCATGAACACTATTTTGATGGTTCGAGGTGTCTTGACATGAAATCCATCTTTGAATTACATGGAGGTGCCGCCTTTGTGCCCACGAACATTGTTCAAGTCCTTGTAGATTGATTAGTGGGCCAATAGGCTTGTGGACATGGTCTAAGTTTGTGAACTTGATTGTTAAAGTTTATATTGGACCAAAATATTATCCAGCATGCATGTGAATATGATCTAGGCCTATAGACTTGATTGTTAAAGTCCATTTTGGACTGAAATATTGGCCAACATGCCTATAAATATAATCCAGATATGTGGGCTTGGTGTTGGAGTCATTGGAGATTGTTTTGTGGGCCAAGAAGCCCATGAACATTATCTTGGCTTTTACGACCATGGTTGAAGTACTTATGGACTGTTTTGTAAGTCAATAGGCCTGTGGATGTGGTACATAGGCTTGTGGGCTTTTGTTTAATTCCATTTGGACTATTTGATGGACAATTGGCCCAAGATTATGGTTTTACCTTTGTGGCCATAGCTTAAAGTCCTTATGGACTATCTTGTGGCTCAATAGGCCCAAGAACATGACTTTTGTAATAACCTAAACTTTTGTCAAGGGGTATTAGAGTAATTCACATTTAGAAGGGTATTTTTGACAAATGATAAAATTAAAATAATTAATGTCATTGAGTTACACCTTAATTGCCTTAATTAAAATTCTTAATAACTTTTAGTCTTTTGGAAATAATGAAAATCTTTCCCTAATCAAAGATTTGAACTTTAAAAATAAAGAAACTATTTAAATGTTTACTCTCACGTATAGAAATTAGCTTGGACACAAATAAAATAAAGTAAGACACTAATATTCTCTCTTTCTAACAAAGGAAAGTAAGTTTTGATTTCAAATAAATTATTACTGATAATTAATAGCACACATAAATAAATAAAGACTTATCATTTTATTTTGATGAACTATTAAAAATAGAACTCTTCATAACCAAATCGGTGAGAGGTAGAGAAGGAGGAGAATATGCCTCCATTAGAGAAGAACTTGAAGAACCTTTGAAGCCCCAGAAGACCATCATACCTCACTCGTTTGCATTCAAGTCTAAAGATATAAACATTGATGAGACCCTAAAGCATAACATACTAGAAGAATGACTCCATTCGTCAATAATAAAAAAAAACGTACTATACCTTTTCATCTCTCTCAAATCTTAGAGAAAATAAGAATTTAGGTAAGTAAACTCTTCTATAATTTTTTGATTAATTAATTTTGGTTATACTCTTTGTATATGTATTGCACTTGAATCTTGTTATTTTTCCTATTGACTTAGCATTATAGCATGATTGTCTGGATCTTATTATTCTTAATATAATATTAGAATTTCGGAGATCTATTGAATGGTTGGATATTAGATTGCAAACATTTTTGAAGTGCGGGATGGATCCCAATGGTTAAAAATTTTTAAGCAAAAAAGGCCTGATTCCCATAGAGTACTAGATTTGTTACCTTTATCAAATCCAGTCCCAACCAGTGTTAGTCAGCGTATATGTGAATAATAAGTTAAAACTTATGAACATCTACTAACTACGAATTAGTAAAATAGACTAATCTTCTAAATTTTCTAGAATTTTTATAATGATCTAATCTCAATTTACCTTATGTCAAGTCCTAGTTCTAGAATTTTCTAGAGTCAATGCTCACCATATCAAAAGCAATTATGCAATGCATAACTTTAAAACAAAATCCTAATAATACAAATATTTTTTTGATTTTTAAATTTAAAATTTTTATTTTTGAATATATGAACTCAAAACAATTCAAATAAGCAAAGATCTAAAACAAATAAAGAAAACAAAATCCTAAAACAAAAACTACACACCCAACTCATAAAAGATATAACATCATAAAATAAAGAATAGTGTAAAGAACCAATTTTATTCAATTAATATGACAAGTGCCACTAGACTTCATAATGAATTCATTCCAAATAAAATATAGATTTAACGGTACTTCTTTTCTCACCCACATGGTCTTATACCTTTTAGGTGGGTTCTTTTTCTACGTCATTTGTTTAGGTGGTAATAGATGATTGACATTTTTTTTTATTTGTCATTTTATTCTGAGCCCTTTGAGTTTGGGTGCCCACCCTTGAGTTTATTAAGGTTTGGGAGAAACCGTGGTATCTCTACTCTTTTGGAGACAATTCTTGCTCAGGTAACCTCTACCCCTACAGTAATTATAGACAGACACATATATAACTAGTCTGAGTCTAGGTTGATCAACTTGTGATGTGGAAGAAACTTTGGCTTTTACAAATTTAGTTCTTGAAGAATATAGAGTATTAGCATTATCAACATATCCAAGTCCCCGTTTGTCTTCATATCTTTGTCCCTCCCACATTTAGAATCTCATTTAATTTCTCAGACCTTTGAAAAATATAAGGTAAGTCCTTGTTCAGTTGAACTAGATCAAGTTCAAGTGACTTCCTCTTCTCTAGAAATTCATGATAATTAGATTCAAGAAATTTAACTTTGTCTTGGTGGCTAGCTTTCTGTTCTTCAAGCTGTATAGAAAAAGTTTTATAATTTTCATGCTCACTTTCAATAGACATTTTAGCATACGTACAAGTTTGAAACTTACATTCCAATAACTTGTTTCTCTCTTGAAGAGATTTCTTCTATTCTATAAGTTGACCAACTAGCACAGATACTTCATTATTGTCTAGTTTAAAAATAGAATTTTCAGAGTCAAGAAATTCAACTCTATTAGTCAATTTCTTATGTGTTTTTACCAGCCTCAAGCTTTCTTTATACAATTCTTTATAAGTAGTATAAAGATCACATCGATCTTCACCGTTTGAGTTACTACGACTATTTACAGTGAACCCTTCTTTCGGCATCTTTGTAAATATAAATAATGAACTGGTTTTACAGGAATCTAAATTCAGGTGATTAAACCTTCTATAGAATAACCCGTTCTGATACCAATTGAAATAACATGTTCGTTCTCTTTTACTCAAGAATACTTAGAAATTTGGATCTGAAAAGACCTATTCGCGCATAGTCCAATCGATTAGACTTTCCCTAGAGTTAAAATCTTGACTAGACTCGGGTCTGTCCTTTGACTCAGTTAGACCATTATATTTTATTCTTTTTAAAACCTATTCCTATGGCCATTAAGTCACTTACCTTCCTATGCGAGCGCTCATGATCTTTAACTAACAAATGGGCAGTTACTCAGATGACTCCTGTCATCCACCATCTGATTCTTGCTATCTTCGTCTTTTAGTCTTCACGTAGTCAGCGAAGAATGCGTACTACGACATCTTCAATGCTACACTAGTGCTCGTAGGAACGGTTATAAGAATGTTTTGTATCACACAAAATCTTTGCCAAACTAGAATATGAAATTATTCTTTACAAAGATTGTTTCGATGTTTCCTCTTTGAATAACAAAAGCAACATCTCCATTAAAGGATTGATGAAATGAATTTTGCCTAAGCTCTTGAGTGAGGAGACAAAGGATGATTTCAGCATATGTGGATATTTTGGTGGTTTCATAAACATGGTAGTAATGTAGGTCTCATACTCTACCTTAGGCAATTGAGAAGACCAACTTTATCTACATTTCATACTGGATTTTGGATGGCTACAAGTTGATAACAAATAGATTTAAATTTACTAATATAATCTTAAATTGGAAAGTTACCTCTCTTGCACATGGATAACTCTTGACGAAGTTACTGCTCTTTTGAAATTATCACATATTTATTTACAAGGGTGCTCTATATTTTGGATGCACTAATGAAGCTAACAATTTGGCTCATTAGTTCTTTAGTTAATGTGAAATTGATCATGTTTAAAATGAAATGATCAACCTTCTTCCATTGCTTATACTTTAGATTGGGTTCTTCACGTCCAGCATCACAAGTGATCATTGGAGGTGGTAAAACAAAGGTTCTGTCAACAAATCCCAAAAGCTCTTGACTGCTTAGGAGAAGAATAAATTGATTTTTTAATAGCAAATACTTTGTAGAGTTCAACTTCACTGGAATATAGTTTTGAAGAGATTTTAAAAAGATAGGAATATTGACAATTTGATTTGTTATATCTTTAGTAGAAAAACTTACCCAAAACTTGATAAATTCACCAAAATAGGTCAAGATATATTGTTAGAAAGTGAATTTGGTCAACCCTCTAATGAATTTAGAATCATACAAATCCAACTCCTATTTAGAGAGATTGCCAAAATATTGTGATTAATTATATATATATATATATATATATATTGAAGAACCTTTTGCTCTGATGCCATAATAACATCTCAAGTTATGTGAGGACATTGACCAAGAATGGATGGTTCGTATTCTCCAATATGAGAAACTCTAAAAGAATATGTATATGCACACCATGAAGAGTCACATCAAATAAGAGTTTACAAAAAAGAAAAAGGAAAGAATTATAAATTTGCTAAACAACAAGTAATAAGTTTCTACACTAATAAATACTCAATTTTTGGAGATATTCTCCCTTAACATCTTTCATAGTAGAATTCTCTTAATTAATTAAGATAGTTACCAATATTATGGAGAGGCTGTGAGAAATTGAGAATCACTACTCGTAGGTCCCATTGCTACGTGGACTTGATCATCTATATTTTTAACATATCCCCCGATGCATAAATTAGTAGGGTTATAGTACTAGACTTGAGCCCCCCATGTCTCCTTTTGCTATTCCTAAATATTGGAGCACATTGTTCCAAAGAGTAAATTTTAGGGTCGGGATATTGCCACCCACGATATCTACGAAACCACCCACACTATGAACCCACCCACCTTAGAAGAAGAAGAGAAACTGTGAGGGGCTTTCTTCCTCCATCAACCGAGACCGAGACTGAGAGCTCTTCTCTATCCTCCATCATTAGCCCTTCTGCTTCCTCATTACCACCGTCCAAAGCACCGAACCACCAAAGCACCTTCCTTCTTCTTCAAACCAAAGCACCCTTCTCCTTCTTCGACGGAAATCCCTTATCTATACACACTTTGACAATCGTGAAGAACCCACCAATTTGTTGATGTTTTTGGTGTTCTTCTTGTTGCACTTCAATTTGGTGCTCTACCTCATATTCGATTCCTCTTGAATTTGAGCCTACCTTGGGAGATTACGGCGTCTTTTGTCAGACATCGTAGGAGGAGTCTGTCTACTTAGTGCGTATGTACTTGTTTCCCCTTTATTTTTGTAATATCCTGAATTAGGATATTTTAAAATTTTAAATTATTATTTTAATTATACTAATGATATTTTGTTAATAAATATTAAATATTAATGTTTGGTTACATATTTGAGTTAAAATTAATAGGTGGGCCTCTAAGGCCAATTTAGAGATAATTTATGTCTAAAAATAATATTAATTAAAGCTTAATTGATACATATACGGGTTGAAAAATTCATCCCTTTTAAAGTGACGAAAATTACTTTAAATTTGAGATAAATAAAAAGTAGTTATTTATTTCCATAAAAGATGGAGAGAATCTTTCAACCAAAAACTTAAACTCTAATTGATCTCAACACTTTACTAATTTTAGATCTAATGGTCATGATTTGACCTCCCAAAAATTTAAATAAACATCTAAACCTTAAATTTGCTCATGTAATCTATTTAAGAGAAACTTTGAAGACTCCCATAACAAAACCTAGTCACCTCTCTTGTTGAAGAATACACCTACCTAAATTTTCTCTTATCTCCTCCATTTATCATTCTTGGATTTGGTGAACACTTACAAAGCATCAACAAAGATTTATGGTAAGTACCATTCTCATGATTCTTTCAATACTAGTTAGAGACTTGTTAGCATGTGTTGATTGTTAAACTGTAAATCTTCTATAGAATGTTCTATATTTGAGATTCCCTCTATGGATATTATCGTTTCAGTGAATAGTTCTTTAATTGTTAAGATATGCATTGTATTTCCGATCAAAAGTGGTAAAACAAGTTGGAGTGAGTTCTCTAGAGTGAAAAACCTAAAAACCTTGGGAAGACCCTATGTATAGGTGAAGGAGACCCTCTGTATGGGTTGTGTATTATTTTTGATTAATTATTTATGCATTCATTATGATCATGATGTTACTACTTGACAATCTAATTTATGCAAACATGTCTGTATATCTTATATTGTTTGATTCATACTTTGGGGTTAAAAATCTTGTCAGCATTTGGCTCACTCTGACAACCACATTTTAAGATTTTGTTGATCCTAGTGAGAAGAATGCATTAGAAGAAGTTGAGGCAACTAACGGATGAAACTTAAAAAAGATATAATATTTTATTTTAAAGATTATTTATTGTAATAAAGTATTTTAGACTAATTGGTCACCTTGGGATTGATGAAAATACTTTAATTCATATTTTGGTACTTTTGCAAATTTTTTAGTTAGTCGGATTTACCCGACGTCCTAAATGAGAATATTCGTCAAATATTCTCTTTTGGTCAAACAAAAAACACGTGGAGCTTCGAGTTACCTTTCTAAACATATATAGTTAGTCACTTAATTCAATCAAGGTTATCTTGTGTGTAAGGAATATTTTCATATTTAATTTGGCAAAGATTCCGTTTGACATAAAAACATTCTTGTAACCGTTCCTACGAGCACTAGTGTCATGTGGAGATGTCGTGGTACACATCTTCGCAAACTACTTGAAGACTAGAAGACAAAGACAGCAAGAATCAGACGGTTGATGATAGGAGTCATTTGAGTAACTGCCCATTTGTCAGTTAAAGATAGTGTACGCTTGAAGGTAAGTGACTTAGTAGACATAGGAATAGGTTTAAAATGAATAAAATATAATTGTCAAACCTAGTCATTAGACATACCCGAGTCTGAGTCAAAAATTTTGACTAATGGGAGAGTCCGATCGATTGGAGGACTCTGTGTAATCAATTGGAGTCTGTAAGGCAGAACATTTTTATAGCCAAATCGATTGGAGCCTTCGGGATAGAAACTTATTTGAGGCCAATCAATTGGAGACCCCTGTGTAATCGATTGGAGCCTACAGAATATGAAACTTATTGAGGCCAATCGATTGGACACTTATACCCAATCGATTGGACATAGCCAATCGATTGGACCCAGAGTACAATCGATTAGACTTAGCACAATCTCAGTCTTTCTCAGATTTGAAATTTGTGGTTCTACTCTCCCACGTCCTACACGACTCAGGGTCACAAATTCTATAAATACAACCCTTCTATACCTTCTCTAAATACATACAGAGACACAGAGTGACTCTATCTTTTAAGAGAGAGAAGAAAATATTTATTTATTAGAGTGTCCATTTGAAGAGCAATAAGCTTGTTTCTCATTCACATCTTGTGAGCTTATTCCTCTTCTTGATCAAAGTCAAATGCTTGATCCATCCCTTAGCTTAGGTCTTCCACTTATATATTCGACCTAGTAGCTTGAGTGTACCAATGTGACGCAACACCTTTCGAGTAACATAGGGTTCAGGGTGTATTGAATCCTTCACCTTCTGCAAAGGCAGGAATGTTAAGAATTAAGATCGGAGCAACCGATCGACGGTAGATTTGGGGTGTACCAAACTAAATAAGCGGACAAGACTTCTTGGTTGGAAGGACGCGCGTGGATTCGTAGCGTTGATTCAGAGGACGTGGACGCATCGGTAGTAGGCCTTAGCTAAGGTTGAAAGCTGTATTTGCAATGGTGCTATGTAGGTAACCTTTGTTTCGTTTAACTTTTCAGTTAGTGATACTTTCCGTTTGGACGTAGTCTCATGGTTTTTCCTTGGCTAAGGTTTTCACGTAAAAATCTCTTGTCTTGTGTGATTGTTTGTTTGTATTCCACTATCTATCTTGATTAGACCAAACCAAGGTTTAAAGGAGGCCGTTTTAACTGTTAAACGGACTAGGGGTGTTACCGTTTAAACCATTTAAACGGCCGTTAAAACGGATTGAAATGGTCAGGGGCAAAAATAGAAAAAAATGGAAAAAAATGGAATTAAATGAAATTAAACGGATTTTAACGGTTTTAACAATTTAACAGATTCTAACAGAAAAAACGGAACAAGTGGCGCTGAAATTCAAATTTTGAAATTTGAAAATTAAAAAAAATGGAATTTAACGAAAATTAAACGGATTTTAACAGAATTAAATGGTTTTAATGGCCATTTTTTTCACAAAATTTTTCAAAATTAAACAACTGTTTAAACGATTTTAACGGCTGTTAAAACAAAAAAATGGTAATTTTTTTCAAAACTGATAAAACGCGTTTAAACGATTTTAACGGAAATGGGCTTGGGGCGTTACCATTTAAACGGCCGTTAAAATCATTTAAATGACCATTTTTAAAACAATAGACCAAACGACGATTAGAAAATATACCACGGAGGTATATTCGATTTGAGTCGATTGTGATAATCTTTTATCAAACAACTAAGGCACGTGATTTTGTTCCCCTACCATAGACCATTAAAACTGTATATATATAATTAATTTTTAAGTACCTAATCAACCCCCCCCCATTCTGGGTATATTGGATTAAAGAGAACGGACCGGTGTTATTTCATTGTGGACCCATTTTACTAACTGGTTATCAATTACAAATTTTTAACAGTTTTTATTTTGTTTCAACTTTTTCTTACATTTGTAAAATAGAACCTATTCTATATTATTTGATAGAAAAATTATAACTTTTGAGTACAGTAAAATGCATATATCATTTGTTAGATTTCGTCTTAAATTGATCCCCGAATCATACGATTAAGGCTAAAAAAATTTAACTAATTGAGGTTTGTCGGTCACTTTTAGGGAACTACGGATAGTTGTAAAATCATTAAAATAATTATAAAATATCAACTTTTTACAATAGTTTATTTATTAAAGTTTTATCATTATTTATAGAACAAAACCCTTGAAGAAAATAATTTTCCGACGCTGTTTAAATTTTAACAAAAAAGTAACAATTCTCTGCCGAATTACGAAAAAATATTTCTCGAAACACTATCAAATGAATGTTTTGGTTTAAATGCTTTCACAAAAAATGTTTAAAATAAATTTTAGGTAATTAAAGAGATTCTAACTAATAATTTTTGTAGAAAATAAATTTAACTCTTCTTTTAGATACTGTACCGTTAAATCGCAAAAATTTAATTCCAAAAGTATATCAAATAGTTGAATTCATAAAAGTGTCTTTTGAAAAGTTTCTTTTTTTGATTTATAAAGAATATTGATAATCTAAAAATAAATATTTAAGAATAAAAAAATTGTTTTTATTTTTTCACACCCTAGATTTTAGGTAAATGGGCTGATCCGTGGACGTTCGGGTCGAGTTTGGATGTTAAAATTTGGGCCGTGACAATTTTAGCACATTGTGTTTGATGCATTATACCTACAAACGGCAATACAAGACCAAGCCGATGCTGCTGAGGCTCATGATGCATCTGGACCATTCTTTGGAGGTCTAGAGGACCCTTCGATATTAAAAAGTTTTAAAAACCATGTTGCATATGATATATGGGAAAATAAGATAAACACTGATAGATACATTTAATCTTTTTATCCTATTTCGATAACGTTTACTTTTACTGCATTTATCATTTGCAAGAATGACCCCTACTAAAAATCATCCAACACACATCAAAGTTATTGGCTTGGGATTGGACAAAAGAGTGACGTCGCTTCAAGGGTAGGGCGACGAAATCGGGATTGGTCAATCTAGTAACATATTCATTTAAAACAGTAAATAAGGCAATTATATTGGCGTTTATTGAAAGATGGCACCCAGAAATTAACTCAGGCACCATCACCATATAATGTCTCATAATAGTTACGATAGAATTGCAACTCACTAAGAAGGTCAATTCTCACTTGCCTCCACCCAGTTTCATTATCCATCATGAGTAAACCGTCCATAGCTCTATAGCCAAAATTTCCATCTTCGTACACATCTTGGACATCTATAATGTAGGGCCTCAGATTAGAAGGAAAGCAATCAAAGTACTCAGATATAGGTGCGACTGTCCTCGAACTGTAAACATGGAGCTTCTTCGCCTTCTACATCTTCATCGGTGACATAGGTTGTGCTCAACATGTTCAAATTCCGATGGATCTCTCCTTGTGGATGAGTCGTTATTTTTGCTCGCTTCTAACGTGATGAGGATCGAGGCCCGCCCCTATTATCCTTCTTGACTTCTGGCTCATCCAAATGAGTTGATTGTGGGTTCCTCATTTCTTTCAATTTTTTCAGAAGACTCACTTTTCTATCATCACTGACCTCTTCAAATGTTTTCATCAACAAGAGTACGTGGGGAAAGCAATCATACTCTTTTGCCCCAGTAACTGTGTGCACACCAGATAGTTTCTTCCAATGCTAGTGGATACGCAAGAAGGGAATATTACTGCCTTCACGCTCGTAATATTAGATCTCACATCCACAATAGTAAGTCCGTGCATGCGTATGATCTATAACACATCCACAAACACTTGCATCTGGAAGGAATCCATCACCCCGTATCTTTTCGTCAAGAATCAAATAAAGTGTAGGTACCAAGATAAAGCCCCTTAGATCATCAAACAATGGTCTCTTGAACTCATGCATAATTGTGTGTAAACTCTTCTCGAATGATGCTTGAATGTTAGTATGTTGTAACTCTACTAAGGAGTGAATGGAAAGGAAATGCTGGAGCAAATGAACCCTGAGACGTGCCTAGTTGTTTCTTCAATCTTGAATGTGCACTATCTACTCTATTGGTTGTCGTATTCCCAAGATACATACACTGATCGGTTCATATAGCAAGAAACACTCTTTATGAAGTGTCAACCAACTATGCTTCATATACAAAACATCACCATCATACTTTTTTATGAAGTCCCTCTCAAGTGTAGATAGTCGACCCTCATAATCTACCTCTGTGGGAGATGAAACCAAAGCATTCGAGAAGTGAATTTATCCCAATATTTTTTTGAAATGAACATCTGTTTACGCTTCACCAATACGTTCTTTGAAATATAGAAACAACAAAGTAAGTTTCATGCTTCTGGAAATACCTTCTTAATTGCATTCATGAGAGTGAGCTTTCTATTTATTAGATGTCAGTAACGAGGCATGAGAATTGACCTCATACGTTCTAATTCCCAAAGATAATCGTCTTCCATCTTGGCTTTTATGAAGACAAATGCAAAGGAGAATTGACCACAGTAGGGAAGTGTTTCCTTACTAGATTGTGGAGATTGTGGGAATTTAAACCTATTTGTCTTGTAGGTGAAATACATGAGAAATACAGTAGGGCAACACTTGGCAAGCTAAATGGATTTTGGATGAGTCCAAAACAAATCTCTCACACTGTCAGAATCCTCAACAGTCCTATGCCATTGCACATAACCTCGATCTACTAATGACCACAACAACACTTGCATTTGAGATTTTCCAGCCCTCTCAGTAACTCTCAATATTGCCCGAGCATTATAAATCGTCCTCATTATATAGGAATTTTGCTTATCTTTTTTTTTTTTTTTTTTACGATTTTAAGTATCTCTCTTACTTTTATACATGCTGTCAACATATCTCTCAATATCTGCTTTTCAGCTAGGGTGATTCTTCTAGCAAATGAGTAACCTTCGAAATGTTTTGTGATTGGATGGTTGTGGGTACCCCAAACTACTTTACCCATCCACTGCTCATTTATAGGCAACTTAATACCTCTAAATGAAAATGGACATTCACCTTTTTTTGTTCCTGACTGCCTAATTGAGTTCTTATTTTCTCCATCTTTTTTTTTTTTGGCATTTTGTATATGTATTTTCCACCCCTCTCACAATTGAAAGTGAGCCTAGGGGTCTTACCCATCTGATGATCTGATCTTGCTACTACAACGATTGTTCCAATTGTTTTACCAATATCTTGAACCCATTTATATAATTCATCACGACTGTAAAAGACCTACAAAATAATTAGAAATAGATTAATAACCAATCATCATTATTTCATAAATAAAATGCAAAATGTTTAAAAACATTCCTCATCAGTGATACAGGTAGATGTGAAATCTAATTCTTTAGATATTTCAAACTCATTTGGAGGTTTAGAAGAAATCGGTACTTACATTAAAAGGGATATCAACATAGGTAATGAAAAAATAGAATAATCAAATTTTCTGCTTTATAATTAACAAAACAAAACAATGAAATACTTCATACCGTTTGTTGTACTTCTTCGAACCATTGGAGTTGCAAGATTAAGTTTGATCTTCAACATCTAATCCCTACAATTATTAATTTAAAAGGAAGGTAAGAAATCCATTTCAACAAAACAATGACTAACCTATTTGAATGAATGTGAATGAGTTCATTCGAACTGAATAACATCATTTATATAAGCTATATAAACAATTCATTTGAACAAACCTATTTTTGAATGAGTTCATTTGAAACTGAAGAACATAATTCAAAAAAATCTATTTTTCTCCTTTGAATACACTCATTTCAACATAAATAAAAGGCAAAATGAACTCAAACCTTGAAGTTTCTTTGATATTGATTGACATGAGAAGACCTAAATGGGGGGATGTGAATAGGTCTATTAAAAATTATTCTAAGTTTATTACTAATATCCTTGAATTAAAATAGATTAATCAACTTAAAACAATAATAGAAAAGAGACAACAATCCACAACACAAAATAAATAGTGGCTATACCTACATCCACTCTTTAAAAACTCTTACGAGCTATCACTTTTTTAATCAAATATTATTTAAGCAGCCTTACAATATTGAATATGATAAAGGACCTAGTCCCGATTGCAATCAATATGACAGAGTAAAGTCGCAACCAAACTCTTGCTCAGTCAAAACTAATCTTGACTCAAGCAGAAAAATAAGTATAGATGGAATATATCAATATGGGGAAGTTTCTAGAAAGAAAGCACCCAATAAATAAAGTTACCTCCCAACCAAGATTGAAGAGAAATGATGCTTCGATGTTTATGAAGCCCAAAGCAAAGCGGCTACTCCAATAAGCAAGTCAGACCAACCACCCAAAGTACCCGCGGTGCTGTAGAGGGCAAGTCACCAAAGCCGATCTCCCCCAAAGGCCAGCTACAAGAACCGTCAAAGGAAGCAAGTAGAACACAAATAAAATGCTCTTGATGATGAAGAACTCAAGAGAATGTAGAGTGAATGGTGAGAATGAAGGGTAGGAGATGGGGTATTTATAGTCGAAGGGGAGGGGAAGGGAAAGCTCGTGATTCGAAAAAAACCCGAGGCCAGTTGACCGACTAGTCAAACCGTTCGCCCGTCCTGACCGGGAGACCGGTTCTCTTGATCAGTAGACCAGAGATCTTTTCCACCGATTGGCCCGTCTCCAAGTCCAGTCAACCCCTCTGAACAAAACTTGTGTTTAGGGTTTTGACAAAGGAGGGGGGCTTCAAATGTGTCCAAGTGAGACTCTGACTATTTTCATAAGTCCACAAACTCAAGATCCCGTTGCAGATCAGGGATCACCTCACAGCCTTTCTCAGAATCACTGAGTTCCCGCTCTCCAAGTCCTCAGCAATTGACTTAATAGAGATTACATAAATACGTATGGTTGTTCTGAAATTGACAACACAATGAATATACTTATCAAACCTAACTCTAGGTTTTTAATGATTCCATTTGAATGAAAACAAAAGAATGAAATCAAACCTATTAATGATCGGTGAATCCATGCAAAAACACAAACAACAATCACACATTAGGTTAAAAACTTACATCCATCGTTTATAAACGTAGATTTTGCAGACTACAATCATTTTGGATGGACTCAAGTTCTTCTTCAAGCGAGAGAGCGCGAGAGTGAGAGAGCGTGAGAACCAACGTTCTTCTTCGATGAGAGGGAACGAAAACTCACGTTCTCCTTCGACGAGGGTAATTCTCCTTCGTGGGTTTTGCAAATTTTCCTTTGGTGGGTGGCATCATAGAATATAGGGGACAAGGATGTCTTTCAATCAAAAGGTGCATTTTTTGGTTTAAATGGGTGGTTTCATAGAAATCGTGGGTGGCAATAAACTAGAATATAATGTAGGGACACATGACGTAGCTCTGGTATAGCATCAATAGTATGGACTTCTACAGAGGCCCACTTGGTGGGTGGTATTTCTGTACTTTTCCATGTAAAAGGTCGCGATTTTGAGCCATGTGAGCCGTTTTTTCATAGATTGCTGGGTCGAGATCAACCCAACCTGGTTTTGCGACCGGGTCACCGGTTCGACCGGCTGGGCTGGGCCATACAAAGTGTTCAACTTCTAGACCCATCCAAGAGATTTGCTAGACAAAATGTCAGTCTCATTAGATGATCTTAACCACCTAACCAATTGTATCATAAGGGCGGCAGAATTGGTTAAAATCATTGATCAATCTGATTTTTTGTCCATGAAATATCCTGCAAGGAGTCAGATTAGACAGTCTAGATTTCTAAGAGGGACAGCAAGTTTGAAGTCCCCGCTCCCAAAATGTCGACACATACCCCCTTGTTAACTCCCTTGAAGGACTAACCAAGGGCTTAACTCCTGGGTTGGGTTAAGTACCTTTGGACATTTTGAGAGGGGGACTTCAAATTTTGCTGTCCCAGAGGGACAGCAATTTTTTTCCCCATTAAGTAAGGGTCGGGCTCCAGTTACCGCCCTAAAATGACAGGCTCCCGTTACAGGACACAATATGATCCACGTGGTACAATCTAATAGTAATTTGACCGTATGGATGTTTGGTCAATCCCTAGGTGGACCTACAAACCAAAAAGGAAAAAGATGTAACAAGGTATGCCTGAAACTGTTCATTTGCGGAAGCGGCATTTTTGGTAGTCACGGCTGCCATCTGGGCCCACTGACCGCTTGGATGTTTATCCCACCCCTTGGTGGATATATATCCCAAAAATCACTTTGTTTGGTACTCTATAACTATTAGATTTTAACACTTTTTAGCACCATTTAAGGCGTTCTTATAGCCGTTGAATACAACCATTTTTTGAGTACTAAAACCAACGGCTAAAAATCATTAAACAAGCTGATTTTTTGTATGAATGGCTATTAAAGGGTGGGCTAAACATCCATGCGGTCAGTAGCCCCAGATGGCAGTGGTGACTACCCAAAATGCCGCTTCCGCAAATGAAAAGATCTCGGGTATACCTTGTTACATCACGACCCAACCAAAAATCAGCCTGATTAGTGATTTCTAGCATTTGATTGGACTTATTTTCATGGGTTAATCTCAACTGTCAGAATTTTAGCTGTTTTTATGTACAAAGATCCAATGCCTAGAAATCACTAATCAGGATGATGTTTGGCTTGTAGGTCCACCTAGGGAGTGGCCAAACATCCATACGGTCAGAGTCCTCTAAGAGTGTGCCACGTGGCTCAAATTATGTCCTGTAACGTGAACCTGTCATTTTAGGGCGGTAACTGGAGCCCGACCAATTAAGTAACATAGACTTCCTATGTTTCTCCATATATTGCTCCTAAATTTGATGAGAATATTCTAATATTTGTTATGCTTTTCCAATCTCACCAACTACATTGGTCAACATGACAAACCGTTATGTCGTAAATAAATTTTATTAAAGATAAATAGTAAAAAAATAATAATAATAATTTGAGAGAGTGAAAAATTTAGTTTTTTTTTTTTTTAAATAAAAATAAAAATAGGAAATTAATAATTTGGAGAAAGTTCACGGGGTTATCGGTTAGTCCAATCTGATTTTTAAATTATACGAGGTTATTTACCGCTAAAAAGATCGATATAGCTAGTGTCTGGCTAATAATGGTAACAGTCGTTTGTTGTTAAGCCGTTATAACGATTTTCCTTTTAAATAATGGGTTCATGATCAAACATGACCGGCTTGACTTGAGGACGGTATGGAATTGTGGCTACCCCGCATAATGACGTTTACATCACTCGGACCTTGGTTTGAATCCAATTTTGTGGTATCAACATTCACATGTATGAACATAGCAAGTTGGCATTTCATCATTCATTTTTTTTTTTTTGTCGTGATCTCGATATTCAACATCATCTACCGCATCAACCGCGTTCGGGTTCCATCCCCTCGCACTTGTAGCATTATATATTCGTGCCCCGGCCCCCTCTACGGTTTCTATCAATCCAAACGATCCCACCAGTTTTTCATGATCTAGGTGAATCGACATTAATCATTTGTGATTTTGGATGATTTTTTATTGATCTCCATATCGAATCCATGCTTACGATCACAAATTTTATTAAATAGGATCAATAATTGAAAAAAAAAAAAAACAAATAAGAAATTTTCTCAAAACATCGACCCCGTTTAATTATAAATCAAAATTAATTCACCCTAAGTCTTAATTTTCTAAAAATCTTTGGAAAGTATTTATTTAATTATTTTTAAATGGCAATTTCTTTATTTATTGATAGGCAAGAAATTATTTATGTCATTTTTCATGATGGAAAAAGCCTTTCTTCCCTTTTTCAAGTCTGCCTGACCCTACTTTCATTTTCAAGTCCCATAAACTCCATGCTTTATTGCCCTTGTCAATCAGAGTGGTGGAGCCCACCCAGTGTGAGGAAAAGAGAAATTCTCGTTAAGGACAATCCAAACAGCCTCTTTCAGAAAAATACATTTTCAAAAGTCTTTGTCAAAAATCTCTTTTTTTGAAAATAAGATCTTTTCAGAACAAAAGGAGGATCCAAACTGGGCTTCTGTACTTTCCTTAGAATCTTAAAATTAGATTTAATCAAGTTGCCGAACCGTCCGGGTTGACCCAGTGCCCACTATTTCGGTTTGATGGCAGCTCCACGTTTCTGTTTATGTTCGAAGCTGTTGAATGAAAAATGGAAACATTGAAAACGAGGCCACGTCCGCATCGACTGTCCAAATGTTAGGCCAGTCCTCGGGTAGGTCAGCTAGACCCTTAAATTGACGCCACTTGGCCGATCAAGACCGGTCAAACAATGAAATCTGATCCTCCCCTATAATTAAACTTTTGGATTGATGTCCATACATGTTGCTCTCATATGAAATCATGGCGTAAATCAGTTGACATTATGCCTTGTACTAATCATTAGAAACCCATTAACTAAATCTAATGTGTGAACTCACTTAAGTGGTTTTATGCTTATTCAACAACTAAAGCTAACAAAACCCTAATTTATTGAGAATGAGAACACCACCTGCAATTACCTCCAAACCCTAATTGGCTTCTAAATAATAGCAATTCCATATTTTAAAGATAGGATGTAGAACCAAGGTCGACATCACATGCTAACCCATTTCACTAAAATATCAAAGAGGAGTGTTGCTATCAGCCTTGGGAGGATGTACACCACAGGCGAAGACTGTTGGATAATTGTCCTTGGGATTCGCAAAACACGAATCACAAAGTCCATATATAACAGTATGGACCATAGGGGGAGGAGGTCTTGAGGCTGACAGCATCATTTTCCAATAAGGACTTTCATCAAACAAGAAATTGGCATGGGTGAGGGGTTTAACATGTGGCCTCTTAATTAGGGTTTTGGTCCATTTTGGTGTAAAGCATTTGATCCAAATGAAAAGTAATGTTGCACTATTTGGTTCCTAAAAGGTTGCTTGCTTGCTATTCCTACCACAATCACAACACTTGCTTCTTTAAAGGAGAAAAAAGTTTCAAACCCCTCTCTCTCTCTCTCTCTCTCTCACAGTCAATCTCTCTCTCTTTCTCTCTCCTTTTTTTTTTGATAGGTTTCTCTCTCCTTTCTCAGTCAATCAAACCACCTCTCTCCTTTCAATTCAATTATTTATTTTGGTGCTAGAATCAAACAACACCCCTTTGAATTCTGCCTTTTCAATTCAATTATTTATTTTGGTCTTAGAAATCAAACTACATCCCCTTTGAATTCTGCTAAAGTAAATGTTCTTAAAGTTCTCTCTCTCTCTCTCTCTCTCTCTCTCTCTCTTTGATTATTTATTGTGGTGGACACACCCCCTTTGAATTCTGCTTAAAGTACATGGTTTATGGTGAACTTGACTTGGTGAGCTATAGACTGAGTAGAAAGCATGGAGAGGTCAACTTGACCAATATATTACAATTTATGATTCCATCAAAAAAAAATCTGTCTCCTTCCTTCTTATGTTCAAGAAACACTGTTAATTGGTGGAGTAGAGGATTGGAAAAAAAAATTAAAAGGAAAAAGATGGATGGAATAAACAATGTAAAAGACAAAGATCAGAGTTGATAAAACTCTCCAAACACTTTAGTAGTTGGATTATGCAGTCAAAAATAGTTCTAACTAGGACAAAATCTGACTTAGTGAAATCCTTTCACACATTTAAAGTTGAAATTAAGTGGATAGAAAGTTTGACAGCTTCAGGGTCTCACACTGAAAAAAGCTGTAAGATTTCCTTGACAATTAGATTCATCCATTTATCCTAAGTTGATTACTAATATTATCTTTGGGTCGGGCTCCGTTGACAGATCTAAAATGACAGGTAAAATGACAGGGACACAATAAAAGCCAAGTTTCACACTGTTACAAAGTTTCACACTGTTACAGGACTCTGACCGTACGGATGTTTGTTCTATCCCATGGTGGACCTAAAAACCAAAAATCAGCTTGATTAGTGATTTACAAGTATTGCATCTTTGCACCTCAAATACTGCTCAAATTCCCACAGTTGAGATCAGCCCATGAAAATATGTCCAATCCAAAGCCTATAAATCACTAATCAGGCTGATTTTTTGTTTGTAGGTTCACCATGGGATAGGACAAACATCCATACGGTCAGAGTCATGTAACAGTCTGCCACGTGGCTTATATTGTGTCCTTGTCATTTTATCTGTCATTTTAGATCTGTCAACGTAGCCCGACCCATTATCTTTTAATTTGTCACAATATATCACAATTGTCGCAATAAATTTTCTTGCAGTGACGATATGAGACCCATGTCGCACTTTTCTCCATTAAAAATCAAGGTTTAAATGAGCCTAACGACACCGTTACTGTTATGCCACTTACATGATCTGGTGTCGAAATTCCATTTTTTTTTTCTTTTTTTCGATTTATTTTTCTGTTCTAGGTTTGTAATTGTTAAATTAAATCATTCTTATACTGTTATAACCAAGGTTTAAAGGAGACTGATATAACGGTATAACGGACTGGGGGCGTTACCATTTTTTCCGTTATAACGAAAAAAACGCTTAGGGGCGAAAACGGAAAAAAATGGAAATAAAGGAAAAAAATGGCACTGAGATTCAAATTTTGAATTTTAAAATTTGAATTTCAAAATTTCAAAAATAGAAAATAACAGCAAAAAAAGAAAATAAAGGCCGTTTTTTTCACAAAATTTCCAGAAAATAACGGCCGTTATTTTCTGGGCGTTTTAACGGTCCATAACATAACGGGGTAGGTCCGAATCCGTTATAACGGCCGTTATTTTAGTTATAACAGCCGTTATTTAAACCTTGGTTATAACAAAATTATTATTACCGTTTTTTTAAACAATGGTTAAAACAACAAAACTTAGCCCTCATGAAATGACCTAAAAAGTGGTTGTCGCTAAATTCTGAAGAAAAAAACAGTGTCTCCGAGAATATTCTAATATAAATTTCTCGAGTGAAAACGATAATTTTTGTTATATAGGCACAAGTTTCGTATTCATGGCTGTCTATGTTGTTCTTTTTGTTTTCACTGGTTGGCTTGGTATGGTAGGTAAGCTACAACCATTAAGTTAGACCTCAAAAATCCTGGTCCAACAATTTAGTCAGTGAGCTCACCACTTTGATTGTACGAATTTGAACAAGTTAACAATTAATGGATTCTGCGCAACGTTCACCGGGCAATATCGTTTGTCAGATCGGTTAAATGACTTTTAATGAATAAGTTTGAATTTACATTCTTACGGAACGATGTAAATGGTAATTTGGCAACTGGTCGCTCAATATATCTTCTTCAGATGGAATTTCTTTTATTGGCTATTCTCCTGGTTATGCTCTTATCTCTATTCTAATGAAATGACGAGTGATGATTCTTGATTGATAAACATTCGGTAACGGAAGGGGCAATTGAATCCGTAATCCGAAGATTAGAACATGAAGGTCCACGGAAATGACTTGGTAGTTAGCTCAGTGTAATAAACAAGAACGAATTTATATTTTTACGGAACGATGTAAAGTTACTCAATCTTCTTCAGATGGAATCTCTTCTATTAGTTACTCCCTCAACTATGTTCTTATCCCTATTCTAATAATAACACAGAGTGTGATTGAACGAGCCCGTGATCGAATGAGTCCATGGAAATGAAGTAGGACTAGGACCCATGATCTAGAGAGCATGCTAAGTGAATAGTGCTCACACGTTTGTGGAGCGAGTGTATGGAGGTTGCTTGGAGGTGTTGATTTGTGGTGGAGAAACGTCCATATCGGTGAGATTCTTTCTCAAGCACATACCTAACAAAAAACCTGCCCTCCTCCATTGATTGAGACCTCAAACAAGGCCAAATACCACACTTATTATACAAAGGACACCACTAGGTCAACAATCTCAGGCTCTTTTTTATTCTTCCCCTCCATGAAAAGTCGTACCACTTAAGCAACCGCCCATCTCAATAACCCTTCAGATTCGATACCCTCATTATATGTATTCATATTGCCCTTCTAGACTCTCTCTATCTCTATATCTCTCTCTTTAGATCTCTCTAGATCTTTTTCTCTCTAGATCTCTCTCTCTCTTATTTTATTTATTAAATATTAATATTAATTATACTGATGCAATCAATTCCATTCCATACTGTTTTTAGATTGATGATTCTAAGCAGAGAATGGTGGTGATCTTGATTAAGGAAAGTATGGGGTGAGACTAATGTTCATTATCCTCAATGGCACCTAGCAAGTCAGAACTCGCCGAGTTGACTCAGAACTTATGAGATTTGCGGTAGACTCGGGTTAGTGACTCGATTTTTAGTTACTTGCCGAGTCGGCTTAAAACGCGATTTAGTCATCAGTCAATTTTTTTTTTTTTAAGTTAGTTTGTGAAAATAAGAAATGTTATATATTTTAGTTTTTCACGACTTAAATGTTTTTTTATTTTTTTTTATTTTTATGAATTTTAATAATTTTATTGACTCGTTGAGTCGACTCGCAAGTCACTGATGCAACTCGACTTGTTGAGATTCCCATTTGAGTCTATTTTTTTTCTTTTTAAAAGACCCAATAGTTTCAAAATTATAATGTGCACACAACGAGTCGGACGCACCGCTATCAGGAGCCTGGTTGATAAGTTCGTGTACGACAAATATAGGGTACAAGAAAAGTTCGAGTATAATTCGGGTTTGCCATTCAAAAATTTGGAAAAAAAGGAAAAATCACAAAAATTGATGTATCATAATTTGTTATTAAAAATTATTATTTTTTGAATAATTCAGAATATTCATATATTATTCGGCTAATCCAAATAATTTACGAGTTTTCTGAACAAAAAAGTTCGGTTATCTATATAACAAAACAGGGAAGTTGTCTCCCCCTCTTATAGGCTTCATAAAAAAGGTCTAGATCTTCTCTCCCAACTGAACTGCGAATCTCAGCCACTCACACCCAATTTTAACAAACGCTTTGTCGAGGAATGCCGTGGGCACGGGGCACCTACTAGTCTATATAACAAATCAGCTCAGTTGTCTCCCCCTCTTATAGGCTTCATATATAGATGGTTGAGATCATATCCGCAGTTGGACGGTGGATCTCAGCCACTCACACCCGATTTGGGCAAATGCTTTAATTTGTCGGGGAGTGCCGTGGGCACGGGCCACCCACTAGTCTATATAACAAAATAGGGAAGTTGTCTCCCCCTCTTATATGATTCATAAAGAAGGGCCGAGATCTTATCCCCCAATTGGATATTGGATCGTGGATCTCAGCCACTCACACCCAATTTTGACAAACAGTTTATCGAGGAGTGCCGCGGACACGGGCCACATACTAGTATTATACGGTTCTTAAAAAAATTAAGTATAATACGCGAATTATTCGCGAACTTAGCAACCAAAACTGATCTGATTATTATAACCATTTGGTCTTTTGACAATCAGTTATATGTGCACCAATTTATTTATTTATTTCTTGAAAGTCCAAAATTAGGTCAGATGATTACACAATCCAATCATGTCACTTTTTGGGACAAAAGTTCTCTAAAGGTGGGACCAATCAATTGGTGGGCCCTTAATTTATAGATCAAAATTATAGTCAATAAGATGGAACATTGGAAAATATGTATATTTTTTAATTTCATGAAAAATAAAATTATATTTTCTACATAAAACCAGTCCTTCTCTTTTGCATGTAAAAGAACATGGAAGGAATCATAACGAAGTGTATGACGTGACATATCTCTAACTTTCACACTAATATGTAAAATATATTTCTACCATGGTTTAAAAAACGGCCGTTATAACGGATTCAAACCTCTTCCGTGTTACATTTTGTACCGTTAAAACGATATAAAAAGAACGGCCGTTGTTTTCGTTATAACGGCTGTTATTTCCATTATTTTTCCGTTTTTGAAAATTTGGAATTCAAATTTCAAAATTTGAATTCAGCCCCATTTTTTCCGTTATTTCCATTTTTGCCCCTAAGCGTTAAAATTCGTTATAACGGAGAAATAGTAACGCCCCCCAGTCCGTTATAAGGTATAACGGCCCCTTTTAAACTTTGATTTCTACATCTTAAGTTAATATACTACCACCTTAAATTCAACCGTTGTTGTAGTAATAATCAGGTCATAATCCTTCATCCAACGGCTGACATTGAGATAGTATTTTATTAACTTGTCCTTGGGTTAAAGATATTAATTTAACGGATCTGACACCTTAGGCGTCACATAATTTGGGGGGTGATGCTGACGTCGACACCCATCAGCAACGAGTCCACGTGGCAAACCACTAAAAGTCTCCCACGTGCCGAGTCCTTGTCGGCTACGGTCAAATGCCGGTGCTCCTCAGAGACACGTGTTAGCCTGACCTTCCAAGAGCCATTAGCGAAGTTTGAAACATTGACCACCACTCATAACCCTAGTGACCGTCTGTAACCGGTGGTCATCGCTGACTCATCCATCCAAAGACTATTCAAAGGTTCCATCGTCTCCACTCTTCAAAGTCTCTCCTCTCTCCATGATAAAAACAAAAATGAGAACTTAAAGAAAGCTCTCTTTCAAGCTTTCTCTCTCTCTCTCTCTCTCTCTCTCTGTCTCTTGACTCTTTTCATCTTGATCATCCATGTCTGATGAAACTAGAGATCTATACCACCATATCCCATACCATGAAGAACATCGTCGAAGCATCGCCGGGACCGGGTTTCAATTCTCTACTGATCCTTCTCTCTTTAATCAAACGGCTCCTAGTGGTCCACAGTCCTCATCATCACCCAATTTACATGGGTTTGATCCATACATGAGCTTTACTGATTGTTTACATGGCTCTATGGACTACACTACAGTAGCAAGAGCCTTCGACTTGTCGTGTTCGTCGTCGGAAGTTCTTGTTTCTATGGATGGAAGTAAGAAGATGGGTGGTATGGGAGACTCAGTGGGGACTGGTGACATTCCGGCGACGCCGAACTCTTCGGTGTCTTCATCTTCTACCGAGGCGGCTGGCGAAGAAGATTCGGTGAAGAGTAAGAAAGATCGGCAGGCGAAAGGGTGTGAAGATGGAGAGGAAAGGTCTAAGAAAGTGTAGGTTTGGTTCTTCTTTGTAGATTCTTACTAATAATTTGATGCCTGTTATAGTAGTCTTTTTCTTCTCTTGGTGTATAAAATAGGGTTAATTTGTTATATTGTGTCCCTCAAAGTAAATTATCTTAAAGTTTCTCAAGCTCATGCAGACTTCTAGGGCATTATTTTTATTTTTATTTTTTTTTCAAATATTTCTACCCTTTCATCAATGAAAATTCCATTCTCTTGCAAGAACAAGGAATAACTGTACAATTTTTCTTATTTTTTTATCTCCCATAAAAAAAAGTCCAACCGTTACCCGGCCCGATGAACGGGATTCCGAATGGGTTTGTTGAATGCAATATCAAATTGTGGGTATTGATGAAACATTCCACAAAAACCCTAAATTACATCTATGTTCAGATTATCAGTTTTTGTACCTATTGAGGGAGAAGATAGTAACATGTGATCATAGTAGCTTGCAAATAGTGGCTTGTGCAGCATATTAAGACTTTTTTGTGGTTAAATTATCAGGAACAAACCAAAAAAGAAAGGAGAGAAACGACAAAGAGAGCCTCGATTCGCTTTCATGACGAAGAGCGAGGTGGATCATCTTGAAGATGGATACAGATGGAGAAAATATGGGCAGAAGGCAGTCAAGAACAGCCCTTATCCAAGGTTTGTAGTTTCAATTCCACACACACACACACACACACACAAACACAAAAATTTTGGAAAATAAAGGAGCTGATCACTTGTAAATCATCGATAAATGAACTGTAAACCATCGATACCTAATTACTGATTTGATGATATAGATATCTGTTTATCTTTTTTCGCAAATCTTTATAAACTTAAAATGGTTAATTGAACATTCTTCCACCTAATAGAATTGCACTACAGCATTGATGTCTTCAAATCGCTTAACCAATTTGATTCGATGACTCCGAACTTGAAATGTATCGCATTTTCTTCTTCTTTTCTTGTGTTTATGTGTGCGTGCGCGCGCGCTTTTGTTTTGGATAATTTTTCTGTACCCCAAAGAGTGAAGAATTGGTAGAATGCAGAGTAGCCTTCCATAACCCTTTGTTTGCCATTGCAGAAGCTATTATCGGTGCACCAGCCAGAAGTGCACAGTGAAGAAGCGTGTGGAGAGATCGTTCCAAGATCCATCAATTGTGATTACCACATATGAAGGCCAACATAACCATCACAGCCCGGCGACACTTCGAGGGAATGCTGCAGGAATGTTGGCAAGTTCTATGTTAGCATCGCAATCGGCCGGCCCAAGCTTCCCTCAAGAACTACTTATGCAGATGCCACCCATGAATAACCAAGGTAACACAAGCTCCATGTACCCACATAACCTAACTACTCTTCAGCAGCTCCAACTTCCTGACTATGGCCTTTTACAAGACATAGTCCCTTCATTCATCCACAAACAACCATGAAGCTTTACTCTCTCTCTCTCTTGCGTCATTGTACATGTATCTAGTTTTGCATACATGAACCTGTGTGGTATATAGTATATAGAGCATTAATGTCGTTTTTCTGACTTGTTAAGAGTACAAATATTCTTCTTGATCTTACAATAGCACTTCAATTCTTCAGTCAAAAAGTGAAGGACAGTATTCCTACCAAAGGAAAGGCAGTCTGTTTGAGATTGCCAATATTGGAGATGGGGCTTTAAATGGGTGGATATGGGTTTGATAGGAATTCTAAGAATAGGGCTTTTGTAAAGAGGAATGCATGCATCTGCTACAACTGAAATTAATGTGTTAGTTTGACGTGAAGAGATGGGATTGCAAGATGGAAGTAGGGGTCGTACAAGACTGGTTGGGTTTTCCTCAGAAAAACTAACTTCTTTAGAGAGAAACTAAGTATTTATGGAGTGGGTGATGAGTTTTATACTTTAACAGCCTTTCTTTAACTCTTCCACTATGGGAGTTTTTGATCTTATGGGATCTTGCTGCACTTCATTGTAAGCATGTGATCAACGATGTCATATTTTGTATTTTTTTTTCTTTTTTTTTTGTTGGGTGGGCAAGAAAATTCACATTAATACCGAATAAAATTATTTTCCTACATGATGAGCCCCAACTGTAAAATGGAAAAAGAAGACAACTCTTAACTACTTAATTACAGGCGAAAATATGGTGCAAGACCCCTTAGATATGGAAGGGTGTTGGAGGGGGAAAGGGGGGATAAGCACGGGTAAAGTTTGCCTAATAGAGGATGCAATGACGGCACCATGAAAGCACCCAATTCTCAGCTCTTACTAAGAGAGAGATGTAGAAACGGACAATCAAAATTAGCACAAATACCTCTATTATGAAATGGATGGTGGCTAATGCACACCCATCCAAAGCTGATAGATATCTGATCGTCGTGGGTTTAGAGTTGCTTTTGAGTAGCTCGATAACAAGATCCTAGGCTCTATCCACACTAGAAATGTCACAAGTAATACAACCATTTACTCTAAAATCGTAAGCTTTTAGAGGGATGCCTAACAATGTATATCAAAGGGTCCTCGGGTTTAATAGAGGTGGAGTGGTGGTCACACAGCCAAACAACACACTCCAACAACAAGCCCCCACTTTGCCGAGACTCGAACCCACGACCAATTGAGGCCACCTAGCTATGATATTATATCAAGGGATCCATGGGTCTAACAGAGGAGGATTGGTGGCCACACAGCCAAACAATACACTCCAACAACATGCCCCAGCACTTTGCCGAGACTCGAACCCACGACCTATTGAGACCATCTAGCGCGCTCTGATATCATATCAAAGAGTCCATGGGTCTGACAGAAACAGAGTGGTTGCCACACAGCCAAACAACAGATTTCAACAACAAACAGCCTACAATGAAAGACTTTGGCTCCTTACAATAGCTACAACCTAGTGTAGGAGTTGAAGCTATTATAGACCGCATATCTCGATGATATGGCGGTGGTTTCGGTGGCGGTTTCTCGCTAGCGACAATTGCACTAGCAATGGCTGTTGTGATGGAGAATGAAACATCTCTTGTCAATGTCCATGGAGTGTTTGATAATCAGATTATGAACGTTTAAGTAGGCTCCATCAATCTAACAAAAGTGAGAGAAAGACGCCTCCGACTATCTCTTCCTCTATGGACCAGGAGGTACTCTTGCGGAAATGGCATCTAATTAGAAACATTGCAATGCCATTGTTTAGGGCATTTATTATTTTCGACGAGGTAGCTAGGCAGGTGGCTAAGGTTCAATGTCGATATATGATTGACGTCACAATGCCTCAGCCTTTTAACAACCACCATGAATACCACCACTATGCTTTCAATGTCTTTCATTGGAAGTTGATATAGTTTTGAGTCCACCTTTGTGGGAATCTGGTCAGATTATATGGGGGTTTAGGTGGAGATTGTGTTGGCATGGGAATCTTGGGATGGCCTTATCTGTTTCCATGGTCAACGATAAAAGCCTTTAAAGGGATCTGACAACTAACCTAACTGGATTTATTTTAAAAAAATTCGCTTACCAGGTAGAATATATAGAACCATATTACTAGTTCTTGTAAGATCTTGATTCCCCAGAATACCGTCTTAACCCATGTAGAAACTGTAAAACCCACTTTCTTCTACTCAAGAAAGTAGGCTCCAAAATGCCTTTCATCCATGCATAGATGTCGTCATGAGCTCTATCCTCCATACCTTTTTGTCACAACTCTTCTTGTCAATGCTGTGAGGCCATCTTATGCTAAATTTCCCATATGAGCAAAGCCCCAGAACCCATAAACTTCTTTCATAATCCCAACGCCATGCTTGTCTAAGGAAGCATAAAACTCCATGTTTGGCCATGTATTGAAGTTAGTATAGGAGCACATGGTAAGCAAACCTTGGTAGGGTTGTTCTAGGAATGACTATAATTTGTCATTTTATGTACTGTGTTCTACGCAAATCATTTTGAAAGTTTCTGTGGTGGGCGCTGAACCCACTGAGTGATTGAGCGAATACTTCCGAGATAGAATCATGACCCCATCTCACAAGTGAGATATGTTAGAGAGGTACAGGTCTAGGGCATGCTAAAAGTGGATGTTCATAATTTTTTAATAATGGCACATGCCAAACAAACGTGGGTTTCGTGTCCAATCAAATGTCAGACCTTAGAACACTTAAAGCAGTTTGAACCTAAAGTTATAAAGTTAACCTTGATAGCTGTCGAACAACCATAAGCCCTTAGTCCTGAGGAATGATCAACCAGAAAAGAAAAGAAAAGAAAAGAAAAAAAAATTAAAATAAAAAATAACAAAAATTTGCACAAGATCGTCGTCGTCTCCTTCGTCGCCTTGTCTCAAATGTTTGGGGTCAGCAACATAAATCCTATTTCACCATTCGACTCCATCTGAACTACGATGATCGAGTAAAGTAAAAACAATCCAGCTCCATCAATGTGATGAGATTGAAGTGTATAATCATAGAACAGGTAGGCAAATTAAGTAGATTTTAAAGCCATGAAAAGACTGATTAGTTAAAGGTTAGGTTGCTTGATGTGAAGAAGACCCTTCCCTTTCAATTGTGGCCTTTTGTAGGCCCCTACTCATTAATTTTGGAATGCTCATTTAGTTAGCTCACCCCTTGCTTCTCCAAGAGAACTTCGTTCCGTTCATGTTGGTATCCAACTTCTCTTTCAATTCTTTGATTGATCCGTCTCAACCCCTTTTGATTTTCCCATGTCGTTTTTTCCATGATTGATGGACCACTATTTATTTTTGATCATCCTTAAGGACAAGTATGTCACCAGTCTTGTCTGTTAAATTGAGATCACAAGTCTTGATCACCACATGGACAATTATTAAGATGCCTCTATCATAATCAACGATCGTGATCTGATTATTGTCTAGCTCCCTAACTTTTAATTATATTCATTTACTTTCCGTGCATGCCATGTGTCCTGTTCCAATTTGACTTACCCAACTTTTGTATAAATATCTCTTCTTTTTTCTGGTTGTGTCATTAATCACGGCAAAAGGTAGCTGGACAGTCACTACTATAACAATGAATCTGCCTTTGCTACAAAATACCCGCAGCTGCGAGTGCAAATGGGCCTGGATTTAAATGTCCCAGGCTGCTGGTGGACCACAATCCAAGATCCCAAGCCCGGGCCCATCCCTCGGCCCTTAGGCGTGTTAGGCCGCTGGCCGAACTTAGCCCACTTAAGATGGGTTTTTTTTTTATTAAAATAATTTTTTTAAGAAACCTAACAAAAATTAAGAATATTATTAAATTTAAATTTATTAAAATTGGTGTATAATGGACATTACAAATTTCAGGAATGAGTTAATAACATCAAGAACTTTATTAAATTTAATTTTTTTTCTTCTCATAGAAATAGGTTGAGTACCTTTATTTTAAGGGATATGAATTACATCACAATAGGTTGAGTACATCCTAACAAGGTTCGCACCCATTCACCTATCTATCATGTGCACAACTGTACCCAACGATGAAAATAACTAACATCTTAAAATTTGACAACATAAAAAACCTACAACTCTATTATTTCCATCTCTTCATCGAGAAAGTTTTTGGCAATCCTATCTTGATCTATCTTTTTAACTCTGTACCAGTCACTCAATTAGTATATGCAACACTATCATTTTTGGCGTTATCCGACTCCTATAGTTATCAAGTACACGTTTATCTCCGTTAAATATTGACTCTGAAGCACTGTAGACACAAGCATTGTTAGTAAATCACGGTCGATGGTAGAAAAAAAAAATCTACTTTCTTGCATCCATTCCACTAGGCCAAAATATCAAAATCATTATCATCTTTATCGATCAAAGGTTGATTAAGATAGTGTTTTAGTTCAAATGAACCACTACTCACTATATAATGGTTTGAACCATGGTTTTAAAAACGGCCGTTTAAACGGTTTTAACGGCCGTTTAAACGGTAACGCCCCAATCCCATTTTCGTTAAAACTGTTTAAACACGTTTTAACGTTTCTGAATTTAACGGCCGTTTTTTTTTGTTTTAACCGCCGTTAAAATCGTTTTAAACAGCAGTTTAATTCTGAAAAATTTTGTGAAAAACAAGTCCGTTAAGTCTGTTTAATTCCGTTAAGATCCGTTAAATTCTATTTTTTTTTAATTTTCAAATTTCAAATTTCAAAATTTAAATTTCAACGCCATTTTTTCCGTTAAAATCTGTTAAATTCATTTTTTTCCATTTTTGCCCCTGGCCGTTTCAATCCGTTTAAACGGTAACGCCCCCAGTCCATTTAACCGTTAAAACAGCCTCCTTTAAACCTTGGTTTAAACAACCCTTCATTAGGTTCCATGCTCCATCGCGTACTTACAATAGGTGAAAACAACTTCACTACTCCTACATTACTATTTATTTACGATTGATATTCTACAAATAATGTTCCCACATTCAGTATTAGTAGCATTATCAACACCATTAACACTTTGATAAGAGTATTCTAACAAAATTTCAAACCCTCAGAATTTATACCTAATAATATAGGTTAATCTGAAAATTATAATAATTTGTCCCAATATCTTTTAAATTTTAATTCCATTTCATTATAAATTTTAATAACGGAAAATTGCAGAAAAGAAAATAAACTTTAATTTATTTACAAAAAAGAATACAACTTTTCGCAAATCCCAAAAAAGAAAACGAAACGCCCTTTCAAAGGGCGTTTCGTCTGCTGTCAGTCCAATCAGTCGTCGACTGACTAACGAATGACTGATGGCTGACACGTCTGACAAACGCCCTTTAAAGGGCGTTTATTCTTGAGAAATTTTAGAAAACGTCCCATAATTCCTCAACTTCTAAACCAATATTCTATGAATATCGGAATGATCTGAATTTTTGTGAGGATGATCTCCTCACCGTAGAGATCATCCTCACCAAAAATCAGCCATTGATTCATCTTTTGGGTACGCCAAAATGGGCGTAAAAAATGGGGTATCAAAAAACGCCCTTTAAAAGGGCGTTTGTCAATAAAAAACGCCCTTTAAAAGAGCGTTTTCTACTGACACACGCCCTTTAAAATAACGTCTGTCAGGTTGTCAGATGTCGGACTGACACTGACAGACGTTTTTCAAAAAGGCGTTTATTACTGAAAAACGCCCTTTAAAAGGGCGTTTGTCAGAAAAAACGCCCTTTTAAAGAGCGTTTTTCTAATAAACATGTGCCACGTCATGAAACGCCCTTTTAAAGAGCGTTTCGTTTTCTTTTTTGGGATTTGCGAAAACTTGTATTCTTTTTTGTAAATGAATTAAAGTTGGTTTTCTTTTCTGCAATTTTCCGTTTTAATAAACATAGGATTTATTTTGTATTGTTGAAAAACCAAGTTAATATTAACTAAATGGCGTGTTACTTGATAGATTTTGAATAGTAAACTCCAAAAAAATAATTTTTTGAATCATAAAATTGTTTTTAAAAAAATCTCTAATTATTATTGCTATATCCCAATCCTTCTCTACTATTTTAAATTCAAAGTGTTTTTCTAAAAAGAACTGCTAAATTATTATTTGACAATGAATTATTGCATCTATCAACTAATATATGAAATTCCATCGATGTCTAACATCTATAGGTAATTTTTTACTTTTTACACAGGGCTTTTCACACCACACAATATTATTAATATCTAGATTGAGAACTAAAAATATCGATTAAATTTATCTATATGTTTTATAGTTTATTTAGATAATTTTTATCATGCCCTAATTCCTGACAATGAAATTGAAGATGAACCCCTAACCTGCTTACCTATTCATACAAAAACTAGGCTCCTAATTAAGCTATAACTATAACTTCCAACTCTAATAATTAAGTAGCGGAAGATAAGGTCTCATGAGTTACATAAATCTCTAAATCCATTCAATTGAGCTATTATTCATTTGCATTTTAAATGAAATAATTATATTAAAATTTTAAGCATTCCATATATTTTTCATATATATAAGAGAAAGTATGAACATAATAATCCACAAATGAGACTATATGTATAGTGTCAGTGTAATAAGGGTATATGTATAGTAATCCAAATGTATCAAAATATAATAAAATGAAAGGGTGACAAAATGACCTAGATCCAAAGATCCATCAATATACCAGAACTACTCTAATTGCCTCTTGATTTGCATCATTATCAACGAAAGGGGTCCATGTCCAAGTCTGGGCCCACTAGATAATCGTGGTCTTCTACAACAAAATTTGGAAGTGGAGAAGTAGGGAGGTGAGCTTTTTTGGTGAAAAGCCTAGCAATAGTAATTAAGTTTCAACATAATTTTTTATCAGAGAGCATTCAATTAAATATGAAAACAAAATCATATAACAATAATATAAATAGTCTACTGACATCTAAATTATTGAAATTTGAAATGTCATAATAAGTGAATTTGCATATATATTAATCAATTATGTCATATTAAAAATTTGAAACCAGATAAACAACATCAATAACCATATAATTTGCCATTTCAAAACATATGCACATTTCACTAGTATAATATAGATAATAATTAATGATGATGCATAATTTAAAAAGAAATACTTTAAGTTACGATCGATACTCAACTTCAGTTGTAGTAATTATTCCAATAATGAATCGATGCAGAATAACATTGTTAACCTTTGCATGCGGGCCGGCCGGTCTTTACTTGTCTTGATTTTCATCGGGCACCCCATTGTTGACATCCATACTTGGCATGGACGAATCCATGCAAATGTCCAGTTTTTATGTTCAAGTGGCTATTAGCCTAATTATCACATAGGCCAAAATATTTGACTTTTGTAAAAATTCTAAAGATCGAAAAAAAGTTCAGATTCAATTATGACCCGTGTCTAATGCACATCAGGTGTACAATGTAACCCTCAGCTAATCTCAGTAAACATGCATCATACAGAGTTCCTTAGAAGAAATTAAAATTCTAGGATAGTAGCTAATATCATATGGTTCTTGAGCGGGTTTTCTTTACAAATGTAAGTATGCTATCTTCTAATTATTAGGTATATTTTGATATAAAGACCTAGAGAGGGTGATTAGGTTAGATCAACAACAATGACCAATTTAAAAAATTGATTTGATCTTATCAGCCTATCTCTCCCATAGATCCAATCACGAAGGATTAATAAATCAATTCTATGGTAATGATTACTTGATTAATTCTTCCAATTGTATAACCACAAAGCAATTAAAGAACACTTGATTTTACGTGGAAACCCTTGAATGGAAAAAAACCATGGGCCTTGAATCAGGCAAAGCATGCACTATGAGAAGTTACACGGGTTGAAAATTTTACCCAACGTTAGCAAGGATCCTACCGACTATCTCAGCTCCTTAGAATCTTTGGCCAATGCTATCTGCGTCCCTTGCATTCCAACACCACGCCAACGTTGCTACCAACGCCTTCTCATTGAGGATCAGTCATCGATCTCTCTACGGCAATGATATCTCACCTCTCACGATCAATACAGTCGATCGCAAATCAATCCTTCACGGATCTCTCTTTACTCACCAAGCTCATTCCCAATTCAAGTTTGACTATAGGCAATATGGATTATGAAATCCCCTTTAAATTACTATAATAAGTCTTAGAGGGGGTGAATAGGACAATAAAAATCTCTTTATGTATTACGGTGTAGATTTAAAAATCAATAATCATGCAAGGAGGAAATATATCAAACATTCAATTCGAAATCAATCATCCACACTAAATTTATATGAGACAAGTACGCAAGGATCCCAATAACACAAGATAGAAATTTATAGTGGTTCGGTGAACTCGCACCTACATCCACTCTCATACACTCAATGCAAGCAATTTATTATTTTTTTAATCAGTATTACAACATATTCAATTGAACATAATAAAGCACTTAAGTATCCACTTAGTCTAAACTCACGAGAATCACTTCTCGCAACACTTAGAGAGTGAACTAGACCAATAGAGTTATAAGAATATCTTTTCCTCATAGATCTATGATCCACAACTCAATAGCAATGAGTAAACACTCATCAACCAAACAAGAGTTCAAGTTTTTGATAGAGATAATTCAACTTAGGGTTTTTTCACAAAGATAATTACCTTCAGATGAATCTAAAAAAATAGTCGAATCTTCAAAGAATTTCACAACGAATGCAACACTCACAGTGATGATCCTCAACTAGGTAGAAGAGGAAGCTATATAAGTGATGAACAGAGTGTAGCCTATCAAACAGTCAGAGCCTTCACAGAATGATGGAGCTTGAGTTGCTCAGGGTGAAGCTCTCAAATGAACAAAACCTCTTTTAAGCTCAAGATATCAATGATGGAATGGGAGTAAAAGAGTATAAAAGAGTATACTCTTGTTTCTTTAGCTAAGGTTTAAATCCCTTTTATATAAAAGGCTCTCAAAGAAGAGAAACAAACTAAAATATGCCCATTGGGATGGGCCCAACAAGTCAAAAATCAAGAGATAAATAAGTCAAGCCGAGATCCAATTTTCATTGGGGTCGACTGCTCATTTTTGTCGGTTGACTGCTTAGTGATAGAATTCTGTCTGAGGGCGGTTGATTGCACAAAATTTTTAGTCGACCCAACAAGCTGCTACGAAAAAATAGCATAAGAAGGGGGTGGTCGACTGCACTTATTGGCTGGTCGGTCGCTCAGGGTCAGACAAGGGAGGTCAGTCGGTCAGTAAATCCTGACTGCAGATCATCCTGACTTCAAAAATCTAGGGTCTGATCAGTCGAAGGTTTTTGAAATAAAGATTTTTTCGGCCGTTGGCACGATTAGACCTTAAATCAACATAATCTTTCCGAGACTTTAATCCTGCAAAATTTAACAATTTTTTGCAAGTGAAAAGTCGAATGTCGAATCCGCACTCCGGTTAGAGATGTAACATCTAAGAAAGTAAGCAAGGAAATGCTGAAAATGGTGGAGAGATGAGAATGGTGAAAAATGATTTTTGAAACATATTTTTATATGAGAGGGAAATTTCCTACAACATTAATAAAATAAAATAAATATGCCATAACAGAAAATAAAATGCCAAAATAAACTTTATTTATTAAAAAAAATGTAACTTACAATGCTTGAATTAAAAAAACTTAAAAAAATAAAACAAATAAAAACGTAATTAAAAAAATAAAAAAAGAAAAGATTAAAGAGATAAAGAGATAAATAAGGAGAAGTGGAAGAGAGAAAGAGGAGAGCAAACCATGGTTCTTGGAGCTGTGTTGAGAAAAAGATAATGGAGTCGTTCAATGGAGAAGGAAAGGTACAGAAGCCGATTTTTTTTTTTTTTCTTATAATTTTTTTTTACTTTTATGCTAGGGGAGAATGTAAGAAGGAGATGGAAAATAAAGGGGTGGGGGGCCTAAGGGGAATGAGCTAGCCATGAGTGGCTTTTTATAGGGAGAGAGTGTGCCATTTGTGGGTCAATGCCTAACCATCTTTTTAGAAATGTTTTATTCCAAAAGCTACATATGCAATTTAAAATCATCTTTTATTGCTTGTTTGAAACTTTCTTTAGAGAAAAAATTCTTTTTTTGTACGAAATTTTCTTTTTATTCAAAGTTTTAGACTTTTCTTGTAAAAGAAATATTTTTAATATGTTTCAAGCTTGTGAGTTTCCAAAACCCCATGTCAATTCTTTTATGTAAAAGTAAATATTCTTTTTATGAAAGAAAATTTCTTTTAAAATCAAAACCAATTATATCTTTCCAAAATCTTTTTAAATCTAAAAGAAAATATTTATATTTTAAAAAATCCACATTTCTAATGCTTTTGTGATCTAGACCATCCATTTTGGTTGCCCCTTGATGGACACACCACCCATGCATGCTAAAATCACCTTATCTTTGACAATCGTTTTATCTTATAGATCGTGTGGCGATCGCATAGTGAATGGGTGTGATGATGAAAATTTAGTGGTTGATTAGATGGATGAGCGAGTGGACGATCGGATGGTGAAGATGTTGATGAGAGATGGGTTGTGATGATCAGCCAAGGTGGGCCATGGGATAGAGTGATGGTGATGGGAGAGAGGATCAGATAGTTGAGATTAAAAGGAGAGAGGGTTTAGAGAGAGGAGAGAGAAAATAGAAATAAATGAGAGAAAAATGCTGGCAGAGGGTCTTGAACCCTGATATCTGATTTGGTCTTTTGCAAGCTTCATCAACTGAACAAGCCTTCATCTTGTGTTAGTTGTTTAGGCTTTAATCTCCTTAATCTCTTCTCTTGTGGCCTGACTCTCCTACTCTCTTGGTCGTCTCTCTGGTTCTTCGATCCTCTGAATTTGCCCGCATTAGACCTATAGCTTCTTGTCTTTAGCTTGTTGGCTCTTTAGCTTTTGTCATAGGCTCTAGAGGTCAGTTGTGGGCTCGCCATCCATCAGAACTGTGTCGGAGGTTTAAAGGTACTGAAAGTACATACCTCTTCCTAGATAGAAGGGATATCTCCCACAGAATTGGAATAATGCACAGATTCTTGGACCAAGACATAAAAGGCGGAGACTGATTTGTTAAGTTCCTGAAGTAGAGATTTGAACTCTAGATCTTCGTTTGCTTCATATCCGATGGACGTCTCTGAGATCGGAGTGTCAAGAAGACAAGCAGAATTAGTATTCCAATGTTGGGAGTTCTTGTAATACCCTGAACTTTTGTTCATAATTTTTTTTGAGTAAATTAATTATAAAAAATTGAATTTGACTCCTTAATTTCTTTTTCTATAATTTATTTTTAATGATAATTAACTATATTACTATTTTGGTCTATAAGTGACATAGTCGTAATAAATAATTAATGAGTTATACTTGTTGGGTGGGCCCGTAGGGCCAATTTAGAGGACTTTTGGGCTTAATAATAATTTTAAATGAAGCCTACTTGATACCTGTGGGTGTCGTATTTTCCAACAAGTAAAATAGTGACACGTGTCACTTGCATGGCACGTGCGAATATGGAAGAATGACACGTGGTACAACTGGCACGCGAGAGTAAATGCGCCAAAGGTATCATCAGAGGTCATGAACTGCCCCATCGCTATCACACGACATCCATTAATAAGAAGTGCCACGTGTCAGAATGGAATGATCAGAATAGAGCGTCTCGAGACGGAATACTGACAAAGCGTATTAATGCTTCGACCTTTAATATGTCGAGAAGCATTCAATCTTGCCCGACATATTAATCATTGAACTTCTTGATGGAATTCAACGCGACCGGACGAGACAATGGCAGACGACTTGACGGGATCAAGTTTCACCAAATCCCGACAAGGTCATATGACCTATAGGATGCATACATCCCGACAAGGTCAAATGATTTGTTGGATATAAACATCCCAATAGTCAACTGACTTACTTGTCAGGATCGATGTTCATCTCATCCCATCAAAGTCACATGACTAGTTGGATGCATACATCCCGACAAGGTCAAATGATTTGTTGGATATAAAAATTCCAATAGTCAACTAACTTACTTGTCGGGATCGATGTTCATCTCATCTCGTCAAGGTCACATGACTAGTTGGATGCATATACCCCGACAAGGGCATATGACTTGCTTGACGGGATCAAATATCACATCATCCCGACAAGTATACAAGTTCTTACGAATAAGGTAAGTATTCTAAACACAATTAGTTTCTTAACCAATGGATGTTGGCCACATGGCAGCTAGTTGAACTATCACAGTTATAACATCTTCTTATTCGAATATCTGACATGAAGGATGCCACCTCAGTACCGTTTCAGTTATTTCAGGTATAACCAAGTCAAAGAAGTTAAGATCTAACAAGAAGATTATATTTTATAACAGAATCCATCTAGATCATAATTGACTGATAACGACTGGACACGTGAGAGGTGAGTCACGCCAGTTCTAAGGGTATAAATAAAAGACCCTCAGGATTGAGAAGGATATCTTGCTCTCCAGATCTAGATAGTCTAAGCTCTGAAATATTTTATTATTCGTCTGAGCCCTGTTACCATTCCTAAGCTAACTTGAGCGTCGGAGTATTGTCAACAGGTACAACCACATCTCATCTAGAGATCATCCTATCCTTCGCGGAGGAGAAAGCAGTTTCACCCTGAAGCACCAGAGTCATCTAATCATCATCAAGATACGAATCATCTGACCTCGAAGATTGAGTCACTCTGTGTCTCTGTGTGTGTTTAGAGAAGGCATAGAAGAGTTCTATTTATAGAATTCCAAGACCCTGAGTCGTGTGAAACGTGGGATGATGGAACTTAGAATTTTAGATCTGAGAAAGACTAATTCTGTTCAAGGTCCAATCGATTGGGCCATGTCCAATCGATTGGGGATAAGTGTCCAATCGATTGGGCTCAATAAGTTTTCTGTCCTGAAGACACCAATCGATTTGACATTTATAACTTTCTATCCCGAAGACTCCAATCGATTTCACAGAGTCTCTAATCGATTGTGCTCAAATTAATTTCTGTCCCGAAGGCACCAATCGATTCCACAGAGCCTCCAATCGATTATACTTAAAAAAAGTTTATGTCTCGTAGTCTCCAATCGATTACACAGTGTCTCCAATCGATTGGGCTATGTCCAATCGATTAGACTTCCCCACTAGTCAATATAATTGACTTTGACTCGGGTCTGCCCAATGACTAAGTCTGACCATTATATTTTGTTCATTTTAATCAACTCTATGGCCACTAAGTCACTTACCTTCCTAATCGAGCGTACACGATCGTTAACTGACAAATCGGCAATTACTCAGATGACTCCTGTTGTCAACCGTCTTATTCTTGCTGTCTCTTTCTTTTAGTCTTCACGTAGTTGGCGAAGTATGCGTACCACGACATCTTCACACTACACTAGTGCTTGTAGGAACGGTTACAAGAATGTTTTTATGTCAAACGGAATCTTTGCCAAATTGAATATAAAAATATTCCTTACAGAAATATATTCAACCATGAAGAGATCAATATTTTCCTTCACTCAAGATCAAAAGAATAAAACTTACTTGATCAAGATCTTGAGCATCCAAGAACAAAACTTAAGTGTCAATCAACAATGGAAGCTCTTGGATCTCTAGGTTTTCTCCTCTGCTTTAGATGGGCTTGGATGGCTTTGAAGAGATTAGGTTTTCTCCTCTACTTTAGATGGGCTTAGATGGCTTGGAAGAGATTAGGTTTTCAACCTAAAATGTTATATTTATAGTAAAACAAGAGTCCTAGAGAAATAGGAAACTAATGGGGGAAATTTGGACAATTTTAGAGTTTTAAAAACCCATCATTCGTCAGTCCAATCAATTGGGCAAAAATCTAATCGATTGGACATAACACGACCAATTATTTTTCTTTCTAGGAGTCCAATCGATTGGACTTTTTACCATATCAATTGGACTATCCAAAAGTTGCCCGAAAAGCCCCGATTTGCTCAGCAAGCTCCCCTTGCTATTATGACTTAGTTTTTATGATTTTAAGGATTCTCAACTCTATTTCTACGGTATCTAAGTCACTTACTAACCTAATGGTGTGTAAATCAATTGAAGCTTTGAATCTTCTGATGCATCATTCTTATGATCTTCTGTTAATTAGTCTTCTAACAATCTTCAGTGATGAAACCATACTTAACCAATCGTCGACTACTAACTACTGACACACTAGGAAGGTTACAAACACATGTTTTGTCATACGGAATTAGCTAACACAAAAATCTCGACCTTATATACCCTATTCAATACTGTAAGATTTCTTATGTATTGAATTAAAAAAGGGATAAACTTTGTGGAGCTATTCTAAGAGCGATCGTAGGTGTTGATGCACCAAACCACTATATATATTTGTGTTGTGGATTGTTGTCTCTTTACATTATTATCTTTAATTGATTGTTCATTCAAGCATATTAGAGAAGATAAAAGTATTAGAAGTTAGTTGTAAGTAAAGTAAACTACGAAGAAAAGAAAAATGTTAATTGCTTGAATGTAAATAGTTAGTAATAAAAAAGTAAAGAATTAAAAAATTAGAATGTTAGCAAGTTAGGATGTTAGAACAAAAAAAGGAAAAGAAAGGAAATAGAATGTAGCAACCCAAAGTTCTTGAACACCTACTGGCAATCCCCGGCAACGCCAAAATTTGTTGCCAACTTTAATGTGCACACATAGAACCCAAAGGAGTTAAAAAGATGTAATCCTTAAGTAACATGAAACATAAATGCACCAAATCAAACCCTAGACATTAAAGTCTCTAATGCAAAAAAAAATAGTAGTGTACGTAATTAGGGCAAGAACAGTAGTAAATGCAACAAGTTTAAAATTTGAGGGAAGCCCCAGGATCAAATCATAAAGATTGGGGTATGGTGTTCTAAAACTAGATTACTACATGCATGGTGGGGTGAGACGCAAATATTTTAAAAACATTGGGTGAGATGCAAATTGCATCAATAAAGTAAGGGAGACAAACAAAAAAGGCCCTAAAATTAATTAATCCAAGGGAAAATGGCCTACATGTGAGAGTATAAGAGGCTTGGATTAAAAATTCATTACTTAATTTAAAGAATTAAAGATGAGGTGGCAATTCTTGATTCAATTAAAACATAAATTGAGGGATTTTTGTTGCTGGTTTGGAGTGGGGTCCACCCCTCTCTCCAATTAAAGTCAAAATCATCTCTAACAAAGGTGGAGAAGAGATAGAGAATAGTTTCTCTCCTAATTGGCCTAAAAGTCAAACAAGGTAAGTTGTCATTACTGAATATGTAAAAATTCTAATTAATTGATTAATAAGTTATGATTGCATCATATGCAGTAAATAATTTAGTATTTAATGATGTCATTTATGTCAATTAAATATGTCCTGAACAATAAACTACCTTGTATATATGTATGCATTGTATGTATAATACGCAAACATACACATTATTTAATAAAAAAGCATAGGCTATAAATATGAAATAATTAAAATAAGGGTATTTTAGTAACACCCCTTGAAATTTGAAGGGTATTTGTAAAACCCCCTTATATTATAAAACTTTAGGATTACTCCCCTTGACCTAGTTTAACGAACATTTGACTGACGTTAAAACGTGATATGCATCTACGCCTGTTAATGTACTTATGAAATGACCATACTAGTGCAAGTACAGTGATAACGACGTGCATGTGATTCAACTCCATTTTAACTTAAGTACACCATTGTTAAACTAGGTCTAGGGGGTAATCCTAAAGTTTGAAAGTATAGGCGTTTAGCAACACAAAAATATGTAATTTATTGACTTTTATAAGCCAAAAAGTTAGTTTGAAAGTACAGGCGTTTATCAATACAAAAATATGTAATTTATTGACTTTTATAAGCCAAAAAGTTAGTTTGAAAGTGTTTCATATTTTAACTTTTGAAAAGTTAAAAACTAACTTAAAATGGAGCTAAATTTTTTAGCTCTTAACTTCTAATAGAAATTACTTCTCAAAAATTAGAAGGCCTCCTAACACTTTTAATATCTAGACTTTTTTGGAGGTAAAAAATCAACTAATAACTTCTACTACAAATAGAAGTGCTTTTACCTCTCTTTCCCAAACACACCCTAAATGGATATTACTTATTGCTTTCAAATTTCATGGGGGTGTCATTAAAATACCCTTAAAATAAATATAATAATTATTATTAATAATTACACACATATGGGCCTTAAAACAGTTCTAAAACATGGGCCCCACCAAGGCCAACCGAACCCTAAATATTTATTAAATTATTTTTCTCATCATTATTAAACTTTTAGACTCAATTTTGGGGTCCAAAATATCAAAATTGTAATTTTTTATTAGACAGTGATTTGACAAACATATTTCAAAATTTTTGGAACATCAAGTGAATTAAAATTTTAACATCAGTGTAAAAAGTTATGTCCCGAACGCTGAAAAATGATATTTAATTACGGGAATACTCGCAATTCAATTTTTTTTCGAAAATTCTCTTCATATTACAATTAATTTACCTATGGTTAAATTAAGTTAACACAAGTTAAATAAAAACTTGAAAAGTCTAAAATACCTTAATTACAAAAATACCATTCTGAGAAGGTATTTTTCCAAAAGCCCTCTAAATTTGGAGAAATAGTCTCTAGTGTTATTAGGTTGACTTGACCATTATATTCTATGTATTTATAACATAAAATTATTATGTAAACCTTAGGTTGTATAGTTACAAAAATGCCATTCGAAGATACAAAACAAGGGTGCTACTAGCACAGCCCTACTCTAAAGTTCACACCAGTTAGAGTTTTACAAAATTATGAGTTTAATACACCACCCCTCCAACTATTTGCTCATAGTAAAAGGGAGAAATTCTCTACTTTCTTACTAATTTTCAAATATTTCTCTAGAATACTCAATTTTTTTTAAAATCAATGCTTGCTAATATTAGTTCTATTGTGTTTCTATTTTTATCACTAATCAACTGGGTGAATTTAATACTAGTTGATTTCATAAGTTATTAAATTTTGAAAATTTTCTCCCTCCTATTTGCTCTCAACGATTTATCTTGAAGGGGATCCACCATCCTAGTCACCCATTCTTGAATTTTCTATATTTTGTGTTCACACCATTACATACATTACCTAATGATTTTACATATAATTAATTAAATGGGATTTAATTCTAGATTCTATATAATATATAAAACACACTCGACTAATTAATGAGCCCTTACATAAAGCCCATTAGGGTCTAAGCCCATACAAGCCTACAACTATGTTTGAACCATCCATGTTCATAAATTAAACCCATTAAATCAACACATGCATACATAAGCCTACATATATACAAACACACACATAGGTAGTACCCTACTCCAATGTGTAAAATTACTAAAATACCATCTATATAACAAAACAGGACGGTTGTCTCCCCCTCTTATCCGGCTTCATAAAGGATGGCCGAGATCTTATCACACCAAATGGACAATGGATCTCAGCCACTCACACCCAATTTTGACAAACGCTTTGTCGATGAGTGCCCGGGTCACCTACTATTTACCTACATATAAGAAATGAAATGGGTTGGATTTACATATAGCCCAAGGGTCAAGCTCAGGAGCCCCACTTTTTATGCCTCGAGAGGGGTGTTACTGTTAAAACGGATTGAAACGGCCAGGGGCAAAAATGAAAAAAAAATAGATTTTAACAGATTTTAATGATTTTAACTGAAAAAAGTGGTGCTGAAATTCAAATTTTAAAATTTAAAATTTGAAAATTGAAAATTGAAAAAAAAAAAAAAAAGAATTTAACAAAAATTTAATGGTTTTCTTATACCCCTCTTATCTTATATGGCTTCAATAATGAGTAGCTGAGATCCACTATGCTTCATATCGATGGCTGAGATTAACTCCCACCCGATTTTGACAAACACTTTGTTGGAAAGTGCCGTGGGCCCGAGTCACCCACGCTTATATCAAGACAACTCAGTTGTATTCTCTTATCTTATCCATCCATCTAATGTGGACGGTTAGATAAAGAGTGGTATTGAGATCAAATCCATCGATCTAATGTGGACGGTTAGATTTCAGCCACTCAATCTGCCTCATTTGACCTCAATTTATTCAAAATTTAAATTTCAACACCATTATTTTTTGTTATTTATTTATTTTCCCATTTCTCCCTCTATGCGTTACAATCTGTTATAATGGAAAAAAACGGTAATGCCCTAGTCCGTTATACTGTTTTAGTGCCGGAGGCACCCAATTTTTGCAAACGCTTTTGTTGGAGAGTGCCGTGGGCATGGGCCATTTACTATTCTATATAACAAAACACATTGGTTGTCTCCCTACTTATACATCCTCTTATAAGCATCAACAAAGAAGGGCCAAGACGATCTAATCCTCCCCCAAATGGACAGTGGATCTCTGCCACTCACCTGATTTTGGCAAATTCTTTGTCGAGGAGTGCCGATGGCACGGGGCACCCACTAGTCTATATAACAAAACAGGACGATTGTCTCCCCCTCTTATCCGACTTCAGAAAGGATGGCCGAGATCTTATCACACCAAATGGACAGTGGATCTCAGCCACTCACACCCAATTTTGACAAACGCTTTGTCGATGAGTGCCGTGGGCACGGGTCACCTACTATTTACCTACATATAAGGAATGAAATGGGTTGGATTTACATATCGCCTAAGGGTCCGGCTCAGGACCCCACTTTTTATGCCTCGAGAGGGGTGTTACCTTTAAAACGGATTGAAACGCCTAGGGGCAAAAATGAAAAAATAGATTTTAATGGATTTTAACTGAAAAAAGTGGTGCTGGAATTCAAATTTTGAAATTTGAAATTTTAAAATTTAAAATTTAAAAAAAAATAGAATTTAACGGAAATTTAATGGTTTGCATATACCCCTCTTATCTTATATGGCTTCAATAATGAGTGGTTGAGATCCACTATGCTTCATATCGATGGCTGAGATTAACTCCCACCAATTTTGACAAACACTTTGTTGGAAAGTGCCGCGGGCATGGGCCACCCACGCATATATGAAGACAACTCAGTTGTATTCTCTTATCTTATCCATCCATCTAATGTGGATGGTTAGATAAAGAGTGGTTGAGATCAAATCTATCGATCTAATGTGGATGGTTAGATTTTAGCCACTCAATCCGTCTCATTTGACCTCAATTTATTCAAAATTTAAATTTCAACACCGTTATTTTTTGTTATTTATGTTATTTTCCTATTTCTCCCTCTGTGCATTACAATCCATTATAATGGAAAAAAATGGTAACGCCCCAGTCCGTATACTGTTTTAGTGCCGAAGGCACGCAATTTTTGCAAATGCTTTTGTCGGAGAGTGCCGTGGGCATGGGCCGTTTACTATTCTATATAACAAAACACATTGGTTGTCTCCATACTTATACCTCCTCTTATAAGCGTCAACAAAGAAGGGCCGAGATCTAATCCTCCCCCAAATGGACAGTGGATCTCCGCCACTAACCTGATTTTGGCAAATTCTTTGTCGAGGAGTGCCGATGGCACGGGGCACCCACTAGTCTATATAACAAAGCAGGACAGTTGTCTCTCCCTCTTATCCGGCTTCATAAAGGATGGCCGAGATCTTATCACACCAAATAGATAGTGGATTTCAGCCACTCACACCCAATTTTGACAAACGCTTTGTCGATGAGTGCCGTGGGCACGGGTCACCTACTATTTACCTACATATAAGGAATGAAATGGGTTGGATTTACATATAGCCCAAGGGTTCGGCTCAGGAGCCCCACTTTTTATCCCTTGAGAGGGGTGTCACCTTTGAAATGTGGATTGAAACACCCATGGGCAAAATGAAAAAATAGATTTTAATGATTTTAACTCAAAAAAGTGGTGCTGGAATTCAAAATTTAAAATTTGAAATTTGAAAATTTAAAAAAAAAATAGAATTTAACGGAAATTTAATGGTTTGCATATACCCCTCTAATCTTATATGGCTTCAATAATGAGTGGCTGAGATCCACTATGCTTCATATCGATGGCTGAGATTAACTCCCACCAATTTCGACAAACACTTTGTTGGAAAGTACCGCGTGAACAGGCCACCCACGCATATATGAAGACAACTCAGTTGTATTCTCTTATCTTATCCATCCATCTAATGTGGATGGTTAGATAAAGAGTGGTTGAGATAAAATCTATCGATCTAATGTGGATGGTTAGATTTTAGCCACTCAATCTGTCTCATTTGACCTCAATTTATTCAAAATTTAAAATTCAACACCGTTTTTGTTACTTCTGTTATTTTCCCATTTCTCCCTCTGTGCGTTACAATCCATTATAATAGAAAAAAATGGTAACGCCCCAGTCTGTTATACCGTGTTAGTGTCGAAGGCACGCAATTTTGGCAAATACTTTTGTCGGAGAGTGCCATGGGCATGGGCCATTTACTATTCTATATAACAAAACACATTGGTTGTCTCCCTACTTATACCTCCTCTTATAAGCATCAACAAAGAAGGGCCGAGATCTAATCCTCCTCCAAATGGACAGTGGATATCCACCACCTGATTTTGGCAAATTCTTTGTCAAGGAGTGCCGATGGCACGGGGCACCCACTAGTCTATATAACAAGCGACAGTGGTTGTCTCCCCACTTATACCCCATCTTCTAAGCTTCAATAAAGAAGAGTCGAGATCTTATCCCCCAATTGGACGGTAGATCTCAGCCAGTCACACCCGATTTTGGCAAATGTTTTGTCGGGGAAAGCCGTGGGCACGGGCCACCCACTAGTTTAACGGGAATTTAGGGTTTTACTCAATAGTCATTCATTTTCAAGGAATGTAAGGGCATCTTTTTTGAAGACTTTGTTTTTAAGTGAGAGTCCTTGTTATTTAAGTGAGGGTAGTTGTTTTTGTCTTTTAGGTTCTTCCCTTTGTCTTCTTGCTCTTCTGGGATTTCATCTCAACCTCTTTTGAGTCGTTGTAGCTTTTGGATCTCTTTGAAATAAATTTATACTACTAAAAAATAATTTTTTTGACATACCCTCGTGTTATCTTTAAAATTTGATATACACCATCACAATTTGAAAAACTGACATTCTTAGTCCTCTCTCCACTTGATCCGGTCCACACTCATTGACTGTTGTTGACCGACCAAAAAATGACTAAAAAGTCAAAGTACACTTCTTCAACCTTGGAATGGGGAATTTGTTTGGGGTATCAACAAAGCTAGCTACCCAAATCAGCCGCCAATCCTTCATGGTATGCATTGGTAGTGAAATGGTTTCTGGTAATTGCCAACGCTCTGGCGATGGTATGGATGAGCTTTCCAAACAAACCCTTGTACCCCTTGTAATTTATTAGAGTTGTGATCATGGTTCAGAATCTCGGGAACCGATCCAGAACGGGATCAGCCCATCTCGCCAGAGACAAAGTGGGACTCTTTTGGGAAACAGTGATCTCGGGGCAAGATGATTCATTTTGGATCGGATCGGTGGGCTCCGATCCCGAACAGAATTGACCTAATCGGGTCTTTTTCTCATTCGTCAAAAAATGTTTCTTTGACTTCATGCCAGTAGGGCAACGCTTACCAACCGACGAAGACACCACAACATTAAATTGACAATATAACGATCCCATGTACAAGCAATACACAGTAATTCGATGTACAAATTCTCCTCTAGCGACCTGGCTGACCAATCAATGACTCACTATGCCCACCCTAGATGACAAATACCATTTTGTTAGAGTAAGACTTTACTGACCCACGTCTGTTGCTGATGAACCACAGTATAATTCTCAGAGAACGCCAATCGTATGGATGTTTGGCCCATCCCTAGGTGGACTTAGATACCAAAAATCAACCTGATTAGTGATTTCAAACCTCTGGATATTTATACCCCAAAATAATGGTTGATAATGCTCAAATTCCACGGTTAAAAATAGACCCATGAAAAAGACTCCAATCCAACGCTTAGAAATCACAAATCAGGGTACTGTGGCATATTCTGAGAGGATGCTGACCCTATGCTTAGTCTCAGAGATTTCTGACCGTATGGATTTTTGGCCCAGCTTAGATGGACCTACGTACCAAAGATTAGTGATTTCCAAGAGTTGGTTTGGAGTCGTTTTCATTCTGACCCACCATTCTGCTCTTCTCAGAGTCGCACACCCTCGCCGTGTGCTATACTCAACTCAGGTGTCAAGCTGGGACAAATGGCAATCTCGGTAACGCACGGGGGCTGCTTCTCAGGTACTCGGTGTTCCTAAGCAAAGGTATCCTTAATCCCAGCTGTGACATGGTAACACACTAAAAACCAACTAAAGGTAAGTTTTTACCTGGAGCTAAAAAAGTCGCCACTAAAAACCAACGTTCTTGTAGTGAAAGGGGGCGATGCCATTAACTGGGGTAGACAGATGCCTTCTCTGCTTGGGATCTACCGAAGCATACTGATAACAGTTCCCTTTAGGCATATCGTACAAAAACTCTTTCCTTAAATTACACGAGACCCCATAAGCAAGTGTCTGACCTATTTCTTAATTATGACAACGATACTGCCTTCATTTATACTTTATCTATCTATCTCTATACTATTAGAAAGCGAGAAATGAGGTTAACATCCCGCAGAGCTTCAATTAAATGCCTCTTTTGCCTCATTAAATGCTTCTATTTTAAAGCCAAAAACCTGGTCTGGTTCGCCCAAGATGAGGGATCATAGTATAAGCCACATGGTAAAGTCTTAGAGATCACTGACCCTATGGATGTTTGTCCAGCCCTAGGTGGACCTATATAACAAATATCAGCCTGATTAGTGGTTTCAAACCTTTGGATCTGAGTACCCTAAATAATGCTCGAAATCTATGGTTAAAAATCAATCCATGAAAATAATTCTAATCAAATCCTTAAAAATTACTAATCAGGCTGATTTTTTGCATGTAGGTCCACCTAGGATGTGCGGCATGGCCAAACATCGATACGCTCAGTGATCTCTAAGAGGGTGCCACATGTAAAGTGCATGTGTATCGCATATAGTCTACGTTAGGATTCAAGTGTACAGAGAAACGATGCGACATCCTCATGGTCCTTATATCAATTTGACACGCCTGTCAGCAATCTGCACCGTTCAATCGGCTACCCGCCCTCAAAGAACACCTCATTTAAATGATCTTAACCACTCAACAGCATGGATGTTTCCCCCACCCATTGGTAAACATTCTTACCAAAAATCAGCCTGTTTCATGTTATTTAGCCCTATGATTTAGTATGCAAAAAATGGTTGAATCCGACGGTTATAATCATGCTTTAAAAAGTTCTCAAATCTAATGGCTAGATATCACTAATTGGGGCATTTTTAGTGTGTATTTATATCCACCAAGGGGGGTAGGCTAAACATCCATGCGGTCAGTGGGACCAGAGGGCAGCGGTGAGTAACAAATATTGCCTGACACCTTTTGCTTCAGCTCTACCTTGTTACACACTAGTAAATGGCCCGGCCCACGCCACTCTCCGACAAAAGCGTTTGCAAAAATTGGGTGCCTTCGGTACTCAAACGGTATAACGGACTGGGGCGTTACCATTTTTTCCATTATAACGGATTGTAACGCACATAGAGAGAAATGGAAAAATAACAGAAATAACAAAAAATAACGGTGTTGAAAAATTCAAATTTTGAATAAATTGAGGTCTAATGAGGCGGATTGAGTGGCTGAAATCTAACCGTCCGCATTAGATCGATGGATTTGATCTCAATCACTCTTTATCTAACCGTCCACATTAGATGGATGGATAAGATAAGAGAATACAACTGAGTTGTCTTGTTATATGCGTGGGTGGGCCGTGCCTGCGACATTCTGATAAAGTATGTCAAAATCGGGTGGGAGTTAATCTCAGCCATCGATATGAAGCATAGTGGATCTCAGCCACTCATTATTGAAGCCATATAAGATAAGAGGGGGTATAAGAAAACCACAATCACTTGTTATATTGATAGTGGGTGGCCCGTGCCCGGCACTCCTCGTCAAAGCATTTGCCAAAATTAGGTGTGACTGGCTGAGATCCACCGTCCATTTGGGAGATAAGATCTTGGCCCTTCTTTGTTGAAATAGATAAGATGGGGTATAAGTGGGGAGACAACTTCCATGTTTTGTTATATTGACTAGTAGGTGGCCCGTGCCCACGGCACTCTCCGATAGAGTGTTTACCAAAATCGGGTGTGAGTGGCTTAGATCCACCATCCATTTGGGGTGATAAGATCTGGGCCATCCTTTGTGAAGCCGATAAGAGGGGGAGACAATTTCCTATTTTGTTATATAGATAGTGGGTGGCCCGTGCCCACGGCACTATATGACAAAGCATTTGCCAAAATCGGGCATGAGAGGTTGAGATCCACGGTCATTTGGAGGATAAGATCTCGGCCCTTCTTTGTTGAAACAGATAAGAGGTGGTATAAGTGGGGTAGACAACTTCCCGGTTTTGTTATATAGATTTTTCCAGATACTTAGGTCTTTGTAGAGATTATACCCAATCCAAGAGAGGGGCCACAGAATTGATGGTCAAGATAGATAATCATGCATAAGATCTGGTAGATGAAACAAGTTCATTAGAAAAATAATGAATCGTGGTGGTCAATCACATCTTTACTCTTCATATTAATCAGGAAAATATCTTCTGGAGCGACGCTGCAAAACTGTTGTGTGGGGCTATTTACATGTGTAGGTCACCCAGACGGACAAATTTAGTATGCAACTATTTACATACTTAAAAGTATGCAAACATTGTCAGTACTGTTGGATGTCCCTTGAAAAATGTGTTATTTCAATGTTTTCAAAAAATATATTTTATAAATTAAAAACACGTTTTTCAATGACCATTCAATGATGGATACAATGTTTACATACTTTTAAGTATGTAAATGGTTGCATAGTAGACCGACCCACCTCAGACGTGGTATCGAGACTATCAATCTAATCAACACCTACTAAGAATGTCCTTGTTCGAGTAAAACTTGTCACAACGCGAAATAAAATACACGTGGCACACTCTTACTGGTCCTTACCGAATGGATGTTTGGCCAATGGCCAGTCCCTAAGTGGACCTGCAAACCAAAAATCAACCTGGTAAGTGATTAACAACCTTTGGATCTTTGCATCCAAATAACGCTCAATAATGCTCAAATTCTTACCGTTAAAATCAACCCATAAAAATAACTTCAATCGAATCGCTTAAAAATCACTAATCAGGCTGATTTTTGGTTTACAGGTCTAGCGAGGGACTGGCCAAACATCCATACGGTCAGCATCCACTAAGAGTGTGCCACGTGGATCGTATTGTGCGTTGTGACAGAAGTTTTACTTTCCTTGTTCATAGCAAGGTTTAAAAGGGACCGTTATAACGGTATATGGACTGGGGCGTTACCATATTTTTGGTCACAAGGACAGTTAGTTGTAACGAATTGTAATGCCCAGGGGCAAAAACAGAAAATAATAGAAATAATGGAAAATCATGGAAATAACAGAGAAAATGGCGTTGAAATTCAAATTTTCAAAAACAAAAAATAATGAAATAACGGCTTTTTTTTCTTCTTTATTTTCTTTATAACAGAAAAATAATGGCTGTTATAACGAAAATAATTACATTTTTTTAGCATTTTAACAGTAAATAATGTAACGGGGACGTCCGTATCTGTTATAACGGCCATTATTTTTGTTATAACAGCCATTTTTTAAACTGTATAGTTCCCTATCAATTAGAGTCCATTTTTGCCCTGATAAAAAAAAACCTTGATTAAACTGCTGATCAGCGCCTCTCTACTTGACACATACCCCTAGCAACCCTATTTTGATAAATTAAAGCGGGGTATATGTCAAGTGGAGAGGTGCTGATCAGCGGTATTGTTGATCAACGCTACTTGGCAAAAATAAATCCTACCAATTACAACCATTGGAATTTTCAAATAAATAAGTAAAAATAAATAGAAAATATATGCATCTTTTGCCACATGAGGACTTGTTATCTGTGTAAAACTTTGCGACCTCGCACAGTACGAGCCACGTGGCACACTTGTAGAGGACGCTGACCCTATAGATGTTCCCTAGGTGGACCCACAAACCAAAGATTTCAAACCTTTGGATCCTTGTACCCCAAATAATGGTTAATAATGCTTAAATTCCCACGGTTAAAATCAACCAATGAAAATAACTCCAATCCAACGCTTTGAAATCACTAATTAGGTTGATTTTTGGTTTGTAGGTTCACATAGGGATTGGTCCTCTAAAAATGTGCCACGTGGCTCATATTGTAGGTAGGCATCGGATTCGCTGACTGTCTACTGTCAGCGAAGCTTTACTCTTGTTATTTGTCTGAAGCTTGTCACATTAGGAAATGCTGAGGTGTGAAAAAGCGTGAACCTCTTTGGAGGAGTCACCTGTGATAAGTTGTGGAGTGTCCCTCCAGAAAACGCGTTCCCGTATAATCTCCCTCTGTCTCTCTCTCTAAACGAAAACTACATAGCAGCAAACAACCACCACCATCTAACGGTTGGTTCGCTGCTGAGTGCGACGTCTCTTCCAACATTTCTATTTGAGATTTTTTTCCCAAAATTGAAAGCAATCTCTCTGTCTCTTTCGTATGTTGTTGCTTCAAGTCTCCTTCAGGGCTTAAATTCTCTGTATTTATTATCATCTTCCACAAATCAGAGTGACCACACAGGTATCCTCTCTCTCTGTTCTTTAATTTCTCTAATGGTGATGATTTCGGTGATTTGATTCGTTTCGGATCGTTTTGCAGAACAAAATGGTGGCTCCTGGGCCTGTAACGCCTGGTCAGGTATGCCTCTTCTTCTTTTATTATTGTTTTTTATGAGAATTTTGCTTTAATTTCTAGCCAGATCCGTCTGATAATCGTTCGGAATGCTTTTTCTTTGGATTACGAGCTCTTGATCTGATATTCTGATCAGCATTGCATTGTCCCTTTTGATTCTAAAATTTGTGGATGAGATCTTTCGAGCGACTGTAAGCTAATTATGATTTATCGATTCGCTTAAGAATTAAGATTGAACTAACAACCCTACAGGAATACCAAATAAGACTTTCTTCTAGTATGGAAAAAGTGTGGATATTTCTCAATATTGACTGCCCCATGTGATCGTAACTCGCTTGAGCACGCTTAAGATTGAATTATTACCAGACTGAATTAGGACTGTCGAATGCTGACAGGTTTGACTCGGGTACGAGTTCGGTGTCAGTATATCCCAAGGTTTTGATTTTCTTTCGATTTTGTGATTTTGTATTTTTCGAGCAATTTTAAAATTTCGTCTGTCTTATACAAGATTTCCAGTGTCTTGGCTTTTGTTGTTTCGTTCTGATTTTAAGTAGGATCATAACTGTGCCGAAGCAGAGACTTTAAAACCTTGGCATATCTTGATCCAACCTGATTACTAATCTGGTCTGAAAGATGGACTAAGACATGGCCAAATTTTATTGGTAATAACTAGAAAACTTGTGTATCAGAGAATCCTAATGTTGCATTGATTTTTTTAAATGGGTGAAGTACCTGTGTGACTTGCCAGACACCTGTTGTATTCAATACTCCTTGAATTCTCGTGCAACACTTCTGGATTGCTTTTTTTTTTTTTTCTTTTTTTTCTTTTTCTTTCCATACTTGGAAGATATTAATTAACATTTACAATAGATTATGAGCACTATCTTTTCGAATTAAATTTTTTAATTTAGCAAATAACTTTACATATATGTATTCTATTGTCTGTAGGTAAAATTATAAGATTTCTTTTTTTCTTTTTCTATGATAGGTATAAAACTATAAGATATCTTATTACATTATCCATTATCCTTCCTTTTCTTTTGATTATAATAATCCATTATTATCCTCATTGTTATATAATAAATTTCTTTATGATTATTTAAAATCTTTTATAAGAATCCATGAATCCCAATTTTCAGGGTTCTCCAAATCCGATACTCTGTACCGTTCCAGTGTCATTACAACATAGGATATCCAGACTCAACTGGATTATTAATCTGGTGCAAAAGGTAATTGGCTACCCATTGACACCCCTAGATTGAACTAATCTTACCCACCAAAACAAGAAAGAAAAGAAAACAGGAAATGATGGACATGCTGGAACTATAAGAAGTTCCACTTCTTAACTGCCGGGTTTCAAGGCCATCTGCAAGTCAACATAGGGACGAAATGAGGTTACATCTTTTGCTTATGATTAACTTGTCTGCGTTTTGGCAATGGAGAGGCTAATCCAAACTATGACGAAGAGAGTTCCTTGCAGAACATGGTTTGTGACTTACTGGTGTTGTATCAATATGACTGTTTGGTAAATAGGTTTTGAGAACAGAAATGTTACTGAGAGGTATGCTGAGTTAGATTGGACAATTTGAACTAGGCACGTGTTTCTAGATTAAATCTAAAGGGATGCTAGGCTTTCTTTTTTGTTTTTTCGGTAGTTACAGATTCCATGTGAACAAAGATTGAAATTTGAAGCTCATATGCATGTTGTGAGGTACTTTTATTCAAATGAAATCTTAACCAAACGATCTGAATCTTATATTTGAATCTCGTTAGATAAAAATCCTATGATTCCTATGTGAATCTTACAATTCGAAGATGATTCACGACTTGAATCTGACAATTTTTTCAAATATACAATTAGAATAAAATGGGGCAAATTTTCAGGTAAAAATGACTCCTATGTTTGTACTTTTGTTTTTTCCTAATATTAAACTCTACAAAAAGGAATATCAGTGGGTGTTTTTTTACTAATTAAGCAAACAGTTTTTTTGCTGTCTTTCCATACACCCATAAGTTTATTTTAACATAGTTTTACCATCAACCATGGGTCATTTTTGTAGTTTTGACTTTTATTGTTCCTCTTTAATATTTTAACTTGGAAAGGCCCTTAAAGATTAAAAAATAGTTAACAAAGCCTTTAACAAAGAACTCCTTAGTAGTTAGGGTTAGGGACAAGAAAATGGATGAGATTTTTGTCCCAAGTATTCTACATACTAGGAGATCATTTGTTTTCTATTTTCTCTATCTTAGCTCCTTTGCAAGGTATTAAGTTGATTAAACTTTCAAGTAAGTAGCATAAACTTAATATTCTACAGTAAGCAATTCCTATAATATAATTATTGTCAGAAAAAAATTTCATGGTCCGCATGAAATGCCGCCTAACACGGATGACAAGAAATTTATGTCCCTACACGTAATTTGAAAGATTGATGGTTGAGATTGTTGACGAGAGAGAGAAATTTGTTTAATTTGACAATGAATTGACGATACATGGTTTTGATTTTTCTTTTTGTGAAAAGATTTTATGTTTCTGTAACTATGAGTTCCAAACTATGATAGTGTATATCGGGATTGCCAAGTAAAATGTTGTGTCATTATATGTAAGCGTCTGTAGAAAACTTTGTCATTACATGATGGATTATAAAAAAGTTAAGCATATTACATATTCTTTTTAATTTTTATATGTTACTTCAATTTTTTTTAACTCATAATGAAAATTCTTTATAAATCTTACAATTCAACATTTTGAATCCCAACTTGATTTGAATCCTACTCCTTACAATTTTATGATCTGATTTGATTTTTGACAACATTATGTTTAAGTAGTTTGCATGGGGGCCAACTTACATGTTGGTGGGGGAATGATTCCCTTAGTCACATTTTTGGTTAATTTATTGTTTCATTCCTCGAAAGGAAAAAGGTTTTGTATGAGTATGATTCTCCCAATAGATATAGGACTGCTTTTAAACTACGTCCTCTTACTGTCTTGCAAATATCACGTTGAACTATCCAGTTTTCTGTTAGGGAGCCAGTCCTAGTGCAGATGGAAATCAACATCCAAGGGTTGTGATTCAGTTCTATCTTGATAAGTCTGTTTTTGCTGATTAGAGAAGATCTATAAAGTTCCTTCTGACTTGTGGTGGACAAAAGGTCAAATGTTAAAGAAATTAATGCAATTTAACAATATGATAACTGATAAGACTTCAATGGCATGGAGTGTTTCCTCCTACAGGGACGTGTGACATGCACACTTTACTGTATAAAAACTGGAAACCTTCTTCACCAAACACGTTTTTAGGCAAGTCAGTTGATTTTAAATTCACAAATATCATCTTCTTGAACTCTTGATCAAGCTGTCACTTTCCTCTTTTCAAATGAAGTGATAGTGAGATGGTCTGGTTCAATGTGGTTTGCTCTCCCATGAATTCTCTGTTGGGTACCATAGGGGAAGCACTTTCGATGGTAAACATCTTTTGGAATAGGAATCTAGAAGCAAGAAAAGCAACCCAATGTATCTTTGGAGCTAAAGCATGTAGGGACAATGGGACAAGTCCTACCTTTTCTTTTATCATGATGACAAGAAAAACGTGTATTGAAGAAGAAAAGGGACTGAAAGAAAACAATGTAAAAGGCATCAGTATCATCATCAGTGGTTTATCTCAACTAGTTGTAGTCGACAACACAAATCATTTTACCCCATTTAACTCTATGTAGATATTTTCGATTAAGGCATTATCAATTACAGTAGAATGTTAGCAAACTTATTGTTTCTGCAATCATGCTTCAAATATTCATAGTTCCAAATTGCTTCCTTCCTAGCACCTCTCTCAGCGAAGTGGTTGAATTTGGTTCCTTTTTGAACTTTTAAGTTGCTTGGATTAGCATCCTGTAAGGGATTTTAGTGTTTTCTCTCTAAGGAAATCTTACCAACTCAAGGAGTCAAATTTTTCTTGCATCAGTTGTTATCAGAGTTAGTTCTTTCTGTAGGAGCTTTTGGACAGAGATTCGAAGATGTTGTCTTGGGGTACCGTGATGTTGAGATAGCTAAATGATTTGAGATTCTGAAAGGCGTTCTTGTTGAGTTAACTAGTCTAATCAAATACTCTTATTTTTAAAACATTTTAAGTAATCTTCAGTTGTTGAAGATTGTGTATCACCACTAATCTTCGATCAAAAGATGTTATAGAAAATGATAGTGAACCCACTTTGATGGTGAGACTATCTATGACAAAGAGATAGTTGGAGAAGATAATGGTATATCCATCTTTGGACAACGTTGTTTACAATCAAGGTGAAATCAAAGAGCTTCATATTTATTTATTTATTTTTTGATGAAGTTTAAAAGGATTGTATTGGTGAGGAGGCTTTGGTTGATGATAAAGGGACATAATTAATTTGATTCTTGCTAAGTGTTTAAAATATGCCTAAGCGATGCTTTTATTCAGGGGCGTTAAACGTAGGTCATGAGCCTAATAACAATGAGAAGTATGAAATCAATCTATGTGATGCATATCACATCTCTAGTGAAGACAAAAATGATGCAACAAAGATGATAGCTTCTGATTGTTTGAAGAATTACCCAAGTGAATTTTGGGCATCAGAATAAATTATATAGATGGCGAACCTATATATGATGATAAAAAAACATTGATGTGAGGATGACAAGTTTCACTAGTTGGTTTTCAAGTACATGTATAAGGATACTTTCTTTGGTGATCTTTTAATGCATTCAATAATATCACATTGAGTGGATTGCAGCGAAGCAAGGACTAAAGGAAAGTGAAGTAAGAAGGTGTTGTGATTGCACCATCTACTACATCGAGAGAGGACGCCAAAGAAAATATAGAAAATCATGGCAAAAGCAAGCTCGGAATGATGTAGTCACCTTCTGTCCATCATAACTTCCTGCACCTTATGTTTGAGGGGCCCAGAATTTCTATTGAATCTCAGAAAGATTTACGAAAAGAAAGCGATCTTATTATAATTTTTTTTTATCTGACCTTTTTTTAGCTATGCAACATTATTGGCCCAATCTGGTTTGACCCACCTGTCTGACCTGATTGACCCAACTTGCTTCTTTTGACGGTTCAAGCTTGGGATCGGGTTCTTAAAAGACTGTATACTAAACATGTTTTTCTAAAGTTGAATAATCAATTAAGGTATTAAAAATTGTTGTTCACAGCTTTAAGATGAGGGGACTGGTCTCACGCATATACTAACAATTGTAACGGCAGAGGTAAGGAGAGGTATAGTTAATGCTCTAGTATATGTCTTCCAACCAGTCTCTGATACATGTTTTTTTTTTTTTTTTTTTTCTGATAAGGTAAAAAGTATCAACATGTTAGGAGTACTTAAAGTTTGACTTGACCAAAACACTAATGATAATGGTCTGAATAGGGATTTTAGTAGCCTTGGTACGTATATACCTAATTCATAAAAATATCCTATACATCTATTGGCAAAGGAAAATCACTTTTATCTACCGTGCTACCTCGATACCAGGGAATTGATTAAGATAACCAAGATCCTTGATCTTGAATCTCTTGTTCAAGTGTGCTCCAACTCAACAGTCAACAAAGGCCCTGACATCATGCCTCGTAATCATATATCATCTACATGTACAAATAGAATGGTAGATTGTTGTCTTCTTCGAAGTCATAATGAAAGATTCACATCGGATGCATAGAAGTCTAACTTCAACGAAGCAGTAATAAGATGTCAAAGAGAGTGAGTGAGTGACTGTGCATGGACACTTTCATTATTCTATTATAAGGGATGCTTAGCATGTCAAAATTTCTTTTAATTAAAATTTTGAAAGCAGAAAGTTGAAGGGTCTAAATGGGAGAGAGGAAGGCCGAAAATGATGTAGATTTTAAGGTACCCTTTTCATTATCAATGTTTAAAAGGCGTTTTGAGGCTACGCTTCGAGGTGCGCCTCAAGGTGAGGCGACAAGAAAAAGCTTCGAGGCTATAGCCTCAGTGATCATTTCTGATCAAGGCTATAGCCTCAATTTACATATTTACATGGTAAATACCCAAACCGTAACCCTTTTTATAACTTTTTCCACTCAACCCTCCCAATATTCTTTTATGCTAAAAACTCCTAATTTTTTTTTCTCTAAAACCTCTTATTTTGGGAGAAACACTAAATATAAGCTTTCATCCCTAGTTTTCCCCATTTTAGAGAAATTCTCGTAGATGGCTCAAATCTCATCGGATTTTGATTCCGTCACTTCTTACGGTTTTCTTGTGAGGAACTTCGCCAAACTCAAGCAAGAAATCAAAGCATTAGATACTTTTTAGTGTATTTGACTATATTTTGGGTTTTTGCCTTATTTTTACTATGGGGCGGCACGTGCGTTGCACCTGAGTGATTATAGGGGCTTCATCAACATTGAAGACGGACCATACTATGAGCCACATGGCACTCTTAGAGACCACTGACCGTATGGATGTTTGGCCCATCACTAGCTAGACTTTCATACCAAAATTCAACCTGATTAGTAACTTCTATCCATTGGATTAGAGACTTTTCCATGGTGTATTTTTAACCTTGGATTTCAAGCATTATTGGGGTACTCAAATCGAAAAGTTAGAAATCACTAATCAGGATGATTTTTGGTGTGTAGGTATACCTAGGGATGGCCCAAACATCCATACAGTTAGTAATCTCTAAGAGTGTGCCTCGTGGCTCACACTATCATCCGTCACCAACATTGATGATGGACCTCCTATGTGATAATGTTGTTGAGCATGGTGTGAACGTGTGAAGCAAAGGGCTGTATTAAAAATAAGAATGATGGCATTGAAAAGTAATTAACTGGTAGCAAGGGGCTAAAAATGTAATTACGGCTTGAGAATGCGTAAGTACGGGTAATAGAGGATTTAATGAACTTTTTCAGTTCTTAGCATAGAGAAGCATGTAACGAGGTAGAAAAGAGCAGTACAATGGCTTGAGTGAAGCTTGCGTGGATGACAACCTCGGTTTTGGCTTTATAATAGTGTAGATAAATATTATGCAAAATAGTATTTTTTTCCCTTTCATGGTGTATTTTTGTTGTTTTTCTTTATAATATGATTGAAGATGGTGAGAGGGGTTCCTAAAAGCAAGGGACTAGTAGACTTTTCTTGTTAACTACTTAGATTTGTTAATTTAGTTATGTGATTTATGTTTTTTGAGATTTGATATAAGCATCAGGCATTCAGCCCGAGTCTCGACAGTGTCACTCTTAAGGTAAAAACTATAGCCTCAACTACTTTTATACCTTATTTAGGTTATTATTTTTACATGGTATGTGTTTCTGATTTTTCTAGAATTGATTATAGTTTTTTAGAATTTTTCAACTAATTTGTTTTTGAAAATGAGGCTTATGCCTTAGCAACGCCTTGAGGCTATGCCTCGCCTTTTGGAGGCAAACCGCCTCAATACCCGAACTAACCTTTTTAAACCTTGTTCATTTTTATATAATGAGGAATGCTAAGCATGTCCTATTGAACGGTGAAATAGGATTCATGTTTCCGACACCAAAATAGTTGGGATAAGGCATGGATGACTGTTGAGTGCAAAAATCTGAGCGCATGCCATCGATGCCTCAAGATTCATGTGCCACACCCGATGATGAAATGAGAGTTAGAGAGAAAAAGAGAAATAACAGAATGAACTGTTTATTTTGTTTATCATTCGAATCAACAACCATGTCCACGGCCGGGCTGGGGGAATTCACTATACTTGTAGATTACAAAATTTTCTCCCTCATCTACCATAAGTGGGGGACTTAAATAAATTACATTCTCCCCATCTTCCTCCCAAGCAAGGGGATTAAGGCTTATCTACAGTAATTGTCTTTCCTTGACTACTTTTTAGGATTGACTTCAATTCATACACTGTTTCATCTTATCCCTACGAGGACACGTGGCACACATCTAAGATGTGAGCATTTTTTTGGCACTCAAAAGGATGATGATGATGATTCAAACAGTCATAAATTTTAAATTTGAGAGCCCCCAATGTTCTAATGAAAAGTCCAAACTGGTACTCAGAGATAGTTGCGTAGAGATTGTCTTTCTTAAACAACATACTTTTCTCCCTCTTTTAGGTTAAATCTTAGAGGGGAGTACACTTTCTTGTGAACCTCTATTTGAACGAAACATTCCTACATGAAGAACCAATGTCTCATTGGCAGCAATTGGGAGGATGATAGAAATGAAATTTACTTTGGAAAGTGGTGCAATATGTTTTTTGTAATAAAAAAAGGAAAAACTTTTCCTGGTAATCTATTCTATACGGCTATGTGAAACCATTTACCAATTTTTAAAAGCTCGATCTAAACTCGAATTTTGGCTTGTTGATACAAGTTCTTTAAAAATTGGCCACTTAGTTGAGTATCACAAGCTCATTTTAATGCCTCACTATATTAAACGAATAGTTGTAGTACATTTGTTAATTAGAAAATATATAAGATCATACTGTCTCACTTTTTGATGCAAACTTGATGTCATTTTTTTTCTGTGCTGCATATTTATTTTAATGCCTGTTTCTTCACATTAAAGTTGGTTTGGCGTCTTCAGTTAAGATTAGTTTTTATTATTTATTATTATTATTTGATTGGTGATTAGTTTTGATTATGTTGCAGGTTTCTTTCTTGCTTGGAGTTGCCCCTGTATTTATTGCATGGATATATGCCGAGATATTAGAATTAAAAAAGTCTACATCTCATTCAAAAGTGTAAGTTCTCTTACAATCTGGAGAGTTTGACTCTGTATAGTACTTGAGTGAGACATTTATTACCTGTGGGATAATTGAACTATCGCTCCTTGCATAATGAGCACCATATCTGAGCTCTGACTATTTTTTATCATTGGATGTCCTTGCTGGCTTTTCACTAGCTTATGCAAGAACTGGTGTTGATCTTTTATAGAATCATAATGATATCCATGAATAACTATGAATTGTAAGTTAAACGACTCTCATTAGGCTTATTCATTTTGAAAACCTCAATTTGGTTGTCAACATCATTTGCACTTCTAAATCTGTGTGAAAAGATGATGGTCAATCCCCTAACTAGCTCCCTAGTATGATCTATTACATGTGTGAGTTTCCAAGGGAACCCTCTTCCTTGCCTTCTACCCACTTAATAGCATTTAGCAAGTCTCCTTTAACCTAACAGTCGTTCAAAATTGTCTTTGAAAACTTGAAGACTTTGAAGAGGTGTTTTAATCTTTAGCTCTCTGCTTTAGTAGAGTCCACTACCTTAATAGATGTTAAAAAAATTATTTGTCTGGCATTTTGTGAATGTCACCAATTTCAGCCACACCAGGTGAACGCAACGTACTTCCTTTAAGTTTGAGCTTTATCCACCCCTCACCAGGATTCTTTCAAGGAGATGATTCCTTCACTTTTCTCCCACTACTATAATTATGCTACTCCAAAACTTAAGAGGCCAGATACTGAGATCTCCTGTTGAACTCCTTCACCACGAGTCCATTCTGCCATCAACCTCCATAAAGCATTGCAAATTTATGGGTATAAATCCGTTTTTGCTTCAAAGATAAGATTCTTCTATTCCTCTAGCTCTCTTATATATATATATATATATATATATATATATTGAAAAACACTTTTGTGACAAATAAAATGAAAAATGGTTGTAGGGCTCACATGCAGATGAGTTAAGGGATGATTTTAGTGAGGATATTCTTATTAGCATGGATATCAACCTCACAAAAATAGCTCATTCCTGACATTTTTAGCCTTATTAAAAGTAGATTACAAGTTGAAATATTCTGAGTCATCCATTTTTCCCATTAACATGAACTCCACATTTGATAGGATGATACCCGGATACCTGTACTAGTGCCTCGTACCAGTGTCGTGTCGTGTCGACACGGATACAGACACCGGACACTCCACTGACACGTATCCTTCATAAAAAGTTGAAAAAATAAAAATTTTGAACTACAAAATAGGATACTCGTATCTATATCCGTGTCCTTGATTGGAAAATGTCGAGTCGTATCCCCGCTTCCCGTATCCGTGTCCGTATTCGAATCCGTATCTGTATTCGTATCCATATCCGGGCATCATAGATTAGAAGTTTCAGAATGTGCTGATTTTTTGTGAGGATGAAATCAGCTCCTAACTCGTCTACTTGTGGGCCCCATGACCCTTTGTCACAAAGCATTTGTCATACATACATATATATATATATATATATATATGGGTTGGGATCGGAGGACAACAATTTCATACAACATTTTTGACAACAATTTTGGTGTACCCACATGGAAGATGAATCAATAGCTGATTTTTGGTGAGGAAGATCTCCTCACCATATAGATCACGCCTACAAAAAATCAGCACATTCCGAAATTTCTAACCCCATCAAATGTGGTTTTCAAGTTAACGATAAAAATAGACAGTATATAATTCTTCAACTTGTAAACCGGTCTACGAATATCGGAATGATTTGAATTTTTATGTGGATGATCTCCTCACCATAGAGACCATCCTTGCCAAAAATATCCCATTCCAAAACTTCTAATTTACATATTGGCCCGCGCCAAGTTTTTGTTGTCAAAAATGTTGTCCCCCGATCCTGACCCTATATATATATATACTGGGATAAAATGACTCATGCTAATCATACTAATATAATGACTAATGGACATGGGGCCCACATGCAGATGAGTTAATGTCTAATTTTTGGTGATGATAGTCTCTTCAACATGGATATCAACTACACAAAAAATCAGCCCATTCCAACATTTGCAGCCTTGTGAAAGTGGATTGCAAATTGAAAATTTTTGGACCATCCATTATCACCGTTAAATTTAGGTCCATATTTGATAGGGTTAGAAGTTTTAAAAATTATTGATTTTTGGTGAGGATGATCTCCATGGTACAGAGGTCATCCTCAGCAAAAATCAGCTCTTAACTCATCTGCATGTGGGCCCCACGTCCATTAGTAATATTAGTAAGAATAGCATGAGTCATTCTATCCCCGCCCATATATATATATATATATTGAATCTGAAGTAGTCTATCAGTGGTGCGAAGCGGCTTTGCCCCTTTTAAGTAGGGGTGCTAAAGGTTAGACCTTAGAAAGAGTTCCTGTCTGGAAAACGCGGTACCAAGACTCCGGGCCAGTTGAAAGCGAATAGATACATACATACATACTCCATCATGACTCCAATAAGCAGTTATATTCATTTAAAGTTTTAGCTGCTGGTTCTTGGTTTTGTTGAAAATCTTTCTTTTTACAAGTTTATAATAAGTATGCTACAAGTGTTATATAGTAGTTGTAAATGAATGAGAGGAGCCTTCTATTCTTCTGTTATAACTAATGTTTTACTTTCTCTTTCATATTATACATTTATGCTGTCTGTTCCCCACAATATTATACATTTATGCTCTCTTTTAATATTATACATTTATCTATAAACTAAAAAAGAAGACGTAATTAATCATAGTGGAACTTATGTGTGAGCCAAGCTGAAATATTATGCCTTTTTCTTTTTTCTCCCTTATGAATAGTTTTCATCTTATGTTTATACTTTCTCAAATGCTTGTTTTCTAACTTCATGCTCATCCATACCAGTGCTCCATAATCCATGCAAAAGATTCCATGTGTTCTTAATGTCTGATTTTTTCTTGATAGCAGTCATTCAGATGTCAATCTTGTTGAGGGAAATGAAACAATCAAGGAAAAGGATCGAGTTATTTTACTTGAAGGAGGCCTCACAAAATCAGCGTCTGCAAAGTTTTACAGTTCATCAATCAGAGCAAGCTTAATCAGGTTGGTAGACATTGCATAATGCCACTTTTGGCAAAGCTCATTTTGTGCCCATTCAATAAAGTCGTGTACTATCTTCTGGATTGATGGTTTTCTAGGTTTCTAACAATGGACGATTCGTTCTTGCTCGAAAACCGAGCAACTTTGAGAGCCATGTAAGTCCTTATTCTTCCGTAGACAATGACACCAATAATTGGCAGTTCATTCTTCCTTCTCACATATAATTGTACAATGTCATGTAGGTCGGAAATTGGAGCGATTCTGGTTTATTTCTACTTATGTGATCGTACAGATTTATTTTCAGAATCTACTAAGGTGCCTATATTTTCTTCCTTGGGTAGATTTTTATATTCATTTGTTATTATTTTGTTTATGATGGCTATGGCACTGAATGTCTTAAAAGAAGGAAAAACCCAACTGTACATCCGAGAAAGGAAAAATAGTGAGGGAGACTGACCTTTCCCATCTACAAACAAAATCTTTAAAATGAAGACCTTTAAAATCATTTTGAAAAGAAGTCCAAAAGAATAACAAAGTTTTAATCCTCAGGCCAACATCTTCTAATAATGCTTCCTTGTCTTCAAACATACACTTGTTGCATTCTTTCTGTTGAAATCTAGGGTTTCATTAGATTAGAGATATAGAGAAAGAGACAAAAGTAGTGGAAAGATAGGAGAATCGAATTAGGTGCCCTAATCGACCTCCTTTTATATTAAAGCATAAAAGAACGGGTAAAGACAAGTATACCCCTACATTTGCACATCTAACAACCTATAAAGAAAAAAATAATAACTAACACTTCCCATATAGTCCAACAAATTACAAAGGGGAGAAAACTCCTTATAGTGCGGCCACGGGAGTTGAAGGCATTGGAAGACCAGTCAAGAAGTAGTTGGGCAATACAAGAGGGCATCTAGGAAATATCAAAATGGAGAAAAAAGCACACCACACCTCATTGGAGAACTGATAATGTATTACAAAGTGATCGATCATATCACAACTAGATTTGGTCATAATGCACTGATTGGTAATAGTCAACTTCCTAATAATTTGGTGAACCACAGTAAGGAGCTTATCAAGAGTTGATGTCCAAGCGAAAAGCACCACCTTAGATGGAATAGGAGTTTCTCCACACTTCCTTAGCCAGACACATGGAGGGTCCAGAAAGAGATAATATGGAATAGAAGGATCTAATAGAAAAAACACCTTTAGGGTCCACTTCCAGATTCTATAATCGGCATCGGACATGAAAACCTTTTCGCTTTCAATATGGTTAAGAAGAATAGACATATCCTCCATTTCCCAATCGTTAATGTTCCTTCGAAGCCCCAAATTCCATCATAAGCCTCCATCCGATCTTTTAACAATCCGCGCACTCTTTAACAAGAGTCCTTTGAAGATTAGACATGGCAAAGGAAGAGGGGAAGGCAGAGTGAAAAGACGAGTCATCACACCAAATGTCTTCCAGAATTGCACTCTATCCCCCGGTAAGGAAAGTGTTTTCTAATCAATGAATGATACCTGTGAGCATCCTCCATTCCTTTCCAGAGAAAATTTATTACCATATTCTCTAATGTATTCGCAACACACACCAGAACAGAATAGAGAGAGATAATATGAATGAGCAGGCTGGATAGGGTACTCAAACCTCTCAATCACCGGGTCTTAGATTGCTTTCGATTTATAGGAGCTCAAAAGGAAGACCAAGATAATATGTAGGAAGATGACCCACTTTACATCCCCAAGCATCGTGCAATGCTTACCAATTTAGAGACTTACCTCACCCCGAAAACCTCACTTTTGGAGAGGTTAATGCGTAAACCGGAGAAGGCCTCTAAAAATGGCATGGTTCAAAGTACCTAGTTTCATTTCGGACCGATGTTGATGTCACAAAACCCTACAAAATCATCATCATCATAAGTCTTTTCCCAATGGTATAGGGTCAGCTGCACGAAATCTTGTTCCCCCATTCAATCCTGTCTAAAGACATCTCTTTCGTTAAGGCAAGTTTCTTCAAATCTCCTCTCAAAACCTCACTTTATGTCCGTTTTGGCCTTCCCCTTTCCCTTTTAGCCCCTTCGACTTGCAAATTCCTTCTCACTACTATTGTGAATGGTATTCCTTGTACATGACCAAATCATCTCAATCGACTTTCCCGTGTTTCGTTATTATATGGGGCTACTCCTATATTTTCACAAATATGTTCATTTCTAATTTTGTCTTTCATTGTCTTACTACACATGCATCTTGACATCCTCATCTCAACGATACTCATTTAATGAACATGATGTTTCTAGATTACCCAATATTCTGCTCCATAGAGTATCACTGGTCTTATTGCCGTCTTATAGAAATTTTCTTTTGATATAATTGGCAAGAAAACCCTTAAAAATAGCTTTAAAAAGTTCTAAAAGATAAAAAATATATAATGCAATAAATTTTGTAAAAATCTACATCTTACATGTGATTTATATCTAAAAAAGTGACTTACAATTTTATCAGATTGAACCGGAGTGTCTTGTAAACCTGCATTCTAAGTCCTCACTTTATTTTCATATAAACATATATTAATAAAAAAATTCTACGTAGAACACATTGGTAAGTAACGTTTTCTACATAGAACACCTATGGCCCAATTTGCTAGGGGATCTGACGTCTAGTCATAGGTCTCAGAACCACAAAAAATATGATAAACCTATAGATCATAATGTGATCTATTTTTTGCTAAACTTTGGAAGAAAAAGGAAAAAAAAATTTATTTAGTTATTTTTATTTAAAAAAAATACAAAGAAAAGCGCAACAAATCCCTAAACCTACACATAATAATCATGAAATAAAATCAAACATTTACATGAGCTATATGATTCAGATCTACATATTTGAATGCAAAAAAATTAAGAAAGCATGACCTTTTACATATTTTTACGGAAAAAAAAGAAACATTTTTATTTTTAGATAAAACTAAATAAAAAATCAATGGATCTTTGATTTCGTGGCTACCTCAGTCAAGATAACTAAACAAATGCGGGATTCTTATTTGTTAACATGGAATCCTCACTTTCAGTTCTTTTAGGAACAAGCCCTTAGTGGACCTTCAATTCTCATTTCTGTTTGATTTTTTTGGTTTAATCTAACAGAAAAAATCAATTTTATGGAGCCTAGGAGAGGAGGGGGTTTGGAGTAGAAAAGAGTAGAATAAATGAAGTATGGGTTGTTGTTTTACCATTTTAACGAGCTCTAAAAAGAATGGTTCGTATCACCCGAAATGCTACGGATGATACCAACGAAATAAGCATAACTCAATAAAATGCAAAACACATTAGTATCATGTCTCACCCCTTGGCAAAATCAAACGAAACATTTTGGGCGAAACGTTTCGGTTTCGAGCAAAACCTTAAACCATGCCTTAGAACTATAGCTGCCTATGGTGATGCAGGAGCATCCAAGCTACAATGTACTTGTATCAAATTTGGTATCAGAGCCGAATTTCCTATTATCGCTAAGTTCGCAGTGCCAAAGAATTCCTACTGTCATTTGCATCATCGTTCTATGTCACCGTCTCTGTTGTTCGTTATCAAATTTCATCATTGTCGACACAACACCGTCGTTCATGTGTTCAATCATCATCAATCACGTTGGATTTCACCCGCTATCGTTGGAGTAGCTACCTTTGTAGTTACCATTGTAGCCATCCAATCGACATCATGCCATTGTAATCGCTGCTGCCCTACATCCTCGTTGCCGCTACCTTCCACCATTCCTTGATTTTATTTCCAAGATGATGGAGTTAAATTCGAGGTCAAATTCTTTTCAGCCAAGACGGTTTGATGTGGGAGCATCCAAGCTACAATGTACTCGCGTTACGACAAGTCAAACCCCCAAATAAAAGAGGTGGGCTTACAACAATAGGAAAAAAGAGAAGTGCTACAAGGACACTTCTTTCAATTGTGAAAGAAGTTTAATCAGATTTACTAGTTGTAGTAAATCTCGTTTTTACTATTTTTAGTAAATTCTCGTTTTTACTATTTTTATTAAATTTTGATTTTAATATTTTTAATAAATCTCGTTTTACTATTTTTAGATAGGTCTAATAGGGTTTTAGAAAATACAAAGTTTGAATTACCTTAGGATTACTTGTTTGTTTCTAGATTTGTTGTTTAACAGTAAATATACACGCTTATTCAATTTCTCCATTTTAATCTGAAACCCATCTTACTGAGCATGTAGTCCAAGTCCAAATTCACATGATCATAGGCCTTTTCTATATCAACTTTGCACATAATCCCCTCCTTGCTCGATCTAATGCAAGAGACAATGCTTTCATTTGCCACCGGTACTCTCTCTTGGACATGCCTGCCCTTAACGAAAGCGCCATGGAGTGGACAGATAATTGAGACAAGCACCTATTTCATTATAGATGCTAAAGCTTTATAAATGATCTTGTACACTCCCCACCAAACTTATCAATTGGAAATCCTTGAGAGCTTCAGCATCTTTTTTAGGGATCAAGGTATAAAGGTATTGTTAGAACACTTGTTTAAGTACGTATCTTTGTGAAACTCCTTGACCACCTGCCCGAAATTTTTCCCAATAATATATAAAAATCTCTTGAAAAATGTAAGTATAAAACCATTCGAATCTGGAGCCCGATCTCCATTTAATTCACCAATGGAAGGACTTTCTAACCAATTGCTCTGCTTCTAAATGATACAATCAAAATCGAGCCCATCTAAAGTATTCCTGACAAGCCAAGATTCAGAGTAAACCTATGAGTAAAACTTAACTATAGCCTCTCAGATTTTCTCCTCTTCAACGAAACAATAATCCACCCAGAGGTGGGAGATATGATTAATTCTCCTCCTGGCATTAGCAATATGATGAAAGAACTTGGTGTTTCTATCTCCTTCCTTAAGCCATCCGACCCTTGAATTTGTCTCCAACTAATCTTCTCCATCTGTCACCAACTTCAACTTCACGCCGACCCCCGCTCTTGCTCTCTTCAACCAAGATCTAAAAGAAAACATCTTTGTTTACGATAGGAATCAAATGTGGGACCACTGACAATCCCTCAACTTTTAATTGAACCACACTTAGGTTGGTTAGATTTAGAGTTGCTTTGTCAATCTCTACTAGGCCTTTACAAATGTGAACAAGTCTATCAAAAATATTAATGGTCCATAGACGGAACTGTAAGCCTTTAAAAGTCAACTTCCATTCTTTCCTCAATACCTCCTTCAAGAGGGAGTTCATAATAGGTCACCACTTGTGAAGAAAAGTCATGGATCAATTCATAACCAGAAGTTTTCTGATGCTCATGTTGATGAGCTCGACTTTAGATTCTGTAAAGACAACGACCCGATTGGCACTGAAAGGGAAAAGCGATAGTGGTTTGGGATAGCCAAAATGGTTAGCTATAAATTTTCCAATATGATCCCATTGGATAGTTGAAGAGTCCCCACATCATAAACGATCTCTCTAGACTATTTGCCGAATAAACCATTATCATTAATTCACAAGGATTTTCAACCATAGGGGTCCTGATATTGAGCAGGGGGTTGTTGACCACGATCACGACCTCGACCTAAGTCTTGGCCACGAACTCGGCCTCTCCCTTGATTGCGGGACGCTTCCTCATCCGCTTCCTCAAGTTTATGATGAAGAGAGTATTCTATGTTTTCTAGACGGGCATGGGTAGCCTGCTCAAGACTTGCTAGGCGTTCAGTGAGAGCCTCAAGAGCTCGAGCGATCTGTTCAATGTTCATGTTGGGCTGATAACTCTTACCAGTACACGTGGGCATACGCAACATTAACTCTATATATGTAAAGCGAATTAGATGTTATGAACTAAGCCTAATATGCAAACTCTATTCCTATATGCAGAAAGAAAATAGAACCCTAAGCTAGACCTAAGCTCTGATACCAAATTTGATGCAGGATGATGAGAACTAGCCTATATGAGGTGCAAAGATCAGAAATAAATTATCACAAGTAATAAGAAAATATAAAACTACACTAACAATTACCACAAATATGTAGATATGCTAGCAAATAATTAACTGAGTTGTTTCAAAGGCTAGATCTCACAACCAAGCAGTGAAAAACCCTCAATTATTGTTGAGCAGCTCGATGGAAGTAAGGACTTCCACTAGCTAGGGTTCAACCAACACTTGTAGGTTCATTTTAATTTCCTTTTCTAAGAGGTTATAAGTTATTTGAAGTTCGGGAAGGTTTCTGGCAAGTTTCGAGGCTCTCTGGCAAGTATAAGATTTTAGCCGGGTTTCGGGAGAAAAAGGAAAACCATGGAAAATTAGGGTTTGAGAAGAGGTTAGGGGTTTCTATGATGACCGCAGGGATCTAAGAGTATTTGGGGGTTGTGGTGAGGGTTTTGGGAGGGTTTAGAGTGCCATAGGGAGAATTGGTGGAGGAAGGTTACTACTCATGTTACTATTCACGTGACACTATTCACGCGGCACTATTCACACGGTACTATTCATAGTTATGATCAATGGTTAGGGTTTCGGGATAAAAGAGATATGGTTGGGTTTTCTAGGTCAAATTTGATCCAAAGAAAAGAAAATAAAGATGGAGAAAGAGAAGAGATAAAGATAGAGAGAATACTTTTCGGATTCGCACCGAGTAGCTTGGATTCGCACCGAGGAAAAAGAGAACAATCCACAAGAGATTTTTCAATAACAAAAGTCAATATAATTCATCATCAATCAAAGATTACAACTAAAAGAGTTTATATAATAACTCAAAACTCCTTAATCTAATCCCAGCCATCTATTTAATCTAATGGCTATAAAAAAGTCCAGCAACTTAAAGTAACTAACTAAAATTTCAATGAGCCCCCTAACTATGGGCTAATTGAAAAGACACCTAAAACTCTAAAAAATATCAAAGTAAACCTAGAAAACTAATAAAAACTCTCTACAAGTTCCATACGCAGCCCACATACATCTTTCCAATGTGGAGTCTTCATGATGTACATGCACGTGGGGTCTTCAGCTCCCATAAATCAATGAAAATTAAAACGGGGGCCCACATAGTCATCAAAATACAAAGACATGGGTATGGGCCCAGTTTTCCTCCTCTGCTGGTATACTCTAGGCAAGGACGTGATGTCCTCATCAAGGACACTTCATTTTCCAAGAATTTGTTGTGCCAGACACTATCATATTCACGTGTTAGACACATGCAGACACACTTTTTCAAAATATTTTGTTTGCTGTCATTTATATCAAGGTTTAAAAAACGGCCGCTATAACGAAAAATAACGGCAATTATAATGGATTCGGACCTACCCCGTTACATTATGGACCGTTAAAACACCCAGAAAATAAGGGCCGTTATTTTCCATTGTAACGATGGAAAATTTTGTGGAAAAAACGGCCGTTATTTTCATTTTTTTCGTTATATTCCATTTTTTCGGTTATTTTTCATTTTTGAAATTTTGAAATTCAAATTTTTAATTTCAAAATTTGAATTTCAGCTCCATTTTTTTTCCGTTTTGCCCCTGAGCGTTTTTTTCGTTATAACGGAAAAAACGGTAACGCCCCCAATCCGTTATACCATTATAACGGTCCCTTTAAACCTTGATTTATATATTGGTTATATGACCTTTAAATTTATAATGTATATCAACTTATTTAGTTACATTCTTTCTATATTAAATACTTAACATGAACTAGTATTTTAAAAATAATCCTCTTGACACATGGAATAAACTGTACAGACGTGTCAACATCTTAGGTTTGTGGGGGTCAGTTTGTCTGACACTTTGTATCAGTATAGGTTTTTGCCTACCATGGAGGCATCTGTAGACTGTGGTTGCTTGAATTGCAGGGTGGCACACACAATCTCCCCACTAGTTGAAACCTGAAAACAATGAGCATTTTCTTTTATGGAATCTACATCATTGAGGAAATATAAAAACAAGGTCCATCGTTGGTGAAATGACAGGACATGTGCAATTTTTTTTTTTGTGCTATTATGTAAATACGATACTATACTACTGATAAATTAAGATGATCCTGAAAAGTACTTTAATACTGTAGTCAATTAATTAATTAGCTTCAAATGTAACTATGACATGCTTAATGACATTCTTAGTCTTCATTAGAGCTGTGTTTGGTTCGGCACTTTTCCGGGAAATTAAAACAAAAAGGCGGAAAAGTGCAATTTCTGAATGTTTGGTTGGGGCTGAAAAGTGGGCCCTACGAGAAAACCATTTCATTTGATCCCTCATTTTTTTACGAAAACCGACTTCCGCTCTTCAGAAGCGGAAGTTAATTTCCAGCTCGCACCTCTCTCTCCTCCCGCCTCGTTTCTCTGTTTTTTCCTCTTTGGTTGCTTCTTCGAATTTTTTTTCTATCATAGAAATGAGAAAATTTTACTCCACACGACTTGTTCCACAAACGAAATAAAAATACGAAAAAAAAGAGTTTTAATTTACATGTAGCAGATAAAGCCAACACGGCAACACCACCTAGGCGTACCGGCGGCAAAATCCAGTAAGTCCAACACCACCAAGCTCTTGTTGTTAAGGATGGTAATAGAGGATTTGAAAATCGAACGGTTGATTGATGCTGTGGAAACATTGAGAGATTTGAAGAAGGTGTTGTTGATTCGGGGTTGAAGTTGCAGGCGAAGAAGACCTCTAATGGAGGCGAAAGAAGAGGAGGGAAAAAGTGGGGCAGAAAGAGCCCACCATCGTCAACCTTCCCCACTTGTGGAGTTGTGCCTCTGCTGTTGGAAGTTGGAACCTTCACCTTTTCTCACCGTCACACAAGGAAAAAAGACAAATAGAACAAAAAACCAAAAAGTATAGAAGCAAAGCAAAGATAGTAAAACTTCTGTCGCAACATTGTAACGGAAGCTTCTGTCACAACGCACAATACGAGCCATGTGGACACTCTTAGTGGATTCTAACCGTATGGATGTTTGGGCAGTTCCTTGGTGGATCTGCAAACCAAAAATCAACCTAATTAGTGATTTACAACCTTTGGATCTTTGCACCCAAATAACGCTCAATAATGCTCAAATTCCTACCGTTAAAATCAACCCATGAAAATAATTCAATCGAATCGCTTAGAAATCACTAATCAGACTGATTTTTGGTCTACAAGTCCCACCAAGGGACTGACCAAACATCCATACTGTCAACGTCCACTAAGATTGTGCCATGTGGCCTGTATTGTGCGTTGTGACAGAGTTTTACTCAAGCAAAGAAATTTGATAAGGATAGTTTTGGGTTCTGACCCCATGTGAGGCACTTACTTCCAAAAATAACCAAACAACAAGAAGTGCTTTTCCTGGAAGTGGGTTTCTTGGAAGTGGCACTTCTTGGAAAATCCACTTCCGGAAAGAGCACTTCCAGTGAACCAAACACAGCCTCGATGTGCTAGCTTCATCTTTTCTCATAGAATATCCTTAGGTATCTCAAAGAATGTAAAAGTTACATTCATAATTGTTGTGTGAAAAACAAAAAAAATTTAATCGTTGAGTGAAACTTCTCAAGCTTTATCATAATTTTGCACAACCCTAACATTACTTTCGGTGCGTAACCAGGATTGAAGCCATGACCTTAGTTTTGTTAAACAACCATTTACCCCCAATAGATCGCCTTGTTGGGGAAAGGCAAAACAACTATGTATACCAATGGGTCGTCAGGCCATCACAACATGTGTGCAGGAAACACACCATCCGCTAACACACCCCCTCAGCGGGAATTTACTCTTGGAGACTTGAACCCGCAACCTCCCAGGCCTTAAGGCTCTAATACCATGTTAAACAACCATTTACCCCCAATAGATCGACTTGTTGAGGAAAGGCGAAACAACTATGTATACCAACGGGTCGTCGGGCCAACACAACGCGTGTGCAGGAAACACACCATCGGCTAACAAGTTTTGCAACATATGGGTTATAACAATGAGTACTCCAACATGGAAGCTTTAACAAATTTATCTGCATTAGTTTCCAATGCTTTGTCAGTACTAGACTACTAATCCAGTTGTCTGTATTATTTTTATGTTTCTTACATGGACCTTCATTTCAATGCAACTGTCTGTATGATTTTAAGTTCCTAAATTGACCTTCATTTCAATTCTTCAAATTACTTGTTAATTTTGTTCATTTTTTGTAGAAAAATTGTAGATGAAATAAAGATTTATGCTTTAGATATATTGATAAATGAAAATTAGGTTGGAATCTAGTCTATCAATTTATCAATTTTTATGTGGTTTTCCCTTGACAGAAATACAATCGCGACCTTTTCCTATTTCTCTACATTCTCCTCATTATAGTTTCAGCTATGACTTCTCTCAAGAAGCACCATGATAAGTCGGCATTCTCTGGTAAATCCTTACTTTACCTTAATCGGCATCAAACTGAAGAGTGGAAAGGATGGATGCAGGTAGATATTTCTTGTTAGAACTCATACCCTGTGCATTGAATAGAATCTCCATTCACTTGGATAAAAAGAGTACTTTCTACAATTGAATATTCTTGCTTCTTCACTTTCATTCTTCTTGGCTTTTAATTGTCTCCTATTATTGTATTCTTCTTTAGATTGCCTAATTAATGCATAAGTCATTCGGTCTGGCATTGAGTACATTTTTCTCTCTAATGTTTTGCTATTTATCGGTGTCTGTATATGTATGAACTATGAAGTTCTTTTATTTCTGTTCTCTTTTATTTGCTTATGGGAAACGCCTCAAGTATTGATGGAGAGTCGTACCAAAAACAGAGAAACTATTGGAAGGATAATCTTAGGATTTTGGCGGTCATTCAATAGAAAAGTGTACACATCAGGTTCAATATGCATGAATTCTTTTAAATGCTAAAGTACCTATGCCAACACAAATCAGATTACTACATCCAGTTAGATAACTATTTGCACTCCCATGCTATATTCTTTGGTTGTATAGACTGTATTATTATTACTACAAATTATAGCTTTACTTCAGAAAATTCTATAATTGAGTATTTAATTTATTCTGTATTTTCATCAGGTCCTATTTTTAATGTACCACTACTTCGCGGCAACGGAGATATACAATGCAATACGTATGTTTATTGCAGCATATGTTTGGATGACTGGATTTGGGAACTTCTCCTATTACTACATTCGGAAAGATTTTAGTCTTGCACGCTTTGCTCAGGTGACTATATGATTATTTAATCATATTATCATCTTAACTAGTAAAAGTGATATGTATTCCAGTCGTCTTTATTTCTTTGATTTATCTAATACATAAATCTCTTATGTTCAAATGCAGATGATGTGGCGGCTCAATTTCTTTGTGACATTTTGCTGCATTGTTCTTAATAATGATTTTATGTTGTACTATATATGCCCCATGCACACACTTTTCACTCTTATGGTGTATGGAGCACTTGGTATTTTTAACAAGTATAATGAGATAAGATCAGTGATGGCTGTGAAGATTATCGCATGCTTTTTGGTGGTTATCTTGATTTGGGAAGTTCCTGGAGTTTTTGACCTTTTCTGGAGTCCTTTTACATTCCTTTTAGGTTAGTAACCCATATAATTTTCTATGTATCACTCATCACATTTTTGTACCTTCTGGTTATTCCACAAGCTTAATAATTTTTCTGATGGCAGGTTACAGAGATCCAGACCCATCGAAAGCAAATCTCCCACGCTTGCATGAGTGGCATTTCAGATCAGGCCTTGATCGCTATATCTGGATCATTGGAATGATATATGCATATTACCACCCCAATGTAAAATCTTGAATGCTGGTTCTGCAGTTCTTTCGCAGGTATGAATTTCTGGGTTTGCCTATTGCTGAATCTACGAATTCTTTTCACATCATAGGTTGAGAAGTGGATGGAGAAATTAGAGGAATCTGAAACCAAACGGAGATTATCAATCAAAACAAGCATCGTGACAGTTTCCTTATTGGTGAGTTCCATGATCCTGTGAAATAAATTAACTAAGCAATCATTAATCTTGTAAAACATAGGGATGTTTTGTTTAGTAATGTGATGGTGGCTGTGTGATCCCTTTCTTCTTTTTCTGTGACCTTTTCTCCTTTCTTCTTCCTCTGTGTTTTTTTTTCATTTTATAATAAAATGTCATTATCGACAAAAAAAGATTATGACCATTAATCTTTTTCTTTCTGATTTCACAACAAATTTTTATGTTCAGTCAATAGCATGGAGTGGCCTGATATAATTTTTTCCATCCTTTTAGGTTGGTTACTTGTGGTACGAATATATTTACAAGCTGGACAAGGTTGCCTACAATAAGTTCCATCCTTACACATCATGGATTCCCATAACGTGCGTATTGGAGAGTTTTACAGTATGGATATATAAACTTCTGACTTCATGCAAATTCCTATAGTAGTTCCCAGTATCTTACTACTGATCTCTTTATGGCTGTGGCTTCAGTGTTTACATTTGCTTGCGGAATTTCACACAGCAACTCCGTAATTTATCTTTGACTCTTTTCGCGTACGTTCTACTTCTCATGCACTTTTTTCTTAAAATTTTTGGGCTATCACATTTCAAGCTTTCTTGGTTTTTATGACCTCTTTGGGTTACCAGGTGGCTTGGTAAGGTAACTTTGGAGACCTACATTTCCCAGTTCCACATCTGGCTGAGGTGTGCAGACTTCATTACCTTCTATTTTCTCTAGCCATTTATCAGATTCAGTTTGAAGACATGATTTTCCATTTCTTTATGTCACGAATACAATACATCTAATTAATTGCATCTGTAGTTATGTAGGCCCTGCTTGGTTCGCTGCACTGGGATGCATTTTGCACTCCGGTGCAAATGCGGTGGGTTGCATTGCAGTCACTTACCATGGTTTTTGGGCTGCACATGATTGCATCCATTTTCTTAAAGAGTTCGCAAGGTCTCGACAACTGCTTGCACGCCAGCTCATTTGCACGCCCCCAACCAATCACTTGTAATTCCAGTTTTTGGGCTGCACATGATTGCATCCATTTTCTTAAAGAGTTTGTAAGGGCTCGACAACCGCTTGCATGCCCCCAACCAATCACTTGTATTTCCAAAACCGTGGCAAGTGGGTGCATTGCATCCGATTTGCATTGAACCAAGCAGAGCCGTAGTTTCAAATAGCATCTTTTTTTTTTTCGTGCTTCCTGCCATCTCTGCAATTATCTTTCTAAAACTTGTTGTCGCCAGATGTCTTACTATCTTTTTGAGATGAATCCGCAGATCAAGCGTGCCCAATGGACAGCCGAAATTGCTTCTTTCCTTTATTCCAGATTATCCCATGCTCAACTTCATGCTCACAACTGCTATTTATCTCTTAGTAAGAAAATCTTGTCTTGAACCTTCAAAATATCACAAGGAAAAGAAAAAGACGAACTAATCTCAATTTTTTTGAATTTTGATTTTCTCTCAACTTGCTTCTGCAGATATCCTATAGGCTCTTTGAGCTGACCAATTCGCTGAAGGTGGTTTTCTTGCCCACAAAAGACAATCGACGGCTGCTGTATAATTTTATTGCCGGAGCTGCTATTTCGTTGTGCTTATATTTCATATCATTTATCCTTCTTCAGATTCCTCAAATGCTAGTATGCTACTTAACATTTTCCACTTCAACGATAGAGAATTAACTTCTGCTTCAGTTAAAATTCTAAGAAGGCCAATGATGCCATTTCACTTGGAATGCACATGGATGATGAGAATCCAAGCCAACATTCATAACATATGATGAAAGGTGAATTGATCAAACCAAGTCAGTGGCTTGGATTCTCATGTATTGTAATTTGCATACCCCAGGGCTATGGCATCATTGTTCATTTAGGAATGCTCAAGTTCATTTTTTCATTTCTGAACTTACATCTAATCTTCTAACTCCTTGACAGGCCTGACAGATTGAGATCAAGTGAAGGTTAACGAAGAGATATATTGTTGGACACCGAAAAATTCGGATCCAGTTAATAAGTGGATTGGCTAGGTGTTACTTGAGAATCTGGCTTAAGAAGCTATTGTTTCGAACATTTTTGAAGAAATTTATAATGCCCTGCATAGCACCTGCACCATTGATGTTCATTGATGGAAAATGGGGGTGGATTTGTTGACCTGAAAAGAGGTAGAGTTTGCTTTGCAGAGTTCAGAAGGGGGCAAGCAGGCACAAGGAGAAATTTGTTCTTGTATTTTCTTTTTTCGTTTTTTTTTTTTTTTGGTAAGCATTGTATTCTTGGGGTTAATCGTATATAATATTTTTCTTCAATTTAGTGATAAGCCCATGATCTTACTGTTAGGTACCAATCGAATTCAGTTAATTCATTTTCTGGAATTTACACCATCATTTTTCATCAATGATTATATATAAATGCAGCATTTTTCTCTGTAACGCCATCGAAATAACACATTTTTCTTTTGGCTTCTGCTTTACGTTTTCTTTCTACTGCCTAAAATTGGTAGATGGGGTTGAGAGAGATGTGAGTTCTTATGATCAAAGTAGCAAAAGGTGTTCTGGATATTTTAAGAGGAAGCTGAAAGTACAGGTTCCAAAGAATAATGAAAACAACGGCAGCAACAGGGGTGTTGGCAGTTATTAACAGGGTATATGACACAAGACCTTGTGTTTGCCATGGGGTTTTCTTCACCATGGGAAGTGCACAAATGTGCCTTCTCCTTTTTTCTATAAAGGTGCCTATATGTCTGGAAAAAATTTAGATACAGAGGGTTTTGGATGCAGAGGGGGAGTGGGAAATCTGGACCACTCATCTTCACTTTTTCAAGATGCCAACTTAACTACAGTTAACCTCTCTGGCGATAATGTGGGCTTTAAAAACTTAGGGCCTGTTTGGTACGTGAGGAAAAGAGCTCCAATGGCAAATATTTAGCCGGACGAATATCTTGGCTAAATATTTGTTCATATCGATATTTAACACGTACGTGTATTAGCTAGCTTACTTCATTTTCTTTTAATTTGTGTGGGTCCCACATATTAGAGTAAGTCAAATATGGATTAGGCGAGTGTGGGACCCACATATTAGATCACAAGATAAAAAAAAATTTATTTTTATTCAAAATAGTGATTTTCCCACGAGAAAATAAAAATTTTCTACCATGGCTTATTTGGTGTGAAAATATTTACTCAGGGGGGAGGTGATCAAATGTTTTCTCGCCGCAGCAGGCAAATTTGTAACCCGGCTAAGTATTCGTCGCGGGCAAATGTGTGCCAAACACGCCCGGGTGAATATTAGCACGCCCAATTATTTTATTTTCCCGGGGACTACCAAACATGCCCTTCAAAGAAGTTTTTGGATAAGTGGTCCAGATTTCCGACTCTGCATCCAAAACCGTCTGCGTCCAATTTTTTTCCCTATATGTCTATGGTCTAGAACTAGAAATGTTGGTTTTACCAAAATAAACCATCTATATAACAAAACATGGAAGTTGTCTCCCCGTCTTATCTATTTAGACAAAAAAGGGCTGAGATCTTATCCCCCAAATAGATGGTGGATCTTAACCATTCACAACCAATTTTGACAAACGCTTTGTTGGAGAGTGCCGTGGGCACTGGCCACCCACTATATCTATATAACAAGTGACAGTGGTTGTCTTATACCCCTCTTTTCTTATATGGCTTCAATAATGAGTGGCTGAGATCCACTATGCTTTATATCGATGGCTGAGATTAACTCCCACTCGATTTTGACAAACACTTTGTCAGAAAGTACCGCGGGCACGGGCCACCCACGCATATAACAAGACAACTCAGTTGTATTCTCTTATGTTATCAATCCATCTAATGTGGAAGGTTAGATAAAGAGTGGTTGAGATCAAATCCATCGATCTAATGCGGATGGTTAGATTTCAGCCACTCAATCCGCCTCATTTGACCTCAATTTATTCAAATTTTGAATTTCAACACCGTTATTTTTTGTTATTTCTGTTATTTTACTATTTCTCCCTCTGTGCGTTACAATCCGTTATAACAGCCGTTGTAATGGAAAAAACGGTAACGCCCTAGTCCGTTCTACTGTTTGATTTACAAACGCTTTTGTCGGAGAGTGTCGTGGGCATGGGCCATTTACTATTCTATATAACAAAACACATTGGTTGTCTCCCTACTTATACCTCCTCTAATCCTCCCCCAAATGGACGGTGGATCTCCGCCACTCACCTGATTTTGACAAATTCTTTGTCGAGGAGTGCCGATGGCACAGGGCACCCACTAGTTTTAGACAAAAAGGAAGGAAAAGTTGTACAAAGAAGAGCTATTGGCTTATTGGACCTTATCTATAACAAACCTATAGATGCTAGCTTTCTTCAGGGTTTTATTCTCTTTTACATGGAGAATCTCCTAGCTAGAGATTACCATGTGGCAAGTGGCAACCTTCTATTGGTCTTAGCAGATGTCACTCTTGACTTCTGTCCAAGGTTTAAATTGGATCGTTATAACGGACAGGTGACGCTACCATTATCTCCATTGTAACGGCTGTTATAACGGGTCAAGACAAAGTTAAAATAAAGGTCAGAATTCATTTATATATACACCAAAACCTGGGTTAGGGCAGCCCCCTCACACGGGCTTCACAAGACCTTCACCTGCACAGGTTGTTCAAGAGGGACCACAGTATGAGCTATGTGGAATACTGTTAGGGACCACTGACTGTATAGATGTTTTGCACATCCCTAGTGGGACCCACGTACTGTTATTGGAGTGTGTTGTGTGGTCATGTGGCCACCATTCCGTCTCTGTTAGCTCCGTCCCTTTGATATACATAGTTACGCCTCCCTCTAACAGTTTATTAAAAGTAGTTGTCAACATGGTACCATTGCGGGTTCGAGTCTCGGCAAAGTGCTGAAAGGCTGTGTTATTAGAGTGTGTTGTGTGGTTGTGTGGCCAGCACTCTCTGCCTCTGTCAGATCTGTGGACCCTTTGATAGCATCCCTCTAACAGCTTAAGCTTTTAGAGTGAAGTGGTTGTTCAACACATACCAAATATCAGCTTGTGTAGTGATTTCAAACCTTTGGATCAAAGTACCCCAAATAATTCTCGCAATCCATAGTTAAAAAAATAAACCATGGAAAAGACAAATCCAACTGATAGCTAAATTACTAATTACGATGAATTTTGGTATGTAAATCCATCTAGGGATGGGACATACATCCATACGGTCAGTGGTCTATAAGATTGTGCCATGTGGCTCATATTGTATAGTCCGTTATCAATGCTGATGAGGCCCCTACAATCACTCACGTGCAAAGCACAAGCCACCCCCTAGTTTTTTATAGTAACGATTAAAATAACAGATTGTGAACAAAATAACAGCCCTTGTAACATTACGTCTTTTATTTAATTTTAATTTTTGAGTCCATCTACAGCTACACCCGGTGGTGGGGCCCGCATGGAGATCATGTTGGAGGCATTCCTAACCACATGAAAAATTAACTTTAATTTGAAAAATCCAGACCATCCAATTAAACTATTATTGTGGATCAATTTTTTATATGGTTAGCAATTTTAAAATGAACTTATTTTTGGTGATGATGATCGTCATGGAAAGGACAACTCAATGAATGGTTGGATTAAGTAAATACTAATAAACCAATTAATGATCTACCAACCCACCAACTTAGTTTAGTTCAACTCTCCTTGGGGCCACTCCTTGGAAAGAATAGAAGGTAATAAGTGACTCTGTCCACATTAACTCTTCCAATACACTCCGGCATGTGTGGAAGGGGTGACTATCATGCCCCGGGGGACTAGTCGGGTGCCCACAGTTTCGAAAAAAAAAAAAACTTTGTTGAGTCTTTCAAATTCATTTACTACATCCTATTTTCAGCATAGTCAAGCCTATAAACAATATGACAGTGTGCACCCCCTCAAACATCTTTTAACTTACACACAGTGTTCACATCGGTTTTAAGTCAATTCTAATAAACCAATTATAACCTACCAACCCACCAACTAAGTTGATTCTTTGAACTCATTTAATGGGTCAGGATCGGGGGACAACCATTTTTGACAACAATTTTGGCTTACCCACATAGAAGATGAATCAATGGTGGATTTTACGTGAGGATGATCTCCTCACCATATAGATCACCCCAACAAAAAATCAGCCCATTTTGAAATTTCTAACCCCATCAAATGTGGTTTTCAAGTTACATGGTAAATATGAAAATCGGAATGATTTGAATTTTTGTGACGATGATTATTATTATTTTTTTGAAACCATGGGTATCCGGGCCTCTTAGAGCACCTGACTAGTCCTCCCCCAGGTATGATAGTCACCCCTTCCACACTTGCCGAAGTGTACTGGAATAGTTAATGTGGACAGAGCCACTTATTACGCTCTGCTCTTTCTAGGGGGTGGCCCCAAGGAAAGTTGAACTCAGAACATCCTATTTTTTGGAGTAGAGTCCTCGCCATCTCCTCACCATAGAGATCATCCTCACCAAAAATCAGTCATTGATTCATCTTCTACGTGGATATGCCAAATTGTTGTAAAAAATGGTTGTCCCCCGATCCTGACCCTCATTTAATTAATATACACCATTTTTCTACATAGTCAAGCCCATAAAGTCTATGATGCTATGCACGTACGGAGTACAAAAATGCGCCTCCAGCACCGTTGCATCTACGCACATGTTTTCACGTCCATGACCGCGCTTAGGCACGTGCGATGCTACTTACACAACACCTCGATATATCATAGTATTCTAATGTATAGAATTAAGGATAACTTATATCCTTTTTTAACTTGTTTCCTATCTAATGTTTTATTTTATTTACTGAGGTTTGCTAAAAACCAATTTCAAAACATTTTAAAATTAAAACTCGCCTACAAAATTGCCACTAACTGACGAGGATATGACCGTATATGACCTTAAGGAGTAGGGTGTGAATCAAGCCAGGAAGAGGACATGAAGGTGACAGGATTCGGTCATCGATAGCTACCTCGAAAATCACAACTTAAATTAAGATATATTATTACATCCATAAAACGCCCGAGCTAGTGTTCGGCAGTCAATTAATCTTAAAAGACACTCTTGTTGCTTCTTTAACCAGATTCACACCTTTTTCTCCGTTCATAAAACGGGAATCTTTTCGACTAAAAGCTCATTTGAATTTCTTGTGGGTTTATTAGTCAAAAGTTGTTAAAAAATACTAGTCATTAAACTAGAATTCAGTGTGCTTTTGATCATTTTAATGAGGATTTGAGGGGTAATTTGTCGTTTTAACAAGAAATTTGTCAAAAAAGCAAAAAAGGAACCGTTGGAATTTTTTGGATGAAAACAAAAAGCTGACCGTTAGAGAGGCAATCTCAACGCTCAACCACTCAAATCAAATGCATTGGGTCAGGTCATCTTTGCTTTTCCATGACATTCGTGTCTCTGAGTGCCAACGGGTCGGGTACCAGTACACCTATAATGATCCAATCCACTGTGTTGGCCCTACTAAAAGTGGCCACGTACAAAAAGACTAGGTAACGAATATTAGCCACCCTGCAAGAATAGTACATTTCTGTCTGTTTTTACACATGGCAATTTTTGGCAGTTCACCCTCAACATCAATTTTTTTCCGGACCCGTTCAAGTTGATTGGGTTGGTCAAGTTATCGGGTCGGGTATTATGTCTGGGTAATGAATAGAAAACTTGCTTGAGAGGGTAGTAAAACTTTGATGACAGTGGCCCCTTGTCAAAGCCCGTAACAACCAATGAGTTCTCCCCAACCCCGACTGCTTTTTTGCTTTTGCAATAAAAAAATTTAAAAATCTTAAAGCACACTCGTATGGGTACGTGGAAAAAAGCAATCGGGGTATCTGCCGCGAAACTCATTGGCTGTCACAGGCTTGGGCTTCGACAACAGGTCACTGTCATCAAAGTTTTACTCCTTGAGAGGGAGTATCAGAGCCAACCACATTATTAATCAGGCCAATAAAGGATTGTCCAAAACCTGACCAATCAGGTCCCAGACTGTGGGGGTATTCGGGTACACATTCACACCCTACCCATATTTGCCTTTTACAGTTGGGCCCACATTAGCATAGGTGCTACTGATGAGGGAGTCTCCTAGGTTAAAACTTGACCTAACCTGACGATTGCAGTACCAAAAAATATGAATGGGTCTGATGGCTGGGACCCATTGAGTCGAGGGTCCCAACCACTGATAAGGCCAAAATGTGCATCATGAGGACATCTTCCCTAGTTCCACACCATCGGATGCTCCTTGGGATTCACATTCCAGATATCCCAGACAGTTTGGAGCTTAGTGTGAGACGTGCACCTGAGGTAAACACATTTTCCAGCCTGAAATGAATATCCACAGTAAAGTTTTCAGTCACCCTACCTTTGTACTAACTAGCACAGGTCACCCATGATCACCAATCAAGACCATCATCAAATTGTGTGATGATGATGGGTCATCTCTTTGAAATCTCATGGGTCAGGTGTTCCTAACCATCAACAGGGAACTTGCTAATTCGATCTGGACCATCCAATCCTGCAATCTTCAAGTATTTGCCATCCTAGGAGGGGCCTAGCCAGTGAACAACAGGTCTTAAATTCTGCCTGCTATCACCAAAGATGAGTCCAAATTTTAAAAAAAAGTTAACCATCTAAAACAAATTGAGTCTTTTAACATCCAAAGAGCAGTAAATTAATTGAGAGAAATCATGAAGCAGAAAAGAATAACATGTATTAGAACACTGGATCCCCTACTGACCCCTGAAACATATCTGTACAAGAAGGATTTTTCTTTGTTCTTTGGTTTTCTCTATTTTGTGGGTACAGAGTTGAGGGAACCTCTTTTTTCATCCTCCCATGGTTTCGCCTCCCCTAATGACTATAATGAAACAACAGCCAGCAATCCAAGAACCAAATCCTCAACCTGATATTGCTCTACCAACCCTATTGATGATTTTTTTTTCAATCATGTTATACTGTATTTTGTTCTTTTGATGGTTTCTCGAAAAGCTTTAAATGTATCCGGTAAGAAGATAGTCATTCTGCAAATTGTCAGTCTTAGCCGTGCGATCTCTCGGATGTATGGCTTTCTGATGTCCCTACCTTGTCTTCCATGTCAATGGAACCAGAATTCTCCTTCATGGATTCAATTTCCATGCTGACTGTACGACTCTTTCTGTTCCTCCGATCCTGCAAAATGAATGTTTGTAGAAGTCTATCAAAATGAGCTACTCAATGAATGATTGGTTTAACAACTTCTCCGATATTTAAGTCTAGAGATTGATCAGCACCTCACGAAATGGGAAGTCGTCAGCTTCGAGCATTCGAACGACTTGACCCATTTTTGGTCTTTTGTCCGAGTCAGGATCAACACATCTCAGTGCAATCAAGAGGGCACGTTTAAGAGCCCGCGTTGCGGGTCTAACGTCAAGGCTTGGGTCCACAACTTCCTCTGCCCTCCTAGTCCCTACCATCACTTTAAGCCACTCAACAAGATTAACCTGCAACAAGCATAGCTTACATTGCTTCAATGGTTCTTACACAAACTAATATTGGTTCTTTTCAAAAAGAAACAAAACAAAGGGAATTTTCTAGACTCTCAAGAAGGAATCAGTAACAATAGGGGTTAAGAATGATGTACCTCATTCGTAGGTCGACCATAGTCAACAGGATCCCTGCCGGTTACTGCTTCTAGCAAGAGGACTCCAAAACTGTAAATGTCACTCTTCTCGTTTAACAAACCAGTATTTGCATATTCAGGAGCCACATACCTGAAATACATGTAATAGAACCTTCAAACGACAGAGCAGGCATCCAGTTTGAAAACATTTTAAGGGATGGAAAGATTATAACAAATATAGATGAAACCACTAATATAGAAATAATAAGATAATAATGTAGTACCCAAATGTCCCCATTACTCTGGTTGTAATGTGACTTTTTCCAGAACCCAAGAGCTTGGCCAATCCGAAATCAGAGATCTTGGCATTAAACTCATCATCAATCAAGATATTGCTTGATTTTATGTCTCGGTGAACGACTTTAGGTTCTATTGCTTCATGCAAATAAGCCAGTCTGCATAGCATTTCAGAAAAACGCCACCACTTCATCAGAATGTTCAGAGTTATGGAGCTAGAGTCTTAAGTCAGTTAGGTGCATCCCAATATCAGAAAGCCATAAAGTAGTTCTGGGTGCGTTTTGAGTTGGAAGAAAGACTTACGCCTTAGCGGTGCCAAGGATAATCTTCATGCGTACCGCCCAACTAAGGGAGCCATGTTGGCGCATAGCTCCATGAAGCCACTGCTCTAAGTTGCCATTATTAACATACTCATACACCAGCATCCTATATCACAGAACACAGCAATCGGAATCAGAAACCATAAGCCAGGCAGAATTAAGATAAAAGCATAGGAGAAGATCAAATGTTCAACAAGAGTAATAAGGAATAACAAACGACATAGTGGTTGATCCTTGTTTACAAATTAGATTAATGCAAAACCAGATATAAGTAAAGTGAAAGAAAAAGTAGATACCAAAACATAAAAGAATCTTACCTGTGAGTTCCTTCTACACAATAACCCAAGAGCCGAACCAGATTCTTATGTCGGACATGGCCTATGGCTTCCACTTCAACTCTAAATTCCTTCTCCGCCTGTCCCCTACAAAACCCATGTTCACACAACAAACATAGAAGAATGCAACTAAGCATCATCAAAGAGTAAAACAATCATTTTCAAATACAGAGAAGAATTTGAAGTGTCCTTACAGATTGTTGAGGAGTTTCTTCACTGCTACCTCAGTTCCATTGATCAGACGGCCCTTATAAACAACCCCATATCCACCCTCCCCTAGCACATTCTCTGTCGAGAAATGGTTTGTCGCAAAATCAAGATCTCTAAGAGTAAACCAGTGACCCCACCCAAGGTGCGAGACTTCAGGCAAGCCAATTAAAGGAGAAGCTGATACAAGTCCATATGACAAAGTGGACTGCTTGCGAACAGTCCCTGAGCTTCCTTCTTCCCCTGACTGCGAGCTATAGACTCTCTCATGGTGATAAATCGAGCTGCACTGGCTGATGTTATCTGCCTCGCTCGACTTGCTCCTACCTAAATGAACTAACATCTTCTCTGAGTTCTTGTCACTTGATTTATCCTGGACCGTGACAAGAACATCGTCCTGATGATCAGGGAAATTGTGAGTCCCAACCCTGTCGACTTTGATTTCCTTTGAGACACTGGGTATTTGGGAAAGGGAGAACTTGTCCAGTGTCCTCCTCGGTTTCTTCCGAAACGTGACCCATATTGATAAGATAATCAAAATCAACATGATAAATGCTCCAACACAGATACCAATCAAAACCCATAGTTTCAGATCAAAAATTGATTTCTCTGATAATTTGGCATTCAGAGAACTCCCAGATGACATTTTCGATTCTTTGATTATCAAATGAGTAATTGTGCCTATCAGTAGTGGTCCAGATCTGTCCGCTTAATCTCATGGACTGTGCACCTGGAGCACAAAAAATTTCCAAACTAAGATACTCTCTAGATGTCAAAATACCAAAAAATATCTAAATTTCTCAAAAATATTCAGACTTGGTACTAAAATTAAGCCCATTCATTTTCCATGCCAGACTTACATAAGACATGTGAGATATCAAAAATCAAAAGTCGCCCATTTTAATAAAAGCATTCATATATCCAATCCATAAAAGAACATGCCATTTCAAAAAAAAAAAAAAAAATGAAGAAGAAGGAAAAAGCATCTGATACGTTGCTTCAAACAAGTTCAGCTGCATTATGTGAACAGTTCCATGAGCAAACAATGATCCAAAACCAAAATCCCACATGGGTTTTCATCCATTCCACAAATCAACAGAAACCCATTACCCATCTAAGCCATCCCAATAAAATTCTACTAGTATGTTCAACATTCCATGAATAAACACATAAAGAGGGGCCTAACCCCTTGATCTTATACATCATTACATAACATCCAAAGTAAGAGACATTAAAGATCAAAAGAAGAGAAAAAAAGAAAAGAAAAAGACATACCACTTGTGGGTGACCTTCTAACCCTCTTGATCGTCTTCCTTAGATCCCAAGAGGCGAAAAAGCAAGAAAAGGGCCTCCTTTTGTATCAACAGAGTCTCAATAAGCATAGAGAGGCCAATGTTGGTCTGAAAAAAACACTTAACCAGCCAAAAAAACCCAGAAGCCGAAAAATTACATTTGCAGAAGAGTAGTGCAGAAGTAGGGGTTGTGGTCACAACTCACAAGTGGGCCAAAAACAATTCCAGGAAAAAAAAAAACCAGACTAAAATCCCATCTAAGAACAAGCAATGTAGAAGGAAAAAACAAATTTTTTTTTTTTTTGAGAATTTCTGAGGGCTAGAAAAGCAGAGGTTGGTATAATGGTTGGTGGGGTTTTGTCTTTGTGGATGAGAGAAGACCTGTGAAAGCTAGAAAGAAAGCTTGGTTTGCAATGGAGGAAAACCAGAGAGAGAGAGACAGAGAGAGAGTAAAGGAAAAGCAAATGAGATGAACAGAGGTTGCATTTATAGCTTGGTGGAGAAAATATGGTTAAAAAGAATAGGAAACTGAAAAAAGAAAAATTAGAAAAGAAAAAAGAAATAAAGAAATGAGAGAGAGAGAGAGGTCAAACTCAAACCCACAGGAGGGAACTCTAAATCTAGATTGCTTGCTGGTTAAGAACTTAAGAAGCATTACCTTAATACCCTTCAGAAAATTTAAACTCCTATGTCAGTTTCAAGGTTTTTTTTGTGTAATACCCTTGATAAATCTTCTATATTAGTGAAACCCCCAGTATTTTCATTCCTTTAGTCTCACCACCTTATTTGTTTTGACCATTATTGACCAAGTTAGAAACATTAACCCCATACTCAAAAATTGAATATTGTTGTTAGTCCTTTCAATTTTGAGTGACGAAATAATGTCTCTAACCTGGTCAATGATAGTTAAAACACAGTCAATGGGTCAAGAACAGGAAGTTTCGCTAATTGGTTCCCTATAGTACACATGGTCGAAATTGATTTGATCGATCGAGTTGATGGACCACATCTGGTATTGCATTCAGCTCAGAGACCACATTGGCAGTATGAATTATACCCATCAAAGAGGTGTATTGAACAGTCCTATTCGACTAGCATTTTTCATTTTCATTTTCTTTTAATTTTTATGTTCAATTATATATTGAATTCCCAAATCACTCATTTGGGACATTTTATGATTTCAAGTTTCGATAAATATCATTTCCAACAGAGATCATCTCTATTTTTATGATGCGGTTCATCCTTTTAAGCCATGAGCCCATCATTTGAGCCGTCATCGAGGCCGTCTGCCATTTTTTTTTCTTTCTAAAACACTCCTACAATGCCTAATATAAGTTCAAATTTTAACAAGGGTATTCTTTCCTAGTTCATATTAATGGCGATACATGGGAGAATCTAGGTCAAAAATTGATGAGATCTGATATCATAGCAATTTAATCTCTAGTTTTTTTTATTTTTTTATTTTATAGTCAGAACGACAGCGCCAAATGAAATGGTTAGAATCATCGGATTACAATTGAGTTGCTTGATTGTCTAGCATTTATATCTTCTAGGGTTTGCATAATGGCTGTGAATTTATTTGTGAGATGCCTTCTCCACATTCATGCATTCAACATATTTATAAATATAACCTCAATATTCCTATTAAAATTTATATTTAACTAATGAGGGAAAATAAAGTGTTGGGCCCATCCCTGGTGAAATTCCATCGAAAATCAGCCTAATAAGTGATTCCTACCTGTTTGATTTTAACATTTTCCCCCATTAGAAAGGTTTTTTATTTTATATTTTTGTGTGTGTGTGTGTGATCAACATTCTCAATAAAAAAGGAAGTAAAAACACCCAAAACCTCATATGGGTTTATGCTTCTCGTCAAGCAAAATGACTTTAGATAGCAGAAGGGGGGAGAGAATTCCAACCATTGGGTTCACTCATGGGTTCATGAAGAGCCCATGCCCAACCAGGCTTGATTTAGGAGTATAGGTTCATAAAGGCCAATAGGTTCACCATATATATAACCTAATATAATTTCTTGTTTTTGTTTTTTTTAACATGGATGGAAGGCATTTGACTAGTACAAGAAAAAACAAATTCTTTTATGTTGCAACGGCTCTGAAGGGTAGTTTTGTCAAGAGAGAAAAATCTGACCAAACCAATAGGTAAACCTAACCTAAGTAAAGTTAGAGGAGGCGCTTCCAAGGTTATCAAGATTCAAGATCTCAATGGAAAGAGAAAAGTGAGAGACATCTCTGAGTAAACAAATGTGCCTTTCTTCCGTCTCATTATAACTTGGGGGGGAGGAGAAAAAAGAGCTTCCATTGGTGATCGACAAAGACTTTGATTTGAAGCATAACCTTTCTTTAAAGTATGTCTTATCAATCCCTTTTTCAATATTTTTATGGCAGATCATCCAATCACGGCGCTTTGAGGGTCCTACATACATTCGGTGCACATGGGCCCCACTAAAATATTGACTTCAATGGATAATCCTAAATTCCTAATCATCTGGTCCATCAAATTTTGTTCAATGGCTTGGATATCTGATCTCATAAATTTGTGGGACCTATCACGTGCACACAGTGTGACGCACACCCGTCCCCTTCTCGCACACGGCACATCCGGTCACTGTTATACAAAGGAACCTTACTTTTTTTTCTACTCACGAATCTCACCCTCTCTTTTTTTCTTTACAGGTGCATTGATTACTAAGGGAATGTTTCAGTGTTTTAACTAGCAAACTTAAACTATGATATGAATGCAATCTCTGCCGTTGATCATCGTCGAATGAGGATGGATTATTGACAGGGATGAGTGGAGTCCATCTAAGACCTACCTTTTATAGATACACAAATTCGAGTGGAAGTTCGTAAGCTACTTTTCGATAGATCGGAAGGTCAATATCTGCTCCCTCTTTTAAGCATCCCCAGGTGGGACCCTTTCCATGTTGCGTACTGTTCACTTGTAATCACACCACTGTACAGCTGTGTTCATACACATTATACTGTTTTTGGTCTATAACCGTAGAATATTTAAGTAAACGGTCGAAAACTTGGGAAGGCAATTTGTTACGGTGGCTGGGTTTTCTGGAGTAAATTTTGTGTCACAAGATGTTGTGATGGAACACGGTCACAGCACTCAATACGAGCCACGTGGCACACTATCAGAGGTCTTTGACCGTATGGATTTGTGTCACAAGATGTTGTGATGAAACCCATCACGTGGCCTTTTAAGGGATTTGTGTATCAAACTTTTGATATAGAATTCTGTATCATAGAATAGCTCACCACAAGGCAATTATTCATGGTCAAAAAGTCCAAGAAGAGTGTATAGGACTGACGTAGATGTGGACACGTGGCCAATAAAGAGAGTTCGAACTGGCCATGGCAGTCCTTCAAGTGACGAAATAACCTCGTCACTGCAGGAGTAGGTTAATAGAATCCCACCATAATGTGAGATGTAATCAGAAGGTCATCAATCCCTTATCCATCGGTCTACAATGGTTCCATTGTGGGTAGTGATGTAACATGGTAGACCTGGCGCCTTCTACGTCAGGTATAGCGAGGCCCACTGACCGCTTGGATATTTAGCCCACCCATTGGTAGCAATCATAACAAGAATCATCCAAAATGCCTCTATGTAAGTTCGTTAATCTGCATGCAATATTCTGGGCACCCACATGCCGAGATGTCCTGGGCCATGTTGGCTGGTCTAAGTTATACAGTATGTGTTGGATCTCACCCGAGAAAAAGTGGGGGAAACAGTGATCTCGGAGCAAGACGATCCATTTTTGGATCGGATCTGTGGGCTCCGATCCCTATTCAGATCGCCCGATGGGATCGGCTTAGACTTCGAACCATTAACCCAATCGACATGGTGTATCACATGTCGTCTTTGATGGGCTGATCATTTGCCTTGTGGGTTATCAGAGTCGACAAATGGTGGATTGGTTCGGCTGGGCCAGCCGATATACTGTGTGTACTACCTGTGCCTTACGTTGTCATATCGGTCATCAAAGTTTTATCCCTTACGGATTCCCCAAAAGCGACCTCTTGGGGTTGAAATTTTCCTACTTTTCCTCTTCTTCCAAAAACACCCTTACATTCACTCACGTGCAAAGCACATGATGCTCACTTCAAAGAACTGTATTATTAATTTATTATCCTTAGATTCAATGCCTTGCATCAGGTAGTATTATATTAACAGCCGCTGAGGATCCTGAAATAGAGCAGATGTTAAAATCATCTGTGATATCCTAAAAGTTGGGTAGATCGAACGGTGGATATTTTCCATGTTTTTTCAAGATCTACCTAAGTTTTGTGTGGCTGGAAGGAGGATTCAATCACCCCCAAAAGGAAGGGAGATGCATGTACTCGTGGAGTGTTTGAATCATCATTACACGTGTCCTTGTAAACTCAAAACTTATCATGAAAGTATTTCAGGAATTGTTTTGTTCGTTTCTTTTTGTCCTCTGAGACACTGCTGAGATGCTCCTTTCTTGGATGCTTGCCCAAGGAGAATTCTTGCTTTACCACGTGTTTCTGAATAATGTAATTTTTTTTTATTCCCATTATCTAATTCAAAATTTCCTGTGGAGCTATGGGGCACATAAAAATGCACCACGTGGCACACGCTTTTAGGGTCCATTGACTCATGAATGGTTGCCCAATCAGCCTGATTGGTGATCTCTAGCCATTGGATTCAAGCATTTTTCATTGGATGATTTCTTGTAGTTTTTTTGGTACTCGAATCGAATGGCTAGAGATCACCAATCAAGCTGATTGTTGATAGAAAATGTTTATTTAAACTTCATTTTTCTTGCATTTTAAGATGTTCCAATAATGTTCTAGCTCCCTAATCAGACTGATTTTTGTTTGTAGATCAAGCTTGGGATGGTCCAAAAATCCGTACAGTCAGTGGTCTCTAAGGATGTTCCACGTGGCTCATATCTACTCTTCTTGATTACCTAAACGAACCTTTTTTTTCTGGCTACGAAGAGATATTGAGATAGATCATGGGTGGAGTTATTGTCATCAGAAACGTCATTTTTTTTTCACGGGAGATCTTAAGGGGGACACATGGACCACTTAAAAAAGTAGGTCGCAAGTTTTGTAAAGGTTCGCCTCGGATACTTTTACCAGTCCAAAATTTTTAGCCCGTGGGAAATTTTTCCTTAGGTTCTGTGGGATCATAGAAATAAGTCACGTGGCACACTCTTTCCAGGCCAACTACCCATGAAAGACTGGTCCACCCTTGATGGACCTACACACCGAAAATCAGCTTGATTGGTGATCTATAGCCATTGGATACGAGCATTTTTATCGATTTATTTTTATCATTCGATTTAACTAATTTTTTGGGAGCTCAGATCGAATAGCTAGAGATCACTAATCAGACCGATTTTCTGGAGTGTAGGTCCATCAATGGCAAAGCCAATTTCATGGGTTAGTAGACCCGAAACAGTGTACAGGCTAGAAATTTTCCTTTTGCACTAATCACGCTGATTTTTGGTTTGTAGGTCCGCCTAGGGATTGGCCAAACATCCATACGGTCAGAGTACTCTAAGAGTGTGCCACGTGGCTCATATTGTGTCCTGTAACAGGAGCCGGTCAAAAAAAGGCCCGTTCCTGAGCCCGATCCTTTCAGTAAACAAGCTTTTCCGTAAAGGAGATAAACAATATTGAGAGGAGAGAGAAAAGAAGAGATCATTCCAAGAAAACTGATATATCTCTTGTGGAGTAGAACTTTGCTGACCAATCATAATTGAGCCATGTGGCACACTCTTATAGATTTCTGACCGTATGGATGAACATACGGACCAAACATTAGCTTGATTAGTGATTTCTAAGCGTTGGATTGGAGTCGTTTCCATGGGTTGATTTTTAACCATTATTTGGGGTACAAACATCCAAAGGTTTGAAATCAATAAGCAGGCTTAATTTTGGTTTGTAGGTGCACATGGGGATTGGCCAAACATCCTGTAAGAATCCGTCCGTTTTTTGACTTTGTTGACTGGCCCCGGTCAGCAAAGTTTACTAGTTTCTTGCACGTTGAATGTGCGGCAGAGGAGGTGTACGTTTGTTTAGAAAAGCTGAAATTGATTGGTCGTAGGATTGGGGTACGTACGTGAATGAAATTGTTAAAAGCAAGGGCATACAAAGTTTTTGAGGGGGGTGCAGGGCTCAAATCTTAAAAAGTCCCGCTTTCCTCGTTCGAGAGTTAACATGGGGGCTATTTTGGGCCGTAAATGTAGATCTTTGTCTATATAAAAGAAGGGTCAGATACACGGCTTTCGTAGGGCCTACATGGAGATGAGTCAAGGGCTGATTTTTGGTGAAGATGATCTTCACAGAATAAAAAAAAACATCCCATTTTCCTAAACTTCTAACCCTATATCATGGATTACAAGTTGAAGAATTCTTTGCCGTTTATCTCGCCGTTAACTCTGAGGCCAATTTTTTTTTATAGGATTAGTCAGAATGGGCTGAGATTTTGTGAGGACACCAAAAACCAGCCGTTAAATCATCATCTCCATGTGGGCCCCACAAAACCGTGTAAAAATCCATGTCATTTTAGCTGTGTCCTTATATCCGGATCGACCAAAAAATATAATGACATTCATAACTTTCAACAAGAGCAGTGCTAGATTCACGCGCGGCGTGAACGCGACCGCCATTCAAATTGGGTGGCTATCAACATCAAACAGGGTGGTACTAAGAAAGCTACTTGCGCTTGGTTGTGCTTGAGTGTCGAAATTCTTTGGAGGAACAGTAAATTTTTTTATTCTTTTTACATAAACTTATTTAAGTATGCTAACGGTACGTAACGTAACGGGGGAGGTCTGAATCCGTTATAACAGCCGTTTTTTAAACCATGGTCTCATAGACCTAAAGGTCTTGCAAATGCACCGTACTTGATACTTTAGTGCACTACAGGAGCAGTCCTTTTGGTGGACATTTGATTTGTACCTTCGCCCATGGTTTTAAAAACGTTTAAACGGCCCTTTAAACGGTAATGCCCCAAGCCCGTTTCCGTTTAAACCCGTTTTATCGGTTTTGAAAAAAATGGCTGTTTTTTTGTTTTAACGGCCGTTAAAATTGTTTAAACGGCCGTTTAATTTCAAAAAAATTTGTGAAAAAAAAGCAGTTAAAACCGTTTAATTCCGTTAAAATCTGTTTAATTTCCGTTTAAATCCGTTAAATTCCGTTTTTTTTTTTTTAAAATTTTCAAATTTTAAAATTTGAATTTCAGCGCCACTTTTTCCATTTTTTTTCGTTAAATTCCGTTAAATCCGTTTAATTCCGTTTTTTACCATTTTTTTCTATTTTTGCCCCTAAGCGTTTCAATCCGTTTAATTCCATTTTTTACCATTTTTTTTCCATTTTTGCCCTGAGCGTTTCAATCCGTTTTAACGGTTTAAATAGTAACGCCCCCAGTCCGTTTAACCGTTAAAACGGCCTCCTTTAAACCTTGCCTTCGCCCACAAATTTTATTTTTTCAAATTGGTGATTTCTAGGCGTTGGATTGGACTTATTTTCATGGGTTGATCTCAACTGTGGGAATTTGAGCAGTATTTGAGTTACAAAGATCCAAAGGTTTGAAATCACTAATCAAGCTGAGTTTTTGGTTTGTAGGTCCACCTAGGGATTGACCAAACATCCATACGGTCAGAGTCCTCTAAGAGTGTTCCACGTGGCTCGGGAGCCGGTCAAAAAAGGCCGGTCCCTAGAGCCCGACCCTTAAAATAAAGGCTTGCAACATATAGGTCATCACTTTCAGTCCAAGATCCGAGTCACTGACCCAATAGACAAAAAATAAATAAAAATATATTAATTGCATGACCGTTAGATGTAGTCAAGGTCCTTTTGCAAGTTATTTTGACACGTAAAATAATATTTGTTATGGGACCTGCATGGAGATGAGTTAAGGACTGATATTTTGTGAGGATGATCTCTTGACAATTGGAGACCATACTCACAAAAAATCAGCTCATTTCGACATTTCTAACCCTATAAAAAAAATTTGGAAGTAAAGAAAATATGGACCAATATCTATTATGTTGTAAACTAGTAAATAGCCCATGCCCACGGCACTCTCCGACAAAAGCGTTAGCAAAATTTGGGTGCCGTCGGCACTCAAACAGTATAACGGATTGGGGTATTACCGTTTTTTCCATTATAACGGCTGTTATAACGAATTGTAACACACAGAGGGAGAAATTGGAAAATAACAGAAATAATAAAAAATAACAGTGTTGAAATTCAAATTTTGAATAAAGTGAGGTCAAATGAGACGGACTGAGTGGCTGAAATCTAACCGTCCACATTAGATCGATGGATTTGATCTCAACCACTCTTTGTCTAACCATCCACATTAGATGGATTTGGATAAGATAAGAGAATACAACAGAGTTGTCTTGTTATATACGTGGGTGGCCCGTGCTCGCGGCAGTTTCCGACAAAGTAATTGTCAAAATCGAGTGGGAGTTAATCTTAGCCATCAATATGAAGCATAGTGGATCTCAGCCACACATTATTGAAGCCATATAAGATAAGAGTGGGTGACCCTTGCCCTCGGCACTCCCTGTCAAAGCATTTGCTAAAATTAGGTGTGAGTGGCTGAGATCCACTGTCCATTTGGGGGATAAGATCTCGGCCCTTCTTTGTTGAAACAGATAAGAGGGGGTATAAGTGGGGAGACAACCGTCCTGTTTTGTTATACTAGTAAATGGCCCGTGCCCACGGCACTCTCCGACAAAAGCATTTGCAAAAATTGGGTGTCTTCGGCACTCAAACAGTATAACGGACTGGGGTATTACTGTTTTTTCCATTATAAAGGATTGTAACGCATAGAGGGAGAAATAGAAAAATAATAGAAATAACCGGATTGTAACGCACAGAGGGAGAAATAGAAAAATAACAGAAATTACAAAAAATAAAAGTGTTGAAATTCAAATTTTGAATAAATTGAGGTCAAATGAGGCGGAATGAGTGGCTGAAATCTTACCATCCACATTATATCGATGGATTTGATCTCAACCACTCTTTTTCTAACCGTCCACATTAGATGGATGGATAAGATAAGAGAATACAACTGGGTTGTCTTATTGTATGCGTGGGTGGCCCGTGCCCATGGTACTTTCCGACAAAGTGTTTGTCAAAATCGGATGGGAGTTAATCTCAGCCATCGATATGAAGCATAGTAGATCTTAGCCACTCATTATTGAAGCCATATAATATAAGAGAGGTATAAGACAACCACTGTAACTTGTTATATAGATAGTGGGTGGCTAGTGCCCACGGCACTCTCCAACAAAGCATTTGTCAGGCTGGCTGAGATCTCAGCCGTTCTTTGTCTAAATAGATGAGAGGGGGTATAAGTGGGGAGACAACTTCCCTATTTTGTTATATAGATAGACTAGTAAATGGGCCGTGCCCACGGCACTCTCCGACAAAAACGTTTGAAAAAATTGGGTACCTTCGGCAGTCAAACGGTATAACGGACTGGGGTGTTACTATTTTTTCCATTATAACGGTGTTAAAATTCAAATTTTGAATTTCACATTTTTAATAAATTGAGGTCAAATGAGTGGGAGTGAATGAATAAATGAGGGGGATTGAGTAGCTGAAATCTAACCGTCCACATTAGATGGATGGATTTGATCTCAACCACTCTTTATCTTATGAAGCAGGATAAGATAAGAGAATACAACTGAGTTGTTTTGTTATGTGTGGGTGGCCCATGCCCATGACACTCTCTAGCAAAGTGTTTGTCAAAATTAGGTTGGAGTTAATCTCAGCCATTGATATGAAGAATAGTGAATCTCCACTTATTATTGAAACCGTATAAGATAAGAGGGGGTATAAGACAACCACCGTCACTTGTTATATAGATAGTGAGTAGTCCGTGCCCATGACACTCTCCAACAAAGCATTTGCCAAAATCGGGTGTGAGTGGCTAAGATCCACAGTCTATTTTGGAGATAAGATCTTGGCCCTTCTTTGTTGAAACATATAAGAGGGGGTATAAGTGGGGAGACAACTTCTCTGTTTTGTTATATAGACTAGTAAATGGCTCGTGCCCTCGGCACTCCCTGACAAGTGACAACATTGTTTGCAAAAATTTGGTGCCTTCGACACTCAAACGCTATAATGGACTGGGGGCATTACCGTTTTTTCCGTTGCATAACGGATTGCTAAGCATAGGGGCAAAAACAGAAAATAACAGCTCTAAATTTGAAATTTTGAATTTCAAATTTTCAATAAAATATATAATGAAAAATAACGAAAAAATGAAAATAATTGAAAATAATATAAATAATGAATGTTTTTAACACATCTTTTAAAAATTATCGGTCGTTATTTTTGTTATAATGGAAAAATTAATTAAGGAAGATAAAGGCCGTTATTTTTAGCGTTAAAACGATACATAACGTAATAGGGGACAACTGAATCCGTTATGCCATTGGTGGGCCATCATTATGGTCTAGCTGATAGATACTATAGATTTAGTATATAGCAACTTAGTATCATCATAGCATGGGATCCCAAGGTCCCGACCACCAATTAATTCTCATCGAGATTCTCACACAAATCCCAATGATCACTACACGAACACTTAGAAACCAAGCAAAATTTTCAAAGAGCATCGGAATGCTTTGAATACATGCTACAGTATTGTCCTAATGCCGCCATCTGCCATACTTTTCGTCCTACTGACCCTACTTATATTTTAGCACATATTTGGTGGACGTACACCAAATCCTAACTTGAATAGTGAAGTTTCACATGCATTTCTACAAAAATCATAGCTTAAGGTGAATAAATGAGGGGGGATTGAGTGGCTGAAATCTAACAGTCCACATTAGATGGATGGATTTGATCTCAACCACTCTTTATCTTATGAAACAGGATAAGATAAGAGATAAGACAACATCTCTGTTTTGTTATATAGACTAGTGGGTGGCCCGTGCCATTGGCACTCCTCGACAAAGAATTTGCCAAAATCAGGTGAGTGGCGGAGATCCACCGTCCATTTGGGGGAGGATTAGATCTCGGCCCTTCTTTGTTGATGCTTATAAGAGGAGGTATAAGTAGGGAGACAACCAATGTGTTTTGTTATATAGAATAGTAAATGGCCCATGCCCACGGCACTCTCCCACAAAAGCGTTTGCAAAAATTGGATGCGTTCGGCACTCAAACGGTATAACAGACTGGGGCGTTACTGTTTTTACCATTATAACGACTGTTATAACGGATTGTAACACACGGAGGGAGAAATGGGAAAATAGCATAAATAACAAAAAATAATGGTGTTGAAATTCAAATTTTAAATAAATTGAGGTCAAATGAGGCAGATTGAGTGGCTGAAATCTAACCGTCCACTTTAGATCAATGGATTTGATCTCAACCACTCTTTATCTAACTGTCCACATTAGATGGATGGATAAGATAAGAGAATACAACTGAGTTGTCTTGTTATATGCGTGGGTGGCCCATACCAGCGGCACTTTCCGACAAAGTGTTTGTCAAAATCAGGTGGGAGTTAATCTCAGCCATCGATATGAAGCATAGTGGATCTCAGCCACTCATTATTGATGCCATATAAGATAAGAGGGAGTATGAGACAACCACTGTCACTTGTTATATAGATAGTGGGTGACCAGTGCCCAAGGCACTCTCCAACAAAGCGTTTGTCAAAATTGGGTGTGAATGGCTGAGATCCACCATCTATTCGGAGGATAAGATCTCAGCCCTTCTTTGTCTAAATAGATAAGAGGGGGTATAAGTGGGGAGACAAATTCCCTGTTTTGTTATATAGATATATAAGTACATATCAAGTTTTGGAATGATGTATTTATTTTTGTGATGAGCATGTTCTCCATGGTTAAACTCATCTCCATGTGGGCCCCACAAGAAATATTATTTTACATGCATGTCTTTTTTTTATGTGTCATACGCATGCATAAATAAAACCCCACAAATGATTTTAAATTATCAACTAAATTTTGTATTATTTATTTGAAAATACATGTATAATTGAAATCAAATCTCAAAATAAAACTGCAATTCGTTTTTGGTGTTTGGCCCACACAGCAGAAATCAGTGTTATTGGTGATTTCTAGCCATTGGATTTGAGGACATTTTCATCATGGGCTTGGAAACAACCCGTATAGGCCTGTTCATGAAGCCCACGATGAAAAAGTGCTCGAATCCTACTGCTAGAAATCAGCAATCATGCTGATTTTTTGTGTGTAGATCCATCAAGGTGTGTGTCAAAATTCAGTGGGCTAGTGGGTCCAAAATTCTACTACGTGGCAATTTGAGGGACTTTTGCATAAAAAATTGATACAGAATTTTGCATCAAAGGACGGCTCCCTACCAGAGCTCCAAATAATCATAAGACACTACTTATATATTTTCCTTCTCCCACTTTTTTTTTATAGTACGGGCTTAAATCTTAAGCCCAACGTACTCCCTTCTACTAAAGTGATGTGATACAAAGGGCCCAATGTGGCCCACTCTTTGGTTTGTTATTTCTAGCAGTTGGATGGGAGCATTGCCTTCATCATAGGCTTTATGAACACGCCCATGGGTGGGTTCCTAGCCCATGATGAAAAAAACAACAAAGCTTGACTTTGATGGCTATAAATCATCAATTAGGCTAATTTTTCATATGTAGGTCCACCAAGGGCGTGGCCAATCATTCATGGAAAGAGTGACACGTTGCATTTTTGAGATGGCGTATGAAAATTGGTTGTAGCCCGAGTCTACCTAAAAGCCCACATAGTCTAATTAGCCCAGCTGCAGCTAGTCGAGTTTTAAAACTATGCTTTCTAAACTTTTTCTTTTGGGTGGGGCCTCCCTTGACAGATCTGAAATGACAGGGACACACAATCGAAGCCACGTGGAACACTGTTACAGAACTCTGACCGTATGGATGTTTGTTCTATCCCATGGTGAACCTAAAAACCAACAATTAGCCTGATTAGTGATTTATAGGCTTTGGATTGGACCTATTTTCATGGGCTAATCTCAACTGTTGGAATTTGAGCAGTATTTGAGGTACAAAGATGCAACAATTATAAATCACTAATCAGGCTGATTTTTGGTTTTTAGGTCCACCATGGGATAGGACAAACATCCGTACGGTCAGAGTCCTGTAACAGTCTGCCACGTGGCTTATATTGTCTCCCTGTCATTTTTCCTGTCATTTTAGACCTGTCAACGGAGCCCCACCCTTTTCTTTTTTGAGAGTAATGTTGAAAAAGTAAACTTTTTGTGCGTAATCAAATCCGATGGATAGATATCAACAATCAGGATCATTACCGGTGTGTGGGTGGACCAAACAGTCATGGGTCAGTGGGTCCCAAAGAGTTTATGGGGTGGACATCAAAGTTTTTCTCCTCACCTTCCTATTGGCATCAAAATTTCGGAGAACTCAGGACCTGCTGTCACGATCGAATTATCACCACTGAGGTTCATCGGGGCCGCCACAATAGCTATCTCGTTGTGGGGCCTACTACTAACGCTTTCCTCTACCTCAGCCTTGCACTGCAGCTGCAACGCGAGTTCTAGGTTCCACAGCACGTCACCCATTGTTGGCCGTTCGATACCCCGATCGGCTAGACACTTCTTTGCAATCTCCACAAAGATCACGAAGCATTCAGGTGCGATTTTTCCCCTTATGTGCGGGTCCACGATTTGCTCCATGGTTCCCGTCTGATGGCAATATAGGGCCCACTCAGCCAAACTCATTTGCTCCTCCTCCACTGTTGGATTCACTGCCGGCCTAGCGCAAAGCACCTCAAACAACACCACCCCAAAGGAGTAAACGTCGGATTTCTCCGTCAATTTCTGGCGCCGGTAGTACTCAGGGTCCAAATACCCAAAACTACCCTTCACGTTAGTGCTGACATGGGTACACGACAGCGAGGTGGGGCCCACCCTCGATAACCCGAAATCTGAAACCTTGGCCACCCATTTCTGATCCAGAAGTATGTTAGTCGTCTTCACATCGCGATGGATGACCGTTTGATTGACGCCCGTGTGGAGGTAGTGTAAGCCACGTGCGGCACCAATGCAGATATTGATCCTCTCCTTCCACGGGAGTGGGAGGTTTTGGGTCTTATAGAGATGATCACGGAGGGTCCCATGGGCCATGTAATCGTACACGAGAATCATCTCTCTGTACTCCTGGCAGTACCCGATCAAGGAGACGAGGTGGAAGTGGCGGAGCTTAGATAACATCTCGATCTCTGTTTGGAACTCGTGGACGCCTTGTTGCGATTTTGGATTCCCACGCTTGATCGCAACTGCGGTGGCCCCACCATCGATATAGCCTCTGTAAACGTTACCAAAGCCACCAACGCCAATGAGGAGAGCCTTATCAAAGTTGTTGGTCCCCACTTTGATCTCAGAGAAGGAGAACCGTCGGCAAACATCTGACGGTACAAACCACGTTTTTCCAACTGAGTTATTGAGTGGGATCCCCCCGCTACATATCCGGAAAACAAAGAAACAAAGAAGAGAAAATGCAAAGAATCCACCCACCACACCACCAACGATTATGATCGGATTCTTCTTCGAATTCGCATGCCAGAAAGACGGTTCAGATGGAGCTGGGTCCACCATTTCTTGCCTAGCAAGATAACCGTCAGTGCTCAATTTGAAAATCTCTAGCCCATTTAAGAAAGCATCACTCTTAATCGCCTTTGTTTCCATGTTAGGATGTAGCGCGAGCAACAACAGATCATTCTCTCTTCCTTCAGGAACCATCACAACATAGTCCCTGTACACTGGAATCCCATTCCCGCCACTCCAACTAAAGACATCAACCTCATCATCAGCCGTCCGATGATTAATAAATATCTTAAACACCTTCTCATTAATCCTCGTTATATCCAATTCAATCTCGCAGAAATGGAACCTAAGAAGATAGTTGAACCCAGAATCAACAGGGAAGATCCACGTTAGATTGTTATGCGATGCATTCATACCCATCGATCTGGAAGTAAGGTAGACGTTCTCCGGTGCAATGTAGGCGGGAAACGTAACCGGGTACTCGATCGTATTCATGAAAGAATATTGGTTAATTCCAAACCTCCCATCAAATACATAATCATCGTCTTTCGACCAGGATCGAAACATGCCGGTAGATTCTTCGAGTAAGATATCTTTCCCGCCTACGTCTAATCGGTAAACCATCTCAAGTGCAGTTGAATTATCGATAAAGAAAGGAGATTTCTGGCCCACAAAGGGGAGAGCTTCATCTCCATGCATGTAGAGATTTGAAGGAATTGAAACAATCTCAATTCCATTCACGAAGGCATAAGCTGTAGAAGAATTTAGCGATGGAGTGAATGTTATGTTTAATGGGTCGTGTTCTTCAACGTTGATAATGAATTCTTTATAGAAAAAGGCGAATTTGAGAGCATGCAAACCAAAAGATGGGTTGAAGTTGTTTAGAAGAGTGTAGCGACCGGCAGTGACAGAGAAGAAAGCTTTGGAGGAGTTGAGACCTGAATAGGAAGCTGGGTAGAAATGGAGACGGACAAATTTGGGGCCGGGAGAGAGATGGAATGTGTAGGTGAACTGAGAGTGAAAGATCCGAGCAGTCATGTAGGGGACTTCAAAGATGGATGAGTCATTAGCAGAGGCTCTGGAGGTGGTGGTTGTGTTTTGCTGCACTGGATCAGGTACGAATTTTCTGTTAATATCGGTCACCCATTTCCTGCCGTACAATGAATTCGATGTTGAATTATCTGAAGAGGAGCCACAGTTGAGGAGAATGAGATCGGAGGGAACGTAGGAGGACTTATCAGCGGTTGCTGATATTGTTTGATAGAGGAAGAAGGAGAGGTAGAGAATGGAGAGCAAAGGGTGTTTGTTAACGTTCTTCATGGAAGACAAAAGACGAAGTAGGAAACCTGTGGAATGTGGGAAGATATCTGAAGTCTTGCTTAAAGTCTTTAGATATAGCTGGGTAAATCCGTAAATGGAAAACTTGTTGCTCATGCTCACTACTCACTGCATCGCTAAATTGCCTTATAAGAGTAAAAATTAATAAATGAAAACTTAGCTAGCGGTGCAATAAATGGTTCCCTTTTTCAAAAGTGTCATTCAATTTACGGCCACATGACATTCTTGATTCATCTAGGCACCTATACCTGTAAGAAAAAAAACATATGCACTCAACTTCATTAAATGCGTTGAGATGATCTCCTCGTCACCGTATAGATCACCCCTACAAAAAAAATCGACCCATTCTGAAATTTCATCAAATGTGGGTTTCAAGCAAGGTTTATAAAACGGCCGTTGTAACGAAAATAACGGCCGTTATAACGGATTCGGACCTACCCCGTTACGTTATGGTCCGTTAAAATGCCCAGAAAATAACGGCCGTTATTTTTCTGGAAAATTTTGTGAAAAAAAAAAACGGCCCTTATTTTCATTTTTTTCCGTTATTTTCCATTTTTGAAAATTTTCAAAATTTGAATTTCAGCACCATTTTTTCCGTTATTTCCATTTTTTTCCGTTATTTCCGTTATTTTCCCATTTTTGCCCCTGAGTGTTTTTTTTTCTCGTTGCAACGGAAAAAACAGTTACGCCCCCAGTCCGTTATACCGTTATAACGGTCCCCTTTAAACCTTGGTTTCAAGTTAACGGTAAAAAAAATAGACGAGTCCATAATTCTTCAGCTTGTAAACCAGGCTACGAATATAAAAATCATTAATTTTTGTGAGGATGATCTCCTCAACATACAGACCATCCTCACCAAAGATCCCTAAAATAAGTTTCGGTTGAAATTCAACCCATGAAAAAGATTAAAATCCAACGGTTTGAAACCACCAATCTGACTGAGTTTAGGATCAAACTTTCTTTTGGGTCGGGTTCAAGTGACCACTATTTTTGACACCCATTTTGGTGTACCCACATAGAATATGAATCAATGGGTGATGTTTTGTGAGGATGATCTTTATGGTGAGGAGATCATCCCAACAAAAAATCAGCCCATTCTGATATTTCTAACCCCGTCAAATGTGGTTTTCAAGTTAACGGTAAAAATCGATGGTCCATAATTCTTCAACTTCTAAACCAGTCTATGAATATCAGAATGATTTGAATTTTTGTGTGGATGATCTCCTCACCATAGAGATCATTCTCACCAAAAATCAGCCATTGATTCATTTTCTATGTAGGTACACCAAAATGGGTGTCAAAAATGGGGGTCACTGGATCCTGACCCATTTTTATTTTGCCGAGGAAACGCAGTCACATTCAAAAATATGTCAAATGACTACCTAAAACATCCATTTTTTCTTTTGTTAAATAAGGAAATTGTATTAAAAAGTGGAATTATACAGATGTATTGGAAGCCCAACTCAAATCACCAAACAAAAGTAACTCTTACAAATAATTTATATAAAAAAAAGCACCAATCAAAACAGGGGCAATTTGGAAATATTGAGGATTGAACAAAGGTTTAAAAGGGGGTCGTTATAACGGCGTTACCATTTTTTTCCGTTATAAAAGGGCCGTTATAACGAAAATAACGCTCAGGGGAAAAATGGAAAATATCGAGAAAATAACAGAAAAAATGGCGGAATTAAAATTTTGAATTTTGAAATTTGAGTTTCAGATTTTCAAAAACGGAAAACAACGGAAAAAAAAATGGCCGTTTTTTCCTCAAAATTTTCCAGAAAATAACGGCCGTTATATCGAAAATAACGGACGTTATTTTCTTGGCGTTTTAACAGTACGTAACGTAACGGGAGGAGGTCCGAATCTTAAACCGTGGTTGAACGACCGAGTAATTGGATCTATTTCGACTCTAATTCTACTCGATCACCCAACGGGGGTTGCCCCATTTGGGTCAGAACCTTACGCGGACCTACAAGATCGTAACGAGTCATCAAATATATCAAATCCACCTACAGGGATAGTAAAACATTTTCTTTTTCTTTTTCTTTTTCTTTCTTTGGTATTTGATTCGTAAGCAATCCACATGGAACTGATGAGATAAGAGGGTACGAAAGAAAGGGACAATCTGCTCGCTTGCTAGAGAATATTAAAAGAAAAATCACAATCTTTCCATTAGTTTTCATCGATTTACATCACCAACAACAGTTTTGAACGGTCGTGTACACAATTCGTACTCGTCTCCTTCACTCACTTCCCGGGGACGAAGTTTGTGGCATAAGCCCAGGCATTGTTGTTAACAGGGTCGGCGAGGTGGTCAGCTAGGTTCTCCAAAGGTCCCTTCCCAGTCACTATTGCCTGAACGAAGAACCCAAACATTGAGAACATGGCCAATCTTCCGTTCTTGATCTCTTTCACCTTCAGCTCAGCGAAAGCCTCAGGATCATCAGCAAGCCCAAGTGGGTCAAAGCTGCCACCTGGGTAGAGTGGGTCAGTCACCTCACCAAGTGGCCCACCAGCAATACGGTAGCCCTCGACAGCACCCATCAAGATAACTTGTGATGCCCATATGGCTAGAATGCTCTGTGCATGCACCAAGTTTGGGTTGCCCAAGTAGTCCAATCCACCCTCACTGAATATTTGTGCACCAGCCTTGAACCACACCGCCTCACCAAACTTGACCCCATTGCGAGAGAGCAGCTCAGGGAATACACACCCGAGTGCTCCAAGCATGGCCCATCTGCAGTGGATCACCTCGAGCTCACGGTTCTTGGCGAAGGTCTCGGGGTCGGCAGAGAGCCCGGCGGTGTCCCATCCATAGTCACCAGGGAATTCACCAGTGAGGTATGATGGGGCCTCACCAGAGAAGGGTCCCAAGTACTTAACTCGGTCGGGACCGTACCATGGGCTACCGGATGACACAGGCTTGGGCCTGCCCACAGTCTTTCGCATGGTGACTCTCCCCTCACCGAGAAGCTCTGAGGCTGATGGGGCGAGCTTCACTGCCTTTCCGGCTAGAGAAGGAGAAGAGAGAGCCATTGTAGAAGCAGCCATTGATGGAGAATGGAGAAGAGTAGTCTACAATACAAGTATACTATGAGATGTTTGGGGCTCTCGTTGTTGGGTTGTATTAATAGAAGTAGAGATGAAAGAGTCCTTATCCATGGATATCTCTCTCTCTCTTCTCATTGGAGAATGGGGTTTGAGATATTGTTAGTATCCAACCACTTGGCACTCTCTCCTCCACTAATCACTCGGATAATTTCTTTTAACGTTTGTGCAGAGAACCCCAATTTTGACTTTCACTACTTATAGCCTTATAGGTTCTAAGGATGTGGATTGCCCACGTATTGCTTTGAGGCTACACCAACGCTTTGTCTCTTCGAAGATTTTGAACTAAATGGTAAAATTCTTGGGTCCACCCAACCCGACTCCCATGTGCTCAAGTTGGTTTGGGCTCGGGCTAGGGCTTGATTTTTCGAACCCGATCAAAATCGAATTGGGCTTGAGTAGAGGCTTCGGACAGCCTGACCTAACTCGACCATGATGATCAAGTTATACATATCATGGTTTAAAAAATGATCGTTATAACGAAAATAACATCCGTTATAACGGTTTCGGACCTCCCCCGTCATGTTTTGTATCATTTTAATGCTCAGAAAATAACAGTCTTTGATAATCCACCGATTTCCATTTTTGAAAGCTTTGGGATTGAAGGTAAAATTGGAAGTACACTTGATTATTGACATAGGAGCGTATTAATTAATATCGCTTTGAAAAACGACGAACCTAAACCATCATTTTGTAAATCAAAGTCGTTTTTAATGACCCAGTCCAGCATTTTTTTCAAGAGATAGGACGAGAATAACGCGCTCATGTGTCGTTATATGGAATTTTTATTTTTAAAACGAGTGGATTAATGTCGTTTCTAATCCACTTGTTTGAACATCTAGTTTGACAAAGCCATGATCTCTTTTGAGTTTGTCTAAGATCCTAACAAACTTT